>JABFTP020000021.1:44615982-45865982 GCA_013387265.2 Cryptolaemus montrouzieri
CCGCTAGTCAGATGTTTTATATTCAAACGTCTACTCTGTCATCACTGAGGTAATGTCACTGCAAAACACTATATTGCCATCTTGAAAAAAAACTTGACAAGTGCGTATGTCGAGCTTTGTATACGGATATTCTGGTATTTTTTTCTAGTCATGAAGTCGGGACGCCAACAGCTCTGCCCGTCTTTTACTGAGATCTAAATCACGAACCAAATCGTTGAGATCGTTTCAAGTTATAAAAATGAGGTTCTCTGTTTGAAGTACTAGGCTCAAGTCGGATCGGAATCTGAACTCTCGGATATATTATCGTCGGTCACGTCATCCATGTTTACTGGAGGCTGATGAACAGGTAACTCATCACAGTGTAGGATAGGTCTTTGAGCAGATTGTAAATTTAGATAGTTCAAAGATTGCCTAGATTTGTGATTAATACATTTCATAGAAGTTTGGCAGAAATAAAAATCTGTTACATGGTCTTTCGGTTCGGCCTATATCATTGGAACTGCGAAAGGCATATGACGAGATCTTTTAACCCATGATGTTAATAAAGTGACACACTGTGCACAGCAAACACTAGGAGTCCAGGTTTTGTTAAATTTCGCGCTGGAAAACCAAAATAATTAAAATAACAGTTTTAACTAATGGTGTCAAACTACGACGTTGACTTTTAACAGTAAGTTGACCGCAAATATCACAGAAGTTATCAGGATGGTTTACACACTCTCGGCATCTTAGCATGATGTATAACACTAATCTAAAAAAAACTGTTTTAATTTCAATATCTTTTCGTAAATAAGTTTTTCTATTTATCATTGTAACTGGCCCATTTATAGAAGCAAAGATAAGAATCTATATTGAATCTTTCTTATATTAAAATGTATCATTCGTCAAATTATAATACAAAAGATCTGAATTGATATAAAGTAGTTTCGTAACATTTCTATCAGATCAATTTTCTGAGTATAGCCGGCTCGGTGGCGTATGGGATATGATGCTCGTCTCCTACGCAGAGTTACCTGGGTTCAAACCCCACAAAGTCGATGTGGTTTTTCGGATTCTGGAAATCGCTTGGATATCCATCTTTCGGAGGAGATGTAAAGACGTCGGTCCTGTCTAACAAAGATGTGTTGGACATTAAAGATCCCTTCCCTCGACACGAGAGGGGTTCGGCAAAATTCCCGGGTTAGTGAGGTGACAGAATTCCCCGGCGTGTCATTAGCCGAAAGGCAGAAATAGAGCACGTTGAAGGAAAAACAAACAAACAAACAATTTTCTGAGTATAAAAGTGAGGTTCCGAATCAATTTTATACTTCATTTAGTTATTCTTTCCCTGTCGGGCTTGTCTGAAAGGAACAATTCGTGTCTTCCATCTTTCAGGACTCACGTTACATACGATCAAATAACTTTCTATTTTAATTCTGATTCTCCCTGGCTGAACTAACATGAAAAAATCAACTTCAAACTCAAATTCTTTCCTGTACTAAATTTGGTATCCTCGAAACAATGGGAAAAATACGTCTTGGTACCGAAGACTATCTTCTACCTACCCCGAGCAATCTTGGGAATACTTCAGCCACTAAAGACGAGTGGATTTGACATCTTCAAGCTCTCGACATCACAGCCGAGTGGGCTGAACTAGTTCGAGCCTTCGAAACCAAAACGAAGTTCTCCTATAGATTGTGAGAACCTTAGGTTCTGGAATAACATCAATATTTTTACCATTGTGAGAAAGTCTGTTTATGCGAGTGGATTGGACTACTTCGAGCAGTCCGAGACCTACCCTAAGCAATCTTGGGAATACTTCAACCACCGAAGACGAGTGGATTTGATCTCTTCAAGCTCTCGGCATCCAAGGCGAGTGGGCAGAAGTACTTCGAGCCTTCGAAACCAAAACGAAGTTCTCCTACGGTTTGTGAGAACCTTAGCTTCTGGAAGAACATCAATATTTTTACCATTGTGAACACGTCGGTTTATGCGACGTTGGACTACTTCGAGCAGTCCGAGACCTACCCCTTGGGAATACTTCAGCCACCAAAGACGAGTGGATTTGTCCTCTTTAAGCACGCAGCATCAAAGGCGAGTGAGCTGAACTAATTCGAGCCTTCGAAACCAAAACGAAGTTCTCCTACAGTTTGTGAGAACCTTAAGTTCTGGAATAACATCAATATTTTTACCATTGAGAGAAAGTCTGTTTATGCGAGTGAATTGGACTACTTCGAGCAGTCCGAGACCTACCCCAAGAAATCTTGGGAATACTTCTACCACCGAAGACGAGTGGATTTGACTACTTCGAGCCTCAGGCTCTTGGTAATAAAATGGGTTTTCGACATCTCCAGGTCAATCCGATTTTGTCCTCCGTAGACGGGTGGGTTGAATCATTTCGAGTCCCAAGGAGAAACTGAAATTTTCTCCATCGAACCAGCATCACTTACTAAATACTGAGCTTCGAAAATGAATAATCCTAACGTATCGAATCCAGCCTTTGCATATGCGTTGCTCAGAATCCACTTGTGCCCTTAGATCTTAATATCTATCTATCTTATGTTACATAAGCGTTTTCGAAACGTGGTACTTCGTCGCGATGCGGGGATGCTGTGTGAGAAAATACCAGATGTTGTCTACGATGGTGGTCACGAAAGAATGTTTAATAACTAACGGGAATAGCGTCGAATTTTGTTTGAGCTCGATTTCTTATCTGAATTTGGCTGCATTCCAACGACACAATTTCAACGCTTTTCGATGATTTTAAGATAATTTGAAAATATGTAACATTCCTCTGCGTTAAGATTTTGAAAAGAAATTATTGAATGATTCTGGCAAATGACAAATAACTTCATTGTTATTTCGAATTCAGATGAAATATATAAAATGTTATGCAGTCAGATCTACACAATAGAATATTCACAATTGACAATAAAATGCAAGTAGATCAAAAAAACAAGTAATAAATGAAGTAAATAGACAAAAAATAGACCCAGGTCCAGGGTCGTTTCATTCAAATGCTTCAAATATTGGAATGGTATGTCTTTCATGGAATAATTATAACTTACTCTGTTGGATTTGAACTGGCATTCATTTTATATGATGAGCTTGTGTGAATTAGTTTATGTCGACTTCGACGTATGACATTTATATGGAGACATATGCTTAGCGTTTTTATTGATCGAACGTCCAATTCATCATCAGATTATTAGTACAAACAGTGCGAGAAACCCCAATTTCTCTACAACAAAATATAGACTTATGAAATGGTAATATATATGGAATTATAGCTGATACGTTCCTAGGTGACAAAATATGAATTGAATATATAAAATATCAATTCAATTAAAGTTTTTGATCAAATTTAATAATTATTATATTCGGGCTTAGGCAATAGTTTGAAGAATCTTGAAATAATTTCTTGCTTGGCAGTTTTCAAAAGCTCCTTCAATTCAAACTGATATTTAGCAGTGGCAGTAAAACTAAGACTTCATTCCATAGACGGATCAATTTTCATAAAGAAATCACAAAACTCATTTGTCATTCTAAAACCTTCACTAAGATTTTTCAAATTAAATGGCACGTTTTCAATGCTTGCTGAAGCCTCATCTTGAATGAGCTGTGAATTTAACCTGTCCTCCAAATCGGTTTCATTTAAATCTTCATCCTACGATTCAAGTAACTCCTGTCACTTGATTCTACCTGTTTGAACCCATATCGTCTTATTCCATTCGCAATTTCGGCAATGTTTGCAATTAAAATTATATCACCGAAATCCTCTTAGATTTTGCGAAAGCTTGAGAAAGAGTTGATCACCTATTACTATGTGCAAAATTGAAGTATTTAGGTTTCGATGTGACTGAGTCACAATATTTGGAGTCATATTTGAACAGGCATTCTCAGATAGTAGTTATTGTCAATGACCGTTCTGACACCATTCCTGTGACGTCTGGGGTGCTGCAGGGATCTGTGATGGGGCCAGTACTTTTTCTTTATTAAACTGCAGATATTTTTCAAGAATTTTTCTTATAAGGCTCGTGCTTTTGCAGATGACACTCAGCTTTTTTACAGCTTTGACGCTCTACGTGCTCCCGCTTCTGCAGAAATTATCAATGCCGATTTGTCGACAATTTTTGAGTACGCCGAGGCACATGGTCTCGAATTAAATACTAGTAAGTGTGGTCTCATACTGTTTGGTACGGAATCTAGTAGAAAGCTCATTACCTCGGACTTTGTTGTTGTTTGTAATTTTTTACTGTGGCTTTCGTTTTCAGGCTTGTATTTCTCAGGTGATCAGAAATTGTTATGGAGCCTTGAAGGTATTATATATGAATGCTAGAGTTCTTGAATTTATGAGTTTTGGGGAAATTCACACAAATTTGAGATTTTAGGAACAGAAAAATGTTAACTATTTTAAAATTCTTTTTTCAGTCATAAGCATGTTGGATTAGGTTAGATGTGTATAGGAATACCGATAAAATGGATTTCTTCATTCATTGTAGGTTAATTAATGATGAATAAGTTTAAGTGATGATTTTAAGATTTATTTGAAATAAATTATTTCATTACGTATCCAAGATTATCAGTTTCAGGATCACTGAAAATACGGTATTAAACCGGTAGATACTGAAGATAGTTGAAAGTAGAAAACATAAACGGTGTAAGCTTCAGGGGACAAACGGAAAAAAGAATGGACTTATAGATCCAAAAATTTGTACACATATTATGATTTCTTCTAACTGTATTTTAAGACTTAGTATTAGTAAAAATACACACACCGCAAAAATTGTCGCATCATCTGGTATTCTGAATTCCACAATCGATTAAGCAGCTCAATCGCAGTTTCTTTGTCAACATATGTTGTTGGACATATGAGGGGAAAAAATTTTATCTATGTAGTAACATTTGTTTCCATATGATCCCAAACACGTCTGAAACAAGAATGAGTTTATTTGACTATCAGTATTCATTCAATTTCTCATCAGTTTTCACTCTAAATTAATGAAAGTTTTCTGTGTTTCCTGTTGATTTTCGAATCTTTGAATTTCTTGTAATGGTTGCTGAACGTCCTGGACGCTATTTGAGTGATCATGAAGTGATAAACATTGTAACACTTCTAGAGGAAGGGCGAAGTCAACGTTACGTGACTAACTTGTTGAATGTTAACCAAAGCACTATTTCAAGAGCAATTAATCGGCACCACGAAACAGAAGAATATGGAAAAAGGGCCGGACAGGGAATAAATCTGATAACATCAACAGTTGATGATCATCGGCTTCGTTTAACTGCACTAAGAGTTCGGCACTGTACGGCTAGAATACTACAAAATGAACGTGCACTTTACATAAATACGCATATTTCATTGCAAACTGTTAGGAACAGGCTCAGAGAAGACGATATTAGATCAAGGGTGGCTTCTACCGGCCCTCGTCTCACCAGAGAGCATCGAGCTGCAAGACTTCAGTTTGCATGCAAATTGGGGTATTCCAGAATGGTCGAATGTTCTATTCCGACGAGTCCAGGTTCTGTCTAGTATCAAATAATAGACGCATGCCTGTATACATACGACCTGGGGAACGGTATCAGCAATGCAATATCCGGCAAACCAAAAACTTCGGAGGGAGCTCAGTTATGGTGTGGAGCTGCATTTTTCCATGGTCGAACTGAGTTAGTCCTAGTGAATCATGAAAGAATGACAGCGGCCAGATACATCGCAGATATCCTTGAACCCCATGTTGTACCCTTTGGCCCATTGATTGGCGAAAACTTCATATATATGCATGATAATGCTCGGCCTCATGTAGCTAGAATAGTTACAGAATTTCTGCAAAATGCCGAAAGAAGTCCCGACTTGAATCCCATAGAGCATGTTTGGGACAACATGGGGTGTCAAATTCAGCAGCGTAGGATGCCTTGTAGAGCACTCCAACAACTAGAAATTCTGCTTCCTGAAATTTGAAACTCAGTGACTCAGAACTACATCCAAAATCTCTTTGCGGGCTTCCGAGGCGTATACTGGCCTGGGGAGGAAACACTCGATTTTGATTAGTAACCATTAGATGCTAGTTGATTGGTCTCTTCGCGAATGTTTGAAGATGGTAGAATTTTTCAATTTTTCATTAACTCGAAAATTGTTGATGTTTTCCATTATAAACTCATCTCTTTTGAATTATATCTTCTTATTTTAAAATTCTGAAAGTTACAAAGCGACTCTTGAATGACCAACCTAAAAGTTTATATAGTATTTTCGTAAAAGTAGGGTGATGCGACAATTTTTGTGGGGAGTGTATTTATTTGGAAATCAGCTACAGATGATCTCTGGAAGCTCCTCTCCAAAAGACGTTTTGCGGTGACCACTATATCTCTGAACAACTATTCATGAAGACCCCTCGTTACATAAATTTATCTTATATGTTACGAAACATGCCGCAATCTCATCAATAAAGTATTCAATCACCGCCAGCTTCAATAATCGCATGGCATATTGTCCACCAAATTTTCGGCATACTCGACGGGAAATGCTCTCCAAATGTGTCGAATTTCTCGAGAAAGCTGTTTGGGAGTAAAGGTGGGTCTTCCTCGAAGCTTGTGCTTTATGCATGCACAGACGTTCAAATGGGAGTGATATCAGGTGATTGCGCCAGCCAGTTCAGAGTGACAACGCCTGTTTCGCTTTTCCAGTCGGTACAAAGGCGGCTGCGGTGCTTGGGGTCATCTTCCTCCTGCAGCACCCAGTCCTCGTTTTTCATCAAAAATTGACTTCTGGCAGTCGGTGTTGAAGCATTTTCGTGAACTTTGACCATCCCAGCATTATCCAGCTACTCGGTGAAGAGGTACAAAGACCCGAAACCCTTTTTCGAGAAGCATCCCCATAAAAAAAATTTATGGAATGTTTGACGGTGTGCGCTGAAAAAAATTACTCGAGGAGGAAGACCACCCCAGTGATATGATAACGTAACCCTAAACAGAGGATTCGTCGGAGAAAATTACGTTATTTCAAACACGATCAATGCTTCTGTTGCCCAAGCTGTGCGTTTAGTAACGTGCTTTTTAGACAACACCTGTTTCTTTATTGTGCTTCGCCATTTCAAACCATTTGCAAGCTAATAGTTACGAATAATTACGTGCGATATATTAAAACCTTTTCGACTCAATTTTACTCGCCCATCACGCAAGCTCAAGCAAAAACAAACTCATGATCGCTTTTTCATACTTCTTCGTCACACTCCCTGTTGAGCCACGATCAGGAAGGTCATCGACGTTCCTTGAAGCTTTGCACCCACTTTCGAACATTAGCCTTTGACTTTTTCAAGTACTTTGCCGCAGCTGCATAGAACATTTTTGGTTGTGGTTGGGTGCAGAGGAAAACTGCCTCGTAGCGTTCGGCGTATGTTGCAATCATTTTTCGCCACGTACTTTTTTTAAAAAGTTTTGACTTTCGATGGGAATTTCTCATAAGTGCGTCAAACGTTATGTCCGCTTGTTGGCAAATCGTCGGGGTTTTACTGTTTATCAACTGAAAAAGAACAAATAAAGACTTACTTACTAAGCAGACTGTACTTGAACAAAAACATGTATTAATAATTAGCTAGTTTCCTACCAAAAATGATATTTGAAATATAGAAATTATGCGTTATCTTCTTGGCGAATTGTAAATATAATTATGTATGGTATATAACAGTCAAATACGTATCCTATAATATTTACATTCTCCATTGAGCTTGAAAATAATAGAGATGATTCTTTGCCCAACTCTGTCGAACTTTTACTGGGAAATAGCCTTGAGACTTTTAGTGGTTTACGCCTCATTAATCACTAATAACCCTATTGAAGTTATAAAAATAGTTGTAAGATGACACCATCAAAGAAATAATTCTTCCTGGAGTATATATTAATTACCTCCTAATTCCTTATATTTCTTTCATGAGACGATCGGGGGAAAAAACTTCACGGTCTATTGCTCACATTTCGAATTATCTAGTTCATTTGTACAGCACTGAAGCTGTAATTCAACTAGATATGTATTGAAAAAACAAACCCCTTTCGGCAGGACCTACATACAAGGGTAGATTTTGTTTTCTAGTTTGAGTAATCAGCTTAGCAAAATTAGTTAGAGCAATATTTTTCTGGGATGCTATACAGGGTGTTACATAATAGTTCAATCAAGAAGTAATGACTTGGAAGCGATATTAAACGAGAAAATATATAAAGCGATGATTTCGAAAAATCATACGGCGAATGGTGCAGATAAAATAAACGCGGAGATACTGAAAGCCACGTAAGAAATGAAAGTTCTGAAAAACTAAATCGAATAGCAGAAATTGGCCCTCAAAAGAGGGTCGTCTAAGTAGTGCAGCAATTACAGGATGATTGAACTTATACAGGGTGTTACATGATAGTATGTCACAACTTGAGGGGTTAAATCTACGTGCAATTTCAAGAAAGAAAGTTCATATAAACATAGGTCCGCAAAGCTTCGTAACGGAGCTACAGGGTGTTGAAATTTCCGGAAAAAATTGTTTTTTTCTTCAAAACTCCTAGAGTTCTTGAGATATTCAGCCCAAATTTGGAACGCACACTATTTTTTCAGCATCCATCATTTCACGTCTTGAATTTCAACTAGAATCTACAAGGTGTTTTTCTTTTCCGGAGCCATGTCTTCTTTTGCCCTTTCAAACTTTTTTGCAGTACGCCACTGATCAGCGTACAATCAATTTTCATCATTTTCGTTCAATTTGGAAAGTTTTTCGATAGTTGTAATTTTTCGTACCTCCGACCGTTTTCGCGAGAGAAATTATCGAACTTCAATTATTTGAATTGTATGTTATTCGCTAAATAAAAATAATAATAGAAATACTCAATAGGTATACCCAAAATTTGCTTTTATTTTGATAGCTCGTCTTCGGAGACTCAACTTATACTTATTCGATATCCAACTAAAAAAAAAATTGAAAACTAAATAAAATGCTGGAAGTGTTCTCCACTTGCAGGAATACAGGCCCCTGTCCTTCTTCGCATATTATCACGCACTCTTTGAAATATTCCTGGGGTATTTCTTATCGTTTCACAAGAGGTTTTTATTCGATTTCTCAAATTTTCTACAGTGTTCACTGGAGTGGTATGAACTAAACTTTTGAGATATCCCCGTAAGAAAAAGTCTAAACTATTTAAGTCTGGGGACCTAGTGGGCCATGGTTCTGGCCCACCCCGACTTATCCATTGGTTGTTGAGTGTATTATTCAATAATTCCCTAGTTCCTCCACTAAAATGTGCTGGTGCCCAGTCATGCATGAACCACATTATGTTTCTCACCAAAAGTGGCACATCCTTGAGCAATAAAGACAACTCTTTTTCAAGAAATTTCCGATAAGCGGGACCGTTAAGTCTGTTAGGCAAAAAAAAATGGCTCAATCAGATAATTTCCGACCCAGACATTTAGTGAGAAATTTTCTTGATGATGGGATTCTTCAATCAAATGAGTGTTTTCCTCAGCACGATTATGATTATTGTTAAAAATTGACAATAAGTCGTGGAGAATCCTCCAAACTAGAACATTTGAAGTATTCAACTGAATCTCCAATTTTTCTTGTACTCACATGAGGATTCAAATAGATACAATTCAAAACTGTTTCCTCCATATCTAGAGTTCGCATAGTTTGAGTTGCACCTTTTAAATGATTATTTGCAGTAAAAGTACCAGTTTCCCTCTACCTTCTGTGGACATTCGAAAATGTTCGCCTGTCTGGTGTTACTCGATTTGTATAGCGCACCTGATATAATCGCCTAGCTTCTGTTGTGTTTCCGTCAGCCAGACCGTTCATGTAACGGATATCAGCCAATTCGGCGTTAGTAAAATTAGCCATTTTTTTCTTACAGCAATAACTTCAAAAGTCTTCAAACTAATCGTTTATTCAATAAACAATTCGAGCAGACAGTGGTTCAACTTTAGCAACTGTCAAAATAAATAAACGAATGAGAAAAATCAAAGCCTGCTAGTAATTTTTCTAATTAGAAGTGCTTTCAATTCAGCGAATTCATACAATCGTTCAATAATTTTTTGCTCGAGAACTGTCGGAGAAACGAAAAAATTACAGTTGTCAAAAAACTTTTTAAATTTAACGAAGATGACGAAAATTGATTGCACGCTGATCAGTGGCGTACTGCAAAAAAGTTTGAGAGGGCAAAAGAAGACATGGCTCCGGAAAAGAAAACACCTTGTAGATTCTAGTTGAAATTTAGGACGTGTAATGATGGATGCTGAAAAAATAGTGTGCATTTCAAATTTGGGCTGAATTTCTCAAAAACTGTAAGAGTTTTGAAGAAAAAAAACATTTTTTCCGGAAATTTCAACACCCTGTAGCTCCGTAACGAAGCTTTTGCTTATATGAACTTTTTTTCTTAGAATTGCACGTAGATTCACTCACCAGTGGATAGACTAACTTATGTTCAGTTAAGTAATAGCAACTAGATTAAGTTTAGTAAATCATTATTGTGTTTATTATATTGAAAGTACTGTAATGTATTTAATCAATGTTTTGGAAAAGTTGCTCATGAGTATAAGTGACCACATGTGTAAAGTGTAGAGGTGTTATGCTAGTTGTAAATAGGATATAGATGAATAAAGGGTGTATAATCAAAATCGACTCAAACTAACTCATTAATAAGTGCACACAACTTCACAAGAAGAAAATACTGTTCCTATTTTATCCAAATTAGCCTATGGTTTACATTAAAAAAACACAAGTAATTCGAAAACCACTCGAGAAAAAAAATTGAATACTTCCCTGTATTCTACTCAAAAAGTACCTGCAGAGACTCAAAACAGTTTTCACCTAACTCTGATAGCAATCAAGATATTGACAAATGCCGAAATCCCGGAAAATCGACGAATCCGGAATAATTCGAAACTGAAAGGAGATAGCTGCCATCTATTTTCAGCAGTTAATTTTTCTCGAAAATCGAGGATTGAGATGGGGGGCATTTTTCTTTATTTGCATAGCTGTGTATTGAAACATCGAAAATGGGACACCCTCTACAAGGCAATCGCGAAAGAGAAAGTATATTTTAAAATCACCAAATTAGTATTTGAAAATAAACTTTAACATTAAGGTAAAACTCTGCAAATGCTACATGTATTAGTCCCGATTGAATCAAAACACTGGGCAAGCTTTGCGGCAAATTTTCCCTCGTTAATTTTCTCCGTTCAGCTAAAACTCAGTGAAAATTAAGACTTTCACGCATTTCTGACCCTACTAGATAAGCAAGGATTGTGAATTTGCGAATGAAATTATCTACCTAAAGAAAACAATTCTTGGAAATAGATTGTTAGTGTTACGTAATACTCGCCCAGCCATTTCGCGTAATATTCTGTAAGGCTTCCGCTTAATCCTTCGTTCTTTCTGTATCACCTGTCTGGATAATTGAGTAACATTAAGTAAAAATACGTAGTCAACCCAAATCTAGTTAGTGTTGTAAAATTTATTTCCGCAAGCATATTTCGAACTGAACGCTATTTCAATTTAGAGAGTTGTTAATATTAGAGGCGACAAAGCGTACTTCGATTCTACGTGTTGCGAACAAGATCATACCGGTTTGAACCTGGTAGAGTTAGTCACCAAAATATATAGGTAGGCCTACAAAAATATTTCATTGTATAGGGTAGGGACTAAAATGAATGTTTATACTTCGACATCGCATACTTCAGTTCTCATTCTTCGGAGGAATTTTATTTAGGGGAGTAGTCTGCCTTATACAGAGTATTTCTGATTTCGCAAACCTATTTCCGCTAAAATGAGAAGAATTTTTCATATAACTTTGGTTATTCTGGAGCTGACATAATTCCGTCTTTTCTGTTGAAGCAATGTAATTCTGTTTTAGCCTTGCCTTTAAAATTATTATTTAGTAGGTCACTTGTGTGATATTTTTCCTACAAATTGGAAACTGAATTTCATAAAACCAATTTTCTAATCTCATAACAAGTGTGATATAAAGAACTACTGATGGGTCCCAGTAGATCAATGCAATTCCGAAACTTTTTGAATTGCTGATCTGTGATAGGCTCACATTTAAAATCGCAATCAAAAACACCAACTCAGTTCTTCAGAGGTAGAAGTATGGGGCTAACATTTATACAGTATTCAGTATTCAGTTCTCAGTATTTATTGGTGCTAATATACAAAAGTACAGTCCTCACAAAAATTGTCGCATCACCCTACTTTGACGACAATACTATATAAACTTTTAGGTTGGTCATTCCAAAGTCGCTTGCTAACGTTCAGAAGTGTAAAATAAGAAGATATCATTGAAAAGAGATGAGATTATGATGGAAAATATCAACAATTTTCGAGTTAATGAAAAATTAAAAAATTCTACCATCTTCAAACATTCGCGAAGAGACCAATCAACTAGCATCGAATGGTTACTAATCATTTTTAAATTCGAGTGTTTCCTCCCCGGGCCCTAATTACTGCCAGTATACGTCTCGGAAGCCCCTCAAACTAATTTTGGATGTACTATTGAGTCACTGAGTTCCAAATTTCAGGAAGCAAATTCTCTAGTTGTTGGAGTGTTCTACAAGGCATCCTACGTTGCTGAATTTGCCACCCCATGTTGTCCCAAACATGTTCTATGCGATTCAAGTCGGGGCTTCCGGCTGGCCATGTTAAAATATCAATTTCGGCATTTTGCAGAAATTCTGTAACTACTCTAGCTGCATGAGGCCGAGCATTATCATGCATATGAATGAAGTTTTCGCCAATCAATGGGCCAAAGGGTACAACATGAGGTTCAAGGATAGCTGCGATGTATCTGGCCGCTGTCATTCTTCCATTATTCACTAGGACTAACTCAGTTCGACCATGGAAAGAAATGCTTCCCCACACCATTACTGAGCTCCCTCCGAAGTTTTCGGTTTGCCGTATATTGCATTGCTGATACCGTTCCCCAGGTCGTCTGTGCACGACCATTCTGGAATACCCGAATTTGCATGTTCCTTTGCAAACTGAAGTCTTGAAACTCGATGGTCTCTGGTGAGACGCGGGCCGGTAGAAGCCACCCTTGGTCTAATATAGTCTTCTCTGGGCCTGTTCCTGACAGTTTGCAATGAAATATGCACATTTCTGAAAAGTGCAAGTTCATTCTGTAGCATTCTAGCCGTACAGTGCCGAACTGGTGTTGTTATCCGATTTCTTCCCTGTCCAGCCCTTCTTCCATATTACCCTGTTTCGTGCTACCGATTAATTGCTCTTGAAATAGTTCTTTGGTTAGCATTCAATAAGTTAGTCACCTAACATTGATTTCGCCCCTCCTCTAGAAGTGTTAGAATTCTTACCACTTCATGATCACTCAAATAACGTCCAGGACGTTCAGCAGCCATTACAATAAATTCAAAGATTCGAAAATCAACAAGAAACACAGAAAACTTGCATTAATTTAGCGTGAAAACTGAAGAGAAATTGAATGAATACTGATACTCAAATGAACTCATTCTTGTTTCAGACATATTTGACATCATATGGAAACAAATCTATGTAGTAAACACAGATAAGATTTTTTCCCCCCATATGTCCAAAAACAAATGTTGACAAAGAAACTGCGATAGAGCTGCTTAATCGATTATGGAATTCAGAATATCAGGTGATGCGACAATTTTTGTGTTGTGTGTATTTTCAGCGATTCGGCACACGAAATTCCATTTGCAATACGAATTCTTTGTTCGATACTTTTATCCATTGTAAAAATCACAAAACAAACTTGTAAGAACCAACAAAATCAAGCACTGTGAACAAACTAAATGACAGAACGCATTAAAACTCCGCGTCAGCATAGAAAAGAGTTGTACCTACTCAGCAACAACAAGAATCTTGACAATCGTTCTAAAAGTATTTTTGAATAATCAATTCTCGGTCCTTTTTTCCTTCAAAGCACAAAGCAAAATTACAATTAACAAGATAATGAATGAATGAATGAATGAAAATATATATATATATATATATATATATATATATATATATATATATATATATATATATATATATATATATATATATATATATATATATATATATATATATATATATACATATACAGGCAGATTTGGGAACTAGCTCTTGTCAGGAGGATTATTCATTGATCTACGGATTTTTGAATAATTCTTCTTGTCTCAAGTTTATATATATATATATATATATATATATATATATATATATATATATATATATATATATATATATATATATATATATATATATATATATATACACTCCATAACAGTCTTGCCAGATAAGAATCTTGGAAATTCCATTTTCATTTGTCTATGTATACTCAATTCATACTAATTGGAACTGCACAAAGTGAACACCGACAAATTATTTGGGAATTCAATTATACACAGTTGCGTCAGCTGTTTCATGAAATAAAATATTTTTGATTGCGCCGGTACTGACATTCTTTCAGAAATAATAGTTTTCTTGTTTCAACTTGTTCAATCGAAATAGTGAATATTACTGGTCCGATGTCAATCCCAATCGGGAAGTGAATGTACAACATCAAGGACCATTCGGTTGTACCCTTTGGTGTGCGTCGAAGGACTAACAGGTTTTGGCGTACGTCACTTTTCACGAAAATCTTCTTGGAGAACTTTATTACGATCTAATGAATGAGAACATTGTTCAGGATATTTCGAATGGAATTTTCCCTTGGTTCAGAGAAGATTATTATACACACATCACAAACATTGTCGCATCCCCTGGTATTCTGTATTCTACAATCGATTAAGCAGCTCGATCGCAGTTTCTTTGTCAACGTATGTTTTTGGACATATCGGGAAAAAATTTTTTCCATATGATCTCAAACACGTCTGAAACAAGAATGAGTTTATTTGACTATCGGTGCTCATTCAATTTCTCTTGTGTTTTCATGCTAAATTAATGCAAGTTTTCTGTGTTTCTTGTTGATTTTCGAGTCCTTGAATTTATTATGAGGCTGATGAACGTCCTGGACTCTATTTGAGTGATCATGAAGTGGTAAGAATTGTAACACTTCTAGAGGAGGAGCGAAGCCAACGTTACGTGGCTAACTTGTTGAATGTTAACCAAAGCACTATTTCAAGAGCAATTAATCGGCACCACGAAACAGGGGAATATGGAAGAAGGGCCGTATAGTGAAGAAATCGTATAACAACACCAGTTGATGATCGATGGCTTCGTTTAACTGCACTAAGAGTTCGGCACTGTACGGCTAGAATGCTACAGAATGAACTTGCACTTTTCAGAAATGTGCATATTTCATTGCAAACTGTTAGGAACAAGCTCAGAGAACACGATATCAGACCAAGGGTGGCTTCTACCGGCCCGCGTCTCACCAGAGAGCATTGAGTTGCAAGACTTCAGTTTGCGAAGGAACATGCAAATTGGGGTATTCCAGAATGGTCGAATGTTCTCTTTTCCGACGAGTCCAGGTTCTGTCAAGTATCAAATGATAAACGCATGCCTGTATACAGACGACCAAGGGAACGGTATCGGCAATGCAATATACGGCAAACCGAAAACATCGAAGGGGGCTCAGTAATGGTGCGGGGAGGCATTTCTTTCAATGGTCGAACTGAGTAAGTCCTAGTGAATAATGGGAAAATGACAGCGGCCAGATACATGGCAGATATCCTTGAACCCCATGTTGTACCTTTTGGCCCATTAATTGGCGAAAACTTCATTTATATGCATGATAATGCTCGGCCTCATGCAGCTAGAGTAGTTACAGAATTTCTGCAAAATGCCGAAATTGATATTTTAAGAATACCATAGAAAATGTTTGGAAGAAGATGAGGTGGCAAATTCAGCAACGAGGGATGCATTATAGAACACTTTAAAAACTAGAAAATCTGCTTCCTGAAATTAGGAACTCAGTGACTCAAGAGTACATCCAAAATTTGTTTGGGAGGCTTCCGAGGTGTATACTGGCAGTAATTAGGGCCCGGGGAGGAAACACTGGATTTTGAAAATGATTAGTAACCATTCGATGCTAGTTGATTGTCTCTTCGCGAATGTTTGAAGATGGTAGAATTTTTAAATTTTTCATCAACTCGAAAATTGTTGATATTTTCCATCATAACTCATCTCTTTTGAATGATAACTTCTTATTTTACACTTCTGAAAGTTACCAAGCGACTCAGGAATGACCAACCTAAAATTTATATAGTATTGTCGTAAAAGTAGTGTAATGCGACAATTTTTGTGGGGAGTGTATTTGACAGTTGCGACAACTGTTTCATAATATTAAAATTTTTTGATTGCGCCTGTACTGAAATTATTTCAGAAATAATAGTTTTCTTGTTTCAACTTGACAGATTGTTCAATCGAAATAGTGAATATTACTGGTCCTATGTCAATCTCAATCGGGAAGTGAATGTTCAACACCAAGGATCATTCGGTTGTACCCTTTGGTGTGCGTCAAAGGACTAAGGGGATCGCGGGGAACTTTATTACGATCTAATGAATGAGAACATCGTACAGGATATTTCGAATGGAATTCCCTTGGCCCTAAGAAGGTTATTATATTTCCAGTATGACAGTACCCCTCAGTTCAGATATATTTAGATCTCCTTCGATAATAACTATTATGAAAGGATCAATCGAATTCTGAAGCATGTTCAAATAGGTTTCGCCGTCAAAGTCTTTCTGTATAAATAAGGGTCCTACAAAATATTCTTCCAAAATTCCGACCCGAATGTTAAGTTCTGAGATCTTTAAGTATCATTCACCCCTCCTTAAATGGGGATTAGTGTCACTTCAGGCGTGAAACCTCGCCATTCAAAACTAAACACGATTCGTCAGAAAAACAAACTTTTTGAAACAAATTCGAATCGTTATAGATCCGCTCACTGAAATGTTGACTCAACTTGAAACGACGATCGAAATCATCTTCATTCAGCTCATGTACGAGTCTAAAATTACATTAATGAAATTTGTGGCTGTGAAGAATGTTGACGTCTTTTGAATAAACTTCAAAAACAGCTCTCAAACTTGAAAACTATGACTAAAGGGAATCGACGACATCAGCGGTTTCAAATTCTTTATTTTATTTATGTTCTAAAACAGCACACTATTCGGGGTGCGACTGCAATGTTTGGTCCTTTATTATTACACGGTATACTTACCTTGGATCTCTCTGTCACACAATACCACTCGCGTAAAAATTTGAATCTTCAAAATTCGCAAACCCCTATTAGGACCGAATTTTTGCAGAAAATCCTGTATCAACTTGTTGGAAATGAAATTTTATGTTCGGATCTTAAACTAGGGGAATTTGGTTTGAGGTATCGTGTCGTACCTCGAGGCCGATCGAAGAACCCGTTTGAATTTCGCTTGGAAACGACAATTGGTATGAAACTGGCAGAGATGTTTTGTTTACAGATGAATAAAGTTTTTATCTTTTTCATTGCGATTGATGTTCTCTACCGTACAGACGTCGAAATGAAAGATATACCCAGTGCAACTTTTACCTAGCTATGGTTCTGGTACGGGGTTTAATAATGGTGTGTGGAGGAATTTCTTTGAACGCCCGCACTGATCTGATCATCGTAAATAATGGAATGATGAAAGCTCAGAGGTGAGTTACAAACATTTTAGAGGGACATGTTGAAACATTTGCGGCAAACATGTGTGAAAACTCTTTGTTTATGCATGATAACGCCACACCTCATCAAGCTCACATCGTGAGGAACCTTCAAAAGCAGGAAACCACTTCAATGGAGTGACCTGCACGAATTTCAGACCTCATTCACACTGAACATATCTGGAACATTCTCAATAGAAGATTAAGGCAAAACCAGCCAGCTATCATGAGTGAGGTTTGAAACAGACTGATCGAAATTTTGAACCAAATGGAACGGAGAATGCTATGAGGTCATTGATTTTGATTAAGAATCGTAGTTGTCATGCAGTGATTCTAGCCATGTATGGAAATATCCAGCATTCGCCGGTTTTTAGGGACTTGATTTTTTGAATAATGTTTTTTGTTTCAATTTCAATGAGTTCCATTCACATTCAGATTGTTTCAAGTTCCCTAGTTCTGGTGGATTACTGGAAAATAACTAATCAACATATCTAAACTTCTTCTGAATAACTTTTTATTTTTCAATTTTGTGCGTTACTTTCTTGGCGCTGTGTATATTCGAATTCAATTTGAGAGAGAAATCATTAGAGAGGCAATATATTGAAATTTAGATATTTATGGGATATAAAACTGCCTTATTGAATGAGAAAGTTATTGAAAAGCACATTTTCCAGATAGTCAATACCTTCCACAAATTGGAAGAAATTTTAACCGTGAGCAATCGAACACACGCTCTGAGTAAAATTAAACAACTCGAGTCTCATTAACTATGCCTGAAAGCCGCATATCGCAACTGTTTCGTTAACTAGTGAAAACGAAGTTGATCCGTACATCAATTTGTGAAAACAATGTGAAAGACTATCCGGATTAAGCTCACCTGGTACAAGAGTTACAGGAAAATGGGAGTAATTCAATTTTGCGAAGAAGTTTCGGGTAAGACCGATGAATTCTGTCTGCGGTAACATCCTTCCTGACGGGGCCAGTTTTTGTTGAATAAAACCGTGAACCGTACAATTTATAGCTTGTGACCGTAAGACAATCCCCATTGGATATTGGAAGCACACGTTTAGCCTACTTTAAAAGTAACATGTGATGAGTTTAATCGATTAAAGATCGTCTTTTGTAATCATGCTTTATGAAAGGAAATATTAGAAAAAGGGTATTTAACTTTATTTCAGATAAATGCACCAACTTTATAATTTTACTCCAAAATGAAATATAAGAACAATAAGAGCACTGTACACGACTTTACCAAAACTTTATTTCAACACTCGACCCGCGTTTCCCCAACCAAGTTGACAAGTTGGATGAAAGTATATTAAATCGTAATCTACATAGCTCTGTCTATACTTAATCTATCCCTGCTATTAGACGCTTTCGACAAACCATCGTCCTGATTGGTCAAACGCGTCATTAGTGGGCGCGTCTAATCTAATAAACAGGGGAGTACACTGAACGGAATCGGACCTTCCTCCTTGTTTAATGGATGTTTGCATTTCATTATATGGATACTCTCAAGAGAGTTTAGTGAATTTTTGTTTTCAACATTTCATAAATTTTACAATATCTATTCTAAGGTCACAGAATTATACGTGATAAAAATGAATATCTGAATGTATGCCTACTGAACATCGCAAAATGTAAAACTAAAATTGTGGTCTTTGAATAAGAATAACAAATTTATCTGACAAAGTGAGTTCTACAGCACACTAGCCCTGTAAACAAAAGAATTTTTATAGATAGAGGAACGTGGCGTAGCTAGTTGAACCGTCCACTGAGGTTTCCGCGACCCTGATTTCCCTTTGGAACTGGATTCTTCCTGGAACCAAACTCTTCAGATCATTTACCATGGAGGGAACCTGTAGAACAACCTACCCTCTAGCAGATGTTGCCTCGGATCATGTACCCTTAGTGGCAGACATAAAATTAAAGCTTAAATTAGTGTGCAAAAAGAGACCCTGTAAAGCATTAAATCTTGAGAAACTAGAACAACCGGAAGTAAGAGAAACAGTTCAGCAAGAGGTAAATGTTGAACTCGGCAAATTGAAACACAATGACATAGCAGAAGTTTGACTGAAGACAGATAAAAAGTAACAAACAAGAATTTAAAAGACTGCAGAATATCATCAAGTACGAAGTCAAGAAAGCCAAGGGAAGATGGATGAAAGAAATGTGCCGAGGAATGGAGGAACTTGAAATAAAGCATGATTATTTCTGCATGCATAAAAAACTTGAAGATATTTCTGGTATACACAAGAAATCACAACCAACTACTCTGTTTGATTAATTAAATCTACCTATAATAGATGAATTGGAAATCAGACAAACATGGGAAAACTATATAAGTGAATCATTTTATGACGACAGACCCCCCTTGCAAAACAACGAAGCAAATATGGAAGGCCCAGAAATACTTAACGAGGAAGTACATGCCATCTCTGTGGCACCTAGCCGAAAATCACCAGGCCCGGACCAAATACCGACAGAGATACTGAAACTAATAGACGAGAGTAACATTAAACTAGTCATAAAATTATTTAATTCGATATATAACACCGGGTTGATCCCAGATGACAGGCTCAGATCCACCTTTGTGACAATCCCCAAAAAAACCCAGACCTAAAAAATGCAGTGACTTTCGCTTGATAAGTCTGATGAGTCATCTTGTGAAGACATTTTTACGAATTATACATGCCAGAATCCGCCGGAAGTGTGAATTCGATCTTGATGACACACAGATGAGTTTCAGGAATGCTTTCGGAACCCGTAAGGCTTTGTTTGGAATTAACGTCCTTCTCCAGAAATGTCGAGATCAGCGTAAAGATGTTTTCGCCTGTTTCATAGATTATGAGAAGGCATTCGATAGGGTGCTTCACTCTAAGCTGATATCGGTGCTTCGGGAAATACAACTGGACAGCCGAGATATACGAATAATTGAGAACCTATACTGGGGACAGACGGCGGAGGGTTGTATCCTTTCACCCCTACTTTTCAACCACTACTCAGACCGAATATCTAAGGAGGCTTTGGAGGATGTGGACAATGGAGTGAAGGTAAATGGCGTCTTGCTTAATACTATTAAATACGCAGACGACACAGTTGTCTTATGTGACAATTTTGAGGATCTTAGAAAATTATTAAATAAAATCAATACATTATGAACAAGTTATGGTCTCAACATAAATACCAATAAAACAAAATTCATGATTTTTAGCCGCTATCCACACAAAGACACCAAGCTGTTTCTGAATAGTTCTTCTCAAATTAAAAGAGTTGAGAAATATAAGTATTTAGGAAATCTTCTGACAGAGCAGTATATAATACTGAAATAAAGTGTGGCATTGAGACAGCCAGAAATTCTTTCTGATCATGAGAACGCTCTTTTGTAATGACACCATTAACCTCAAGCTTCGACAACGAATGGTCAAATGCTACATCTGGCCAGTTATTTTGTACGGTGTAGAGAGCTGGACCCTCAAAGTATGCACGATCAATCGTCTGCAGAGCTTTGAGATGTGGATCCACAGAAGAATGCTGCGTATTCCCTTGACCGATTTAATTACTAACGAAGATGTTCTTGGTCGTGCAAGAACAGAAAGAAAACTATTCACAACGATTGAATGCCGCAAAATATCTTATCTGTGTCATATAATACGAGAAGACAATTACCACTTGCTTCAGTTGATCTAGAAGGGGAAAATAGAAGGAAAACGTGGTGAAGGTCGGAAACAGATGTCATGTCTTAGTAACATAAGAGCGTGGACCGGCATTCGAAATGAAGGTGACCTTTTTAGAATGGCAGAAGATAGAGATTCGCTCTCCACATTAATCGCCAACGTTCGGGGACTGAGCAGCGCACTTGAAGAAGTATCTGTAGAGAAGAGGTAGATCGGCAACCTGCTGCCTTTGAACGAGGAGCTGGAGATCACGTGTGATATCGGGGTGGTCGATGAGGTGCACTGCTCTCTTTTGGACACTATCCAATAGATGTAATGAATTTTTAGTTGCGTCGGCGCATACATGGGATCAGTATTCCAAACTAGGTAGCATATGTGCTCCGTATTAAATCATCAGCTATAATGGCGTGAAGTACTGCTTAGCCCTAAAAAGAAAACTGAGTTTAGCAGAAGCAGATTTCCTGTGTAGACTATGACGCCGAGTAGATGCATGTTTTGGAAGGAAATTTATTGTCCTTGCATGATTAGAGGAGATTCTCCAGCAATGACTTCTCTGGAGAACGTTGTTGATTGCGTGTTGTTGGCGTTGAAGTTGACCAAGTTCAACCGGCTTCACTCTGATATGTTCTCCAAGTCTGAATTCAGTGACATGCTATGTTGGTATCTTTGTCGATGTGACTCAGCAAATATAGTACGTTAACTGGAAAGTGAGGACACCAGTGCACAGTCGTCCGCAAGCCAAAATACTCTGTTTTCGTTGGAGTGGGACAGAATATTAATCTACTACAGAAAAAGAGTTGGCGAGAGTATGGAACCCGGGGGTTCTCCTACATTAGCCTGAAAAGATTCATTCGTTACACCATTAACTACCACCCGAATCGATTTAGCGAAGAGGCAGCTACTAATCCAACAACGAAAATTTTCAGGAAGTCCATATGCGATTAGTTTATTCATCGAGGCTGCGTGCCAAACCCTGTCGAAAGCTCGGCGGTTGTACAAACCTAACCAAACCGTATTGCTCTCAATTGAAAAACTTTTGAAAGCATTCATGAAGGAGACACATTAAGACCATATGAAGAAGCAGGAAGGTCGAGGGCAGTAAGATTGGTAGAGCTGGAAAATGAGGTTCTTGCAATAATTTAAGACAGTCCTGGTACCTCCTACTCGAAAAATTGCTTACGCTTCAGGTATCAGCAATGGAACTGTTTGACAAATTCTTCATGAAAATTTCTTGTATGAATTCCACCAACAACGCGTACAAGCGCTTCTTTTTGCCGATTTTCCTGTCCGTATTGCGTATTGTCAATGGCTTTTGCTTAAGTTGATTCAAATTCCTCACTTTCTTATGTTGATTCTGTTCACTGATGAAGTGAATAAATTTTCAAAATAATCATATGTGGTGTGTAGAAAATCAACATCGAACATATAAAGATCGATTTCAACATCAGTTCTCGTTGAACGTTTGGATCGGTATTGTGGGTGACTGCCTAATTGACCCAGTTTTGGAAGGCAAAGAGGAAGCAGAGTGATCTGGTCAAGGCATTTGACTGCATGAATCGCAATATTCATCTTCTCAAAATCGAGAAATATGGGTTCAGAGGTGTTGTCGGTGCTATTCGCAGATCGTATCTAGAGGAAAGGTTTCAATCTTTCGAGGTAGGAAACTTAAGCTTAAGCCCTCGGGAAGAGTTCAGTACTGGAGTGCCCCAGGGTTCGATTCTGGGACCCATTCTGTTTCTTTTATACATGAATTATTTATATTTGAATGTAAGCTCCGAAGAAATGTGTATATTCTCATACGATACGACCCTTATAGACAAAGATTTAGATAGAAAACACCTCAATGTCAAAACTGAAATTTCGATGAAAAAAGCTCAAAAGTGGTTCGAAGCAAATAAACTATGTCTGAACATGGAAAAGACACAGGAACTGATTGTCACAAATAGAAGACTTGACAAAGTAAACGAACCGATAAAACTTCTCGGATTTCATATTTACGGTACACTGTCGTGGGCCTGTCATATTGCAAATTTGGAGAGGAAGTTGTCATCTGCGGTGTATGATTACGGAGAATAAATCAAATAGTGGGAGAAAAAGCATCAATACTCACCTACCATGCTAAATTTCATAGTATAGCCACCTATGACCTTCTTCTTTGGGGTGCAGCGACCGATACTCCGGTAATTTTCCTAAAGCAAAAGAAAGCCATTAGAATCATAGCCGGCTTTAATGAACAGCACAGCTTTCGGGATCTTTTTCCAAAATATAACATACTTACAATCCCATCCTGCTTCATCCTGGCATGCCTGTGTTTTGCTCATGATCGCAGATATTCCTTCACGGCACATAAGAACGTCCACTACTACAATACGCGTCAAAAAGAGGACATAGAAATACCCTACTATAGACTTACTCTCACCGAAAAAAACTACCTGTACATCGGCAGAAAACTGTATAATGCGATACCACCATCAATCCGCAAGTCAAATCAAATAAAATTCAAGCAGACAGTTTAATGTTTCTCATTGGCGAATGTTTGTTATTCGATCGAAGAATTCTTGATGATCTGTGATAAACTGATAAATTGTGATATAACTTTTTATGTTGTATGTGGTTTTTGTGAATTATATCAATGAGTTGTGACGTCTATTGTATGCTTGATGAGAAATAAAAATATTATTATCGTGGACTTATGCACTATCTCAGCTGTTAGCTGGATATAATTTACCTTTCCCAGATTCAGCAATCAAAGGGAATAGGCTCGATTACAATATACTTGACATAAATTTCCTAACTATCCTACATGTATTAAGAATTACAGCTTTTTGCATTTCTATATAGGTATTCTTATGCAATTCTAATTTCTTAAGGCTATCATGCAAAGTTTTGGGTATTAACCCAGTCGAGGATACGATGACAGGAACAATATCTATTTTCTCGAGGTGCCACATCTCAATAGCAAGGTTTGTGTATTTGGACTTTTTCTCCTGGAACTTGTGCAGCACGTTGTTATTATTCGGTATGGCGACATCCACCAGCATTGCTGTTCTGGCTCTCTTATCATACACCACTATGTCCGGCCTATTATTCGTCACCATTCTGTCAGTGAAAACAGGCCTATCGTAGTATAATCTGATAGAGTCATTTTCCAATACGGGCGCCGATTGATACTTGTAATATGGCTGGAAGGTATTCAGAAGTCCGTACTTTTGTTCAAGTTTCTAATAGATAATGTTGCATACTTGATTATGCCTGTGAAGATAGTCCGTATTGGCCAGTTGTTCGCATCCGGACGTAATATGCTGTATAGTCTCCGATCTTATATGGCATTTTCTGCACTTATCTGTTTGTAATGTTCCGTCCTTCATAAAAAATTTTTTGTAGTTATTTGTAGCGATCACTTGGTCTTGGATGGCCATAAGGAATCCTTCTGTTTCCGCGAATAATTCTCCTTTCATCAATCATTTGTTGGAGGCTTCTTTGTCGATGTGTGGTTGATTAATCTTATGGTGATGTCGTCCATGCAATTCCTTTCTCGACCATTGCTCTTGTTTTTCAGTACCTGATAGGAACGGTAGATTTAGCAGGTCATCTCTGGTAGCAAGGTTTAGAGGCGTATATCCCTTATCAGCCAACGATACCACTCTATGGAGGTCAGAAGTGAGAGCTATTGCAGAGAAGAATTCTCTGAGATTTTTTATCTGTTCGGTGTGTAAATTGACAACATCTATTAATCCGCGTCCTCCTTCTTTCCACTTCAAAGGTGTTCGTATCACAGACGATTTTGGATGATGATTGTTGTACTTTGTCAGCATCGTTCGGGTCTGCCTTTGAATATCATCCAGCTCCGTCTTAGTCCATATGAGTAAAGCAACACTGGAATGGCGTAGGTGTTAATTGCCTTGACTAGATTCCCCGAGTTCAACATCGATTTCAGCACAGACTTCAGACGCTGACTGTATTCTGAACGAATCTTCTCCTTTGATTGTTTTTGGTCTAACAATCTGGCTTGTTGGTATCCCAGATATTTGTATGTTTCGCCATCTCTCATGCACTGTATAATATCACCGTTTGGAAGTTGTGTTTCACCATCTATGACTTTCCTCTTTGAATGTTCAGGGTCTTACATTTTCAATCCCGAATTTCATATGAACATCGGCCGAGAACTCACTGACAGTTTTCAGCAAATCATCCAATTGCTTCTTGTTCGAAGCATATAATTTGATGTCATTCATATAAAGCAGGTGGGAGATTGTATGATAATTCCTTTCTGCTTTTATCCTAAATCTGTATCCTGTTCTATTGAGCATTGAGGACAATGGGTTCATTGCTAAACAGAACCATAGTGGACTCAAAGAGTCTCCTTGAAAAATTCCACGACGTATGGGTATCTCGTCGGTTTTAATTGATTTATTGTTCATGTTGACCTGCAGAGACGTGCGCCAGTGTGTCATTGTTGTCTTTAAGAACTCTACCAGGGCTGGGTGAATTTTGTATATCTGTAATACTTCAACAAGCCAAGAATGGGCGGTACTATAGAATGCCTTCAGATAATCGAGAAAAGCTGAATGAACATTGCGATGCCCTACGTGTGCCTGTTTCATTATCACAGAATCGATGATGAGTTGTTCCTTGCACCCGTGGTGTTTCTTTCTGCATCCTTTCTGCTCCTCTGCTAATATATTGTTGTCGTCAAGGTGTTGGTATATTCGATTGGATATGCATGAGGTGAGTATTCTGTAGAGTGTTGGCAGGCAAGTGATTGGCCTATATTGAGACGGATCCTGTGTTCTATCGCTCTTAGGTAGCATATATGTTAAGCCTTGCGTTAGGAAAGTGGGTGTTTTCTTGGTTGAAGAACATACGTGAGCTGTTTCGCTAGGGCTCCATGGAGCTTATCAAACTTCTTGTACCAGTAGTTGTGGATATTATCTATACCTGTGGCCTTCCAATTGTTGGTCGCTCTAATTACTGTTGTGATTTCTTCCTCCGTTATTCCATCGAAGTCCATATGTCTGATATCGAGGCGTTCTTTTTCATTCGTTATCCATTCCGCATCTCTATTGTGTTCTTTGGGGTTCGACCATAGTGATGAACGATAGTCGGTCAAGCACTGTGCGTCAGGTACTTCTCTGTTATTGTTGGTCGCAGTTTTGTTATTTCCCTTATGAAAATTTGCAGCGTTTTGGAGGAACCTTTGGTTTTGGTGTTTCCTTTCAGTACACTTGACGTATCTTGAAAGCCTCTTTGCTTTTGCTTGCAGTTTCTGTTTCAAAGTGTCCATATACACGTCGATGTGTTGTTTGTGATCAGGGTGTTTTGTGTTCGTACTAATTTTCCTATAAATTTTGCGTATATGTGATTTCAAGCGCCTTGAGGGTTTTCTGTTTCTCAGGAATTCTGTGAGGCGACCGATTTCTGCTCTAATATTATCAATATCCTTCTCCAGTCGTTTTTGCCATGGTGGTTTTCTGACGCTTTTTGGCTCAGCTTGAATCAGAGTTGTGGAGATTTGTTGTTTATGAAGTCGAAGAACCGCTACTGCTCCACAATAAATCAAAGTGTGAATCTTCTCCAAGTTCTGGTCGGTATATTCTTCAAACATTGAGTTTACGCTTGCTAGGATGATATTGGTGTTCTTGTTCGTCTTGAGTTTGGGCAGTTTAGTTCTTTTAGTTGGGTTACTACCACTGAATTCAGTTATTGCTCTGTTGAGTTCTGATCTTGCTAAATACGTATATTCGTTCGGCTGATTCGGTTCAAGAGGGCGTTCCATGTTAATATTCGTTTCCGTGACTTCGATGTTATCTGTAACACTTTCATTGACTCCAGCAGGTATACCGTTAAGAGTATCATTTTCGCTTCTGAGTTCCATTATGACCTCTTCTCGTAAGCTTTGCATCGTTTCTGAAGAAAGTAGCCTGTTTTTAACGATTGTTCTTCGTTGATCCGAAATTCTCTGCTCGGATATGTGCTGTAATTCAGGATAATTTTCTACGAACGCAAGATGTAACGCGTATCTGTATGCTGTCATTTCCGATTCCAAGTTTGTAATCTTGTAATAGGAACGCATAATGAAGGTATTCATTTCTGGAGTCCACTTCATGCGTTTCCTAGGGAGTCCGGCTCTCCAGGTCATAGGCATAATGGCTTGCGCCGCTAACCGAGGGAGACTGTGACCCTCTTCCTAAATCTTGAACGCGACAAGAGGTTATGGTGGTACAATGTCGATTCATCCGTTTATTCCTTAGATTGTACATCATTGGATAAGTTGCATTTTATACCTACTGCCAGGTTCAGCTTGGGTACCTCGGGTTCGCTAAGCCCGTACTCAGAAACAATGTTCCTGAGCCCCTGAGGTTTTATTCATACCAGGGAGACTTACGGGGGAGGTGTACCGCCACTTTTTGGAACACACGCTTCCAGAAATTTAGAGGCTGTACCTTTGGCTATAAGACAAACGATGTGGTTTATGCACGATGGCGCACCTGCCCATTTTAGTCAGTTTGCTCGTGATTTCCTAACTCAAGAGTATGGAAATCGCTGGATTGGTCGAGGTGGACCTTAAGTCCCCAGACTTAAACCCCCTCGATTTTCTCCTTTGGGGTCATTTGAAGTCTTTCGTTTACACTACCCTCTTGGCAAATGTTCAGGGATTAAGAAATATAATCATCGCTGGGTGCAACTCGATAAGAACAGATCCTGGTGTTTTTGAAAGAGTTCTCCAATCAACGAGGAAAAGACTGGAATCTTGCATCCGAGCTGAAGGAGGTCACTTTGAATAGCTTTTATAATTTATTCAAGAGTTATTGGTGATACTCAAAAGTCTTCGTTTTGCCCTTGAATCAAACTCTTAATTTTCAAACATAGGTTATTTAATGATAAAAAGAAATATACTTCGATGGTTCTTTTAATCGAAGACTATGTGTCGTATAACATTTTTTATTGAAATACTTGGCGTCGTACAAAAAAATGTCAGAGAAATCTTTTGTCCTGAAAAATATTTGAAGAATTCAAAAATATTTTTTATTTTTGATAAAATCAGTAATATCCTGGTTTTTCTTTTAGGATAACCTGCGTCGTGTCCATACGCGAGCCACTGATGAGTCTAAAATATTGTTTCTTATTGAAAAGTATGCGTCTTTGAAATTTTCCAACACCGCAAAAAATTTTACCTTAATATCTCAACCGGTTTACGAAAAATTCAAATTTAACTGCATCTTTCGATTAAAGTTTAACACCCTGTGATCGGTCTTTTTTAATTACCCCGTATAAAGAGTACAGGCAACACGCCAGTGGCCTTCGTTACAAAACGATCAGGAGATACTGTCTTTTAGTTAAGGGCAGGAACAACAACAACAAAACAATTCAAACCCATGCATTAGAATCTAACTTTTTCTTTATATGCTTCTTTGATATATTCAAATGGAACAAAGTTAGATTACGCACTTAATGGATACCCGTGTTCACGGCGTATTATTTATACGTGTTATGAAGAATACAACTTTTCAAATCGTCATAAACGGTGGTAGGAGAAAAAGTGTGAAGACAGTTTTTAGAGATATTTACATGATCTACAATTTTTGTCAGATCTATTTCAATAATTCGTCCTTGGCAAAATCAATTAGAGGAAAAAATTGAAGAAAACAAGATGCACAAATATGTACGAAAATATGTTAAGGTAATTGAGAAATATTTAACGTGAATAACTCCATAAAGCAAAACTAAAAATATATAGTAATGATAATGATACCTTGGAAGCGATTCAAAGAGTCATGTCCACATGTACACGACTGATAGTTGAAAAAGGATCTAAATTAATGTCCCACAGTCTCGAAATGGAATAACAGCTACAGCACGTAAATAATATTGGAGCTTGTGAGATTGAAATTGATTTTGTTTTTCGTATACTAAGAGAAAACAAGGGGCCATCTCTTGAGTTTGATCTCGGAACTAAAAATTTTAATTGAGCAAAAAGCGCAGCCCAGTTGTTTGTTTGTAAATTTGAATAAGAATTTCGGAGCGAGAAAGCCTTTTCTCATTTCCAAAGTTGTAGCTCCGAATCTATTCAGGAGCTTCTGAATTCTGATAGGATAAACACCAATATACCAAAAAAACTTTCTTTGAATCGCCTCCGAGTGACAAAAATAAAAAGGATGCCAGATTATTAAAGTATATTCTCACCTGCTTCCTAACAAAGCTTCAGAAAGGAGCATCAAAGAAGATGATCTTGCAAAATACTTTCCATTGCGAATACCTATGATTTATTATTATTTGGAGATTTTGAAAATAAAACTGAAATCATGTCTGCGATAAGAGAACTTCAGTTATCTCGTCCGACTGTCACAAGGCCTATTGAAGTCATGAGTCAGGACATGACAGATAAACTAAAACATGATATCATGAAATGTATATACTTTTCTTTACAGTTCGATGAATCCACCGATATGACACACACTGCCAACCTGTGTGTTTTTATTCGGATGGTATTCAATGACATGTTGGCTAAGGAAGAATTTGTGACAATCATTCCTCTGAAGGGGGAGACCCGTAGAGAAGATATATATGACGTTTTCTTCAATTTTGTAAAAACTACGAGCTACCAGTATATAAATTAGTTAGTGTGCATTAAAACTGATGGAGCACCAGCAATGACTGGAAACAAAAATGGTTTTGTGGAATTGTGTTGAGCTAATGAAGATTTCCCTTCATTTTTTTCATTCCATTGCATTATACATCAACAAGTTTTGTGTTCAAAAGTTTTAAACATGGAAGAAATTAATGGCATTGCAACAAAAATTTTGAATTCCATCCGTGAACTGTAGCTTACAACGGCGGCTCTTTAAGTTGCAGTTGGAAAATAGGGAGATACACTGATTTAGTTTTTCACACGGACGTCAGGTGGTTGAGTCGCGGAAAATTCCTAGAAAAGTTTCGAGAATTATTGCCCGAAATAACAGCTTTTCTAGACGAAAGAAGTGATGTAACTCAGAAATGACTGACTGATATAACATTTTTGACTGACATCACAATGCACTTGAACACCATTAACTTGAAGCTTCAAGGTAATGGCAAAACTATTATTGAGATGATTAGCGCAGTAAACGCATTCAAAAGTAAATTGCAACTTATGATAGATCAACTGTAAAGAAAGGATCTGAAACATTTTCCGTCTTTGAGAGCAAGGATTCCTCAGCTGAATTCTGATACGTATGAGGCTGAATTATCAAATATTTTGGGACAATTCGAAACGCGTTTTTATGATTGCAGTAAATTGGCAAATATAGCATCTTTTATGAGTTATTCTTTTTCATGTAAAAACATTGAGGAATTAGCTACTGAAATAGCAAGTCAACTGACGGCAATGTTTGGGTCAACTTACTTGTGCGAGTCTGCATTTTCTGAGATGAAGATCATTAAGTCAAAATATTGCAATCCACTAACTGACGATCATATGTCATCATGCTTGCGATTAGCACACAGTGGGTACGTACCATCTTATGAAAAGTATGCTGAAGACATGCAGTGCCACGCTTCAACATCCAAAGTCACTCCTTAGTTAAGTTTAACACCATCTGTAACTATTTTGTTTTGTAACTACCAATAAACTCGTAATTTTGAATAACTATGAGTTTTTTTCATTGATATTATAGAGAAGAACCTAACTAAACCTGACCCAAACCTTGACTAAAATAATGTATATTGTGAGGAAAGCTATTATCTATGTATGCTACGGTACACCCTAGCTAGGTAGGTAGGTAGGGTGCATCGTGTATGTACGACAGCCTTGCATCACACATACTTGCAGAATCTCAGAGTCGATCGTAAGTAGTCTAAAAATATTGAGGTATATCGCCAGCTGTTCAAGTTTGAGCACCCCTGATATAAGGTGTTCCGAGATGACCGCCAAATCGGCAATCTACCATTAATTTATTTCCACTCTTATGACGAACACCCTGTATATGTAAATAACATGATCGTAGGACCTTATTACTTTATACTACAGCAGATATACAACGCAAAACAATCTAATGAGGAGATACTGTCCTTTAGAATGTCCCCTGCGCTCTGAAAATTCTGGTTTCATAACAAAATTATAGAAGTCGAAAATACACAAAGTTACTCCAAGAAAGGGATGGCACTGCTATGTTTTCTACTCTACTTAGGGGTGCTCGATATGTATCGACATTCTATAAAATATCGATATATATACATGCGATATATTTATTATTTCCAATATTACCGAATCATCTAGTATCGTATATATTAGGGCTGCTCAAACTTTAACTGCTGGGGATCTACCTCAATATTTTTAGACTACTTACAATCGACTCTGAGAGGCTGCAAGTATGTGTGATGCGGGGCTGTCGTACATACACGATGGCCTAACTTCCTAGCTAGGGTGTACCGTAGCATATAAGATATCAGCTTAGCGCACAATATACATTATTTTAGTCAAGGTTTGGGTCAGGTTTAGTTAGGTACTTCTTTATAATAACAATGAAAAAACTTATATTTATTCAAATTTATTGGTAGTAACAAAACAAAAGAGTTATAGATGCTATTAAACTTAACTAAGCAGTGACTTTGGATGTTGAAGCGTGGCACTGCATGTCCTCAGCATACTTTCCATAAGATGGTACGTACCCACTGAGTGCTAATCGCAAGCATGATGACATATGATCGTCAGTTAGTCGATTGCGATATTTTGACTTAATTATCTTCATTTCAGAAAATGTAGACTCGCACAAGGTAGTTGACCCAAACATTGGCGTCAGTTGAAGGGCGATTTGCCTTAGATTCGGATATTTACCTTCAGATATAAAACACCAGAAATTCGTATCAGATGCTGTAGCTTCGAGATTTATATCTAATATAATCTGCACAAACTCATTTTCAACAGAACATGAGTTCATATTAAACTGACTTGTTATTTCAGTAGCTAATTCCTCAATGTTTTTACATGAAAAAGAATAACTCATATATGATCCTATATTTACCAATGTACTGCAATCATAAGAACGCATTTCGAATTGTCCCAAAATATTTGATAATTCATCCTCATACGCATCATAATGCAACTGAGGAATCCTTACGTTCAAAGACGGAAAATGTTTCAGATCTTTTCTTTTCAGTTGATCTATCATACGTTGCAATTTACTTTTGAATGCGTTTACTGCGCTAATCATTTCTATATAAGTTTTTCCTTCACCTTGAAGCTCCAAGATAATGGTGTTGGAGTGCATTGTGATGTCAGTCAAAAATGCCAAATCAGTCAGCCATTTTTCGTTTTTCAACATCTGAGTGTCATCACCTCTTTCGTCTAGAAAAGCTGTTATTTCGGCAATAATTTTTGAAACCTAGGAATTTTCCGCGACTCAACCACCTGACGTCCGTGTGAAGAACTAAATCAGTGTGTTCAGCTGACTCCCTATCTGTTTAAAACTTCCGAACACAAAACTTGTTGATGTATACTGCAATGGAATGAAAAAAATGAAGGGAAATCTTCATTAGCTCGACACAATGCCACAAAACCGTTCTTTTCCATTCATTACTGCTGCTCCATCGGTTGTAATGCACACTAATTTATATATTGGCAGCTTGTAGTTTTTTACAAAATTGAAGAAAACGTCATATATCTTCGCCACGGGTCTTCCCCTACAGAGGAATTATTGTCAAAAATTCTTCCTTAGTCAGCCTGTCATTGAATACCATCCGAATAAAAATACACAGCTGGGCATTGTCTGTCATATCGGTGGATTCGTCGAACTGTAAAGAAAATTATGTATATTTCATGATATCATGAATCAGGGAACTTTGGAAACAGTTTCCTAGTGAAATGGAACACGACCTTTATGGAGCCCAAAGAAAGGTATGGAAGATGTGAAAAACAGGAAAAAGCAAGTAAATGAATACGTTCAAACTAAAATCATATCACCTGACATCTGGGAAAAATATTTTACAGAGCTGTACCAAGATGAAGAAACAACTGATACATGGGTGAACGAAGACGAAACACCAGATGATGTTTTGATAACAGAGGAAGAGCTGAGAAAAAGAATACAAAAGCTGAAAAACAGGAAAGCCGCGGGAACAGACAACATCCCGAACGAATTGCTAAAATATGGGGGAAAGAAACTCACCGAGAAGCTGCTAACTCTTTTCAATAAAATTTTAAACACATCACAAATTCCTGTAGAATGGCGCAGCAGCATCACTATTCCTATCTTCAAAAAGGGGCAAAAGACATCACCTGAAAACTACAGGGGTATAACCCTGCTAAGTACGTCCATGAAACTGCTCACTGGCATCCTAAAAGACAAATTGGAATCACGTATCGAGAATAGAGAGGAACAGTTTGGATTTCGAACAAATAGATCAACAACGGACGCTCTCTTGATAATGAAACAACTAAAGGAGAAATCAATAGAGTTCAACAAGCCTGCTTACATCTGCTTTATAGACTTAACAAAGGCATTCGACAAAGTGCGCTTGACAGGCATTCTACAAATTCTAATAAAAAGACAGTTTCCGTCCCAAATCACCAAACTAATTAAAAACTTAAACACAGGATATGTGACAAAGATCAAGTCAGGCGAACATACTACACCTAACATAAAAACACCAGGCGGAATTAGAAAGGGTGACAGCCTGAGCCCTTTCCTTTTCAACCTCTTGATGGATGAAATAATACAAGTCACATCCTCAGATTTGGCATACAGAATGGGCCACTCTAAAATTTCTGTGGTCTGCTATGCTAACGACGCAGCTATTATAGCAGAAACGGAGGACGATCTTCAGAGACAGCTTTTCAAATTCTATCAAGTCAGCCAACAACTCAACATGGTAATTTCAATATCAAAAACCAAAGCCAATACATTCTCCAGAGAACCTGTCAGGTGTAAAGTGGTTGTGGAAGACAAGTCAATTGAGCAAGTCAATGTCTTTAAATATCTAGGCATGGACATCTGCAGCTACCACGATCCGGCAAAGGAAGTAAGAAGTCTCATAACTAAAGCAGCAGCTCTGTCAGGGTGTCTTAGAGATGTGATATGGTCAAACCAGCACATGGGAACAGATAGCAAGGTGGCGATCTATAAGACTTGCATCAGACCTATCATGACTTACGGCATAGAAGCACGCGAAGACACAAACAAGACTAAAAGTATGCTACGCGCGGCCGAAATGAAAACCCTAAGAACTATCCTCGGAAAGACCAGACTGGACAGGATAAGAAACACTGACATACGAGCTCAATGCGGAATAGTAGACATAGTCAGATGGGGCAGACAGAGACGAAGAGAATGGTATGCGCACGTGCGAAGAATGCACGAAAACAGATTACCGCGCATAATGATGGAGAGCAAGCCACATGGAAAGTGCCCACCAGGAAGACCCCCAAAAAGGTGACAGGAAAGGTGGCAGGAAAGGTGGCAGGAAAGCTGGCAGTCCACCTCGCAAGAAACCATCCAAAGACGGCTTCGGCAAGCAACAGACCAATAGGTCTATTTAAAAGAATAAGAAGAAGAAGAAGATGTTCTAGTTTATCTGCCATGTCCTAACTCATAACTTCAAAACTCCTTGCGACAGTCGGACGAGATAACTGAAGTTCTCTAATAGCAGACATAATTTCTATTTTATTTTTAAAATCTCCAAATAAAGTCTCACTCGCTTCAATAAATGCTTTCTTCACAACCGATCCATTTTCGAATGATTTCTTGTGTTTCGCCAATATATGAGATATTTTAAATGACGCGATCGTAGCAGCTTTTGATTGTTTGGCTGGACTTGTGAACATGGTTTGTTATTTTCTCAAAAAAGATATAAAATCACGTTTTCTTAATTCACTCTGTGGCGGAAAATCCTTTTCATAGTTTTTATGAACCGTTTTATGATGCCTCTATAAGTTACCACGCATAGTTAATGCAACTGACGCACGACAAATAAGACAATGCACTTATCCTTCACCTTACAAAAGAAAAATCCTTCCTCCCAATCGATATTTAAATGATACGTTTTAGATTTCTTCGCTGCGCTCATTTTGTACTAATTAATAAGAAAATTTGTATCGACACAGTATTGCCTTCAAGTTACTATTCAGAATAGAAAAGCGGCAAGAATAAAAAACGCGGCTTTTCTTTGACAATTACCGAGCGTTCCTTTGATAAAGCTGCGTTTTGCCGCTAGCAGAGTGTTATTTAGTTACGTAATAAATTTTTGTAGTTCAGTTAGCTACTTATTAAATATTTTTTTCTTCTCGAGACACTCAAAAAGCCTCGCCGATCGACTGGTCCATTTTGGACCCTAGATTTGAGAAACTTCAATGACTATAGTATCTGCCATATCATAGATATGGTATCTGGAGTCAGCGGAATTGGAAATCTAATGAAACAGATGAAAGTCTTCCAGATGAGTTATCGGTGTATTTGAGGGTTCCAGTGTGTAGGTTCATCGAAAATCGTTTGGAAGTTTAGGCAGATTACAAAGTACAGTTCCCCAAATTTTAGAATGTAAAAAGCAAATACTTGACAATGGTACCTATTTCTATTCCATCCGGAATACTCTTTTCAAAAGCCGCACAGGTATTAACCCAGTAGACTCCATGCAAGAGTAAACGAAATTTTGTTTTTACAAATATTTGAAAAAGAATATTGGAATGTTGATAAAATAAAGTTTGTTTTTTAACTCTGCCGGTTTTCATTTTTTTAATCATATCAACCTTATTCCGTTTCTGATATGTTTGCCTCATCGATTAGTTAAATACAAATTATTTACGATATATCGGAGATATCGATATATTTGTATGATATATCGCAGAGTATCGATACAACCTCACGATATACCATATCGAAAAAAATATCAATATTTTTCGCACATGAACATTCCTAACTCTACTCGATTTGGCGACTGCAATCAGATGCAGGGAGGTGTAAGCTTGTAGACGATTTTAAAGTCGCTCATGTATGCATAAGGTAAATATTGTGGATAAGATAACTTATGGTTCATGATTGATTGATTCAAATCAACGATTCATATTGTTCGTGGACCGTGACTGTAAGTATTGCGTATAGTTCTAGAACAATCTATATACACGTATACAACGAAGGTCATCTTCAATCGCCAGCTGTCGGCAACTTATTCCCGGAATCAAAGGAGAATATCGAGAAGTCGCAACGACGGCGCTATGGAAAACAAACCGGCCGGTCTCGAATGTAAACTGAAATCATACGATACACGTAACCGGTCTCGTGCGCAGGCGTGATGCGTACGTGACTCGCTCCCAGCAGATGCGAGAATGACGATGAAAACAATGAATTTCAGTCGGAAAACAACATCGCAAGCGAAAGGAGCAAAATGGGAAGATAGTGTATTGCAAACCAAATAAAATCTTTTCTTTGTGCCTGATTAAAATTACAGTGACCGACCGTTTTTAACTCACGAAAGTCTTCTTTAACACCTTAATCAGCATACAAAACGGTTTTTGTACTTTGTTTAATCCTGAACTAGTCGGAAAAATGGTCGAGAAAATATTGGAGGAAAATGAACATTACGAATCGGGTAAGTTTCACATTTTCAATTTAGATGAATCAGTTGATTGTTTTTAACACATTTTAGAGTGAAATGTTAGGAATATTGTGTATTACGAATTACTGATTTGCACTTATTTATGTTGACACATTTTCAATTCGTAAACAACACTCGTATTTCCACGTCAGTACATTTCATGTGTTATAAAATATATTCAATTTTTTCCAGTTAGATTTTTCTTGGTGAAACAGGCTCTTTCACAAGTCCGAAATGGGATAATCGAATGATCAGAATATTAAGTATTTCCGGAATTCCTTATAAGAAGTACTTGAGTTTGTTTTGATTCAATGAAAACAAAGGAAGTAGGAAATATAAACAATAGTTTTCAACAATAATGATGCATTTTATCTTCCGAGTTTGATATTTTCGATTATTTTAATATTTTGCTGATGTATTTTGTATGAATTGAATGAAGGGTGTGAAAAAATATTAAATGTGAGAGTATAACATCCTAATGGCGTTATGATTAGCGTTTTAGGGTCAGCTGATTGTGTCCCGTAGTTCAACCGAATCACCAATGGTTTTGTGAATTTATGACCTGAAAAAAATCCATCAATATTTTTTCCAAGCCACAAGTACATTTGCGAATGTTAATCCTTTCATGGAAAAATTTTTTTTCGTCAGTAAGCTTAAGGCTAATTTTTACGTTTTTTTCGGATGTACTTATAATTTTACTTCGCCAGTATTAAGCAATGATGCAATAACTAAAACTGAGATGAAACCGGGTTATCGATTTTGCAATGTCCACGTACCTTGTAATTAATTTTGAATATTTGTAAATTAAATAATATTCAATGTCTCTTGAAATTCCACTTTTCTTCAGCATTAATTCGTTTCTTTTTCGTTTAAACATAATTCATCCTTTTTACATGCGTTCAACTCGTTTCAACTTGTACCTAAATGATACACTCCAGTCGTTCCCCTATTGGATTCCTGTGGCCCCAGTTTCAAGGTCGAACAATATTCGCATGCATTTTGTGCGTGAAAATTGTCGTAATTTCTAGAATTCATTTAGCTTCGTTATTTCGAACAAAGATAAGTATTTTGTAAATTGGTGTTGCATTTTAATTTCGAGACTGTTTTTCGCCTTCATTTGATTTCGATAAAGAATATTGTCTACGATGTCTGTTCGAAAAGTAAACTGTATGATTTTTCAGAAAGTATTTATTTATTCATGAATATCTATTTTCTACCTTTGGATACACTATATTCATTCAACGTTTTCAAAACGCCACAAAATTATTCTTATTTATTTCTTCTCACCAAGAAAATTTAATTTTACTGCAGTTTATTAAGAGCTCTATATATTTCATTGATTCATCGTGGATAGTTTTCTTCTGTCAGGAAATATTATGTGAAGTCTAATTAAATTATTTCGGATTTAATATCATATTGTTCATAATATAAACATTGAATATGACTTCTTAACATTGTAATCAACGAAAGCAAATTCAATTTTGTTCAGTCATAAGTTTATGAGTATTAATAGTAACTTTACATTCTTTTCTCTGAGTAGACAAATTGATCTTGTCCAAGAAGAGTTCAATAGAAAAATTGCGTTTGAAGACTACGGCAGAAGTAGGCAGTTTCAAGGTCTGACCTGACTACATGCATTTGCTCTTTAATTTAAGTAGATTTCTCAGGCGAGCTGTGTTCTCTCAAACCGACAGTAAGAATTCTGTGCTCATCGATATTCAAGTGGATGTATAGTTTCTAATCAGAATGTCTGTTCATGACTAACTAGTGTCCGCTGTTTATTTATACCAAAATATTGCCAGGTCATTGTTGAACTCTTTCTCCAATATTACCTGCAATAATTTTCATACACATATATAAGGTAGTACATTTCATAAGATATTCACCTCAAATGTTCTTTTAATCGTAAGCCTTCTATAATGCTGCAAAGCTTTGTCGAACTTGGTTAATTCTTACTCACTTTCTCCCAGCAGCTTTTTTCATAACCTCACATCATGCTTATGCGGTGTTCCGATGATTCTCAACTTTTAATAAGTCCGGACGATGGCTCTCTCGGTCAATATTCTTAAGTAATGATATATCTATTACAACACTTTAACATTTAGGATAACTTTTTATTGAAAGATTCTCTATGGTATCAAAATATGAGGGTAGTTTGTTGAGTCGTATAAGTGATATGACGTCTCACAATAATTGGTTATAAAAATCACATTAGATGTTTTTAAATTGTGTTTCTATTTTACTATTGGTATGTAATAAAACATATTTCAGTAATTTTAATCAGTCTTCATTAACATACATTGAATAAAACAAAATTATTTCTTAATAGTACTATTTAGCTACAATTGTCACTAGGTATTTATTTGAGCACTTCAATATATCTTGTACAATTAAAACAATAAATTTAACAATCAAGGGAGAAACAAAAAGCATAGGAACTTCTGAAAACAAAAAATGAAAATTCTGACATTGACTCAATTTTACATTAATGCCTGGCAATTTTTGCACAACAAGGGGGATACGACCAATTGCGAGAACTATAGAGGGGTTGCCTCAATGGACACTATCTACAAGATTATGGCGATATCTATCAAAAATAGACTAAACGAAATAATAGAGCCAAAGCTAGGACAGTATCAATGTGGGTTTCGAAAAAATAGATCAGTCATGGATCAGATTTTTGTGTTGAAGCAAATTATAGATAATACTATTGATCAAAACATGATACTCCATATGCTTTTCATCGATTATAAACAGGCTTATGATAGAATAATAAGAAAATATATATATGAAGCAATGGATGAACTAAAAATAAAAGGCAAACTAATAAGGCTGGTGAGAATGACATTGACGGATACCACCTATAAAGTTAAGATGAGCGGACATTTGTCGGAATCATTCTGTGTTGATAAAGGCCTGAGGCAGGGAGATCCCCTTTGTACTACACTCTTCAATATCGTGATGGATAAAATTATAGAAGAGAGCAGTATAGCTAGCAAAGGTACAATATACAGTCAAAAGACACAAGTTTTAGCGTATGCAGACGACATAGTTATTGTGACCAGAACAAGAGAACATTTGGTGAATTAATTCAGGAAGTTAGAAACCGCTAACCAGGTATATGATAGTAGGACAACAAAAAAATGAAAGGCACTCAAATCTGCAAATAATTAGTGAAGATAGGACATACTGCTTTGAAAAGGTAGAACAGTTCAACTATTTAGGTGTAACATTGACGAGAACAGGGGAGGAGAAAGTAGAAATACAGGAAAGGATAGCTAAAGGAATAAAATGCTTAGGAGGATTATACAGAGTGCTCAGGTCCAAAAATATGTCGAAAAACGCGAAGAAGAAAATTTATCAGAAGATCATCAGGCCTGTGGTAACATACGGTTGCGAACTGTGGAAGTTGAATCAGAGGGAAAAATATACATTAGAAGTTTTCGAGAGAAGACTACTCAGAAAAATATATGGTGGAAAAAAGGTAGAAAATCGTTGGGAAAGGAGAACGAACGCCGAGCTTCAAGAATTGTATGGACAACCCTCAATAACAAATGTGGCTAGAGAATGAGATGGCTTGGCCATGTTTTCCGACTGGGAGACGATAGAACTACAAGACAAGTTTTGACAAGGGGAATAACGGGAAGAAGAGGCAGGGGAAGACCACGCACAGAATGGATCAAGATGGTGGAGAAAGATATTGAAGAGCTAGGAGTGAAGGACTGGAAGGGAGCAGTTATGAATAAAATGAAATGGAGAAGAACGTGTAATGAAGCACGTGTACACAGTCATTCTGTGCAGTTAGGTGGAAGATACGCCATGCCCTTCATTTCCCTTGACTAGTTCTCACAACCTGTAAGATCCCTAGCAAATAAGTAACTTGAGCGTTCGTGGTTAGATTTCAAAACAGCTCAATATTGTAAAAGACCCAGAAAAGCCTTCAAGTCTATCATATCCATTTCTTCCAGTTCAGGTTTATTCTCTTGGGCAAACTGTAACCTGTAAGAGGAGTTTTTGTAGTTTGTTCAAGTCAAATTTGTTGAAGCGTTTTTTCATCAAACAGTTTATTCCAGATGCTGAAAGGGTTTTTTCGTCCTCAGCCGTCATTTTCGAAGCACAAACACGCTCAATTATATTATGTTGTGTACGTACCCTACTATTAGGAGGCGTCTTTGACCATTATAACGATTTTTACCATAGTAAAATTTGATCGTCGTAATTCCGAGAAGGGTACGTGGTCTTCATTCTCGGAATTATCGCTGCAAACTGATTCTGAAGAAACCTGATCTTCCTCTGAATCATCTTCTTAATCACTTTCATGATGCTGTAAGAGATCGCTTTCCGATATAATACAGTCTTCAAAATCACCTTCGCTATCAGATTGGTCTGAAGCTAGCAACAGGGAATTTATACAATAAAACATTTTGTACGGCAAATAAGGACATGTAGCCTGACGCTCGATCTTTTGATTAAAATTACTCACGTGTTAAACAGCTGACGACACTAATGACTCCTTCCGTGGTCGTTTTACTACTAACACAAAAGCTACTGAGACGCTCGCGGCAAATTGGGGGAAGTGATCAATTCTAAGAATTTATGAAACGTGCGACGCCTGTGAGACCTTTTTCGGTCTTTTTTGACCAGATTTCTGCTACCGTAAGTCGCGTAAAGGAACATAGTTCCAATACATTCAATGGCAAAAGGTCTTATTTTTATTGGCTTGGAAACTTTCAGACTACCCTCGTACATATACCGTAGATATGTGCTGAATCTTTATGCTCCGCCCGATTGGTTGTAGCAGCCTCTACAGTCTTCTGAGAAGAGTAAATATCAAAAAAATCATATTAGAGCCACATAGTTGGATAGTAAAGTGCTGATATTGAGCTTTTGCTTTGTTCGTCTTGACTGTTCGTTATGATTAGATTGCGAATCTATGATCTCATTGATTATTTATAAGAGTATTATTTTACTCTGAACGGGAAAACATCAAATACGTGTAACTAGTATCGTATATCACTCAAGACTTAGAAGTAGTAGAGAAGATGAAAGACCATGAGATGAGACTGGGAACAGCAAAAATTCAATACTCGGCAAAATTAGGACATTATAACCTTGCAGATGAATGGATCATCTGTTATATTATTTCGAATTCAGCGAGACGTATTTATTTAGGGTTATTTGATGAAGTTAGCTGCAATTAGTGGGAAATGATTGCTTTGTTGGTTGATTTTGTTTGAAGTTTAGTAATGGTTTATGTTCACAATTTGCGAAACAGTACAGAATCGTCATTTGAAATGATCCAATGCAACATTGGTTGCATTCTTTAGCTTCCATATTTTGTGATAGTTGTTGACTCATCACGTCATTTACGTTAATTTGGAGCCATAATGTGAGGCTATTACTTAGGTTGAAAAGTTACGACATACCAAACAATAAACATTATTTGCCAATAATAATAAATAATTGCAATCTACTAGAATTTTTCTGATTCTGAGTTTCTAGAAATTTTAGTTGCAGAACCTAAATAATTTTTTTCCAAAATGTACATTTTTCGACAAAAACAAACAAAATCTTCGTTTTTTTTAATCATTTGAATGAAAGAAAGTACAGAACAACTTCACTAGTCGTTCCGGCGCATGCCCAGACTATCTAAATTCCCGAATTTCTGAAGTGACTTGAATTTGTTTAATTTTCAAAATAGAAACAACCCAAAATCTGTTAAAGCCGAGTTTATTATAAAAATATCGAAAAATTGAACAAAAAATAGTTCTATTATAAAACAGAATCAAATTATAGAATTTCCATTCATTATAATCTTTTCTCATAGAAAATCTATAATTTAAATATAAGCTAGTGTACATAAACAACATGCTATTCCTTATGACGTTTAAAATATCCATCGATTTTACTCTGGACCTTTCTCGATGCTGCCACCTGAACTGATTTTTCCTTGAGCCTTTTCAGGAGCAATATGTCTTCTATAGGAAGATTATTCTGTTCTGCCCAACTGATAATCAGGTAGAACGCATTGACAGTTTCTGCATGTTTCACGTTTACCATACTATTTAAACCATCCTCTGAGTCAGAAGATTCCTCTACGTTTTCAATATTCCTTCCTAAAGCATCCTGTATAAGCTCTTCTTCAGTCAAATCGATAACAAACTCTTTGTCTCCCACAGCCTAGTTGACAATGTTCTCAATGGTCAAGTCATTTTCTGGATCGATGACCCTTAATGATTCGGCAATATTTTTCAAATCATTTTCACTGATTGGACGGAATTTCTTCTGAAGCTCTGAGAGTGGAATATTTTCATCATCTGATTCTTCTACTTCTGTAGTGTCATGCCACAACTGTCCAACTTTTTCTAATACTTTTTGAAGTAATGGCTTTCCAAAATTGGGCATGATTGTTCACGGCATCTTTCAAATTATACTGCTTCAAAATGGAAGTTATCTCTTCACCTTCATGCGAAATGATATGATTAAGAAGGCATTTTCTATAACGTCATTTTTATGTTCCAAGCAGATTTTTTTAAATAATCAATTCCAGGTACTTTTTTGATGGAATGTAGCCAGTTTGATATAACAATCTTGCTTTTTTCGAAAGCATAATACATCTGTCTTTACTTGAAGAGTATTCTATACGAACTCAAACAATGCTTTTGTAACAACTACGTAAAATGCATTCTTATCTAATTTGTCGACAAGGGCATATGCTCTCACTTCTCTGTCTTACTAGACGGTATCTACTTACCACATTTATAACACCAAGACTTTCATAAATGATAAATTAAAATTTTTATTCAGGGAACAATATTCAACCTTCCGTAGAACGTTAAATATTCTTACCTGAGGGAACTGGTTTTCCGATCCACCCTACATAATCATCTTCGACCAAGGCGACACACTCACAAACGCACAATAGTGGTACTTTCAGGTCGGTTGTCGTGAATAAGAGCAATAGACTGTGGTTTCGGACTCGATTTATCTCGTTAGTATTGCACACCCATTCACAACATCAAGCCAGACTGCCACCTACTCATCTCAATCCGTTTGACCGCATCTAGACGTGTATATGTATTGGCGCCCTTCAATGAACTGACACAGTGTATATACCGCTATATGTGTTAACACATATCGTAAGGAGCAGTAGCTTCTTGACAGATCGCATCTTGCAGATATCGTTTGCAGCGTTGCGGTAGATAGGCGAACTAGTATGGCTTCTTGAAGGTTTCTGTTTGATCTACGCTTTGTTTTCATAGTTTCCCGGTGGCGTTGGTAAGTAGCCTCTGTGTCAGTTCTTTGGAGGGCGTCAATACTTATACATGTTTCGACATGCTCCAACGGATTGACATAAGTAGGTGGCAGTCTGGCATGGTGTTTAGAATGGTCGTGCAATACTGATAACTGTACTGGAACGTACCACTATTGTGTTGCTCTGATTGACATTATTTACAAAGAGTGAATCGGAAAACGAACTTCTACTGGGAAAGATATTTAACATTCTACGGAAAGTTGAATATTGTCATCAATTTGTTTACACATATATGATATATTTCGCATATTATATGTTGAGATATAATAATTTAAAACCCTCAAAATATGGCACTTATCGATAAGTGTCTAGATCTAGACAGACAATTGATCGAATAAGTACTTCCTCAATTTTTTATGAAAAATATGAGTTTTCAATTAAAGTGCTATTATCAATCATGCACATACGAATTATTTAAGCATCAATCTTCAAGAAATTTCGTTTCATTGACCCATCTGATAATTTGGCTAAGAGATGTGGACTAACGATCCTTCTGCAAATAGAAACTGCAATTTTACATCCAACGTTCTCACCAGTTGGTGTAATAGCTCAACGGTCGACGCACTCTGCCAACAACCTCAACGTATCTATTTCGTAATACGAGGCAACATTTATTTATTAGAATAATTCATTTCGCAAAACAAAGTTGCCTTTATACGATTCGTTTCGTATTCTTTTAATGTTAACGACGGGAAATGTCAAACGTGAACGTGCTTACATTATTATTCTTCATTACTAAGCTGCCCTTTGTGGGAATATGAACTTGAAGTATGATCGTCGGAAAATTCACAATTCAACTCGATTTGCACGTCTTTCAAGAATAACTACCCAATACAATGTGTGATGCCGAAATTAAATAGAAGGTGCAACCTAATGAGACTTATTTCTTTAATTTTCGTTTCTTTCAAGAATTAATTCTAACTTCAATGGGGCGCAAAATAGCTCTTAATTTTGTGAGTCACTCGAATTTAAAAAAAACACACAGTTTATAGTCTTTTTATTGACTCATAAAGGATAGGGTTATTTATGGAATAACACATTGGGCAAATTGCCTCCACTTACTCGTTTGTCGAAATTTTCCATGAAAATTCTGCATAATTGTGGCTGAATTTCGTTGATTCAGCGTTGAATCTCCTCCTTGGTTGTGGGGTTCTTGACATAGACTTATGATTCTAAATAACCCCATAAAACCAAATCTAATAGTGTTTAATCATACGATCTAGAGGTCCAATTCTGAAACGAGAGAGTACACAACCTGGAAATGTATCATGCAGTAGTTCAAATGTGTCACGTGCTGTATGGTATGTGGCACCCTCTTGTTGAAACCACATAGTAGGCACTTCAGTATCATTCAATTTCGGCAAAAAACAGTCTTATCATGTCGCGATATCGAGCACCAGTAGCAGTCACTGCTTGATCTCATTTTCTACAAAGTATGGTCCAATTATGCCTTCAGCCTACAATCTATACCAAATAGTGACACGTTGTGAATGCTTTTTTTTTCGATAATCACACGTGGGTATCAGAACCCCATCAAGGTGAAAATGTGCTTTGTCTCCTACTCTGATTCTGATTGAGAAATCAACATCCATTTGTTGATGGTGGATAATCCATTCAACAAACTCTCTTTCCTGTGCATGGTCATCGGGTTTGTCTGAACCATAGGGCCGTTCGATCACAAAAGTAAATCAGTATTCGATGCTCAACTACTAGAGTATCATAGCTATTATCGCTGCGAAATAATACGGAGCTGATATGTCGGCGACTTGCGAATGTATATAGAGCTCTGTATTATCTCACAGACTCCACGATACTTAAGTCGTCGAGTATCAGAGACTTGCGTACTGTTGATGACGAACGCCCTAACTCTTACTAATTCCCTTTAGTAAGGAGAGCCAAGCTAGTGTGAAGCCATTGTTGTCCCCGCCAGTTAAGTATACAGTAGATGCTTTCACCTGAACAAGTATAAATAAATATAATACGATTCATCTTCAATACTCATTTATCAAAATTTTTATCTAAAACTCACCTTACATTCTATCTAGAGTGTCATTTTTCTACATCATTTATTATGACAATTGAATAACCTTGTTTACACGCTCATATTGTTTATAATTTTCCAGAATAATCATTCAAATTTTGAATAGTAAGCGATATCGGTAGTATTTCCAAGATAAATCTACCTGTTATTATAAATAGACTAAAGCATGAGTTACGCAAAAACCGATGAACTGGTCTAGTTCTGTTTAATTTAACATTGGCAACACAATTCATTTCACTTCCTAGATTAGATACTAGGTAAAATTAACATTCAACCTAATTATTTTTACGAAGATATTTCCATTGTCCTATTTCGTTTTAAGAATGCGTACATTTCATCAAATAACTTTTATAAATAAAGTTTTCATTGATGACACCCATACTATTTTTATTTTTTAATTCGCTAAGATATTCTGAATTTTCAAATTTTACGGAATCAGATCTGTAGGAAACATCTGGTTAATAACATCAACAACAATAGAAATATTATTGTTTATAAGATATAGCATTAAAAATTCGTCTGATGTATTATTTGTTTCCTCATTCATAGCGACTTATTTGTTGCGTTTGCATTGAATTCTTATCTAGAATTCGGAGTGTATGTGTTCAAAAAAAGTTTCTAGTTCGACAATCTTAGATAAAGATGGTTTTTTCGAGGCGGAGGCCTGTAAATTGAAATAAAACCCAGAAAATATTTCTGATGTACATGAAAAATGGCTTTATTGGATCAATAATTTTATAGTATTGATATTCAAATATACAAACTCCACAAAAATTGTCGCATCACCTGGTATTCTGAATTCCACAATCGATTAAGCAGCTCGGTCGCAGTTTCTTTGTCAACATATGTTTTCGACATATGAGGGAAAAAATCTTATCTATGTAGTAACATTTGTTTCCATATGATCTCAAACAAGTCTGAAACAAGAATGAGTTTATTTGACTATCGGTAATCATTCAATTTCTCTTCAGTTTTCACGCTAAATTGATGAAAGTTTTCTGTGTTTCTTGTTGATTTTCAAATCTTTGAATTTCTTGTAATGGCTGCTGAACGTCCTGGACGCTATTTGAGTGATCATGAAGTGGTAAGAATTGTAACACTCCTAGAGGAGGGGCGAAGCCAACGTTACGTGGCTAACTTGTTGAATGTTAACCAAAGCACTATTTTAAGAGCAATTAATCGGTATCACGAAACAGGGGAATATGGAAGAAGGGCCGGACAGGAAAGAAATCAGATAACAACACCAGTTAATGATCGTTGGCTTCGTTTAACTGCACTAAGAGTTCGGCACTGTACGTTCCAGAAATGTGCATATTTCATGGCAAACTGTTAGGAACAGGCACAGAGAAGACGATATCAGACCAAGGGTGGCTTCTACCGGCCCGCGTCTCACCAGAGAGCATCGAGTTGCAAGACTACAGTTTGCAGGGGAACATGCAAATTGGGGCATTCCAGAATGGTTGAATGTTCTCTTTTCCGACGAGTCCAGGTTCTGTCTAGTATCGAATGATGGACGCATGCCTGTCTACAGACTACCTGAGAAACGGTATCAGTAATGGTGTGGGAAGGCATTTCTTTCCACGGTCGAACTGAGTTAGTCCTAGTGAATAATGGAAGAATGACATCGGCCAGATACATCGCAGATATCCTTGAACCCCATGTTATACCCTTTGGCACATTGATTGGCGAAAACTTCATTTATATGCATGATAATGCTCGTCCTCATGCAGCTAGAGTAGTTACAGAATTTCTGCAAAATGCCGAAATTGATATTTTAAGATGGCCAGCCAGAAGTCCCGACTTGAATCCCATAGAACATGTTTTGGACAACATGGGGTGGCAAATTCAGCAATGTAGGATGCCTTGTAGAACACTCCAACAACTAGAAAATCTGCTTCCTGAAATTTGGAACTCACTGACTCAAGAGTACATCTAAAATTTGTTTGAGGGGCTTCCGAGACGTATACTGGCAGTAATTAGGGCCCGGGGAGGAAACACTGGATTTTGAAAATGATTAGTAACCATTCGATGCTAGTCGATTGGTCTCTTCGCGAATGTTTGAAGATGGTAGAATTTTTTAATTTTGCATTAACTCCAAAATTGTTGATATTTTTCATCATGAACTTATCTCTTTCAAATTATATCTTCTTATTTTACACTTCTGAAAGGTACCAAGCGACTCTTGATTGACCAACCTATAAGTTTATATAGTATTGTCGTGAAAGTAGGGTGATGCGACAATTTTTGTGGGGAGTGTATTTTCAAGCAAGTGACTGGTTCGTAAATGGCCTAATCTGGGGTAGTTACACACTTTGCAATAAATCAGGCTAAATTTCAACAATAACAGGTAAAATGTTCGCTCCCAAGTACTTGATTTCACATCTCCCCCGAAAAAATAATTCAATAGCTTCAAATTGCATGAACAGGATAGCCAATTTAGTTGTATAGCGTGCTTTTTGTGTCATTAGGCTCCATCCTGCTGAAAATAAATGTCTTCCATGAATTGTGGTAATCTCTATGCATCACACACTCTTGATTAATGACCTGAGTATCATTCTTTTCGAAGATATATCGACTAATGATTAGACGGGGTCTTGAGTCTACAAAACATTAATTTTTCTGGACAATTTTTCGACAATCGCTTGTGGATTATCAATGCTCCAAATGCGGCAGTTTCATTCATTAACCATCAAACCAAAAGTATATTTCAACACTTTCCTAATCTTCCACTGAAATTGTAAATTTGAAGAATAAGCTAGCGTCGCTCGGTCGCGAATTTATTCATAATAAATTGCCAAACCAAACTCGCCTTAAAATGACAGAGAACTGTGAAATCAACTGTCACAGGTAATAACGTTGCCAATTGCAAGTTTGATTTCGACCTTAAGTTCGAGTCATCGAAATGTTTATTAGGGTTCCATTCCTAGAAAAAAGGAACCCTTATAGGATCTCTTCGTTATTCGGCTATGAGTCTGCCTGTCTAGACTTTTCTCAGGAACACGTGTGAGTATAGAGATAAAGTTAAAACTCAATACTCAGCTAGACAATCTCTTGGCTGTGTGATAATAAAACTCTTAATTAAGTCTGCTCAATCGAAAGATACGCTTGTTAATGTTATATTTTGAGGATTATTTTGATACTCGCAATGGGTACTTCAGTTGGCTTATAATCATGAAATTTGGTGAGAAGCAATGTGTTGAAGTTAAATTTAGAGCTGAAAATCCGAAAACTGTAAATTTGTGATCACATCAGGAAAAGAAAAATCTGTGCGATAATTAACCCTCTTTTAACAAGAACGGGTGAAGGTATCGAGGAGATATTGATAGCAGTTAATCTGATTTGCAATTCCTTGGATCTATGAAGAATATCGAACTTTCCACAAGCAATTGAAAAATACAACTGTTTAAGTCGCATTTTCCTGCATATTTTGACACACAAAGAAATCAATTTCCGTTTTATCATTCAGTAGTAACGAAACTTCGTCCTTTAAAGGTTATCTTCAGCCCCGGGAACAGAAAGAAATCATAAGGGGCTATGCTGGGCGAATACGGTAGATGACGCAACATAACTGTATTGTTTTTTGTTGGAAAATTACGGACAAGTAATGAGGTGTGTACTGAAGCGTTATCGTGAAGCAATTTTCATGAGTGGTTTTCCCACTATTCTGATTGTTTTTCCAATAAGTATAACTTCATCTCTCGCAACTTATCTGGCAGTGATTCATCGATTTTCCAAAGTATTACTTACTTTTTTGATGTTACAGTCGATTATTATTGACGTGTTTGGGTGGTCTCATCGTCTTCCAATCTTTCTGAAAACTCTATAGCACTTCTAAATGTTTCACTCATACAACATGAACTCCGCCAAGAAATTATCGCACAAAACCGAAAATTCTAATTCATTCAGAAGTTCAGATATGTTCAAGAATTATTTTTTCAGTAATCCACCAGCAAGGAATGCTTGAGAACAATCGAAATGAAAATGGTACTCATAGAAGTAAATTTGAATATTATGTAAAATGACACAATAAAAAGTGAAACTTTTGAATAAAATTAAAATCACCGGATATTTGCATCCCTGGCGAGAATGACAGCATGAAATCTACTATTCATACTCAAAATCAATGAACTTGTAACATTCTGATCCATTTCGTGTCAAATTTCGATCAGTCTGTTCCCTAACCTCATTCGCGGTAGCTGACTGGGTTTGCTGGCTTTTTTGCCTTTTATTGAGCATTTCGATGGGATTGAGGTCCGGACTTCTTGCAGGCCACTCAATTGAAGTGATTTCGTGATCATGAAGGTAGTTTCTAGCGATATGGACATGATGAGGTCTGCCGTTATCATGTAGAAACATAAAATGTTCAATCGTGTTTGCTTCAAATGGTATAACATGTTTTTCAAGACTATAACATATCTCTGTGCATTCAGGGTTTCATTATTTACGATGACTAGATCACCAAAACCATAAAAAGGTGCACTAGGCATATCTCTCATTTCGACGTCTGTTCACTAGAGAACGTTGATCGCAATGATAATAACCAAATCTCGACTCACGTGTAAACAACACTTTCTACCAGTCAGCTTCTAACCAACTGACATGTTCACTTGTAGTATTCAATCGGGGCTCTCGATGTGCTGCGGTTAGAGCTCGGCCTCGACCAAATTTCCTGAGACGTCGTATCGTTTCCATGCTAATTTGCACTTCACTGTTTATTTGAAGCTGCCTAGCAATCAACCGATGTCCCAACGAGGAAATCCTTGGATTACGGTCATGGATGGCCATTTTTGCTCGAGGAAGTCCTTGCCCAGGACTTCTTTCATGACTTCATGCATCAAGAAAAACATCGAATTTTGTACTATGATGATTGTTCTCTTTCAGTTAAGATGATTCATAGGTGATTTATTAAGTTTCGTTGCGACAGAACAAGCACATAAATGTCACCCGCACAGTGTGCTCCTTTGAAGTAAAAATTTCAGAAATGATCAAGAAGTTTCACGAGTGAAGCTGAAAAAGAAGACTTTCAACCTTTGCACATGCGAAAGCTATATAAATATGGGTGCTGCGTTTGTTGACAATTAACTAAAAAGATGAAACTCTCCCAGACTAATTTTCAGCTTTTTGAACGAAACCCAGATGAGTTTCTGCTCCGTTAGGTACGAAGCATATCCAGAAAGTAAGCGTACTAAATTTTTGTAGGTTTTGAATATTTTTCATTTGAACAAAAATTACCTACGTGATATGAGCCATTTTTCGACATTCCTTTCTATGCAGTTGAAGATGTTAGGCCATTTCTCTACCTCCTTGTTTACCTCATCATCGATTGAAAACCTTTTCTACCCATGTGCTTCAGGAAGGTAAAGAGATAGTAATCTGAAGGTGTTACATCAGCAGTTTCTTTGTGGAATTGACCGTGTATACTTTGGCATTGTCGTGCAGCATGCAGACTGCTTTTGTCAGCCTTTCCACTTGTTCTAAATCGCCCTCCGCAACTTTTGTAGAGTCTCACAAAATCACAGTTGATGGCCTTCCCTTAAGGCTGATATGTCTTGACAGTCCAAAAGTCACGATTTTCTTGGTCTGTCAATTGTTTTGGAATTCTTCCGCGGATAGTTTCCGATGCCCGAGGGTATCTGTGATTGTTTCGACTTGCCAACATGATCCCTCCGTCCGTGACAGACTTTCTGAATATGAATCGTATATGGATTTATTTTTACATGCCTGTGACGAATTCAATCCAATCATTGGGTGGTACCTGGTGACAGTACACCCAAGAAAGTCAAGGTGTTTCCATCGGCCAGTAAGGTGATAGCCACTGTCTTTTCAAAAATAGACCATAAAAGAGGAGTACTATGCATCACTGTTAGATCAGATTAAACAAAAATAAAAATGAAGTGGCCTTATCTTGCTGAAAAGAAAATCGTTTTTCTCCACAAAAATATCTCTGCCCATTCTTCTGTCATTGGAACAGCCAAACATTCTCTTTCATTCAAAATATTTTCGTCGTCTAGAAAAAATCATGAAAGGTAACGACGTACTTCGTTCCTCTTGAAATCAACTTCATTCTTAAAATCCGACTTATAAAAACAAACCGGTAAGTTATATTCATATATATGGCACCCAAGTATCGAGATGTGCTTCCATCTATACTTATGTATGTTTTCTCCTTGCAAGAAACATAAATATTTATCATTAAGTCGAGTAAATATTCATTACTAGCTATGAATTCAAACACTCCTTTAAAAATAACTGGCGTTCATTGAATTTATTTTTCTTCTGCATCGGATTATGTGTTTCCATTTAAAAATAGCGTCTTTTTTCAACTAAAATACTCAGCGTTGGGATTGGATTGAATGCCATGTTTGTTTCACCTCTACTTAGCTTTCTTTTTCAACTTGTAACACCTTCGTTTGATTCATAGTCGTCCCACGTACAAGTTGCTTTCTGGTATAAATTGAATGGAAATTATGATATTAGTTTTGACACTTTGTTATGAGCCATTCTTCTACATTGTGTTTTTACTTCCTAGTTCTATTGTTTCGATACCGTTGTACTAATTGAACCTATATTTTCACCAAGAGGTATTGATATGTTGCAAGAAAAGGCGAGGAGGATGGATGGAAATGCATGTATGGAGATAAGGTCAATTTTTGTATCTTCAAATCAACTCAATTTTATCGAGAACACTTCAATATTGAGCGCTGAATTCGAATTCATCGTTCTGACATTTATACCATCATAAAATCATGGTGAATTTTGTGATTTGAAGGTCGTTCACCTGAAAAACAATTAGAGAACGAAGAAAAATTTTACGAGACCAATTCGATAAAGAGAGAAGATAAACCCATAGAAGATTATATTCGTCAAAAGTCATCTTTTTCTGTTGAAGCTCTGTTAGTAGCCGTCCATTAGTCAGGTGAGGCTTGAAAGGGGGGGTCTGGAGGAAGAAAATGTATACATTGAAGTGTGAAGAAATTCGCTGTAGAATACTCTTACGATATTGATTGACGATTCATTTTCGATGATTTCGGCTAAAGCTCGGTACTTTTTGAAGTTTGATGCGGCTTCCTCCGGAAGGAATTGAATTTCTGAAATCTGGGTTAGCAATTATTAGAGGTAATTTCTTTACGAATGTTTCTTTTAAAAGTCAGTGTTTTCAGGGACCATTTGCTTTTCGATTCGCTTCAAATTTCACGGAAAAAAAATTTCGAACGTATCGAATATTAATTTTCTTTCTGAACATTTCGAAAGGTAAAAAAACTTATTCCTCATTGGTAGATATCAAATTTTCGTTTTTAGTCAGAATTTTTTCTTCATTTAGCTCCGCGCACACTTTTCGTACTTTTTCGACATCGTCGGGGAGGGGAAAAGCGGATTTTAACAAAAATTGTGTGCTTTCTGAAAAAAGTTTCCATCTAATTTTTCAACTACGCATTTTCTCAAGTCTTGCATATTCAACAAACTAACCCTAATGAAGTTGATGATGAAGCTTGGCATTGTAAAAACATTCGTCTATGCCAGATCAATTTTGGGCATGAAGTGTATCTAAAACTTAATATAAAAAATTAAAAAAGATTTTTAAGCTATGTTTATATTGCTTTGTATTTAGTGGTGATACCTTGAATTCATTCCTTATGAAAATGTGTAGTATAAAATGGAGTTTGCGTTGTAAATTATGTAATTTCGATGCCAGACCAGTTTTCGAAAAGAGAAGATTTGAAGTTTGTTATAAATAGAGAAAAATCGGTTTTATGATCTTTAGCAGTAAATATTTCATATTACCAAAAATTATATGATATTGTCTTTTTGATGTAAAATCTCTTTTTTGTTAACTTTGAAATTGTTGAGAAATAGCTATTAATAACTGAAAATGTAATTTCTTAGCATTCTTAGCATTTTCTACTTTTCCTTCAGATGTTTTATAAGGTATGATTTCGTGTCATGGAAGCTTAGACTATTATTTAAACTGCAGCGCTGAAAGAATGTTTGGGGTTTAGAAAGTTTGTGGTCAACTTCGAATAATAATAATAATAATTTAATTGTCCACCGACCATAGATCACATGGTATCAGACATGTCAATGAGTTACATAAATGCATAAAATAAACGATAAGAAACACCATCAATACAATACTATAAATATAAAATATAAAATCAATACAAATACTAATACTAAACAAATGCCAAAGAGCAAGAGAGGAGCAACCTTTATTCACAACACATCAACTAGATACTCCTCAAGATCGTAGTAGTTTTTACTCAAAAATAAATTCTTAAGTGATCTACAATATGTTCTTAGGCACTGTATATCCCTAATATGCCTTAAGAGTTTGTTGAACAATTTGATACCCATGTACCTAGGGGACCCCTCATAGGCAGAAGAAGAATGGTAAGGAATTACAAGATCATCGGAATTGCGAGTTGAGTATTCGTGATTGTAATTGTTGCGTTGGAACGATTGAAGGTTTTTTTCACATAGGTCAACTCAGGTGTATGTATACGCAAGCTATTGGCAATATCTTGAGTCTTCCAAATAAGTTTCTGCATGATGTGCGCCGAGAAAACCCCAACATATTACGAACAGCCTTTATTTGCATTCTGAATACCCTTGTACTTTCAGTAGAAGCACCCCCAAAACAAAATCCCATACGATACTCTAGAATGGATGTGAGCAAAATAATAAGTCGCACAAGTTGTTATATTGGCAATTTTTTGTAGACGGTATAGAGCGTAACATATGGAACTCAGCTTTCTACACATGTTCTGAATGTGAGGCTGCCACTATGAGGCTCAGGCACTTAACGCTGTCGACTTGCTTAATAGACCGCTTATTTGATCTCAACGATAGGCTTTTATTATTTGTTTCTGTATTTTTCAATGTAAAGTTGATAAAAATTGTCTTGTCGACATTTAGATACAAACCATTCGTGTTAAACCAATCCATACACCTTATTAAGACAATGCACATAATTATGTGCATTGTCTAGGATTTTTTCTTCGCTGATGTTACACTTGTGAGACTCTCCGGGTTCCGGAGTGCTGTTGGTAATTCATTGATGAAAACCAAAAACAACAGTGGTCCAAGCACAGAACCTTGTGGTACACCAGTACTAATGCTTAGACTGGAAGGCTTTTTGCCATCGACCTCTACAAATAGAAAGCGATCTGTCAAAAACGATCTGATCAACCTATTTGTCTGACCCCTCATACCAAGCCAGTCCATCTTATATAAGAGGGGCTCATGAGATAACAGATCAAATGTCCTACACAGGTCTATGAACAAAGCAAGACACTTCAATCCATCATCAATGTCACCATACAATTTATTCAGGATATCCATCAAAGCAGAATTAGTCGTTCTTGCATTCCTGAACCCGTGTTGGCAATTTGAGAGAATATTGTTTTTTTTTATGAATGTTACCATTTTGTCATAGATCACTCTTTCAAGTACCCTAGACACAACAGACAGCAATGATATAGGTCGATAGTTGTACATAGAAGTTGGTGATGTGACGTTTGCAGCTAACAAAATATAATGCATGTTGAACGACAATATCGTGTGCAGATGAAAAAAGTGTGGTATAAAACACTGAAGATAAATAAGAAACAATACATTGCTAATTATACATTTAATCTATTTGTTTCTGCCATTACTTACAAATTTCCCGAACGACACACGCGGCACCTATTGCAAGTTAATTGTACTATGCTTCGTGTGCAAGCAATAAATTGATAAATTTTTATTGCAATCAGATGAACGCTACGTCTGAGCATATAGTACCAATAAATATTAATTTTTTATATAAGATTAAGATGCATAAAAGAAATAAAATATATTTCTTCGCTCCGAAACATTTTTGGCAAGACATAACAAACTTGAATATTTAATCAATTCTCAATAATCTCACCGGAGAGTTCACGAAAATGAACACACTTAATGACTATAAAAAATATAATATATGTCAGGAATTTGATTATTTCGTAATTAATTTTTAAATGACTATCACGTAATCAAAACAAATATTGCATCATACACTAGACGCAAATTTGAATTTCAGAAAAGACCAGATTATCAAGTGCTCAATGAAATATGACATATCCATGTAGATTGCATGATATTTAGCTGTAAAAAAATCGACCCAGGTTAATTGATAGGTTCGTGTTGTACGCTATGCGAACTTTTTAAAAATTCAACATTAATTGCGAATTTCTGTTATTGAAGTTAAATTATTCAAGGTGTAAAGGTCTGGGAAAAGCAAATTAAATTACTATCTAGCGCGAAATATTACATAGTTACCTAGCGTAACATTTAAAACATGAAGTGTTTTCGTTTTTTAAACAAGCTATTATGTCGGTAGTAAATTGATAAGTAAAGAGTCTAACATAGATAACGAATATTTGAATAAACAATAGAATGAGAACAATAATTTTCGTGCTTCACGATTCCTGAGTTTACTGGCGTAGTATCTGTGTTTTGAAATTATTTAATCCAAAAAATTAAAATAAAAGAATTAATAAATGGAAAAGGGCAAATCGATCCCTGTATGTACTCTTTTCTCGACTTTATCTTCGTATCCATCATGATCTATCATCAAACCATCAGAATAATGTTGTAAAGGACGAAACCATACTATGCACAAAAAGTTTGGGATACTGAAGAAATTGAAAATGTTTACTGCTCGAGAATAAAGCTTCAAATTGAGGATTTATTATATCAAAGTGAAATAAAAATGAAGTATCAAGATTAAATGGTAAAGTGACAAAGTGTTGTAAAACTTATGTTGAAAGACTAATTGAAATCAGGCGTTCTTTCCCCTTACTCTTATAATACCATTAATTTTTTCTCTTGTACTGCGAATCAAAATTTATATGCTTTTCTGTAGTGAACACCTCAAAAAAGTCTGGGGAACACTTCTGAATATCTGTTATTAATTTATTGGTATGATCCTCTTTGTTGTTTCCCTTCAATTTGTAAAAGAGTCTATTTAGTGCCTCGATGTTTGTCAGCAATGAACTCCTAAAAATACTAACTGATTTCAATGAAGTTTTAAATCTAACCTAACTTAAAAAGAAAAAGGAATCATCCATTTAAATCCATGGGGATTATAGCCTAAATCACATCGGCTGTAGATATGTCCTTTGTCATCGTGTGTTTATGCTCGGACGTTCCATCTGACTACCCGCCAGTCTGATAAATCTTCTGATGGGATCTTCTCTGATACTGTAAGGCCTAAATTTGGAGTCTATCGAATGTCAGTATTTAACACTGAGATACAATATGTTGCTTTGTTTCTTCTTCCATGTCACCTCATTGGCATAGTCGGTTACCCATATGAATTCCAATGTTATGTAGGTGGTGACAAAGGTCAAGGAGTCCTGTAGCAGACCAACAGTCCCCTTTCTTTTCTACCCAGTGAAGACAGACATTTACACATCTCTATGCCTATGATTTTATATTAAATGCCAGAAGCAGGCTTCGGTCTTTCAAGCGGTGTCTGACCTACTGATGATCCCTATGGGATCTCCTTCTCTGTGCCTGGTGGGCCTGGAGTCAGGTGAACCACGCAGAAGTTACTTTTGCAGACTGAGCTTACAATTCCCGACTAATCCAGAAGTTCTCCTGTGTGATTTAAATACTGCAACTGTCAGTGAAATCTAACCTTCTTGAGCCCAATGAGCAATGGCACATAATTCAGCCTGGTGGATTCAGTGTCTACCGACACTTATAGACTTTTCAGAAGTTGACCTGTAAATCCCAGCTTCGTTTTGAAACCATCTGTGTGCTACACACTTTTGAATCAAAAGGGTTTCCTCAATCCACATTTCCTGAAGGAACGAATGTCTAGAAAGGACGCTTGAAGTTGCAGTTGGGTCCAACAGATAGAATAGTTTTCTTCCTAATTAATAGTCGTAATAATTTTTCATGGTATCTGCTTATTGTAGGTATAACAAAAGGTTATAGCTATATGTGAGTCCTCTATAAGTGTCTAATAGTTGGCGGTGTGGGTTAGTTTATCGACATAACGCCATAAGTGCTCGTAATTGGTAAGTACCCAATCGATGATTCTGTGTTACGAGTTTTCATCTTACGTTGATTTTAGATTAATATCAATTCTACGAAAATTTTAATCAGTCACTTCCAAATTTTGACCTATGGTTCAAATCTCAATGTCATATGTATCTATATCGGCTACAACGTTTTCGATATTATTTTTAAATAATGCGATAAAATTCAGCAACTAACACTGCTTTCAATAATAACGACAAAACCAACTTCTTGTTGAGGTAATCGTATTCGGAAAAGATTAAAACAATATAGGACTACAGTATTTTGTTCGCTTACTTTGTCAAATTAACCTGTGAACAGTGCGATCTCTGTGGAGCATGTTGGTCTCCAGAAAGTCTTCACGAACTGTCTGAAGGTGGAACTATTTGGTTTGTGAACGATGTGCTATAATTTATAGTGCCTTTTCTGCAATACTGTCACTTCTTTTCCTATGACAGAAAAATCGGAATAAAGCATTTGTGTTATTTTCTGCTTGAGCTTGAAAAAGAAAGATGTGAACTACGGAAATGATGAAGACGGCATGTGGGAACGAGTGTATGAGCAAAGCAAAAATAAAAGAGTGGTATACAAAGTTCATATTCGTCGATAGCGACCCACGCTCCGGACATCTCTTGACGCAATAACAGACTAACATTGAACGTGTGCAACCAATGCAGATCGCCGATTAAATGTACAAGAGCTAGCATGTAATCTAGGAATATCCCAAAACAGCTTGATGGGTTTTAGATGAATATCTGCAAATAGAGATGTTGGTGTTGATGGATGGCAAAAAACTATAGCTTTAAAATTAAATTGGTCAATATTGATGAATATCTGCTTAAGAAGATTAAACGTGACGATTGTTTTTTTCATTGTAATAGTCTTATGCACCATTAGTATGCTCCTCAAGGAAGGCACTCAACAAGGAATATCATGCTGAAGTTCTTATAAGATTGCTTTAGGCAAAAAGTTGAGAGCAGTCGCAGCTTTTGACGAGCAGTGATTGGTCGATTCATCACGATAACAGGCCAGCACATTTATCGAACCTAATATTTGAACTATTGAATTGAAATTGACATGCGAAGAATGCTTTCAGGCGATAGCGAAGTACCATGACTGCTTCCAAAACTAGAAAAGGCATTAGAGGCAAGTTGTTGAATCCAATGGGGACTATTTCAAAGGATACTACAAGCCAGACCCCTTAGAATAACATCAAGGAAGAAAAATGGAGGTAGACCGGATACTCTTGGGACAAACCTCGTGTTGTTCAATAAAGTTCTGGCAAAAAACGTAGAAGGAAAGATTACATGTTTTTTCTAGCTAAAATACTTCTATTCCCACGTAACAAGTAATGCATGATAAACTGAGGGGAACGAAAGGTGAAATGTGGTCGTAAAAGTATATACCTACGTGACCCTCTTAAATTCCACCATCTGTCACTTATGAGACGTCACAAATCAGGTTGAGCCCTTGAATAAGAAAGGATAAGGGAGCTTGCATCTCCCTCATCCGATAAATTTGTGAAGAATCAGGTGATCTACCTGCAAACCGCGTCTATGATGGGATATATAGTGATATTACATTTTGATGAAAGCAATGTGATATATGAAAAAATTGTATACTTTGCGAAATATTCTTTCATTCACTTTTCTAGCTTGTAAAAATTTGAAAACTTAATTTCAAAGAGGGAATATTTTCCTTTTAAGCTTGTCGCATTAAAGTTGGCGATTTCAAGGTTCAAATTATCAATGTTTACATTATGTCTATTCTGATATATTATCGTTTTTGAAATTCAAAAATATAAATTACTTTTTAAACGAACGAATACTTTTTAATTCGTTCAAGAGAATCAAGCGGGTTCTGTAATTATTTCGTTTTCATACTCTCCATTGTAATTGTTATTCAAGATTATAATAATTTTTCGAGTATATCTCGAATAGAATTCATTCACACTCATGGCGAAAATGTAGGAAAATTGGGTGTCGCTTTATTCATAATAACGAACAGATTGAGTTATGAAAAAATTACTGCAACCATAAGTTAAAGTAAAATATGTACACGTCATCAATAATGCCTCGTGAAACACTGGTACAGCAATGGCGGAAATCAAATTGTGGGGATCCGCAGCTAACTTCATTACCAACTTTAAAATTCAAACAGGGATATAACCTTGAGTCGGTAATATTTGGCGTGAATTTCAAATTCAAACAACACAAATAAGATTGACGAATGACACTGAACACAAAATTTTCTTATTTTTTGAAAAATAAAGTAGAAAATATTACATTATGAAAGTCGTAGTTGTAGTGAATAAGTAGTAGTTTTCTTTAATCGGTGATAATATTTTATAGGCAGTCAAATGATTGCTGTATTTCGGGATTGTGACATGCCAAATAACTGACGTTTCGAGCATGTATTATTTTTTACTATCTTGTATTTAAAAATAGGGAACTTAAATTTGGGGGCCAATTAAACGACTCTTAATCATTTCAAAACTTACTTTCTGAGCTTCTGGCAAGAACATTTGAATACTTTGGGCGTAATTCCCGAAGTTCAATCAGGTTTCAGGGAAGGTCTTAGTTGCACAACTAGTTTACTAAAGATCACCGATGACATTCTGACAGTTACTGATCTCGGCTGTATAACTATAATGGTCTTGTTAGACTATTCCAAAACATTTGATACCATCTATCATGATATACTTGTAGCGATTGTGTCCTTCGTTGGCTTTTCTGGAGGTGCAACAAACCTCATCAAGAATTATCTGTCCAACAGAACCCAACAAACAGAGATCTGCGACAGTCTATCTAGTACTTTGCCTGTTACTCCTGGTGTACCCCAGGGTAGCATTTTAGGTCCTCTGCTCTTTTTGCTTCATACTCACAGCTTTCAACGCTACTTGAAACATTGTCAAGTTCATTTTTATGCTGATGATACCCAACTTTATCATAGTTTCAGCACTGAGAACTTCGAAGACGCTGTTAGTAAGGTAGAAAAGATCTTGATAGTATTGTTAGAGTATACGATGTTCATAGATCAAATATCAACCCTAACAAGACCAAAGCTATTCTATGTGTGTAATCATTTGGGAGATATCATGAGGCTATCTATCGGTGGGGAGTACATCTCAATTGTTAAGTCAGTTCGTAACCTGGGTCTCATTATGGATAATTCATTTAGATATCACGCACAAATTGCCAGTTGTATTAGTAAATCTGTGAGTATTCTACGTCTTCTGTATCCACATAGACTGCCTCTAAAATTGTAAATATCCTTATGCAATACCCTTGTGCTATCCAGTAACAATTATCACTCGCAAGTTTATTATTCTTTCCTTGATCAACAAACAATGTACACTATTCAGAAGATTCAAAACTCCTGTTTGCGTTTCATTTATTTGTTGCGGAAATTTGACCGAATAAGTCACAAGTTGGTGGAAGCAAAGTGGCTCAATATGACCAATAGATTTCACTTAGCAGCGTTGATTTTATATCACAAAATAATGATTACCAGGAATTCTTCCTATTTGCACCGGAAAATCAATTTTAGATCTGATGTTCATAGTCTAAACACCAGAAGTAGAGACGTCATTTCTCCTCCTATACACAGACTTGTCATTTTCGACAGATCTTTCTCGTTCGGCATCTATAAACTCTATAATGAATTCATAGCTGAATATTCCAGGTCCTCATCTGTAGCCTCGTTTAAGTCACGATGTTATTCAAAAAACAGTGTCTGCGCCTTAACTGATTGCAGTTCCGTCATAATCATTTTCTTTTCCTAATTTTTGTAGTTAGTTTCCCGAAAAGGGTTCGCTTAATAAAAGGTAATATTATAACTTTTTTTTACATCAGGGTTTGAGTGGAAGAGCAAAGTGTGCCCATGGCAACTCTCTGAACTCCGCCCTGTGATATGATTTGTAATTTATTTTCTTCTTTGTCCTCATGAATTGTTCAATAAAGTCAATTATTATTATTATTATTATTTCCGAGTGCACAATACCGCGATAATCAAAGAAAACAGTCTACATCACCTTAACTTTTGATCGACTTTGCATCTCAACACATAAACCCATGTCTCATCACCAGTTACAATGCGTTTTATTAATGTGGGGTAAAATTGACTCGTTCTATTATGTCTTCAGCAAACCATCGTTTAAAATGGTACGAATTGATTCGTAAGACACGGAGAGTTCATTGCCTATCTCTCTCTAACTTAAATGACGATTTTGAATTACCATTTCCTCCATTTTATCTATGTTAACTTCAGTTGAAGATGTTGACGGCCGACCAGGAGGAGGCAAATCTTCCAGTACCTCTCAGCCGCTGTTGAATGCATATTCTCGTGCTGTTGATAGAGTCGATTCACCATAAGCCTTCTGTAACATTTTCAGCGATTCGCACACGAAATTCCATTCGCAATACAAAATTTGAGAAAAATTCTTTGTAAGATATTTTTATCCATTGTAAAAATCGCAAAACACACTTGTGGAAACTGACAAAACCGAGCACAATAAACAAACCAATTGATAGATCGCGTTCAAACTACGCGTCAGTATAGAAAATTTGGCAATTGTGTCAAGCAGTTTTTTCACATAATTAATAGACGTGATGATAGTATGACATAATCAGAGATTTATTGACTTTGGGGGAAATTACACATTCAAAGGATTTAAAAAACTGATTTAGTTTTATTAAAAAATTGGGATTAATGGGGTTTTCAATAAAATAAAAGAGTAAAATACTGCAATCTGCCATTTTGACTGAAACGCCAATCACAGCGCATGACGTCATACTTATGTAAGCTTCACTGTGTTTTGATTACCTACTACTGATTGGGCGTTACGATTGATTTTATATTTGTTTTTGAGATTTATCGAATTTACAACACGAATCTATCTATAACAAGAACCAGGCTTTGTTAAGGCAAACAGCTCAAATTTGCCAGGATCGATTTATTGATGTTGGGCGAGTTCCTCGCAACAAATAAAGAATTTTGCTCGTCCGAATTTAGAAACGTGAAAACCTCTTTGTAAGTATATTTTATTTGTATTTATCTTTAACTCTAAATACAAATATGACCAAGTAGTAATCAGACTCGTTTTAAACTGGTAGAAGTTTATTTTGTTTTACTTTCATAAGGTTATTTTTACAATAAACTTTGTCATTATTTTTGAGGTTAGCTCCTTGCAGTATTGCTTTATGTTTGCTACTTTAGAGTTATTACATAACATAGATACTGGAAACATTTATACTTGGTCTTGATTGGTTATTATTAACATCAACATTGATTTTAAATGGTGATGTAGAAATGTAGACACGGCTTCGATGGTGATGTCATCTGATCTACCAAATTAACTTTTGTTTGGTTAGCTTTACTTCTAAATGTTTTACATATGTGTACTTGAATTGCTTTTCCCAACATTCTTGGTGGTAATTGGGGAACTTCTTCAACAATCTGCTGAACTGTAAAACAAATGTTTTGTTATTTGAGTGCAATGTTATAATTATGAACACAAATAGAAAATTACAAGGTTACAAAAAAATCTATGTAATTTCATAGCCAGTATCACAGAATAAATCTCAAACGTAGATCATTTCTTGAGATTTGTACAAAGAATGCCGCTATATTCTTCACTTCAAGATGTCATTTCTTTTGAACTATAGTACTTTCTTCAAACTGCTTTTCACACTCATCATCCTTCGTTTTTTAACTATATAGGGTCGCTCTGTTGTGTTAGATGTTTGTGTTTTCCAGTCTGGTTAGCAAGTAAATTTTGTGGGCATACATCCTAGTTTCATACGTACTTATGATACCGATCCCATCACATGGTATTCCATATAATTTTCCATATCATTTGGCAATTCAAAACTGTAAATGTAACAATCAAAATTGATAATAATAATGATAACCAAGACTAACACAAACATAACCTAAATAAATGACTAGTTATTCCATAGCTTCTACATTTCAACTATTTTACGTCAAACAAACATGCAGTCAAAAATATCAATACATGATAATATACTCACACCCAAGTGATCGGGTTTCGCCGTGCAAGCTTTAACCATTTATCTCTCATTATTTTCTTGTATGCGACATGTACAAACACCTTGTTGGGTGTCGTTATCGATGTATTTTTGCACTGCACACCACTTATTAACTTTGGAATTAGTTTTAACACAAGAAATACGCAACGTTTGTTTACTTTGCTGTCTAGCTGCGCATAAACAAATTTGACGTTTACGTAAGTATGACGTCACACACGACGCCATGACACGGCGAGCTGTTTTCGCGCAATATTTAAAAATTATTATAAAAATGGCTTTAAACTTCCAAAAACTTTAGTTTATTACCGAAATGAAGGTTTCGTTGTAAACAGTAGATGTGCATCCGCATTACGGAAGAGGATTTCAAAATCTTTCATCATGCCTATTCCCGATACTTTTTCTTTTCTGATCATCAATACAATTTTTCATTCTGGAAAGCAACGCTTTGAAAGAGAATTCCTCACGTTTTTTTACCTATTCTTTAGAGCACTGTTTTGAACATTCAAATGCCAGCTACTCGAATGAGACAGAACTGGCTGTAATGAAATTGCAACTTTTACTTCAATCAGAGTTTTGGTGTTCCGACAAATTTGCCCAGCCCTGTATATTATATGAGATTTCAGTGTTATTCTCAATGGGAAACTTGAAAGTGTAATCTACCATTTTTTCGTGCAGAACCGCTGGAATTTTTCAAATGAGATGCTGTTTCGTCACAATTGTTTGTCCTTCATTTATTCAGACGCGCGTTGTTTAATGTGATGAATGGTCACGATTACTGTTTTCAATTTGATCCTCTAAATAATTTATTCGTATTACGCATTTAGAGCTGAAAACAGACAACGTATCACTAGTTCAGAGTGTAAAAAACGCCGGTTGTTAGGCTGAAAACCGTGAATAAGAGGATGAGAATATAGCACCATCTCTTGATATCCTTGAATTCGAAAGTAGAAACCCAACAACACAACGACGTGAACTGCGTTTCAACTGAAGCGGTTTGTCGTGTTGTGTATATTGGATGCGTAAATAATCCCGGTTGTTCGATTTAACTCGCGAATTTAAGTTGTCTACAATATGGTTCTATATTAAACGTGAATAAACACTTTCGTTTTTCGAATTCGAACACAATAACATTAGTACTCAGCCAACTGCGAAGAAAGTAACTCGGAAATTTATAATTGACTGGCTAAGTATAACAGTTTCATCAATATTTATTGTATGTCATTTACACAGAAACAATAGTTTTTCAAATTTATTCAAAAAAAGAAAACTATCAACTACCCTTTCAATTTTCAAATAAGCTTCTGCTTCAAGATTATGGGATCATAACAAATTATTAAAATTGTGTCTGAAACTATGTTCTGGTTATATCTGCAACCCCTCCTGGTCTAACCCTGAGCTTCATATACATTATGTCGAAAAAGTACCCGAAACTGGTCAATGAAACACAAAATATTTATTTTTCATCCAAATTTATTGTATTGTCTTTGAAGTGGGCCACTTCCGAAATAATACATTTACACCTACGAATAATTCAGTAATCAAAACATTTTTTAAACGCTTTTTCCGGAATCTACTTCAATTCTCACCGCGAATTCTCTTTTATGTCTTCTATCGATTCAAAACAGGTACCGAAGTGGTAATTTGAATTTTGGAAAAAGAAAAAAGTCGGCCGGAGCCATATCAGGTGAATACAGTGATTGTTCGAAAGGTACACACAACCAAATTTATATGGAAACACCCGATATTTTGAATATTACCTCACAAACTCACCGAGGCTTAATCAAGTGGAAGGACCATAGATTGAACTAGACAGCGCCATGATAGAACAAGCCATTTCATTAATGAAAAATAGAAGAGCGTGTGGACCAGAGGGAATACCTGCGGAATTGTCAAAAAACGGAACGAAAAAACTAATAAACTACCTGAAAGAACTTTTTCTAGAGTAATAAATGGCGACAAAATGCCATATATTTGGAAGGAAGCGTGGATAACACTAATTCATAAGAAGGGAAACCGACAAAGTTGCTCTAATTATAGTTGTATCTCGGTCACAAATACCTTTAGCCGACTCTACGGGAAAATATTACGTAACATCTTAGAGGGAGAATTTGGACCATGTGAAATTGAACACCAAGCCGGGTTTCGGGCTGGTCGCTCTTGCATCGACCACGTTTTTAGTATCGTACAGATAAATGAGAAAAAGGTAGCAACGAATGGTGAATTACATTTACTGTTCGTTGACTTAACAGAAGCATATGACACGGTCCAAAAGCTATGGCAAGTATTAGAAAGATCTCCAATAAATAACACTCTCATCAAAGCGATAAAACAACTCTATCATCAAGCAACATCTAGAATTAAACTGGATACTAGAATCTCACAACCTTTCGAAGTTACAAAAGGCTTAAGACGGGGGTGTTGCCTTTCCCCAACATTGTTTAAAATATTCCTTAATGAAGCCCTCAAACAATGGAGAAGATTTTGCAGCGGAATAGGACAGCCCTTAAATGGAGACTGCACACTGTACACCCTACATTTTGCAGATGATCAAGTGGTCATTGCACAGGGCAAATACGACTTGGAATACATGACCCGAAAATTATTCCAGGACTACAAGGACTGGGGACCAACTGTGAATCTAAACAAAACTAAATATCTTTGTATGGGAGATAAAAGAAGACTCACAACTGGAAGGGGGTGAAAAGATAGAGGCATGCGAGGAATATATTTATTTGGGACAAAGATTAATCACAGCAGGTGCACATAACAGGAAATAGGAGAAAGAATAATTAGTGGAAAGAAGGTTATAGGGTGCCTAAATTCAATACTATGGTCGAAGGACATATCGAAGGAAAGAAAACATCTTCTGTATAGCTCCATATTTCAGAGTATTGTACTGTATGGGTGTGAGACATGGCAACTGAATAAGACATTAGAGCAAAGATTACTTGCGCTAGAAATGGATTTTTGGCGAAGAGCTGCAGGAAAATCAAGACTCGAAAGAATAAATAACACCAGGATAAGAGAAATGGCGAGTGTGGATACGACAATAATAGATGAAGTTGAAACGAGGCAACTAATATGGTACGGTCATGTAGAACATATGACCGACGAACGCATTCCCAAACAAACTTGGAAATGGACACCAACACAGAGACGGAAAAGAGGAAGACCAAAAACAACATGGATAGCAGGAATAAGAAAAGCTATGTCAGAGAAATTTACAACCGAGAGACTGGGAAAATAGAAGAGGCTGGAAGTTGGGGACCGGAAGGCCGAAGACGCTATAACACCAGTTATATATATATATGTATATATCCTTGGAAATGTCTCCTATTCGTACATATTCTGTAGGCTTGATCATCAAAACAGATCGAATGTAATATTTTACTTGAACGGCTGGAGTGCAATTTAACATTTTTTGTAGTGCAAAGTAACAAACGGCTAGTGAAATATCCAAAGGGATCTCCAGGGATGAGTAATTGATGAGGGCTTCAAGAAGAACAGTGAATAGTTTTCATTTGTGGAAGTAAACATAATACGAAATTAGTTCTTATAGACAATTGACGATATTGTTGAAGGATTTATTTTATTGAGATTCATTTTAATATAAATAAAATAGAATATTTTTGTCTGATTTCCACCATGTTTATTTCTACAGACAGTTAAGTCATTTTCAAGTTCTAGAACTAAAAGTTGTGAGAAAGAATGTGATAACTACATCAATTTTAAATTTTGTGGAAGTGATTAAATTCTAGTTGCTATTGAGTGGTGAATTTTGGGAGTTTGTTAACTTGCAAACTTTCTAACAGATTCATTGTCGGTCTTTTCTTGCATTTGTGGAGAATTTTTTCTAATATATTTATAAGATTTCTAAATCTAACATGGTAAAAAACTGCGTATTTGTTGTCTGAGAAAAGATGTTCTTTGAATCTATATTCAAAATTTTGACCTGTTTGTTACGTAAGCTGTTAGGTTAGGTTATATATATATATATATATATATATATATATATATATATATATATATATATATATATATATATATATATATATATATATATACTTCAGGATTTTGAAAATTTCGAAGGATTGTTAGAATTGAGGCTTTTTCAAATTTTGAAATTCACAGTTTCAAATCTCAATGACGACTGAGTACAATATTCCGAACATGTGGTGATAACTCAACATTTCTTATCATACTATCCAGTTTTTTTACAACAAAAAAAATTCATTCTTCCCAAGTAGTCAAAGATCCATGGTTTAAAACAATAATGTGAAATACCAAGTGATTCCATATAAATTTGCTTGTGTGTATTTGTTGAGTTTTTGGTCAGAAATTCATTCACAATGATAGCCTTGTGAGATGGTGCAAAATCTGAGTTTTCTTTCCACAAATCAACATTTTTCGATGAATTTGCTCTCTCAAACGCTGCATGGCGCTCAGGTGATATTCTTCATTTTCCGTTTAACCTTCTGGAAAGAATTCCGAGTGCACAACACCGCTATAATCAAAGAAAACAGTCAACATTAACTTGACTTTTGATCGACTTTGACGTGGTTTTCTCGGTATAGAAAACAGTAGTGCCAACTCAGCAACAACAAAAATTTTGACAATCGTTTGAAGCAGATTTTTGAATAATCAATTCCAGGTATTTCTTTGACAGAATGTATAATCTTTTAAAGCAGATTTGCATCATTATAAAGCATTTCCAAGTTGAGCAATTGCCAAGTTGGCAATTTTGGTGCAACAGTTTCGGTTCGTCCTTTGGCATTCTGGAATGCACACTCGCGAAACACCTGTATACTGTCATTTAAAATTCACTAAACTTAACTTCTATTTATTTGGAGATCACATTGTCTTTCTTGTCCAGTTAATATATCATCTACATTGAATGCAAGTAATACATGTTCATCTGTTTTTGCCGTCCAGGACCGCCCAGAATGCGGGTCGCTATCAACAAATGCGGGGCCATCTTTAGACCATTCATGCCATTCTTATCAGAGTTTTGCCTATACAGTTTATTTCAAATGTTGACTTCACAATTCCGATAGTTTCCACACATCTTTCTAAACTTAAACTACACTGTCCCAAAAAACCAAGTTCAAAATGGAAAATTCGACGTTATTCTGAAGAAGTTTAGGAAAGCTTGACATAAAAATGGTCCCTAAAAACCTGTTAATACCGGATACTCCTACCCCTGGCGAGAATTACTACATGACATCTACGATTCATACTCTGAATCAATGACCTTATATCATTCTGATCCATTCGACACAAATCAACACATGATACTTTCTATTCCGGAAAATTATAATATTACTGTGGGTTTATCAATAACTAACTTCAGGAGTATCCACTTGAACTTTGGTACACATGCGTCTTATAAAGTATTATTTCGGAATAACTAGTATCATTTATCTTAATCTTAGATAATAACGCTAAATTTTATACGAAAACGTTCACTCATACTTGTCGTGTTGTTCATACTCCTATTGTTATTAGTACATTGTTAGTATCCATTCTAATATAATAAATGTAAAAGGAAATACTTTAAACTTCATGGACACCGCGGCTACTTTTTTCTCAAAATTCAAAAAAATCCGTGTTACCGCTTGAAGTGAAAATAGAAATATTTGATCGTTTACACCTTGGAGAGTTGTTTGCATCCATATCACTCTCATTCAATGTTAACGAATCAACTATACGATAGGTAAAAAATCCAAAGATAAAATAAGGTCGTCTATAGCTTCTATTTCAATGTTAGCGAAAATTGTTCGTGATCCAGCAATAGAAAAATGAAAGTGACGTTGTCGTTATGGATCGAAAACCACAACCAAAATCGAGTGCCCTGATCGGTCCAATTATCCGGAAGAAGGCAAAGCGTCTTCACGCACATTTTAAAGAATGTTGCGACAATTATTGCATAGCATTAAAGTCTTCGGAGAAGTTGCATCTGTAGACACTGCTGTAGCAGAAAGATATCCTGAAGAATTTGCAAACCTAGTAGCGGATGGAAGATACAAACCTGAGCAAGTATTTAAGGCAGGCGAGCTGCAGTGATCTGGAAGAAAATGCCGAACAAAACATTCATTTCCAAAAGCGGAATGGTTGTCCCTGGATTTGAGGTGGCAAAAAACTATAAAGTTACACTGTTGCTATGTTCAAATACATCTGGAGGTTGTGTCATTAAACCACTGATGCTTTACATATCGTTGAATCCTCGTGCTTTAAAAATCAAAACGAGAACAACCAGCCAGTGTTCTGGCGTGCTAATAAGAAGCATGCGTTACAATCCTTCGTGATTCATTCCGAAATTGTCTTGATAAAAGTGGAAACTTATTTGAAAATTAGCTGTTCTAGTTTTGGACATTGCACCAAGTCATCTTCGCAAACTGAAAACTATGCATCCAAACATAAAAGTGACATGTGAACCTTCCAATACAAGAATTCTTTGCTTCGACCTATGGATCAAGGAATAATCCATCCCTTCAAGCTCTATTACATTAGACGAAACTTGAAAATCTCATTGGATAATATGGAATATGGTCCTGACATAAATGTTATTGAATGCTGCAAGAAATTTGATATAGCAAATTGTATCTTGAACATAAAAGAACTGAACCCATACACATTGAAATCATGCTGGGAAAAACTGTGGCGGAAAATGACGAAGAATCTACAAATTTAAAGTTAAACTGCAAACATTGCCAAAATTGCAAATGGAAGACTTGGAGGAAATGTTGAATTCACAGGCTTTTGATGACGAGGCCTTAACAAGCGCTGAAAACGTGACAAGTAGTTTGGAAAACCTTAGTTAAGGTTCAAGGCAAATGTGCTTTGTGATTTCAATCTTATTTTTAAGAGGCAAATTGGTAATGCCACAGCTGAATGTCAGTCTTCATTAAGCAGTATAAGATATTTGCGTTTTCGAATTTTATGTTCTTATTACTCTCACCCATGAAATTGCTGGAATAAAAATAGTTAGCTCAAAAGTTGATATACCATTTGAATGCCAGTTAAATGTAGTAGTTTTTACTTATCGATCAGTTTTCAGTGGTAGGGCTAACAAGAAAATACCACTAATTTTGTTCATTTCACAATTTCTTCATTTAGACTTTCACAATAGCCGGTATACAACATTTTTATTACCATAAGTGCCTACCTATCTTATAGAAAATTCAATGCTCTTTCCGATATATAGTCCGATTTGATGTAGCTGTAAGAGTAACAGAGATATTCTTGTTTTTATAGAGAGAAGCAAAAAATGTCGTAAAATCAAGAAGTGTTAAATAACTCGATAATTATCAACTTTTCGAAAAAATGTTTAGGACATTTTTTGTTGCAAATGACTTGTACTATCACCTACTGAAGTTTGGCTTCTTTTATGTAGACACCCTGTATATAGGTATTCCTTACACTTTTTTGAGGTGTTTATACGAACGATACATAGAAATCGGTCTTTCGAAATCGTAGTTTTCTAAACTAGTTAGCCGTCATCATCATTAACCAATCTCCGCAATTTCATATAGAACTAGATGACTGTTGCTATCCGAAGCGAAAAAGTGTTGCGCATTTCTAGAACGTAGACCGATATACGGGAGGTCATTAGCCTGCAAGGCGGGTCTCTCCCGATCTAGAAGCGCAATATGCAACAACTTGGAAACAAAATGCATATAGATTAGAGATAAGTTCATGATCTACTCATTCGCCAGTTTAAAGTCGAAACCACAAACCGCAAATGCGAAGTTATGAATCGAAGGAACAATGCATTGTAATTTAATTGTTATTACATCATATAAGATTCGCAGAATATTAAAACATTCTTTTCATATTTGTATCAATTGTGTATTTTAAATGGCCACATAAGAACAGTGTTTTTAAAGAAATCAAAACGCTCGATTTTTATGTCCACAAAAATGTATCACTCGAAACTTCGATAGATTACAGCTTTCGTGAAATACGACCCGCCGTTTGTGTTAATGCTTTATTGCAACCATCAATGGAAGTTGGCTACCATTCTTTCCTGTATGGCGGTGTTAATTTTCTGTAATGTCTTGTATTTTTAAACTTCTCTTATCGTAATGTGTTGATATTGCCTTATGCTGAATTCCTTTGGGCAGAGCCCAAAAAAAAAAACTTCTATCACTCTGTTGACGTTCTTTGAGGTGCGAGTAGTTTCCTTGGTCCCCGAAGGTTATTCAAATGAAAGAAGTTACAAAAATGGAACATGGAATGATGTGAGTCGGAGCACAGTATGAAGGGTAAATTAGAAACACACTTAGACCCCCACGCTTGCTCCTGAAGTGAGCCCTGAGTAAACTGACCATTCATATTTTAACTCAAAAGGGGACAAGTTTTCATATCTCTGTTAGCAGGTTAACAATGATAATAAACACAACTTTTCAATTTTCTTCGTTCAGAAAAAATCTGACTTAATGCAAGTAAGCAAGCAAGTTAAATCAGATATTCTTTCATTATTACGAATTTGTTTAGATCAGAATTATTTCCATTTCAATTACAAATATTATACTATTGAAGACGGCTTGATTATGGGCAATCCGTTAAGTCCTTTGTTAGCAGAAATATTCATGAATAACTTAGAGAAATTAATTCATAATCATCCACTCAGTAAATATTGTTTATACTGTTATCGCTATGTAGACGATATCATTATTTGCTTCACAGGAACAGATAGATCCATATCAACATAAAATGTCAGCATTCAATAGTTTTATTCATAGATTGATTAACATCCCGTTATCACCAGAAAATTTCAACAAAGAATTAAATTTGATTAAACAAATAGCCAAAAATAATGGTTACAATCCCAAACTAATAAATAATATTTTAAATAAAAACAAAGTAGAATCGCATTGAATGAAGTTTACCCTGTCGATAAATTGAAACAAAAATTCAACACCTTAACTTACGTTGGCATTACAAGTGAGAAACTGAAATCATTCTTGAGTAGCAATAATTTCAACATAGCTTCCAAACTAATAATAATTTAGGCAAATATATAAAAATAATAAAACGAAACCAGGTAAAAACAATAAATCAGGTGTTTATAGATTGAATTGCAATGACTGTGATAATTTCTACATTGGTAGAACACATAGAAATTTTAATATTAGAATATCGGAACACAAACGCAGTTTTTCAAATACAAAATCAGATTCAAATTACGCGAATCATCTCTTAGAAAATAATCACTCTTTCGACCCACAGTTTGAAATTTTGCATACAGATAATAAATATTGGAAGGTAGATCTTTGGGAAACTTTAGAAATCAATAAATACACACACTCAGGTAGACTCATCAATGAACAAGTCGATTTAAGCCCTTCACCTCTATTGAATCTCTTCAGGGAGCAATCTATTCCTTAATTTCATTGGATATACCTGTCATAAATAACCACTCAAGAAGAAGCAACCCAATAAGCTTTTAATTACTCAAGAACATTTATATTTATATTTTCTGTACATTCATTCGTCTGAAGAAGCTACGGTGTAGTGAAACGCGTTACTTACGAATCGCAATTATTAAGTAAAGTTCCTTAAAACACAGTACTTGTTTTTTATTATTAATGCAAGTAGTGTTCACTATTACACCATCCATTCCAAAAATAACCGAACTTTTTGAAAATAGAAACAAGTATTAATTTTCATTGAAATCTTTTTTTCATTAATCAATGTATTCGCCGTATGCATTGATTCACAAATTTGCACGCGCCAACAGGTTGTCGAACGACTTCTCCCATCGCATTTTCAATGGCTTTAATCGAATCGTGCCGTTTTCCTTTCATCGTCAAATTTAGGGAACAGATAGTAGTCTCACGGCACCAAATCAAGTGAATAGGGTGGTGTTGCAAGGCGATATTGTGAATTTTGATCATAAATTCAGTTATAATATCTTGAAAGATGTGATGGGGCAAAGGAGTCTAACTGCCTCGATAATTCCTTTACAGTCGTAAAAAAAAAACAGAATAACCTTCATGACTTCTTCTAGCAACTTTTTGTAGGTTTTCCTTCATCCAACACTCTCCATTCAGCACTTTGCTACTTTATTTCGGGCTTATACTGAAATCGCCACCTCTCATCGCCAGTTACAATCGTTTCAAATAGTTTGGATCCTTTCGAGCACTTTAGATGATGTCTTCGCTATGCTCTATTTGATTAAATTTTTGGTCGTCGGTGAGTTTGTGGTACAAACCTCGAAGTGACCTTCGCAAGGCCCAACACTTCGATACAAAGGAATGCCTAATTCTATTTAAATTTCACCGATGATTAATTCACGCACATAGATGTTCTTTTCCGGTAATCCAGTTTTGGAACAGCCTGATCTTTCGTCATCATTGCGGGTCTTTTAACCCGATTCGAATCGCTTGGACCACTCGTACACTTGCGTATGGAATAGACAATCATTACCACATGCAGTATGTAGCATTTGATGCGTTTTAGTAAAAGAGAGTAGGTAATTCTTTTGTACATCGTGATTCCCATTCCTTTCTCGTTAAGAAATCTAATTTTTGTAATATTATATGAATTATAATGGGATCCCACGAATCGATATTAATGTTCAATGCCTCTAAAGCTTTCAGTGTAATTTAGTTCCATCTACTATTTTTGTATGGTGTTTGTTGATTTCGATGTTGCAGGAATGTCGCAAATAAATGCAATATGTGACTGAACTAGTATTCCGTAATTGTTAAAGCGCTTTTGTAGTGAATCCCAAGCAGCTAAATAATTATTAGTTAACGAGATGTTTTCTATTATACCTGCGGCATCGCTTATCAATGCACCTTTTAAATATTGTAACTTATCTATATTATTTAATTTGTTGTTGTTATAAATAAGTGATTGAAATGTGTCCCTAAATGAAATCCAATTTTCATGTGTACCATTGAATTCGGGTAGTTTTATTTGAGGGAAATTTATTTTATTGTGCTGATTTTGAGCCTCTCTCCATGTCTTTCTCACCTTTAATTCATCCATAATTGACCATCTTCATGTGTGCGCTGGCCTTCCTACTCATCTTCTGCCCTGTGGGTTCCAGTCCAGTGCTGTCTTAGCTATACAATTGTCATCCTTGCGGAGGGTGTGTCCGATCCAGCCCCATTTCTGTAATTTGATTTCCTTCTCTATTTTATTCTGATTGGTCAGGTAGAGGAGATCCTCATTTCTAATTGTATAACTGAGTATAAGTCTAAGACATTAATTCGCGAAAACCTGTAGCCGATCCGTTAGAGCTTTCGTTACCTTCCAAGTTTCGCAAGCGTACAACAGTACAGACTTCACGTTAGACTGATATAGACGCAATTTGGTTTGTGCAGAATACTGGGTGGAATTCCACAGTGATCACACTCGGAAACATAAGCAAAATTTGATAATGTGTATCGCAAAATCTATCCAACGAAGTTTCAAATCGTTTCGAACGATCTTCAATTCGCGTAGAAGATATGCTCTCTTCTTCGACTGAATCTAAGAAGTTTTTGAATCTTTTGGCTTTTCCCACTTTTTACAATTAATGCCTTCAGGTCGTTGCTCATATTTATATGTTTTTTTTTGAATAAAGCAAATTAGACAGTGAATGTCGTTGAAGTTACCGAATGAAAATTATTTGAAGTGTAGATGGCACAGTGAATAATTATAACTTTTGAATTAAATGAAAATGCGTTTTTTATAGAAACATAACAACAAATCACACATAAAGAAATGATACACAAATCAACACAAAGAAGGTAGCAAAGTATTCGTCCTCACAGTTTTGTTGATGAATTGCTGATTTCGAATGTTATCCGGCTCGAAGGACCATGATTTTTTGGATTTAGTCAAAACTAATTATGTTTCAACGTTGCGGGTATTGATGAATGTACACAATTAACCTTTGATTTAACTTCGATATATGTTTATTATATAAAATTGTATTTACAAACGTGCATAAGTTTAAGGTTACAGCAAGCAAACATACATGTTTGCTTGCTGTATGATGAAATTGCAGCTCTTTCTTTAAAACTCATTTTTCGACCGATGTACTAAACGTACTAACAAATATTCACATAAAAATGTCATGAAATTTTTAACAGCTGCCAATGAAGTACCAAGTTATCCACGGGTACAATATTACAACATATGGCACTAGTAGTACAGTTTTTTGAACTGTTCGGTTTCTTTTGCAATAGAGGGTGCAGCTTCCTCCCTAGGAAACAATACCTATCCATTCCCCATAATTTGCTTGTACATAAGTCCAATTATTTATTCGTAAGATTTTGACCATATTCATGAAGGTGTACATTGCTGTTGTTCTTGAGGAACAGCATTGTGTACTATCCCGTCAGTCCATATCAACAAGCGGACGAGTAAATACGCATCGTCACGTGTTATAAAAAAGTCAAGTAATCATAGAATTTTCCATCCATTTTAATAAGTAATGTTTAGCCGATGTACGTTTTTTCTCGTTATTTATTATATTTTATTTTGCATTTATCACCACAGCTATTAACACATAACATGTTTCAATATTATTCATCATATCGTTCTTGAAATTTTAATAATAATAGAAAAATTTATTGCACACTTCAAAGAATATGTACAAAAAGAAGACATTCGTATCATGTATCTTCCATGCCCCCTCGAGTTTATATGAAAATTAGGTATAAACATACACAGTGGTTGAAATATAAAAAAACACAATTTCACATTCTTGGATTTCCACCGGTCAATATATGTTTGTAGGCCTTTTTGAAGGACTCTAGCCAACAACCAAGAAGGACTGGAGAATTCTTCTGTATTCAGCAGATATATTGAACTGTAGGCAAAACATCTCGTGAACTTAGCTGTACTGTGAGGAAAAATTCAAACCGATTCTCTACATTTCGCAGCTGACTTCCATGAATTGTACTGCTTGACCAGATGTATATATGGTTGATATCTTCATTTACTGCTTGTAGTGCCATACTTATTCCTGAAGAAGAAAAAGGTTTTATTATCTGTGTGTCGTCTGCATATAATTTATCTTGCAATTTCAAACTACTTTTGACAAAGGTGAAGTGCAGATGTTGTAAATGGTAGGTCCAAGGATGCTTCCTTGTGGTACGCCTCTTTTGACAATGATTGGTTTTGATCTTAGTCCATCGATTTCAACGATTTGTGTTCTATTTACTAGATATGCATGAAACCAGCCCACCCTAAATACAGCAGCATCGTCAATATCAGGTTATGATCTATAAGGTCGGAGGCCTTCCTGTAGTCTAATAAAACTAAGCATGATATCCCTGAACGGTCCATTGCCCATGTCATCTCAGTAGTCACTCTAGTGAGGGCTGTGTAGCACTACTATGGCCAGCGCGGAAGCCAAATTGCTCATAGGGAATATCATTCGTATTAAGATACTCTAAGAGAATGCCATGCACAATCTTCTCCATCATTTTGGACAAAATAGGGAGAATGCTTATAGGTCCCAAATCATTCACTGACTCAATGTTATAAACTTTTGGGAGTGGTCTCACCAATGACACTTTCCATATGCTTGGAAATGTGCCTGACTGCAAAGATAAATTATATATAGTTTTTAAGATTCTGTTAATATAAGGCAAACTATATCTAATCATGTCATATGAAATCTCATCGGCTCCCATGGTCTTTGATTTTATACTTTTGAATGCTATTATAGTATCCCCTTCATTTATTTCTTTAAGTTCAAAAATTGAGTTGTCCCTGTAATTTGAATTGAGGTAGAAATTAAGGGTATCTGGACTAACGGATGAGGCTTTCCTTTGCACTTCTGTGAAAGCTAAATTTCGACGGAGGACTGATTCTTGCCAAAACTTGCGTAATATATTGCCAATGTTATCAATTTATTCCATATTGTACAGCAATACTGATCGCTTTATGGCCACCGTGAAAATATTCACCAATTTTTTTTTTCATTTAAGAGATACATTGGACTATTCGGACTCTTACTGATGATTCTCACTCTCGGAATGGGAAATACATCAGGTAGAATAATAATAAATCTGGTTGTTAAAATTGATCACAAGGAAATATAGAAATGAACCGTTTGATTCAAAAAATGCCATTATTTTGAAATTTATTTATTTCCCATGATTAATTATTGTTTTCCTCTTTGCAGAGAGTAGTGGTGGATGTGCCAATGGGGGTAGTATTGGTGGAGGCCTGGGGGGCGGCAGCGCTTCCGATAGCGGCGACCAAATGGACGCTGATACAAGAGCTAGGGAGCTAGAACGCCGCAAGGAAGAAGCCAAAAAGAAAAGGCGCAAGAAGAAGCGCACAACATCCTCCGTCGTATCTTCATGCTTTCAAGGTGAGTTTTCATAATAAAATACCTTTAAAATGTTTATAATACGAAAATCGTCTACAAGTTCGATAAGTCAAGTTAATTCGGGAAATTTAATATGGAGCGTATCGTAGTAGGCTTGATAAAGTTTTCATAATCTATTATTGGTAATACCGCTCTCACGCGGTCTAGAGGTTTTGTACGTCGTATCTTATACTCGATATAAATATACTGAATATTTCAGTTTTTGTTGTGAAAGATTTGACGTGTAAATTGTTTGTTGGTATATTACGAGAGTTATATGACAAGGTCGAAACTGGAAGCTGAGGATATTAGGTAGAACAGAATAGCAGCCTGTGAATTAGGAAAGCGGCATAGCTGCAGAGTATAGTTTATGTCTATAAAATATAAAATGAAATTTTATCAATTCTTAGAAATTGAAATAAAACATAATGAAAAATGTAAAACTTCTGGATGAATCAAAATCCCCGAAAATCTGTTAATTCCAGATATTTCCATCCCTGTCAAGAGAATTACGGCATGACATCTACGATTTATAACAAAATTAATCTTACAGCATTCTGATCTATTTTGTTACAAATTCCCGAACCTTATTCACGGTAGCTGGCTGGTTTTGCGAGCTTCTTAAGCTTTCATTGAGAATGTCCTACACATTTTCGACGGGATTTAGGTTGGACTTTATAGAGACCACTCCATTCGTGATCTTCAAGGTAGTTCTTAACGATATTGCTTGGTGATGTCTGAAGTTATCATGCATAAACAAAAAATGTGTTCTTCTAAAATGTCTGTAACGTACCTCTGATCATTCAGGGTTTCGTTGACGATCCGTGCGGCCGTTCAAAGAAATTCCTTCCCACATCATTATTGAGACTCCACCAAAACCATTGGCAGGTAAAAAATTGCACTGGTCATATCTCTCATTTCGACGTACACTAAAGAACGTCGATCACAATGAAAAAGACAAAATCTCAACTCTGTAAAAAACTCCCAGTCAGCTTCAAACCAATTGAGATCTTCCCTGTAAAATCCAATCGGGCTTTTCGATGTACTGGGATTAGATCAGGTCCCAAACCAATCTCCCTGAGACATTGTCGTATCGTTTCAGTGCTAATTTGAACTCCACTGTTCTGCCGAGTAAATTCTTAAATAACGGTCATGGATCGCCGTTGTTGCTCGAAGTCGTCTTGCCCAGGTCTCCTTTCATGACTACAAGTGTCCCTGTTCCTGTGGGTCATTCTGGAAGTAGTTGAATGAGACACCCCAAGCCTTTGGCCTAATCTTGTATAAACATTACTCGCGAACATTGATCAACAGTGCTGTTATCAATATGTTGTGGTTTCTTGCAAGAATAATTTCATTTCTCATGAGAGGAACATGACTTGCTCGGCGCAGAGATTAGGTCACTCGTCCTCTGCGCAGAGTTATCTGGGTCCAATCCCCACAAAGTCCATGCAATTTTTCGGATTCTGGGAATCAGTTGAGAGCCCATCTTTCGAAGGAGATGTAAAGCCGTAGGTCCTGTCTAACAGAGATGTGTTGGACATTAATGAACATTAAAGATCCTTTCTCTTGACACGAGAGGGATTCAGCAAAATTCCCGGTTAAGTGAGGTGACAGAATTCCCCAGCGTGTCATTAGTCGAAAGGCGGAAATGGAGAAGGTTACAGGAAGAGAGAAAAAAAAGAGAGAACATGTGCGCCAAGAGAAAAACATCGAGTTTTGTTGACATATGTAATTAGTTGCCTACCAGAAAAAAAAATTGAAATATTGAAATTATGCATTAGTTTCTTAGCGCAGTGTAGTTGCCTTCTGTGAATGTTTTTTTAATGTTGTCAAGTTCAGTTGTGTCATTACTTAGACCCTGAAATATTTCTGGATTCTCCGGTTCTTTTATTTCATCGTGTTTCGTAAGGGCGGCCCCAGATGCTCTACCAAATAATTCTTGCCAGTACGAACCTGTTTGAGATTGTTCTTCTTCTTCTTCCAACTTTATTTTAGGCGAAACCGCCTGTTTATTCTTCGGTCGTTTGTCTGTTACGGAACGTTCAAGTTGTCACTTCACCTTTTTCGTGGTCGTCCCACGCTTCTGCGCCCCAGTGGAGATCTATCACGGGCGATTTTCACTATTCTTCTGTCATCCATTCTGTTTATATGGTCATTCCACTCCTGTTTTCTGTTCAATACCTAGTTGTTTATGTTGTCCACCTTGCACATGTTTTTAATATTCTCACTCCTCTCTCTGTTGAGCAGTGTTTTCCCGGCTATCCTGCGAAGTACCTTCATTTCGGTTGTCTCCAGTAGTCGCCTGGTTTTCGTTGTTTCTGGTCTAGTTTCTGCAGTGTATGTCATAATGGGCCTTACAGTTGCTTTGTAGATTCGTGCCTTGGCTTCAATTCCGATATGCTTATTGCGCCATATTGTGTCATTCAGACATCCTGCTACTCTTGTTGCTTTTGTTGCTTGCTCCCTTACCTCCGCCTCGACATCTCCGTAGCCCTAAATCTCTATGCCGAGATATTTAAATTTCATTTCCTGCTGGATAGATTTACCATCAACCTCAAGCTTGCATCTCAATGGTGTTTTCGATGTAGTCATGCATTCTGTTTTAGAGGCAGAAATTATCATATTAAACGATTTGGCTGTACGGTTGAACTGGTGCAGGAGGCGCTGTAAATCGTCTTCATTTTCTGCAATCAACACAGCGTCATCGGCGTAACACAGGATAGTTATCTCTTTGTCCCCCATTTTGTAGCCCCTCATTCCTCTTACTTTTTTGATTATCTCGTCCATGATGATGTTGAACAGAAGGGGGCTTAACGAATCTCCTTGACGAATACCACTTCTCACTGGTATCTGTGTGGTAAGCTCCCCGTCTAATCTTGCCTGGATCTTGTTCGCAGTATATATATTTTCGATAGTCTTTATTATATTACGTGGGATTTGCCTGTTGTAGAGCAGATGTATGTCTGATAATTGGACCCGGTCGAAAGCTTTGAGCAAGTCAACAAAACACATAAATGCTGGCTTATTATATTCTATCGACTTTTCTGTTACTTGTCTTATGACAAATACGGCGTCGGTGCAAGATCTTCCAGATCTGAATCCTTGTTGTTCATCAGCGAAAGAGGTGAGGCTATTTATTTTGTTTGTTATACACTTCGTAGTAAGTTTCAGCGTGGTGCTCAACAGATTTATTCCTCTATAATTCGAAGGTACTTTTTTGTCTCCTTTCTTAAACATAAGAATAGTAGTGCTTGTACGCCATTCATCTGGGATCCTGTGATGGTAAAGGAATTAAAATTGTCAACTCTTGAGTAAGACGTTGTTCGCCATACTTGAGTAGTTCGTTGCTAATTCCGTCCTGTCCGGCACTTTTCCTATTCCTTTTTTTTGTAGGGCTAACTGTACGTCATCCACATTCACCTCAGCATCTTCGCTCACTATTATTTCCGGTGTACTTAGGTCTTCTTCTGTATCCTCTGTCGAATATAGATCAGTTAGGTACTCGTTCCAGGTCTCGCTGGTTATATGCTTTGTTTCAACCAACTCATTTATTTCTTTCCGTTGTGATCGGATTAGTCTCCATATTTGTTTTTGTAGCCTGTAGAAGTAATTCTCCATGCTTTTGGAATAAGTTTCCCAGTACTGGTTTTTAATTGAACGTACTAACGTTGTGGTCTCGTTTCGGATTTTTTGATATTCATTGTACGATTCTGGTGTTCTTAATGTTCGATATGTGAGGTAAGCATGTTTCTATTCCCTGCACTTTTCTGCAACTTCCACACGGAACCACGGAGTTCTGTTTGTGTTCTTCTTACTGTTATTTGTTATCCTAGTGCCCAGTGCTTCATATGCAGCAGTGAGTATGTTGTTTTTTATCTTTTCCCAGCTGCGTTTGACATCATCTTCCTCTGTTATCGGGTTTTCCTCGATTTTCCCATTTAGCCTGTTCTTGTAGAGTTCTTCTATGGTTGGGTCCCGTAATGATTCAACGTTTGAGATTGTATTTCGCAATATTCTGTCAAAATCCACTGTTTGTTATCCTAGGATATTAGACAACATAGTAAACTTCATATCATTAATTGAACCCTACTTTAATTTTCCATGATAATTGGCTTTTTGACTCAGATGTATTCAATCACCTAAACTATTTTTTCAATTTGAAACACCTCCAGAAAAAAGGCGGATAAAACAAAATTAACTCTTATATTTCACAACGACAGATCTATTATCTATCACGACTTCTCAAAATTGATCTGGTTTCGGCATTCATTGTTCTTAATTTCCAATGTCCACCCACAATCACATGCCAGGAATATAGAAATGATTCAGACCGAATTGTCTAACCACATTATCTATCAGTGTTAAGAATTTGTTTACGTAAGGTATCTTGGAACAGTACGGAAGATATTCGATTGCCGTCGATGGATAGCCGACGAGGATTGAAGCTATAAATTTTCCTTGTTTGTTTGTGTGTTTTACTACGAGTTACTAAATAAACTACAACTTTTTTCTCAATATCACCTCTAACATTGAGCGGGAACTGCCAACGAATAGCAAATCATTCTGGAAATATGTGTCTCTGGGACGGGGCGGCTCTAAACTATCTAATGAAATGAGCTTTGGGGATATTTCTTCATCAGATGGAAAAGAGATATGCAATCTTTTTGCCCGTTATTTCGAGAGTGTATATGTTCCTGTAAGTCAGCAGCGTAGTCGTAGTGTAACTGTTAAAAACTGCAATAATGATGTACTATCAAATATTCATAGAAGAGGAAGAGGTTCGAGAGGTCCTCTTATCCCTAGACATGTCGAAGGGTTCAGGTCCAGACAGCATTCCACCAATTTATCTCAAAAATTGCTCTCACAAATTAAGTAAACCACTGCATATTTTGTTCAATCAGCCTCTGATTAATGGTGTATTTCCAAAAAAGTGGAAGGAGTCCGCCGTTGTCCCAATTTTCAAAAGTGGAGATAAAAATTATATTTCTAATTATAGACCTATTAACAAGCTTTCGATCATTGCTAAAGTATTTGAACGTATAATTTATAAGTATCTTTTCTCTCATGTGAAAAATTTCATTATCCCACAACAGCACGGATTTTTTAAGGGTAGGACTCTGGAAACTAATTTGATCGTTTATAGTGAGTACCTGCAGAGTGCAATGGATTCTCAAATTCAGACTGATGCTACTTACACAGATTTTTCTAAAGCCTTCGACAAAATAAGTTTCGGTATTCTCATTTTTAGACTAGCCGAAGCAGGTGTAAGTGGTCGGTTGCTTGAGTGGATCCAATCATATCTACTGAATAGGTCACATTTCGTTAGTTTAAATGGTTTTAAATCTGAATCTTTCATTAGTACTTCTGGGGTACCGCAGGGAACTCATCTCGGTCCTCTTCTTTTCTTAATTTATATAAATGACATAGATAAATGTTTCCAGCATTCCAGATTCTTGCTCTATGCAGACGATCTGAAAGTTTTTAGATCTATAACATGCTTAAGGGACTGCCTTGATCTTCAACTAGATTTGAATAACTTGGTTGAGTACTGTAGAGAAAACCAATTATTTTTGAATTCAAATAAATGTTTCACGATAACTTTTACTAGAAACCATTCCCCTATCACTTTTCAGTACTCAATTGGAAATTCATTGCTGCGACGTGTGTCCACGGCTTTTGATCTGGGTGTCACTTTCGATTCGAAGTTGCTCTTCGATGCACACATAAATCGCATAGCAAATAGTTCAAGTCGAATGATGGGTTATATTTTCAGGAAAAGTGAGGAATTTAAATATGTAAAATCACTTATCACTTTATATTATGCTTACATCTACAGTAAATTAAATTTTGCCTCATGTATTTGGAACCCTCGTTATGATTGTTATTCCAACCGACTCGAACGCATTCAGAATAGATTCATACGGTTCATATGCTTCAAAACTAACTTTGTTATCCTGAACCACGACTACGCTCCTGCCCGTAAATATTTCAATTTATTGTCACTTGAAAATCGTAAAACTATATCTGATATTTTGGTTTTGTTTAAAATATTGAACTGCGTATTTCAGATACCTGAGATCTTGCACATGGTTACTTTTAATGTTCCTATGAAATCATTGAGGCACCACGACCTCTTCTCTATAACTTTTAGAAAAACTAATAGTGCACAGAACTCCCCTATCGATAGGATGCTACGTGTCTGCAACACGCATAGAGTATCAATTTGTTTGGGGTCACATTGGCCTCTTTGAAGAGAACATTACGCTTGCTCTTTACTGACTGATATAAAATTCATTCAATCGTTCGTTTTTGTAATATTCATTTTGTATTTCTCTTTTCATTCTTTCTGTGAATACAACTCACTATTAATGTCTTATATAATACTTTTTTAGAATACTAGATTCTATGTAACTAATATTCATCTAGTGAATGTCATGTTGGCTTTGGCTGTGGACATTCCTTATATTGTACTTAAATAAATAAATAAATAAAAATCAGTCTAGTTCACAAAATCAGATCGATGTTTAGTCTTCATAAAGCTCCAGATAATATGATCGAAAACTCATTCGATTCGGAATGATGTCTAAAAAAATGTGTGAAAATGTTTTTTCAGCGCATAAAAGATTATAAAAGTTAGTAGGCAATTGAGATGATAAAATGGTATTTAGTTTTTGATGACTGATTCAGAAAAGGTTAATAGTTTGGTAATTAATTTAACGTCAAATATAAGGGTCCAGACGACATAGTCTCCAGAGGGAGTGTAACAGATGAATTTCTTTTTAATATAAATTCAAAAAATATTTGGATATATTTTAGTGTCATCAAACAATTTTTCAAGAATTTGTTTTTGAAAACCAAAAAATTATTTAAATGCACTGCTCCTAGAAATTGGGGCACAATTGGAATATTTCTAATCTCTTTTCTGCTAGGCAACACATGTTTCTTTTCGGAAATGTCCAAATATATGCCAACAAAATTCGATATTTTTTCTTAGCTTAGCTCACATGTTCCTCTCATGAGAAATAAATTGAATTCTTGCTAGAAACCAGCACACATTGGGTCGTCTCCGTGACGCAGGGGTGAGAAGTCCCTGCTGTGATACGGCAGGTCGCTGGTTCGATTCCGGCAAAGGCCTGGGTGTTGTGTTTGTCCCTTATCTGGTTTACACAAATTACTTTGTTGGAATAATGTCGTTAAGGACAAATCCATGATCTATAAGGTCGAGGAAGCACGGGCGTGTGAAAGTATATCCTCGTTTCTTTAAAAAAAAAACCAAACATTGATAACAGCAGGTATTGATCTGTTTTTGCAAATGACGCATCTTAAAAATTTTTGAGTTTCTGTGATGATGCAACGCGAATCACGAATTTCAACCCCGTTGAATGTTCTGAAGCAGTGGTGTAAGATGACCTAGGTTGGACTTGAATAAGATTAGGCCTAAGGCTTGTGGTGACTGGTAGTTATAATGGAGACCTGGGCAAGGACAAGCGTGAGCAACAACGGCCGCCCATGACATTATTTGAGAATTTAATCGATGAGACAACGGTTCGCTACTGCTAGGCACTTTCAAACGCAGCTACGACGGTACAGTGGAGTGTAAATTAGCACTGAAACGCTGCGATAACGTCGTATTAGGGAATTTTATTTGATGCCTTGTATCACAACTCGAGACCCAGCTCTTATCGCAGCACATCGAAGAACCCGAATGAAGGAACATGTCAATTGATTAGAAGCAAACTGGGAGAGTTTGTTCTCTAGTGTACAGATGTCGAAATGAGAGATATGCCCAGTACAACTTTTACCTACCTATAGTTTTGTTAAAGATTCCATACTTGTGTGGGGAGGAATTTCTTTGAACGCCCGCACTGATCTGGACATTGTAAATAATGGAACCTTAAAAGCTCAGAGGTACGTTACAGACATATTACAAGAACATGTTTTACCATTTGCGTCAAACATCGATAAAAAATTTTTGTGTATGCATGATAACCTCACCAAGCTCATATCGTTAGGAACTATCTATCAAAATTACGAAGTCATATCAATGGCGTGGCTTTCACGAAATCCAGATCTTAATCCCATCGAACATGTATGAGACGTGCTCACTAGAAGATTATGAAGTTTGCAAAATCAGCGATCTACAATGAATGGAGTTTGGAACAGACAACAGATTGATTTTAAATATGATTCGTGGACGCCATGCAGTAATTCTCACTAGGGATTGCATCATCCGGTTTTTGGAGACTTTTAATTTCTTACCGTAAGTTTTACATGTTTCATTATGAGTTTTATTTCAATTTCTTCGAGTATCTTTTCAATTTCGATTCTTCTCTAGCATTCTATAGTGCTGCAGGATCACTGAAAGAATAATTCTTCAACATATCTAAACTTCTTCTGAATAAATTTGAATTTTCGATTTTGTGCATTAATATCCGAAGCTGTCTTATATACAGGGCGTTACATGATAGTATGTCACAACTTGAGGGGGCAAATCTACGTGCAATTTTAAGAAAGAAAGTTTTTATAAACATAGGTCCGCAAAAGCTTCGTTACGGAGCTACAGGGTGTTGAAATTTCCGGAAAAAAGTTGGTTTTTTGTTCAAAACTCCTTCAGTTTTTGAGATATTCGGCCCAATTTGGAATGCAAGCTATTTTTTACAGCCTCCATCATTACACGACCTAGATTTCAACTGGAAAAAACAAGGTGTTTTCTTTTCTGAGGCCATGTCTCCTTTTGCCCTCCCAAACTTTTTTGCAGTACGCCACTGATCAGCGTACAATTTTCGTCATCTTCGTTCAATTTAGAAACTTTTTTGACACCTGTAATTTTTTCGTATCTCCAACCGTTTCGCGTGAAGAATTTTTGAATTTGAATTATTTGAATTGTATGTTATTCGGTAATTCGCATATTATCAAGCACTCTTTGAAATATTCCTGACTTATTTCTTATCGTGTCACAAGAGGTTATTATTCGATTCCTCAATTCTTCTACAGTGTTCACTGGAGTGGTATAAACTAAACTTTTGAGATATCCCCTTGAGAAAATTTTTAAGTCTGGGGACCTAGGAGGCCATGGTTCTGGCCCACCCCGACCTATTCATCGGTTGTTGACTGTATTATTTAAGAATTCCCTAGCATCTCCACTAAAATGTTCTGGTGCCTCGTCATGTATGAACTACATTATGTTTCTCACCAAATATAGCACATCCTCGAGCAATAAATGTAACGCCTCCTCAAGAAATTGCTTATGAGCGGGACCATTTAATCTGTTAATCAAAAGAAAAATGGCTCAATCAAATAATTTATAATTATTCCGACTCAGATATTTAGTGAGAATTGTTCTTGATGATGAGATTCTTCTATCAAATGGGGGTTTTCCTCAGCCCAATATTGATTATTGTGAAAATTTATGTTAGCAGTTCTCGAAAAGTTTGCTCATGAAACGGGTACAATAAAAAGTCGTGGAGAATCCTCCAAACTAGAACATGTGGAATATTCAACTGATTTCCAATTTTTCTTGTACTCTCATGAGGATTCAAATCAATACAATTCAAAACTGCTTCCTCAATATCTGCAGTTCCCATAATTTGAGTTGCACCTTTTAAAAAAATTTTTGTAGTAAAAGTACCAGTTTCCCTCAACCTTCTGTGGATATTTGAAAATGTTCGCCAGTCTGGTATTACTCGGTTTGGGCACTTGATATTATCGCCTAGCTTTTGCTGTGTTTCCGTCTGCCAGACCGTACATGTAATGGATATCAGCCAATTCGGCGTTAGTAAAATTAACCATTTTTTTCTCACAACAATAACTTCGAAAGCCTTGAAACTAATCGTTAATTTAATAAACAGTTCCAGCAGGCATTATTTCAACTTTAGCAACTGTCAAAATAAATAAATAAACCAAAGCCTACTTGTCATTTTTTCAATTAGAAGTGCTTTCAATTCAGATGATGCATAAAATCGTTTAATAATTTTTTGCCCGAAGCGGTTGGAGATACGAAAAAATTACAAGTGTCAAAAAAGTTTCTAAATTGAACGAAGATGACGAAAATTGATTGTACGCTGATCAGTGTCGTACTGCAAAAAGTTTCAGAGGGCAAAAGAAGACATGGCTCCGGAAAAGAAGTTTGTTAAAATTTAGGACGTGTAATGATGCAAAAAATAGAATGCATTTCAAATTTGGGCTGAATATCTCAAAAACTACAGGAGTTTTCAAGAAAAAAACAATTTTTTCCGGAAATTTCAACACCCTGTAGGTCCGTAACGAACCTTTTGCGGATCTATGTTTATATAAACTTTTTTCTTAGAATTGCACGTAGAATTACCCCCTCAAATTGCGACATACTATCATGTAACACCCTGTATAAACTTAATATTATTTCATGAAAATATTAAAATGTTTCTTGTTAATTATAAAGTTTCAATACGATGATTTTTCACCTTTTGGTAATACGGACGAAGTCCTGAAACTTTCAATTTCCTCACGATTTCGTTTCAGGATTTTAATTTCTCAACAGTTGCTCCGAACTACGTCATACACCTGTAGGATATCCGGAATTCATAACGGAAATTCACCCTTAAATGAGCGCTACATGCAATACAAAGCGCTATCAGATGAGATTAATATAATTTCAAAACCTGTTTCACCTATTCCGAATCGAAGTATAACGAAACGTTATGTTAATGTTGTGGTGTCGAAATCATATATTTACCCGCAAGCGATGGAGTGTTAACAATTACATCGCAGTATGATTCATCGTTTCTCCAAATATTGAAAGTTGAACTCGAAATATTATGTGTTGCCTGCGGCAATTCTGAATATGGTCATGGCGGTTCTGTATTAGATGTTGCCTATTGCTTCAAAACCGTGTTTTTGTAGTAGTAGGTGTTAATGAACCTTTTAATAAGATATGTACAACTAGTACACAGTAGTGAATCTACTTATAATTAAGACTATAACACATGTCACACAAGTTTCTGAAATATCAAAAGCACATACAGTATAGTCCGTTTAGTACGACTTCGCATATAACGACCAACCGTTTTTAGCGACGTACTTATAGACATATGTGTTTGTTTGGTCAATATCAGCCGCTATCGAAAATACATCCTTCATATACGACTCCGCTTACAACGACCGACCGCTTTAAACGACGAAACTACACAAAAGAATGTCCGGTTACAACGACGAAAGCGTTGACGTGTTAACCAATAAACACAAATCATAGAAACGATCGGACGCGACTGTTTATTTCACATCATTGCATAGTTTGCGCGTGATGAGTGACGTTAGTGCGTATAAAAATGGCTTCTAGAAAACGAAAAAGTTTCTCAATTGAAGAAAAAATATAATAAAAAACAAGTACTGTGTTTTAAGGAATTTTACTTAATAATTGCGATTCGTAACGCGTTTCAGTACACCGTAGCTTCTTCAGACGAATGAATGTACAGAAAATATAAGTGAGAATATAACTATAAATGTTCTTGAGTAATTAAAAGCTTATTGGTTTGCTTTTCCTTAAATGGTTATTAATGACAGGTATATCCAATAAAATTAAGGAATAGATTGCTCCCCGAAGAGATTCAATAGAGGTGAAGGGCTCAAATTCACTTGTTCATTGATGAGTCTACCTGAGTGTTTGTATTTATTGATTTCTAAAGTTTCCCAAAGATCTACCTTCCAATATTTATCATCTGTATGCAAAATTTCAAACTGTGGGTCGAAAGAGTGATTATTTTCTAAGAGATGATTCGCGTAATTTGAATCTGATTTTTATTTGAAAAAGTGCGTTTATGTTCCGATATTCTAATATTAAAATTTCTATGTGTTCTACCAATGTAGAAATTATCACAGTCATTGCAATTCAATCTATAAACACCTGATTTATTGTATTTACCTGGTTTGGTTTTATTATTTTTATATATTTGCCTAAATTATTATTATTTTGGAATGCTATGTTGAAATTATTGCTACTTAAAAATGGTTTCAGTTTCTCACTTGTAATGCCAAGGTAGGTTAAGGTGTTGAATTTTTGTTTCAATTGATCAACAGGGTAAACTTCATTCAATGCGATTCTAACAAAATTCATATACCTGTCATAAATAACCATTTGGGAAAAAGAAACCAAATAAGCTTTTATTTACTCAAGAACATTTATAGTTATATTCTCATTTATATTTTCTGTACATTCATTCGTCTGAAGAAGCTACGGTGTAGTGAAACGCGTTATGAATCGCAATAATTAAGTAAAATTCCTCAAAACACAGTACTTGTTTTGTATTATTGATAATAGAATTTTACCAAGTAAAACCTCCCAAATTCAAATGTTAAAAAAAATATAATCCAACGTTTAGAAGCCGACGAGTCGAATGTAACGATTGCTAAGGACTTCGGTGTAAGTCATTCGACAATATCCACAATTAAGGAAAACTGACACGAGATAGAACCTTTGTTTAATGCGAACGTTCCAAAACCTAAGCGCGTAAGGGTGTCGTGTTATGAACAAGTTAAGTTGGAAATCGCGGAATACCTGTAAATGGACAAATGCTAAAACACCTACTCCGTGAGAATACTTTTTCAATTTTTGTACTACATGCGGCAAGAGTCTCTTATATTCTTTTAATTGTTTCTTTCTTAAAATAAACTTTAATTTATGTCTTTTTTCAATTGAAATATCTCAAAAGGATCAATTCTAACAATCCTTTGAAATTTCCAAAATCCCTGAGGTAATATTCAAAATATCGGGTGATTCCACATAAATTTGATTGTGTGTACATATTGTATTACTTACTTCATCTCAAAAATAATTTCTTCCAAATGCTTCGATGGCCTTGAAAATGATTTCTATTGATCTTTCGACTCGATACTTATTGTTTGCAAAATAAACATTAGATTGCTTGTCTAACGAACAAAAGTAAATTATTTCCATATGAAAAACATGTATCGGTTGAAGGTTAAAATTTACTAGCACACGATTCTGCAGATGTCCCAAATCGAAAGATAAACGTCCCATAAAAATAATCACATTTTATTTATATCCTTGCTACTGAAATAAACGAAAGTAAAAGTTTATTCAGACAGGGGATGATGAATTTCCCGTTTATTCCGTTTGGAAGCTGTCCAAAACTAATTTTCACTTGGTCTTATTTAATTGAAATGTGTCCAACCAGGAAGTTGTTCACCTATATTTTACACAGCTCATCTCATTCGTGCCTGTGTCATATTCTCAGATATCCAAGAATTCATCGCCTTTTCAGTGGAAATGAGCATGAATATTTATGATGGAATGACGCTCTCAGATTTTCACGGTTGCTTTGAATAAAATGCCAAGTTCTCGAGTTTTGCTCTACTGGGATTTGAAGAGTCTTATCAGATTATTTGAAAACATTGAGAATGTATCTTGAATTGTGAATAAACTTTCGGAATGCGAAATGGGACAGATGATAAAAATATGAATTTAATTTTATTTTTCGATATACATTCTGTCGAAAAGTACAAGAAATTGGCCAATGAAACACAAAATACTTATTTTTCAATCGAAGTAGGCCCCTTTTCTAAAATTGAATGAATATATTGAATCTATGTCCTTCACACAAAAGCTGAATAAATATTTATTACAAATTTGAGCAAAACTGACGAGTCGACTCTCTGAAACTAATTCAAAATAATTAATTTATAATCTTATATGTTCGAAATAATTTTGAAGGTTACAAGGCCGAACGTTATTTTACAGAAGAATTTACAAGTTGAAAATCAATCAAAAAGGAACATGTAGAATACTAGAATCACTTATTTTGAGAGTGGAGATACTTCTAACGGTGTTATGGGGGTCTAGAAAGCAGCAGTCTTCCAGGAATCCACTTCTCAAGATAGGACGTTGTAAGTGAATATGTTGTGTCCATAAGAGTATTTATGTTCGTTAAAACACAGCTTCCCCCAAAAAATATTTATGTTAAAGACAGCTTACCCCAAAAATAGTATTTTCGTTTAAACACAGCTTCTCCCAAAAAGCTAAAAGAGTACACATAAATTACTATCCAATAGTAATAATCAGGGAGAACGCATTGACAGTATCTGCATGTTTCACTTTACTATTCAAACCATCCTCTGAGTCAGAAGATTCCTCTACGTTTTCAATATTCCTTCCTAAAGCATCCTGTACAAGTTCTTCTTCAGTCAATGCGATAACAAACTCCTTATCTCCCACAGCCCAGTTGGTAATGTTCTCAATGGTTAAGTCATTTTCTGGATCAATGACCCTTAATGATTCGGCAATATTTTTCAAATCATTTTCACTGATTGGACGGAGTTTCTTCTGAAGCTCTGAAAGTGGAATATTTTCGTCGCCTGATTCTTTTACTTCTGTAGTGTCATGGCAAAGTGCTACATATTCTCAATTCTATTGTATGGTGTGGAAGCATCGACGATGACGGAAAGACTAATGAAAAAACTGGAGGCATTTGAGCTGTGGGTCTACCGCCGCATTCTACGCATATCATGGACGGACCACATTACCAACGAGGAGGTCCTCCGTAGGCTTGATAAACAGAGAAATCTTCTTCTTCTAATGCATATCCATTAATGGATGTTTGCGATAACATTTTCCATTGCGTCTCCATCTCTTGCGGTGTGTATCAATGACTGTATATCGTGTAGTCCTGTCCACTGCCTGATATTTCGCAGCCAAGACATTTTCTTCCGTCCGATCTCTCTCCGGCCTTCGATCTTGCCTTCGATTAACAAATGCAGGAATTGATATTTCGTGTTTCGCATTATATGACCCAGATATGCTGTTTTCCTCCTTTTGATCACTGCAAACAGTTCACGTTGTTTGTTAACTCGTCTAAGAATTTCCTCATTTGTCAATCTAGCCGTCCAGGGTACTTTAAGGATTCTGCGGTATAGCCACATCTCGAAAGCCTCTAATTTGTTTATTTCATTCGCTTTTAATGTCCAACCTTCCATACCATAAAGAAGCACCGACCAAATGTAGCACTTAGTGAATCTTAGCCTTAGGTTAAGGTCAAAGTCGGAGCAGGTGAACACTTTTCGGAACTTAAGGAATGCCTGTCGTGCTTGCTCTATGCGATATTTTATCTCTTTTTCTGATGACCAGTCTTGAAACAGCCAGATTCCAAAGTATTTAAACTTTTGTACTCTTTCTATGAGCCTTGCGTTAAATATTAGCGTAGAGTTTTCGAACATTTTCTGGTTTCTGGAGATAATCATAAATTTTGTTTTTTTTTTTACATTTATATTTAGGCCCATTGATTGGCTTTGTTTACCTACCCTATTGACCAGTTGTTGCAGGTCGGTCATGTTGTCAGCTATTAAGACCGTATCGTCAGCATATCGGATATTGTTTATCCACACTCCATTGACTTTGATTCCCATTTCCATGTCTTCCAGTGCCTCTTGGAAAATCGTCTCTGAATACAAATTGAATAGGAGTGGAGAAAGCACACATCCCTGTCGTACTCCTCTTCTAATTTGGATGTCATTAGACATATTATTGTCTACTTTTATTTGTGCTGTTTGGTTCCAGTATAAATTCTCAATGCATCGTATGTCTTTTTGGTCTATATCAAGCCTTTTTAGAAGCTGCATTAATTTGTGGTGCTGTACACGATCGAATGCTTTCTCGTAGTCTATGAAACATAGACAGACATCCTTTCTCTGATCATGGCAATTCTGGACAAGCACTTGTATGGCGACTATTGCTTCTCTTGTACCTAACCCTTGTCTAAACCCAAACTGCGAGTCACTTATGTCTCTTTCACATTTTTTGTAAATTCTCTGGTGTATGATTTTAAGAAATATTTTTAAGGTATGGCTCATCAGGCTAATGAGTCTGTGGTCTTCACATTTTCTTGCATTGGTCTTCTTAGGCAGGGGGATAAAAGTTGAGCACAACCATTGCTTGGGATAGTGTCCTGTCTCATATATAGTGTTAAACACTTTATGTATAGCTGTGATGCCTTTTTCATCTAGGAGTTTAAGTATTTCTGAAGGAATTTCGTCTGGGCCAACTGCTTTATTATTTTTTGCGTCGCGTATAGCTTTTTCAATTTCGTCTTTAGTTATGGGTGGACCGGTTAGTGAAATATTGACATCAGCTGGAGGTCTGTCATCGTCAAATAGTTCTTTTATATACTTTTCCCAAACATTGTTTTTCTCTTTGCTGTCGAGGACTATCTGGAGAAATCTTATTTACCGTGAAAAACCGTAAAATGGAGTACTTTGGACACATAATGCGTCACGAAAAATATCGCCTCCTCCAGCTTATCATGCAGGGTAAAACGGACAGCAAGATAGGCCCTGGTAGACGAAGACATTCCTGGCTGCATAATTTGCGTCAGTGGTACGGGCTCACTACCATACAGCTCTTCAGAAGTGCAGCTAACAAGATACGAATAGCTATGTTAATCGCCAACGTCCGTACCGGATAAGGCACCAAGAAGAAGAAGAAGTGTCATGCCACAATGCTGTCCAACTTTTTCTAATATTTTTTGAAGTAATGGCTTTACAAGATTGGGCAAGATTGGTCACGGTTTTTTTCAAATTATACTGCTTCAAAATGGAAGTTATCTCTTCACCTTCATGCGAAATGATATGATCAAGAAGGCATTTTCTATACGACATTTTAATGTTTTGAATTAAATTCTGATCCATAGGTTGGAGAACGGCAGTACAGTTGGGTGGCAAAAACAACTTTGATGTTCGGATCAGTATTCGCCTCTTCCTCAGGTGGGTGCGATGGTGCATTGTGTACCAACAACAGAGCTTTAGAGGGCTTGTTAATCTTAGTTTAAAAAAATTCTTCACCTCGGGGATGAAAGATGTTTTAAACCATTCATTAAATAATGGTCTGGTCATCCACCCTTTGGTAGATGCTTTGTAAACAACTGGTAGTGAACTTTCGTTTTTGAATGCTCGTGGATTTGCCGCTTTTCCCAAGAATAGTAAAGGTAATTGGTGAGTTCCAGCCGCGTTGCAGCATGGCATAAATGTTAAGCGGTCTTTTGACACTTTTCGACCTGGTGCTGATTTTTCCCCTGGATGAACCCAAGTTGTGTCTTGGTAAACATCTCCAAAAAATGACCGATTCGTCAGCATTATACACCTGTTCCTTGCTTAATTCCATCTGTTCAGCAACCGATAGAAATTTTTCCTTAAATGGTATCAAAGCGAAAACATCACTGGAAATTTTTTCACCACAAACCTTCAAGAAACGAATTCCGTATTTATACAATGCGAGTTCAACATCAGGATTCTCAGCTTCTCTAATAATTTTTCTTTTTCCTACAAAAATACCTTGAATAGAATAGATTCGAGAAAAGTTTAAAATAATATTCCTACTAGGGATGCACCGAGGGTCGGGTTGGCCCAGCCGAGCTCTCGGCCTTGATACTCGGCATGCAGTAATTTTGTTTGGCCGAGAGCTCGGTACTCGGCTTTTTGTGAAAATCCTTGCTCAGTGCATCCCTAATTCCTACCTGTTCCTTGATACGATTTGGGTATAAATCTCCCTATTTTGTCCTTGTTCATTTTTGTGTCAAACACTGTTGATTTTGGAATAGTGAGCTTTGCTGCTATTCGACGAGTACTCATTCCATCATCAATAAAATCTATTATATTTAATTTCTCTGCCAGTGTGAGCGTTTTATGATTTTTCTTGGTTGGAGCCATTATGCTCACCACCGGCGAGATTGAAATGCAAAATGCAACTGTAGAACGATACTCACCACTCTAAGTACAAGTACATACATACATGTACAGACAGGAAAATTATTATTGTTTGTATATGTCCGGACTAGTGAAGTTGTACTGTAATTGTTCAAAAACGAATATGACAATTTTGTAGTCATGTCAAGTAAAAGCAGATGGTTTCTTGTAAGTTAAATTTTCTGACATCTGTCATTGTCAACGGTCATAGAAAAAACGTTTAGAGATTTTATGCGCATTTTGAAGCGAAAAAATTTTTCAAGGAGATAAAAAAGAAATTCAGAAATAAGAATAATCAAATGGAAAATATGAAAATCACAAATATAAAGATACTTTGCTGCAATGAGAGGTTAGATATCGAGATTATAAAGAAATTATCCTACAATGCTGAAAAAATACGAAATTATGACTAAATTAATCTGGGTCTGGTATCTGAGCCTGAAACAGACTAGTACAAAAAATATGGACAAGACTTCCTAGGATTCTCCGGGCCTGAAATGCCTGGAACAAATATCTGCGAAGATTGCCTTAACCGTCATCGAACCTAATTCAGATGATAATTACACTTACCTCATATAAATTGAGCGAATACGAGCCTTAATTTCACAAAAGTCCAAATTCCAAAACTATAATCCCAAAGATGTAAAACTCAAAATCTTCGCAGAAAAGCAAGCAACCAGAAATGAATCGCTGTCGAGTTGTTGCGAAGTCAAAGAATCTATATCATGCGCAGGAGGGGCACGGAGCACAAGAGCATAAGAACTCCTGTTTGTACACGGAATAATAAGTGGCGACTCACACCCCATGTAATACCAGTTTTACACGGTCCGAATGGCATTACACAAATGCGAAATAGTAAAGGCGTAGCGTGTTGGATCGAAAGTGACATTTCACACGCTACAACCTTGATATTAAGGTTAAATAAAAAATGTACCAATCGGTTCGGTAGTTTTCGAACAATAATTTTGCAATCCAAAATTCAAAAAAAATTGCTAATTTTCAGGTTGTTACACAAAAAGTTCTTAAACATTTGAAAATTCAATCACTCATCGAAGGCCACTCAATTTCTCAAATGCTTTTTGAAATTTTGAAATCCGTTAATTAGAACGGTCTTGCGTTTTTGTTCGTTATAAACAGAACAATTTCTCCAATTTAAACTAATAAATCAACAGATTTGTATTCATAAGAATTAAGTGCATAAGCAAAAGAAAGTATTTCTCGAAAATAAATTTTAATTAACGTAAAACATAAGGTTCATTTAATACATGAACAGAAAAATTTGTTTGTCACAAAATGTATCAACAATATGCAATTGGCATTGTGATATTCGAGCTCCTTGTTCTGTTTTCAAGCAATGTTTCTAAAGGGAGGCGATGATTTTTTCCAATTTTATTCTAATTTGCCAATATCGTATGAATATAAAAAATTTTTTATCAAAGACCACGGAATAACAAAGCCATTGCATGAAGAAAACACCTAATTGTTTATAGATGAAAAAATGTCATAAGACTCTGAACCCTTGTATGTAATTGACGAATTTCAAATTTTTTTCATAATAACAACTGCCCTGTCTCAGAAATGTTCGCTAAAATCACTGTTTCCAAATTTAGAGGAGGGTCATGAACATTTCTCATTATTCGAGTTTAAATTTTTCGTGTAGAATAGTAACTGAAGTTATCAGGACGCACACAGAAAATGTAATAAAAATGAAATTCGAACGAAATATCGCTTAACCGTCATCTAGACTGAGGCGAAAGTCGGATAAGACGAAAATTCCTCAATGTCGATGTATACTATTATCCACATAATCAAGAAAAATATAGAAAGCTTCAAAACATCAAATAACCCAATTATTCCACCAACATCGTTCGTTTGATGTTAATTGCAAATTAAGGAGCGTTCAGTGCGTATCCTGTCTGTTTAATAACACATGAGAATGAAGCTCGAATAAATACACGTCTCATCTCTTGATGGATAACAGCGACGGTTTATTATCAATATTTTCTGCTACTCGACGTTAAAATATTGTTGAGCATTAATATATCCACGAAATGGAATTAATGTAAGAGTATTACTTCTTTTCTCCGACGATTTAATTTTATTTTCATTTTTCCACTCGGTCTTCATGAAGCCATACCTAGAGTGTTACGTAATCTGGATTAACATTTATGAGCCAAGTTCTAGCGTTGGTGCCTTTGTTCATTCATTTAAGCCTTCATCTCCAATTCGATGTTTCTTAAAAAATAATAATAATCTTTTCATGTTCCTTTTCAATAATCCGGTAATTTGGAATAAAATGTTGTAATATTTCATCGTATTTCGTTCCATAATTCGAATTTTATACCCTTTTTGCCTTCAGGCTGTTTTTGTCCCTTAAAAAAGGAATGAATATAGAGTGTGGGAACAATATAGACAACACTTGATAAACAGCTCAAAAAGTCTAGAAATACCTATCAATGTTGTATTCGATGAATAAGGATATTATGGTTCATGAAACAAATACTTGAATCGATTTATTATCAAGTAATGTGACATGCTACATCCGAACCCTGATTTTGAACTAACCTCAACTCGGGGCTCCGCTCGCATGGTTATACAGTGTGGTAGGGTATGCATCGTTAAATTTAACAACACTCACATATAACTTTATATTATATTGACTAAATAATGACTGAAGGCGAACCAAACCTTACCTAAAAAGCCATGTGTTATATTACATACAAGATATAAATTGAAAGGTATCTTTATATTTGAATATGTTGAGATGTTTCATATTTTTAGGGCGCCTGAGCATTTTAGACGCCAGGTTGACGAAACCCCTTTCAGTTGCTAGGTAATTCAAGACGACGGATGATGGAACGTTCGGGGAGCTTAGGCGTTTGAGGCATCTAGGAACTCGAGCGCCGGGAGGGTTGAAGTGCCCAGGCGTTCAAAGCATAAGGTCGGTTTTGGGAACTAGGGTGTTCGAAGCGTCTGGATGTTCAGGGGCTTGAGCGGTCGAGGTGTAAGGTGGTTCGAAGGGCCCGAGTTTTAGGCGCATAAATGTGGGGCGCCTGAGCGTTTGAGACACAGGGTAGTTTGCGTCGCCTGGATGTTTGGGCGCAGTGTAGTTCTAGACGTTTGGGGCGCAAGGTAGATCTGCCCGCCTTGGCGTTTTGGGTGCAAGGTAGATCTGCCCGGCTACTAGTAATAATATAATAACAAATATCCTCATTTCAATAATCCTCGGGAAGCCCAGCATATCTGATTTACTTAACTGGGTACCCTAAAAACATATTCGAAGCCACAACAAAAAATCAAAAACGAAAACATATTTCTAACATAAATTCAAATAAGTTACCTACTGAGGAGAAAAAAAATTGCACTGCAAGATCTCTAGATACATTCTTTATAGGGGTGAGTCATTCTCTTCTTCTAGTTACATCAGTTTACTTATTTGTCTTCATGATTTCCTGTCCGCTGTTTTTTCCCTCCATCTTGTAACTCCTGCCCTAGTGACGTCCCCTTCCACTTTCTGCGGCCATTTTGATCTTGGTCGGCCTCGCCTTCTTGGTCCCGGGTCCCACTTCAGCATTGCAAATACTCTTGCTCCTTCACCTGGCCTCCATACATGCCCTGACCATTTTATTCTCCGCTCTTTGCTTTTTGTTTTACTGCATCTTCGGTCTGGTTCATTTTCTCGTTTGTATGTATTTTGTATTCGTTGATGCCTAATTTACTGGCCCTAGAATTGAACGCAATATTTTTCTTTCGGCAATTCTTATTTCTTCATCCTTTTTCGTCATTGTCGTAGTTTCCACGGTATACATCATGCTATCATGCTTGGTCTAATCAATGTTTTGTAACTGTTAAACTTGGTGTATTTTCAGAATTCATTCATTGGCATGGTACACTCGGTTGACTGCCATTATTTTTCTTTGATCACAGTTGATCTTCAACCATCGTTAGTTACCATGACGAAGATTTATTACATTCAACTTCCTCAAATTCATATTCTCATATTTTAATTTTAATTTTCGGGTTTCCTTCATTCTTCACAAGTATTATTATTTTCGTCTTGTTTTCGTTTATTTTCAGTTCCAATTTTCTCCCTTCTTGCAGTATCTGCTTTATTATATTCCGTACGAGCTCTCTTTTATTTGCTATTAAAACAACGTCGTCTGCGTATGCCATTATTTGTTTTCCCCTGTCCTCCGATTCTTTAGAACTGTGCTCTAGTACTAGGTTGAACAAAGAAGCTGACAAAACGTCTCCTTGCTTAAGCATTTGTCAAATATGAACTCTTCTGATTCTCCTCTTTGGATTATTATTTTGACTTTTATTTCATTTAGTGTCATCCAGATCAATCTCAATTTGGAGTGTATTCCAAGTTCTTCTAGGACTGCCATAAGTTCTGGTCTTTTTATTGAGTAAAATGCTTGCATAAAGTCGATAAACACCATTTTGAAATCTATTCCTTGTTCGTAAGCATTATCCATTATCTGCTTTAAGGTATCAATTGTGTATGTTGTTGACCAGCCTTTGAAAACCCGGATTGGTAATGTTCTACTACTGTTTTAGATGATTTGGCCAGACGTTCCTAGATCGCCGTGGATAGAATTTTGTATGCGGTATCAAGTATTATTACTTCCCTGTAGTTTTGACATGTGCTCTTTTCGTGTGTTGTGACTATTTTGCCCATTTTCCTTCCTCTGGTATACGTTCCTCTTTCCAATTTTATTACGCTAGATTGCATAGGTCTTTTTTCAATATTTCTCCCCCATATTCAAATAGTTCCATATTTATTTGGTCACTTCCAGGTACTTTCTAGTTTCTACTTTCGTTTACGTACAATTCTATTTCTTCTTATCTTGGTTCTTCAAATGTCGTCTCTCCTTCGTTCTCAGTTATGATCAATACAGGCTTTGTCTTAGTTTCCGTAAGAAGTTCGCCAAAATAATTTTTTTACCTCTTTATAATCATCCTCCCCTACTATAGTGTCCCGCTTTTGTTTTTAATATGTTTGTTCTTCACTTGTAAATTCTGTTCTCTTTTATTTTGTTATAGAATTTTTTTGTATTTCTTTCTTGTCTTGTCTCCTCAATTTCCTTCATTTCCCAATCTATCAATTCTCTTTAATTTTTTCTTATTATTTGTTATTGTTTTATATTCTCTGTGTTGTTGGTTGAAAGTGAAACTTCTAGAAAATATGAGAGAGATTTTGTGTTGAAGACAGGAAGTTTCAAAGTGCGCTTACGTGCGTGCAACAACACCCCGCACGCTCTTGAAAACTCACAATCCATCGCGTTGTTTCGTTGTGTTTACTCTGTTTTGCTCCACTTCCATTGATCGGAATATATCTTTTTCTTTTCGTCATATTTTCTTCTCTCTCATGTAACACGACACGTTATTGAAGATTCACTCTCAGTTCTCGTCCACTTATCGAGTATCGAATTGCCGACTAAGAAGTTTCACTTCAAAAAGTAGACAATAGAAGAAAAACACAATTGGTGAAATGATATTGGAAAAAATTGTTAGATATGTGTTTTCATAGATACGAACTGAAATAAGTGATTGATTATATGAGATCGGATATCACAATTTTTTGCTTTGAAACGACTACATTGCACAAGGCAATTTGATTTTTAGTAGGTAATAATTATGAATTGCTCGATAAACCCAGCTCTTAAAATCTACTTGTTAACGCGAAAATCGAGTGTTCCTACTTCATTTTAACAATCAATTTGGTATTAATTGAATCCGCAATTTTCCCGTTTTCATCGTGAATGGATTAAAAATGTGTACAGGAAAGGGACATTCGCGATAAAAGTGGGCACCTAATCAGTCATGAGATAATTATACGCGTCAATCAAAACAGTACCCATATTTATTCTGACGAAATAAATTGCGTCTTTTTTTCAGACTATCTCCAACACGTGATACGAATCTTATCGAGATTTATTTTCATGTAGTTTGTTAAATTATTATTTTTATCAAAACTTCGGGTTATATCAACACACGATTATCAATTGTCCCAATTCGCTAATTATTCGAAAAAAGGATTTTCGTATACTGTGATAAATTTGACGATAAAAATATCTTGCATTTGTTTAGAATGTTTTTCGTTTTGAATCGTTAAAGCGGGTTATATTGTTGCACAGTATTTGGGTTTGTGCTTTGTAATTTGTAAAAACGATATTGAAAGTTTGTGCTGTTTCAAGTATAGTCATCTACTTCTAACTTTTGAAACATTTCGAAAAAATCTTTATTCAGGAGATACTAATTTTGAATTTAAAGACCCTGGTTAACTAACACAACAGAGTTCAGTATCACTCAACATGACTTCACTGTATAGATAAAATTTTGAAATGTGTAAAACAAATTAAAATCCATGACACATGAACTCTTTGACGGTGCAAAAACAATTCTCTACTAACAAAGGGTTCTTGCCTTCTCTCTTGAATTTCTGGCTACTGAGTTTGTTTGTTTGTTTTTCCTTTAACGTGCTCTATTTCTGCCTTTCGGCTAATGACACGCCGGGGAATTCTGTCACCTCACTAACCCGGGAATTTTGCCGAACCCCTCTCGTGTCGAGGGAAGGGATCTTTAATGTCCAACACATCTCTGTTAGACAGGACCGACAGCTTTACATCTCCTCCGAAAGATGGACACTCAAGCGATTCCCAGAATCCGAAAAATCGCACCGACTTTGTGGGGATTGAATCCAGGTAACTCTGCGTAGGAGACGAGCATCATATCCCATACGCCACCGAGCCGGCTGGGCTACTGAGTTAGTTGTGTATCTTAACCCTTATCTGGGATTGCTCATTTGACCATGCGTAAAAATGACTCCTGCTTGAAAAGAATTTCTTTTTATCAACCGACTCGATAATTATTGGGTTTTTTCCTAGTGAAACATGGGTTCAATTTTTTCTTATTAGTCCATTGAAATGTCACAATTTAAAGGCAGAATATTGCATCTTTTAGAGGACGCAATTTTATTTTTGGGACTTGTCGATAGAAGCTTAACCCCAAGTTTGTGGAGTTGCCGCCCTTGCCCCCCGGCAGCCATCTTGGAAAATGCTCATGAGAATCCGGTCGAAACAAAATGTTTAACTTAGTTTTACGATCTTTTTTTTATTGTAAATGCATTCTCAAAAATTTTTCATAAATTCCTACCTACAACTTCACTCATTCATTGCTAACTGTTTCTCTTACTGTAGAACTTACCAAATTATTACTTCTTATGGTAATTTCTAAGAGGAGTGTACATTTTCGAGAATGTTAAGCAAGTAGAAAAGGTCCAAGTTACCGTTTGGAGACAAATGAACATCTGCCTGCTAGGGCTATTGTTATTATACGTAGCCCTCGAAAGTTCAGCTGTTTCTTCTACCTCATTTTATTCTTTAAGTTGTGCTATATATTTTGCCACGTGTAGACGTATTGAGAATATTATTTTCCGAAAATCCTGATCTAGCATGAACAAACTCGTGGAATCGTCTGCGTCGCACGAAAAAGCATCAATTTACAGAAATCAAATTTGAGTACCGTACCAACATTTTCTCAAGAAAAATGTATTGGAAATCAACAGAACAAATCTAACTTGATAGATCTTCTCAAAACTGCTCTTTCAGAGGTGGATTTTCCTATCGGCCAAACTGAATCAAATGGAGATTCAACCATCATCTCTGCTGCGCTTAATGCATCCCAATGTCATGATTCTATGATTATTGTGGTAGAGGACATCGACATTCTTGTATTGCTCACGGCATAAGGTAAAATATAGCCCAACATTTACTTTTCAAAATCTTCAAAAGGGCGCACACCTGGTCAGTTATATGGCCCTTCAATTTTTATGTATGGAGATCTTATAGCATAAAATTTGCTGTTTCATCAGGCTTTTCAGGATGCAGCCAATAATATGGGGAAAAAATTATGAAGAAACATCTAGAATTAGCTGGTGGTACTGCGCTATTCTTGAGTGAGAAAGTCGATCCTTCTTTGCTTACTCTTGTTAGCTTTATACGGCGGTAATAAAGACGACTCATTAGACGGCATGCGATATAAACGATTTGCCAAGACAGTGACTAAAAATTCATTTAGTTTATCATCGCTGCCTTCCACACAAATCACAGTCTCCGAGTATATCACCTGCTCCAGTCGTGGCTCGAAAGATATCAAAATGCTGAAGATTGCTGGAAAAAGCATGCGAACTTTTGGATGCAAAGCTTCCAGCACCCCTCGATCTCATAAAATTAATTTTCTGCAGATGCAAAGGAAGCACACAAACTCTCAGTTGGTGGGATGCCCATAAGTTCTTTTATCGCGATCTTCTGCTTGCTCAATAGCAGAGCAGCGTCTACTGACTCTCCATTATATTACACCATAGGTCGCAACAGCATGAAAATGAGCATTGCGAGAGATTAACGCTTCGCTTTCACCTACAATGCTTTTTATTCGTCTTATCATAAAAATAGACGTGGAAAGTTCATTGCATACGGATTCTAAATACCTCCGCCATGAGAGCGATGTGTCTAGTGTAAATCCTAGCACTGAATTCCTGGATTTCCATGGTTAATATTGATTCTTGCGATTTTTTTTGTTTAGCCTCAAACTATTTCTATCCAGCCACTTCTCGGCATCCTCCTTTGACCGAACTGATTTAAAGTTCAACTCATCAGTGCTCACTATCTTATCTATAATGGAAGAGTTATCAACAAAAACGTTCATACTATCTGCTCTTACATTATAGACCATGTTTATATAAATTATAAAAAGAATTGGCCTCAATATGGAACCCTGTGGCACCCCGGTCTTAATTTTCTTCATAGAAGATTTTGAGCCTTTCCAACCCACTACTAGTAATCTATTATCGATATATTTGCCAATATGGTTGTACGTCTGTGATCACTATTACGCAAATTTATTGTAGAGCCATCAGTATGGCCTCCATATTTCAATTTATGTACTAAGCCAATTTTAGTGTAATTATGTTGACCTTTCATGGGCCGCAATATTCTTGTCCCGCTATTATAAGGTGCTTTAACGCTCATGAACTCTCACGGGATAAGCAATCCCATAAGCTTGGTTTATCAATTGCATCATTTCGGTAAGAAAAATTTTTGTCATCTGGAATCAAACTTAATATTGGTTATTTGTTCGAAGCTCATTCAGAGATCTACGACACATACATTGTCACTTCAGATGCACCAACTTTGCTTTCTGCGATTGGGGAACGAATGCAATAAGTCAATGTAGGTGGCACCACTAGAGACGACTATTTAATTTGAACAGCGTCCGTAGTAGCGACTATTTAATTTGAAACATACCCCGTATATTGTTTGAATTGCTTTTTGCAAACTTGAACAAATTAAAGGAGGTGTAGAAGAATTCTTATCGAATCTGCGTTAAGTAACATTCCTCCTTCGATCTATACGTCGAATTCATGTGATTCTATCTCTATCTGGGTCGATCTAGATTGTGAAATATCTTTTATTATTAGCGTCATTTCATTATATTCTCTGAAAATTTGATGTGAGAGATAATAAGTGATAGTGGTACTCCCATTTTTAGACGTGCAGATTCGTAGAATTTCAACGGCATTGGTTTATTTCAAAGTTGATACACAGTGGCACACGTAGGTTTTCATCAAGTCAAGTAGCTTGAAAATTTTCCGAAAAGCTTGACTAGACTGGAAATTCACACTTTTGAAAAATCGAAAGTTTGGTTTATATGATTTTGCAACCCGAAAGCTTGACTTGACATCAAGCTTCTTGAAAGCTTGATATTTGTAAGAGCATATAGTTGAGTTCACTTGCTAATCGCTTGTTGCCGTACCCGTACAGATGCAATAAAAGTAGGTAGTCTGTAGTCATACAACATTTTTTAATTCGCTGCGACACAGATGGATTTAAAAACGTAGTACGTTCATAGTCGATTTGTTTCGCGGCGCAATAAGTGAATAGAAAATACAAAAAGCTCCGCGAGGGAATTGGTTAATTTAATGGAAAAAGGAAAGAAATCAATCAGCAGTTATTTAAGAAATAGAAAGAATTTCTGTATTTAACCACACTCAACAAAACCTACAATAGATTTCTATATAATATAGAAAATATTCCTTGTAAAAATATATACAAAACTGAAAAAAATTTATGTCGTTTCGCCGCCTAGCGGCCAGAAGTCTAACTACAATAATCTGTCGTTCAAGGTTTCTACATTCGTCGATATTCAGCAGAACCCTTTCGGAGAATTGGTGAATCCTCGAGAATCGAGATTGAACGGTGATTCCCCGAGAACAGAAAGTCTGAGGAGTCCTGGAGCTTCCCCGAAACTCTTATATAATAAATGCTTTCACCTTCTTACTCCATTTCTTATTAATATATTGTTACTGTTATTATCATTACACCAGTACGGCAGACCGCACTAAAAGAGAAAACTTGGAAGGTAAAATACAGGTTTAGTGTTGAAAATCGTGTGGAAATGAAATTAGTGATTTATCCAGACGAAAACTCATCGCATTCTGATACTGATATACTGTCAACAGATAGAGAGCCAATACCGAAGAAAAATAAATATATTAAAAAACTATGAAAGTGACAGATTATTTTGTTGTTAGACAAGACGCGGAATGTAAAAACAAACATGATAAACTGCATCTATGCAAGTGCCCGAACCGAATGATGATATGTGGAGATATGGGAGATAAATACCTGAGTGAGTTCCGTGCAGAATGCTCGGAAGACATTTTAGAGTGGTGGAAAAGTCACGAAGCTGTATTTCCAATTTGGCAAATATGGAAAGAGAGTTTTGGCTTCTCGTGCAAATTCGGCTTCTGAAAGTCAGTCCTCAAGAGCTGAGTTAACTATGACCTTATTATTACAAGACTCGAAACAATTTGACTCACAAATCAGTTAGGGTGTTGATGTATCTTGATAGTACCGGAAAATTTGGCAAATTTAATCATTTGTGAAACATGACAAACGAAAGCATCGGATGAAATTTTGTTTTAACCTCGTCCTTCAAACTAGAACAAAAGTCCTGATGTATATCTGCCATAGTGTTTACTCATAAGTACCTTGACTGACCCTTGAAACTGTTGTAAATACTGAATATTTCTCGCGATGATACTTTAATGCCAAGTTGAATTTGTATATTTGACTATCCGAAAGATGTTTCAATTTGAGATATTATTCTCGCAACGAAGATAATAGTAAACAAAGCATCATGTTAAAACCCCCTCGATTAGAGTAAATTGACTGGTTTAAGCTTTTGTGTTCGAGAATATCTGAGATAATTTCGTTTTCCCTCCAGTAAATAAAATATTTTTTCTTACAGATCTATATAAGCTGACTGGCGAAGTTTTAGGAGAAGGTGCTTATGCAAGTGTTCAAACTTGCATCAACATCTACACTGGTATCGAGTTCGCGGTCAAAATCATCGACAAAGTACCAGGTCATGCCAGAGCTAGGGTGTTTCGAGAAGTCGAAACCTTCCACCACTGTCAGAGCCATCCCAACATAATTCAACTTACAGAATTTTTTGAGGACGAAGAAAAGTTTTACTTGGTTTTTGAAAAGGTAGGTTGAGAACGGAGCTTATCATCGGCATACCAAATCTAAGGCTTCTTTATCCAGCATTTTATAATTCAGAGCTTTTTATGACGATCAGTGGTTCGATATGTCATATCTTTCACTAAACGTCGATCAGATAGTTCAATGGTTCTCAAACTTTTTCGATATTGTACCCCTCTTTTATCCACAAAACATTTTAGGTACAAGGGGTACCTCAGTTACCTATAACTATTACTAAAATATCAAACAAATCTTTGAGTCTTAACATTTGAAACTCAATTACGCATCACGTTTAAATGAAAACAAAGAGATATTGTTTACAAAAATTTTTATTATATTAAAAATAAACACACAAAATTTAAAGAACAGAACGCGCTCGCTTACTTTCAAAGATTAGTGAGAAAGGTGAGCTTGTTTCCCCTTGCACAGTTTATCAAAATTGGGTTCTAACCTGGTTAAATACAATCTTAAATCATCTTCAATTTGTTTCTAGATTTGCTCTTAAGATAGCTTAAACGTGAGAAACCCTTTTGACACAAATAAGTGATGGAAAACTCAAGTTCAATATCAGTGCTTGACAGTTTTTTGTATTCCTTCCCAATACCAGAATCCAGAAATCCAACAATTAGTTTTTTTGTGTCTACAGTTATTTTTGAATAAAACTGAACACATTTCAAAGGACATTTTACAGTTTTAAATTGACTGACTAAAGAATCGGAGTGACATTCATAAGCACGATGCGTTTGCAAATGTAGAGTTTTCCTAGAAGAAGGTGAAGATCATTTTCTTTCTACAGGTTTTCCATTTCTCCCGTTAATCTTAATTCAGTTCATTTCTTCGCTGCAGTTATCATTGCAAGCATCGGATAATTTTTTGTAAGATGTAACGTCGATACATTTTTGAGAGTATCAATGACAATGATGTACCTAATGTGGCCGTGGAAATTTTGTTTCTAAATTTGTCATGTTTTTAATATGACATCCTTTCTTATATTTTACTAACTGCGCTTCTGTCGGTTTATTCCAATTTATCGATTGACCGGTTTTAAACATATATTCTCAAAATTAACATAAATACATACAGCTACTGCACATTTACAAAATTCTTTTCCTCTTCAACTTCATGTAGTATTTCTTACCTGCCTGTCATCATTAAACTAAAAATAATTGAAGAATTTTTATGGAGATAGTTAGGAAAGATTTAAAACGATAGGAAACATTTAAAATAATATAACTTTTCTATATGCTGTTATGTTACCTCTTGACGTTTATGTTGCTGTCATCAAATCATAATAAAATTCGAAGTTTAACTGTAGGTTAATTGAATATTTTCAGCTTACCTATATCATTACATAATAATTTGTATTATTTTGAGTGCTTGTTTGGCTAGGTATTTCGAGTAAAACAATTCCAAAAATTCGTCGAGATTCATTGAGATCAATATCTTTTTCACTGATATTGTTGGTAAAATAAAAAATTATCTTAACGTTACTCTCTCGGTTGTTTACTAGCTTTATCGAAACCAAATTTCGAAAAATTGAATACGAGGTAACCAGCCAAAAATCCTTTACTAGCGTATAATTCCCAAAATTGATGTTTTTCATAAACGTCAAATCAATTCAAAGCTTGGAATCCCACAAATTATTTAATAATACACATAATCAAAATTATATTGAGTCACTGGGTATTTCACATTATTGATTGGTTTTAACCATGGATCTTTGACTTCTTGTGAAGAATGAAGTTTTTTGTTGTAAAAAAACTGAATAGTATGATAAGTAATGTTGAATTATCACCACATGTTCGGGATATTGTACTCAGTCGTCACTGAGATTTGAAACTGTGAATTTCAAAATTAAAAAAAGCCTATAATCATAACTGAAAATGCCTTACGTTGGATTGTCCGATGTGCAGAGGGGTCGAATAATTGGTCTTCTTAAAGAAGGGGTGACACAAGGATATAACGGCCACAATGGTGGTATCACAGGGGATGATTTCAAAAACCTACGCCCGATACGTGGAGCTACAATCTCTGCAAAATAGGTCTAGAAGAAGTCGTAGGAATATCTAACCAGACCGCTTTTTGTGTCAAATTACAAGAAGAGACCCTAGTGCCTCGCACCCCATACTGCAAAGGCAATTTCTGGAAGCAACAGGCATCAGTGTATCAGTCGAAACGATACGTCAAGAACTTCGTTCAAGGGGTTTATAGAAAAGAAGGCCCTTGAGAGTTCCACGGCTAACCAGACAACAAAAAATTAACAGACTTAATTGGTGTACCGAGCACCAAAATTGAGAATTGGCTAAATGTTCCTTTTTCGGATGAAACCAGAATTGATGTTCGATCAGATGTCCGCCGCATTAGGGTTTCAAGGGATCGTGGAATACAAACTAGACTCCGAGCAGCAAGACAAATTGAGAAATACCAAGGGGCAATGTGATGTTTTGGAGTGGCATTATGCTGGCAGGCAAAACAGATTCGATTTCGTTTCCTGCGAGTGTAACGGCTAGAAATTACGTGGACCTAGTTCTGGAGCGAGGTGCCCAAGGTGAAAATTTCACTTTTATGCAAGATAATGCTCCTCCGCGTACGAGCAACCTCGCGCGACATTATCCTGAAACAGAGGGAATCGCTATTTCGGACTGGCCAGCTTGCTCTCCAGACCTGAATCTTATTGAACATTTATGGAATAATCTCCAAAAGGAAAATTAGATCACGCCAGTATAATCTAAGAACCCCACAACAGCTCATCCAAACCGCCACAGAAAGTGGCAGAATATCACCCCAGAGGAGGTCGAAAACCTAATTCAAAGCATGCCTAGACGGATTCAGGCTTGTATCGGGGCAAGTGGAGGTAATACAAGCCACTAAGGTCATGAAAAACACCTACTTCGTGAGAAAACTATTTTCAATTTTTTAACTACATGCGGAAAGAGTATCTTATTTTCTGTCATTTGTTTCTTTCTTGAAATAAGCCTCAATTTATTTCTTTTTACAATTGAAATATGTCAAAAAAGATCAATTATAACAATCCTTGAGGTAATATTCAAAATATCGGGTGATTGCAAATTTAGTTGTGTGTAAACTGAAATTTTAAAAAATATATATATAACCTTGGATATTTTGTGACATATTTAGTTCTCAAAACAAATAGATTACTATATGCGAGATTTCGCAATGTGTAGACACATCGTAGAAAATTATTATTCAAGGAACAATATTCAACCTTCCGTAGAATCTAGAACATCCTCCCTTGAGGATCGGAAGACCAGCTCCTTCATGTTTAAGATTCTACGGAAGGTTGAATATTGTTCCTTGAATAATAATTTTTTTCGACATATTTAGTTCTGAAATCACAGTTTTCCCCTTAGTATAGTAGTAGCATTTAAGTTCTTTGTAGATTTTTGCAGTTGAGTAACTCATTTTAAATGAGATAAAAAACACAAGTTTTAACTTTAATCTACACTTTATTTGAAAAAATTCGACAACGTTTCGCTGATACAGCAGCTTTATCAAGAATGAAAAACAGAATGAAGAGTATGGTACCTACTATAAACATCGTAGAACAAGTTGGATGAATAACAGGAAAATCCACACCGAGCCATTGTACAGTTAGTATGAAAGGTAATAAAAACTAATTAAACAAGTTAAGTAGGGGTGAATAATTCACATCTACCTGTTCATTCAAAAGCTTGTCCGAATGTTTGTATCTATTTATTTCTAATGCTTCTAGGAGATCTAATTTTGAACTTTTTGATTTTATATGTAATATGTCAAAGTTTTTATTGAATGAATGGTTTTCTTTTATTAGGTGGTTTGAATAATTTGAATCAGATTTATTTTTATCGAAGCTACGTTTATGTTCAGATGTTCTTATGCCAAACTCCTATAGGTCCTACCGATATAAATTTTATCACAAGAACCGCAATTGAGTGTATAGATTCCTGATTTACTTGATTTTTCAACACGAGATTTATTATTTTTGATATGTTTACCTAAGTTATTAGAAGTTTTGAAAGTTATATTAAGACGATTTGACGATCGTCAAACAAAATCTTAATATAACTTTCAACAGGTAGATGTGAATTATTCACCCCTACTTAACTTGTTTAATTAGTTTTTATTACATTTCATACTAACTGTACAATGGCTCGGTGTGGATTTTCCTGTTATTCATCCAACTTGTTCTACGATTTATTTATAATACCATACTCTTCATTCTGTTTTTCATTCTTGATAAAGCTGCTGTGTCAGCGAAACGTCGTCGAATTTTTTCAAATAAAGTGTAGATTAAAGTTAAACCTTGTGTTTTTTATCTCATTTATATCATGGATCTACATCAAGTAACGGCCTCCATAATTCAAAAAAAAACAAACTCATTTCAATCCTGTTCTGATAGTACAAAACTAGAATTATATTCAACTTTGATATTGAATAATCAAAAATAAATGATTTCTGAGAGCTTTACATTGAATGCTTTCATCCTTACAGATTAATGGGGGACAGCTCTTGAGAAGAATTCAAGAATACAGATACTTCAGTGAAGCGGCTGCCGCGGAAATAGTCAGGGAAATTGCATCGGCCCTGCGATTCATGCACGCCAAAGGAATCGCACACAGGGATCTGAAGCCGGAAAACATCTTATGCGTGCACAAAGATCGACTTTGTCCGATCAAAATTTGTGACTTCGATTTGGGCTCGGGAATCCGATTCCAGACCAGTGTTTCTAGTCCGTTGGCTACGCCGCAGCTATTAACCCCGGTGAGTAGTTTCTTTGACTTTCCGTGAAATTCCTGTTTTTCTTGAATGTACTGTTAACAGAGGTGTTCCGCACTACATGCTGGAACATTTAGTTTAATCCACTATCTGAAAAATTTCGCTGACAATCTCAGTACAAGAAAAACGCATTCTTCACATTAAAAATTTGAGGGTTGTTAAAATTTGTTAGTTTAACATCCGTCAAGTGAATCCTGTTAAATTGCTATTCTGTAACAAAAATTTCAAGGATGCTGTTACAGTAGGGAAGATTAAGCACTACCTTTAATTAGAGCGTTGATGTCAAACTTTCGATGGTTCGATTAGTGCTACGAGTAGACCAAACGTATTAAATATGTCAAAATTATAATGTAGATTCTGTGGTCATAACATATTTCGAGGATTTAAGGCTGCGTACGCAGTTTCTTTTTTTTATTATTGATTATTTGTTCCAAGAAGTGATTCATGGATTAGTGATTTTAATATTAGGTTCGCAACAAAGTTCTCGCTGTTTTTTAAATGAAAATACAACTTTATTGTGAAAAATGATTACGAATGAATCATTCACAATATTGCCCATCGCTAGCTACAACTTTTTTCCATCTTTCTGGCAGACCTCGAATACCGTGACGGTAGAAGTGTTCGTCTTTTGAGGCTATCCACGAATCGATCCATTTTTCGTGCTCTTCATATGAGAGGAACTGCTGATCAGTCAGACCATGTGCCATCGAACAGAACAAGTAATAATCGGATGGTGCAGTAATAATCTGGGGAATATGGCGGGTGGAGTAGGACTTCTCGTATTGTGGCCGTTTTTCGCGCAGTGCTTCACTCAATCGCATCAATTGAGTTCGATATCGTTCCCCAGTGATGGTTTCGTTCGACTTGGTCCCACCAAATACACAGCCTAACTTTCGCAGCATGAATATTCGGCCGAGGCGATTACGTAGAAGCATGACCGGGCATGACCTTCAGCCTCCGTTTTCTTCGAATGAAAGAAGAAAATCAATACTTCCAGCAAATGACGATTATTTGGCACAAAATCAGACATTTTCTTACAACTGAAAGTATATGACGCAAAAACAAATTCACTAATGTGTCACAGTGGTTTGTTTACCATATGTCTAAGCTTTGTTCAAGACGTTCTTGATATGTAAAAATCGACCAGCATTTACTGCTGGAGCCATCTATTGACAAACAGCGAGAACTCAGTTGCTCACCTAATATAAAAAGTGTAACATAGATACACAAAAAAGTTGTTTAATAGAATAAAATTTCCATATTTCAAGTTTTTCAGATTTGAAAAAGAATTTATTATTCTCTTCCTAGAATATATGAATGAATAGGTACACAGCATATATTGTGCAAATTCAAATGTTTACCTTCAGTGAATATTCTTGAGACCTACTTATACAAGGGAAAGCTTTTACTGATATTCTGATGTATATTGTGAAACTGGCTGTTTGGAAAAGCAGTGATTTAACTTATGTTTTCTGGTTAATTTTTACTATAGTTTATTTGGTAAAGACGTAGATTAATAAAAGCTCATTAAGTATGCAATGTGGTACCCGCGACAATTAATAAATAAATGTAGTTGCTATGATTTTGTATTGGAGCAGGCACCAATTTATTGCCGGATCTTTGATAGAAACCCTCGTACAAATCTCCAGGAAGATCCCAACTACCTGCCTACGATCTTCTCCGTCTTTTTTGTTTGCGAATATTACCGTCCACGTTTTAAATAAAATGTTTACTTTAGATGTCTAAAATTTGTAGTCAGTAACGTAGACGTTTTTAAGGATTCTCTTCGAAAATACAATTGAATTAATTGAACACTAATGTATTTAAAAACTATAATAATTTAATGTGAATATCTAGATAGTAACGTTTACAAAAATAATTATTTCATGAATTTCATGCATTCTCAACTTACGCTTAATTCTATACGTTAAAATATATAATAATTGAATAATGTTTATGGTATTTCAGAAAAACTCAAAAATTTTATTGAATTATGGAAAAACATTTATTTTATATGATAGTAGACTTGAGCTTAATTTTCCACGTGAACTTCAACATTACCTAACAGAATGTTAAACAATGTTTATGAATAATTTCATGACTATAAAACGTCTAGTTCTAATTTCAATTTCTTTCTACAGTTCATCACCTAAATTGACTATAATAGGATCTATCATGGCATCCATAATATGATCCAGTTCCATTATTCATTTTCTTCTCGAATGACGTGATCTATACAATTTTTCCAGTTTTGCAATGTAACAAATCTCAGTGACGACTGAGTACAATATCATGAATATGTGGTGATAATTCCACAATTCTAATCATACTATCAAATTTGTCACAACAAAAAACTTCATTCTTCACAAGTAGTCAAAGATCCATGATTAAAAACAATCAATAATATGAAATACCTAGTGATTCCATATAAATTTGGTTGTGTGTAAGTACATCAAAACCAGTATTTTTACATTGGTCTTTTATTTCAGGTTGGGAGTGCGGAATTCATGGCCCCCGAGGTCGTGGAGGCATTTATAGGCGAAAACGATTCGACCGTCTATGACAAACGCTGTGATCTATGGTCACTGGGCGTGATAACTTACATCCTACTCTGTGGCTATCCACCGTTTTCCGGGAAATGCGGCAGAGACTGTGGTTGGGAGCGTGGCGATAATTGCAGTGCTTGCCAGGAATTGCTTTTTCATAGCATTCAGGAAGGGCAGTACGACTTCCCGGAGAGTGAGTGGGATGACATTTCAGACGAAGCGAAAGATCTTATCAGGTAAGAGCAAAAGTACTTTATTAATAATATTATATAAATTTAGTGTAAACTTATAGCTTACTCCATTTGGTTGATCAAAATGATTATTCATGAACATTAATTTGGCAAACTATCACAAGTAAGAAGTAACAAAAGGTATCAGAGTTTTCAAAGCTTCCGCACTCATTTCTTAGTACAAGCCGAAATTCATCTAATTTTGGAGATAACAATTCCAGTTGTAAAGTTTTATCAGCCGATAGTTCAATGAATTGATTCTAAGTCTGTTCGCAATTCGTCAGCTGCAACAATATTGTCATCAAACGGATTGAGAACCCATCTTTTCGATAAATCATTATCCTTCGAGAAGTATTCTAGTAACTGAATCTTCAATTCACTTAAATGCGTTTCATGCTCTCCAATAGGCGGCCAATTACAATTTTTCCTAATTGTAATTTTCGTTAATATAATCAGAATTTACAGTACGTGCATCAAAATTTCGTTTTTCAAGGCTTATCTATCTAAATCATTCAAATGTGAAAATATGTCGATCAAGTAAGCCAATAATAATGGGGATTTTTTATCTTGTAAAAATCCTAAAAATTAACTATTTTTAATTGTGAAAAAAAAATTAATTCAAAAAGCCTCGCAACAACTTTTTCAGGCGACACCATTCTTCAGTATGGAAAAGTAGTGAATGTTTCTTGGCACACATTTCTTCGCATAGTGTGGAAAGCAGTCTGATTTGCAACGGTCGGTTTTCAATAAAATTAGAAAAATTTAACAGCTTGTGATAGAACATTTTGTAAATTATTCGGCGTATTCTTTGTGGCAAACACATGTCTCCGAAGAAAGCAATGCGTCCATTGCACAAGCGGTATAATATCTTTTGATTTTATTATGGCGCCACTGTTCTTCCCCGTTGTCGCTTTCGCGTCATCAATGCATACTTCGATCCATTTATTCTAGTCCAAGTTTTCGTTTTGTCCCCCGCCCGAGGCTTGACCAGGAATTATTTGCAGAAAAGCATTTCTTCTTTAATAAACTCCGCACATTCATATAGAACAAAACATAGAAATCGCACTGTCTGTTGACGCTTCAACATGTATGTGACTTAGATTTCCTCGCGCAGTGCTACAGAGTACAATGCATGAAGTACTGCAGTCTTATTTTGACTCGATTTTTTTAAAGAAATTTTTTGATTCTACAAATTAGGTGACATATGATTGAATAATTCTAAAGGTTTGGCTTCTTAAGATGGGTGTATTGTTTCCAGTTGCCAGAGTAATTTTGAAGACTTCATGCTTTCTGCACACAGTACTTGAAAACAAACAACACATTGTGGCTTATCATGCAATGCAATAAATCCATATTTCAAAGTTTTTAACTGATATCTTACTATCATGTATTTATAAAAATTAAGCACTGTGTGGTTGATATAAGATAGTTTTATATTACAACAACTACAACTATAAATTTAAATAACAACGAAGTTTTGCCTTTTATTTTCATAAACGTACAAATAAACTACTAATTAAAATAGTATTATAATTCTATAGTGACGGGTATCTAAAATGTTATTGGTAGTTTTGAACTAATAACAGTAATAGGTTGACTATCACGGCTTTCTTTGTGTTATAACATGTCTATCAATACTTGACATACCGTTTTTCATTTTAGTGATAACAGTTCAGGCATTCAGAAAAAAATAATTATGATAGAAGTTCACTCCACTTTGCTTTGTAGAACAGGAAAAAATAGACTGCCGGATGAAGCATTGTGTGATATTTGTATTGAAACTATGTAAACAGTTTTTATGATCAAAATTATGAACTTTGATTTGTTATAAGTTCCTTAAAACAATTCATTTTTGCTTAAAATTTCAGAACAAATAAGGCATCTTTACTAAAAGGGACGTGAAAATAATTAACATTAATCAACAATACCTATTGTGTGGTTTCATACTCTCATGATGTTGCTCCGCGCAATTGCAGGGTAATCCAATGATGCCCCAACTAGTATACTCCACTTTTCGCCAACAGCATATTAATATATTAACAACTCTATCTTATCTTTGATTTCAATCCAATTATTGTTTATCATTTTATTCATTACTGTTATTTCGTATTCGATCTGCTATAGTTCGCAGCAAAATGTAACACACATTCACAAACAAGAACATACATCAATTATCAGACAAAGAACACCAATTTTTTCTAACAAATATATAATGGACAATCACAGTATCATCAGAATCGTCGTACATTTATCTGTTTTATTAGCCTTCTCTGCCTTGTTACCTCACTATGCCTCCTTCACCTCATGGCAACAAGAATTATGGTGAAATTTCATTGAATGAATATCCCTCCATGAAATAAGTAGCTGAAAAAATCTTCCACAATATAAAACACCGTATTTACTGTTTATCATTGTTTCGGTTATCTTCTGTCAGACTAGCTATTCAAGTTCAAGTTTCTCAAGTTTTCGTTTATCGTTCTATCCCTTTACTGTTTCCTCAACGCCTCTACACTATTAGTATAATATCTTCTTTTCCATAAAGCTTTCTGGAAAACCCTCTGCTTTGTGATGACCAATCTTACTGCTTCTTTTTCTCAAGTTTCAACTGTCTGACTGTTTCTTCAGTGAGTATATTAGTATATTCTACTATGCTGTGACAACTAAATAAACTCCTTAAACGGCGTATATGATATTTATTCATTAATTTTATTCGTTTCAAGAGTTGGAAAAATGGGAGACTCTTTCATATTGATTATGTCATAATGGCAAATTTCGATGTGAGTCAAAATACGATCAGTATAGCATAATAGTAGTACAACAGATAATCATCCAAAACATGATTACCTCCCACGCTCGCCCCTAAATGGGTTCGAACATTTTTACCGCGAAGCAATTCAATAAATATATTGAGGGCTGTGCATTGTTTTGTTGCTTGCTGCGGCATGGGGTCAAAATGTCCCGTACAGGCCACCGCCAAAATATTGATGCAACAAAATATTAGAGAGGTTGGTTCAAAGTTATTTTTATGAGATCTACACGTGAACACAAGAAACATACTGATTATATTTTACATTTTGTGTAGTAATGAAAACATTGTTTCTTTTATTATTTTATTAATAAAGAACGAAATATTATATTTCTTTCAATATAAATGAAAATTAATTGTTAATAAAACAAAAAAATATCAAAATGAAATCATATTACTTGCCCAGCCATAGTTGCATCCAGGCTGTCCATCACACTCCAAACAAAATGTATATTATTTTTTAACTTAATTATCTGCTTCCTTACTGAGGGAAATGGACGAATTTTGTAGTTTGTTTATTTTTCCTACCATTTAACGAGTTGTCAGCGAAATGCCAATAACAAAGGGTAAGAAATCTATCCGTGACATGCATTTTGATATAAAATTTTATGGTATAAAGGATCTTTAGACCAGTACAAATTATTGTCTACAATTCAACAATGATCATGGAAATAATTATTGCGTTTCATCTTTGGTTATTGCAAAATCATAAACATAGATCGTATCTGCTTATTCTTCATAAATGAAAGAATGCATTTTCAATTCGAAAAATTTAAGGTTTCAAAACAATAATCATTTATCGAAAAAAATATGCTGACATTTATCTATCAAAAAAAAGAAAACTGAACTTAACATTCTGTTCTTACTAATTAGTCTTGGAATTTCTTTAGGAACCACTTACGAAAGTTTGTCATAGGGCTAGGGGGGGGTGTTGACAATCTATATTATCTGTTGGTTATTCCAAATAATTCGAACATTTTCCCTTGAACCTTAGTGTATAAGAGGATTTGAACCAATTCATTTGACTTAGTTTCTCGGGCTCCGCCCACATGGCACCCCCTCACGATGCATCGTTATGTACACGATTCACGATTACCTTGCCTTCGTTCGAACATCTGTAAAATTAAAAATGTGTATCTAATTGCCCAGAGTTACATGATTCTTTCGCATATTTTATTATCTGGACTAGCTGAACATGCAAATGTCTACTATGTACCAATATATTGGGAACGTAATATTATTCAAGAGTAGAATTTATTATCGCACGTAATAGAAATATAGTTTACAGAGCACCACAAATATTTAGGCAATCAGTTGAACATTACATAATCATTTCTATCAACTAGAAACTGAATCTCAATTTCTTTTCAGGTCGTTGTTGGTAAAATGTGCCAGCAAGCGAATCAGTGCCGAACGTGTCCTCGAACACCCGTGGTTGAAGTGCGCCAGTGACTCGGCGCCATTGACCACACCTGCAGTGATAAAAAAGAACAATTCCGCAAGGGAATTGTCCCAATTTGCGGAGTCCGCAATGGCTGTGAACAGGGTAGTGCAACAGCACTTCAGCATGAATTTGGACTACTTGGAACGACCAAATGTGTACAGGAGAACAGATTCTATACCATGCTCCGCCAGAGTACTTGGTTTAAGCCCACCGAGCGAAAGCAATCTGATGCAAAGACGCATGCGGGGAAGATCTTGTCAATACATGTTGTGCTCTCCTGCTACCACAACACCTCAACCGATCTCCAGTCCAAGTGGTTAAAATCGTGTTGATTATCGTCACTATTATTATTGTTATCATTCTACCATCCAGTTTTTCTTTTCTTTATTTCTTGGAGAAAATTTAATTTTCTTTCATTATTTTTTTGTTTTGGCTACATTAGAATTGCTAAATTGTTTCATCTTGTGATTTATATTCAAAATTGTTCTTGAAATCTAGGTTCTCCAACTAAGAAAAAAATGTAAAAGACTAGAATTCTTCCAGGAAGAGTATCATTCTCACTTTTCAAAATAACTTTTCTTCCGTGTGTAATTGTCGGCTATTATTGAAATTTGCAATGCAGTATTCAAAGAGTTGCAGAAAGTATTTTCTGGTTTGAGAACCTTAAATCAGATCTACATATCCAGAAATTATAAGAAGAAAAAAATGACACTTGAATTTAATATTTTGGAATTTATTGAAAAATTGTTTTATGTAGATCTGACAATCTAATATGAGGTCAGTCTTCCACTGAGAATTCATGGAAAGGAAAAAGATTATCTTTTTTGGTGAAGTATTTCTTCACTCAAAATAATAAAAGATTTTGTGTTTTAGATTGTTAATAACTATAGGAATTCCCATCGTTTGAGGAAATATTATTTTTCTTCATGTATTCATTAAATACATCACCAATAAAGATTTGAATAATATCTGAAAATTGAAAGACTGACCTAATAAACTAAGAATATTTGGCCTAGATTTATTATTGCGCTTCTATTTTTAATACTTTTGTATGTGTCGATAGATTGAGAAACCATCAGTCTACATTGTGATAATTAAAAATTAAGCATCTTGACCGTGCGATGTAGTGCACGATAGAGACTGTAGACAAGCTGTACCTGCTTAAAAATTTAAAAGATACGGAAGGTTTAATTTAGGAATTACGGTTCTGATCAATTGTACTGAGAGACAGTCCATATTTGTATTCTAAGAGTCCTAAAATATGTTTGGATATTTTTTTAACATTTTGTAATGCTCAAGTCATCTAGCTCTGTTGGCTGACGCGTGAGAGGTCATCTTAGGTTAAGTTGAAGTACAACAGTGAAATTTGCAACGATTTACTTCGATATTCTTCAATTCTTATAACTTTTATTTACCACTTGCAATAAAAAAAATCGATATTTTATCAATGTTATAAGTAATAACGATTTAAATAGATTTATGAAACAAATTGTGATTTAAAAGAACTGGACACAGTATAAAAATATTTAACCTGTACCTGCTACATATTGCAATATATCTAAAGTTATTAATTATGCAATATAAACCAAAAATACTCTTAAATATAAATTAAGCAATATAATTCACGTTGTTTGAAACATACGTCTCCTGAGTAAAAGCAATTCACTGCAAATAACTATAAATTTTCAAGATATTGTTTGAAATTATTAATGGAATGTGTGTTGATAGTAAATCGTTGCATATTACTGTTTTGGTTTTCTTCCAACACTCAGGGTGATAAAAAGGAAAAGTATCAGATTGTAAGAGGTTTCTAGAGCTTTTGTTGCCAAGCATGTGTGGGAATGTATGATTGATACCAATAAATAGGGTACTCTTTTTAAGCTTTCTTTAAAGCATTTATCCAGTCCAATCCGTATCAGTTAATATACCAAAAAATTGAAAATTAAATTCAGCTTAATGAAATTTATCATGGTTTTCCATGAGTGCCATCTTGTACTGTTATTTTTATATCGTTTCTGAAAAGAATACATGTTATAATTTTCGGCATTATGGTTCGATTATAATTTGTATTTATAAAAAAGATATATTGTTGAGTCTAATAATGTTTTCCTTTTCTTATTTTAAGCCAGCTAGAAATGATTAAATTTATAGTGATGGAAATTTATGTACCAAGTGTGCTTTAATTTCGTATGATGATAATAAAGACCGATTTTTCTAAATACCATGTTTTTCTTTAACTGAATTCCTTCCAAAAAATATATATATATATATATATATATATATATATATATATATATATATATATATATATATATATATATATATACAGGGTGCTTCAACGAAAACTAAACAGAAGCTATATGTACTAAGATATTCATTTCTGATCAAAACGCAAAAACAGGTCAATTTTTGTTTCAAGGGGACATCTTTTGCGGTACAAAACTTGCCTGAAATATCATCCCCTAAGTGGGGGTTGCAATCCTTGAACATTTTGAATAGGAAGATGGTTGATATGGTTATGGTGTACGGATTTTGAGAAGGCAATTGATGTGAAAGCGCGAGAATATATGCTGAAAGATTTCCAGATCGCATAGTGCCGAACCACCAAACGTTTGGAAATCTGGAGAAGCGCCTCCGCGAGAATGGTTGCCTCTAGCCCAGAAACTTGGATCGAGGACGACAACGAACCTTAAGGACGGTAGAACGCGAAGAACAAATTTTGGACATGGTAGGGGAACACCCACAGTTAAGTACGCGGCGTTTAGGTTTGCAGTTGTTCGTTCCTAAAACAATGATTCATGATGTCTGGAAGGAACAATTATTTCAACCTTATCACATTCAGAAAGTTCAGGAATTACTTCCCAACGATCCTGAGAATCGCCTAACTTTCTGCCGATTTATCCAAGAGAATAGAACTCAGGATCTCCACTTCAGTAGGAAAATTCTATTTACTGGCGAATGCACTTTTACTAGGTCTGCCATCACTAACCTTCACAATGAACACCTGTACAGTGTCGAAAATCCACATGCTTTCACAAGTACACATGATCAAAATCAATTCAACATTAACGTATGGATTTCAGTAATTGACAATTTCATTATTGGTCCGATAGTGATTCCAGATCGATTAAACGGAGAGGCATATTTGAATTTTTTTCAAGAAACTGCCGGATTTGTTGGACAATATTCCAGTACACTGCGTGCAGAAATGTGATTTATGCAAGACGGTGCATAAATCACATTCACTTTAGCGGTTCGCTAGTTCTTACATGCACAGTATGCTGATCGGAAGGGAGCTGATGCTCCCGCTAGTTGGCCAGCACTATCTCCCGACTTGACTGTTTTCGTATTTTTAAATAGTCATTGTGAAAAACTTATTAAATTTTTTCTTCGAAATTTTCGATTTTTGTACCACTGAACATTGAATTTCCTATTTGATTGATCCGAGTTACCATCCTAGAAAACATCATTTTGTCAAAAAGAGGTGTTCAAGCATAATAAAATAACAATATGCCAGACTACAGAAACAAATCCAAAGCCAACATTGTCAATATGTGATATTTTTGACTTGCTAGGTGGTAGAAGAAATGAAATCATGAAATTGGAAAACTGTTTTTTGTGAGAGAGAAAAAAGTTTGATAGTTAATCTAGCTACTCAATGTCTAAAACAGTTTTGCTCAAACGCAGACAGTTGAAAAATTATGGTTGATTAAAACACGTTTGAGTTTTCAGGGACACTTGTAAAACGTCAAGATCATTGAGTGGATGCAAACGTGAATAACTCACCCGATTACGCATACCAAATATGGTTTCTATCGGTTTCTATCGATCGAGTCGTTCTCGAATTATTTGAAAAATAAAAAACCTTTGGATTTGGCGACCTCTAGCGGCCAATCGAAGAAACTTTTCATGTATGTAAGTTGGCCTAAATCGACTTATGATACCTGTGTGTATATATATATATATATATATATATATATATATATATATATATATATATATATATATATATATATTGATGCAGAAGAAATTACACGGAAAGCACCCTAAAGAATTGAAGAATGATTATATTGATGAAATCGCATCAAATAGATAATTACTATCTGGAGAATTGTTCGCTGGAACAGAAGGCTTGGCAAATGCGATCCAGGATCAGGTTGTTTTCACGAAGAATTATAGAAAACACATCATCAAGCAAAATATAGATGATTCTTGCCGTAGATGTTTTTGTTCTTCAGAAACGGTTTTTTATATATTATCATCTTGCTCAGTCCTTGCTTCAACAGATTATTTAGAAAGACATAATGCCGTCGCTAATTATTCATTTTAATCTAGGAATTAAACATTACCTCATTCCCAAAAGAAAAATATGTTACATTAATGAACCTGAGATTATTTGTGAAAACGAGAAACATAAACTTTATTTTGATAAAACAATTCTATGCAACAGAGCTGTACAACATAATAGGCCAGATATCATTCTTACTGATAAACAGAATCGAATAACATAACATATATAATTGATATTGCTATACCCGACACACATAACATACAAAATAAATGCAATGAAAATGTTCCTTAATATATGATGCTTGGCAACGAGATTAAAAAATGTGGAAAATGAAAAATATTTATTCTACTGATTATTATTTCTACAACAGGTGTTATTCCTAGGAATCTTCACAAAAATATTGTGATTTTGGGTCTGAAGAAAAATTTATTTGAAAATTTACAGAAGATAACAGTCATCAAATCTTGTAATATTCTTCTTAGGTTTCTTTCCGAAAAAAATTATGAGGTATAGTCATAGGTTTTCTCTTTAGTTTATATTGCTCAGAATCTCATTTCATATTTTATTTATTTGTATATATAAATGTAATATAATTAGCTGACAATTTTATCATATTTATATTCAGAGCAGTACAAGATTGACTGATACGTCGATTTCTGTTTGGGAAGGACCAATTTCTGAATTGATTCGGAGCATATAAAATCAACCCCCTTATACTCAGCAGTACCTAAGTCAAAATTCATAATAGGGAAAGTGCGTCGAGTGACATCTTTGGAAAGGTCTCTTAATTCTCTATTCGAAAATAGTTTCTTCTTGAACATTTAACCTGGCAAGAGTGTGGTGACAAAATGTAACATGGGGTATATGGCAGGGTATGACATACCCGTTTCCAAAATTGGTTGTAAAACTTGGTGCTTCAGAACAAGTATTAGTTTAATTACTTTTTATAATAATGAGACTTTAATACAATGTATTTGAAATATAACATCTGTGCTATTTTTATAATGTCTATATTTATCTCTACTTGAATTTAATATGAATTTCCAACGAACTTTTTAAACTTTCAAAAAACTGAAAAGGAACTAAAAAACAAGTTATATGTAAAAAACTTAGGAATATACTAGAATATGAAATAAGCAATTAAATAAACTAAAAACTCTTAAGAATATCTTATGAACTGGAATTAAAATCAGTGCAGATGGCCTTTCCACAGCTTGCATATGCTATTTTGTCTTCCGATCCTTTTTGTAAGGGCCATCTCCGCATCTTACATAACGACCAGGAACACTTTAAGTCGATGAAAGTAATTTATTAATCTGGGAAGATAATCTCTGACGTATATAGGTTGGAATATTTTTTGGTCTTTTCGCAACTTCAGGTAAACTAAGTTACGGATGCAATCGGTGCGCTAAGTGTCTTTGCCATGATTTTCACGAAAAATAATATTTGCATTTACGGCAGCTATATTCAAAATCCAGTAAAAAAATAGTCATAGGCCAGTGGTTGCCATTAACTGACACATTGTAACTACCACACAGTTCGTCGACATCTACTTCAGCTATCGTTGAATTGTAGCATGTTATCATCACCGGCTTTTTCTGGTCTCCTATCGCGCTATCAAATTTTTCGTCGTGGTGAAGGCTTGACATGACTATGACCACTTTGTTTTTAGGGCATATGAGACCATAGAAATATCCGAAGATTGAGCTTCCTGGAGAGTTTCTGGTCTTCAAAAATGTGGCCGGGATAAATCTTTTGTTTTTTCTCAGAGATCCAATCGACGTAAGCCTGTGTTCATTCAGCAAATGCATCATCAATTCGTGACTGGTGATTTGTTCAAGCAATAAACAGGAGTCAATGAACCGAGTTGCTATAATCCTCAATAACTCTATCAAACATTCGCTCATTGGCTACGAAACTATTAATGACAGAATACTTAGGATCAGATTGCACGCATCCCCAATGAACATCAATCTCCTTCAAGTATATGCTCCTACCTCGACACATTCACAAGAAGAGGTTGAGGAATTCTAAGGGAAACTCTCAGAGACAATCGATAAAGCTCCTAGAAGAGAACTTCTATTCGTAATAGGAGACTTCAATGCGACAGTCGGCACAACAGACGTAGATAACAACATGCGGGACATAGTCGAAAGGTATGGTCTTGGAACGCGCAATGAAAATGGGGAAAAACTGATAGAGTTCTGTGCTGAGAGCGAGCTGTTTATTACAAACACCAATTTCAAACACCATCCACGAAGACTTTATACATGGCTGTCGCCAGATGGCAAGACGCGGAATCAAATAGTCTATATCCTCAGGCGCAAAAGATGGTGTACATCACTCAGAGATGTAAAAACATACCCGGGATTGGACTGTGGAAGTGACCATAACGCACTTATAGCAGAGATATTCATCAAATTGCGCTCACTCCCTAAGACCCCTAAACGACCAAACAGATGGGACCTCAAAAACAACATCACATTCATAGAAAGCGCATCTGAAGAACTTGAAAGGATAGACGCAGAGGAGATTCGTCTAAGTATTGCGGAAGAATTGTGGAACAGAATGAAGGCAATCATGAAGGCATCCGAGCGCGAATGTAAAAAAGACAATAAGCCAAAAAGCAAGCTAATAAGAGAGCGTCAAAGGATGAAAACGCTCGGATTAACACAAAGTGATGTACGTAACAGGTATAACAGACTCGCCAAAGAAATCAACGCAGTTACAAAAGAAGACAAAAATGCATATTTCGATTCCATATGTCAAGAAATTGAACAACACTCCTTCAAAAGCGAGCCCCGAGACCTATTCAAAACAGTCAGATCTCTAACTAAAGCAACTAAGCCGCGAATACTAACTATCGAGGCCAAGAATGTAGAGAAGCTTGCCTCCAAATCGGATGTTATAGAAAGATAGAAAACTTACTATCAGGAATTGATGGCTGATGACAGTACAGATAGCCATTCGCACAACATAGAAGCAACAGAAGAGTTGGAACCGCCAATTCTCAAACAGGAAGTGGAAAAGGCTGTTCAAAGGCTTAGTGAACAAAAAGCAGCAGGTAGTGATGGCATAGTTACTAAAATGCTGAAGGGGACAGCAGACGCTGGAATAGAAATATTACACCACATCTGCACAAAAATCTGGGAAACGAGGATTTGGCCAACTGAATGGACAGAATCATTATATATTCCGCTACATAAAAAGGGACCGAGAGACCAATGTGAAAACTATAGAACCATCGCTCTGATTCCGTATGCCAGCAAAGTTATGCTGCTGATATTGCAAGAGAGGCTGGCTACATCCCCAAATTCTGCCTGAACAGACAGGTTTCATGCCAGGACGAGGCACAAGAGAGCAACTCATAAATATTAGACAACTTATAGAGAAATGCTACGAATACAATGTTCTTTTGCTGATTCTTTTCTTGGACTACATCAAGGCCTTCGATAAAGTTATCTGGAATAATCTGTGGCAGGTTCTAGATGAGATGGGCACGCCAAAGCATTTAACGTTTGTTATCAAGAATCTTTATACAACCAACAAGGCTTTTGTGAGGGTGGAGACATGGTTTCAGATTCGTTTACAGTAGGAAAGGGTGTAAGACAAGATGCGTCCTGTCACCCATTTTATTCAACATATATGGGGAATGGATACTAAGGAAGGCGACAGAAGGTTGGAATGGTGGTGTATCTGTAGCGGGAAATGAAATATCAAACTTACGTTATGCCGATGACACAACTCTTTTTGCATCCTCAGAGGAAGAAATGGCCGATCTATTGAAACGAATAGAAAAAGTCACTGAGGAGGCTGGATTACTTCTCAACCGCTCCAAGTGCTCCCTGATGGTGGTTGATAGAGGAAACTCACTTCCGCCATTCAGAAACCTCATGAATGATATTGAACTAACAACCAAAACAATATACCTTTGAGCCAAAATAACCAACAACGGAGACTGCGAAGGAGAAATAAAACGCCGATTAGCAATAGCTAAGTCATCTTTAGCCAAATTAGGAATGGTGTGGAAGAGCCATCACATAATAAAGAAGACCAAAGTCAAGTTGGTGAAATCATTAATATTTCCAATGTACGGTTGCAAAACCTGGACAATCAACGCTGCATGTCCGAGACGAATCGAAGGATTTGAGATGACATGCTACCGCAGGATGCTTCGGATTCCTTGGTCTGCTTATAGAATAAATGTCTATATCCTGAAAGAACTGAAAATAGATATCCAATACCGCCTCTGACCAACTATATAGATGCGTCTTCTCGGACTCGTTGGGCATATAATACGGCAGGATGGATTAGAAAAATGCCCTGTATAGATACAGGGCAAGGTAGAGGGGAAGAGGCGAAGAGGCCGATCACCAAATAGATTCATCGAACAGGTGAAAGACCTCACAAACTTATCCCTCTCAGAAATAATGAGAGAAAAACGGAGATCTATTATCAATGGTGATAGTGACGCATTATAAGCCACGACGTTCGAAATCGAACAACGATGGTGATGATGATGAAACCAATTATCGAAAGTTGTATTGCGATTTGTGCACGCTATGGGCTGGACTAGTCTTTCTACCACGTCAAAAGCCTTGTTGCTTACAGCATATGGGTCTGAAGGTTGTTTTCCTGCATATACCTCTAAATTTACGGTGTAGAAAGATTTTATATCAACAAGACCTTGGACTATGATGCCATACTTGGCAAGTTTGCTGGGAATATAAACACGAAATCAGCATCAACCCCTGTATGCGAAAAACATTGCATCTATTTTCATTTATTTGTGAGGGATGTAAGCTTTCTGGCAGCAGTCAACAAACTTTTCAAAAATTGTTCTGATACCAGCCATGTTATCAAGTTATTAAGTTCCTCTCTTGTTGTTGTTTTGCAAAGACATTGTTGTTCTAACTATGTCCACTCCTGTTTTCCATCCGTACTCTACAAATCATCGAGACTCTGGCGACTTGATTTATTGAGGCCGGCAATATAAAGCAACCCAATGAAAGCATCGAACTTTGTAGATGTTGTTTCCTTCATATAATATAATCTAACAGGATCATTGCACTGTCTTTGTTTTTTTACTATTTCTTCGTTAGTTTTCGATATGATGGCTTTTATTTATTGTCATTAAAATATTCCGACATTGTATCTCTGTATTTGCTTCTCTTGATACTCCTTTTACGGCTGCCATTCGACAATTATGTTTTCGGATTTCGTACGTATATCAGTTCGTAGAGGAGATTTATACCATTTTTGGCCATCTTTTGACTTGTAGTGCGGTGCTTGGACTTCAAGTGTTGGACGGCGAAGTGGTCTCGAAACCGACAATGGGATATTGTCTTCCGAGTAATCGGAATCGGCACTAATTTCATTAGTCTCAGCTATATCGTGATCGGGGATCGCTTGCTCAGTATCAGATTGAAGATTATGTTCACAACAATGGTCAGTTTCTTCTTCAGAACTCGCCTCATCTGAAGTAATTTCTAGTACTTCTTCCAGCATTGACCGAAGTCGATTTCCTTCTCGATTAACATCCATTTTCTATTGTAATTTACAATGCAAGAAAGAAAGTAATTTAAATTAGAAAAAAAAGCAATGTTAGTTTTCATCACGAAATGTATACACCAGCTATGGTGCGATCCCTCTACTATCCCCTCCCGCAACCCTTTAACTCCAGCTACTCAAATCGACAATACACTTCGAAGTCAAAACGAAAAATACATGTAAATAAGCAAGATGGTGGGTATGACATACTCTGCCACACTTTCGCCTGGTTAATAACACACAGAAAGACCAAACACAACGAAAATTTGCCACACCTTCCATATCAAGAAAGACTGATTGTAGCGGAAAAAACAATTTTGATTAGAGGGGGACCAATTTTTCAGTTGGTTCGGAGTATGTAATATCAACTCCCTATCCTCAGCAGCATTGTCGAAATTAATTATTAGGAAAGTGAGCCGAGTGGCATATCTTTGGAAGGGTTTTTTAATTCTCTAGTCGAACATGGTATCTTTATGAACATTTAATATCCTACAGACAGTTCAAACCAAACGAAATTTGATAATGAACCAAATTTAATGCTCAAAATTACCTCTTATCTATATGAAATGATACATTTGAATTTGGGAGGCTTTTACTTGATAAAATTCCATTATCAATAATAAAAACAAGTAATGTGTTTTTTGGAATTTTACTTAATAATTATGATTCGTAACGCGTTTCACTACACCGTAGCTTCTTCATTCGTCTGAAGAAGCTACGGTTATGAATCATATTATTAAGTAAAATTCAAAACACATTACTTGTTTTTAATAAAAACAAGTAGTGTTTTAAGGAATTTTACTTAATAATTGCGATTCGTAACGCGTTTCACTACACCGTAGCTTCTTCAGACGAATGATTATGCAGAAAAATGTAAATGAGAATATATCTATAAATGTTCTTGAGTAATTAAAAGCTTATTGGTCACCTCCTCCTAAGTGGTTATTTATGACAGGTATATCCAATAAAATTAAGGAATAGATTGCTCCCCGAAAAGATTCAATAGAGGTGAAGGGCTTAAATCGACTTGTTCATTAATGAGTCTACCTGAGTGTTTGTATTTATTTATTTCTAAAGTTTCCCAAAGATCTACCTTCCAATATTTATTATCTGTATGCAAAATTTCAAACTGTGGGTCGAAAGAATGATTATTTTCTAAGAGATGATTCGCGTAATTTGAATCTGATTTTTTATTTGAAAAACTGCGTTTATGTTCCGATATTCTAATATTAAAATTTCTATGTGTTCTACCAATGTAGAAATTATCACAGTCATTGCAATTCAATCTATAAACACCTGATTTATTGTTTTTACCTGGTTTGGTTTTATTATTTTTATATATTTGCCTAAATTATTATTAGTTGATGTTGAAATTATTGCTACTTAAGAATGATTTCAGTTTCTCACTTGTAATGCCAACGTAGGTTAAGGTGTTGAATTTTTGTTTCAATTTATCGACAGGGTAAACTTCATTCAATGCGATTCTACTTTGTTTTTATTTAAAATATTATTTATTACTTTGGGATTGTAACCATTATTTTTGGCTATTTGTTTAATCAAATTTAGTTCTTTGTTGAAATTTTCTGGTGATAGCGGGATGTTAATCAATCTATGAATAAAACTATTGAATGCTGACATTTTATGTTGATATGGATGACACGACGAGTTATGTATTATAATATCTGTATGTGACGGCTTATGGTAAATTGCGAAAACATGTTTTCCATTTTCATTCGAAATTGTTACGTCTAAGAAATTTATCGAATTATTGCTTTCTATTTCGGTTGTGAATGCAATTTTGGATGTAATGAATTTATATGATTTTCGAAAATTTTTCAACTGTCTATCTATTCCTGTGAAGCAAATAATGATATCGTCTACATAGCGATACCAGTATAAACAATATTTACTGAGTGGATGATTATGAATTACTTTCTCTAAGTTATTCATGAAAATTTCTGCTAACAAAGGACTCAACGGATTGCCCATAATCAAGCCGTCTTCAATAGTATAATATTTGTAATTGAAATGGAAATAATTTTGATCTAAACAAATTTTAATAATGAAAGAATATCTGATTTAATGATAGTATTGACATGATTCCTTTCTAATAATTCTTCAACTAAGTAATACGTATCTTTTGGAGGAATGTTGGGAAAATTACTTGTTTTTATTAATTAAAATGATACAAACGATTCTCGAATTCTCTTCCAATAATTTTGAATAGCTTTTGGTGTCACAAGTCTTCATACGGTGACAATTCTTCTCCGCAAATCCATCAGGTTTTGTAGCATAAACTCTCGATGACCCCATAAGAAGAAATTCAAAGGACTCGAGATCGGGTGACCTGCTTTGTAAAAGAGTGTCCCATATTGCTAGTGAGCATGCCGAGCACATTCTTCTATTGTACCCAGAGTTGAAAATCTTGTCAGAAACATGCAAGCTAATCCATCACATTGACTCTTCTTATAAGTGTGTAATATTTTACCATTTTTTTATAATAAGACATCTAAAACTTAATTTTTGGATTTTATTACTCTCATTGCTGTACAATTAGTTGGCGAGCCCTATTGCTTCTATAATATGCTGAGTCCTGAGCCAAGGGGAGGTGTGAACCTACTCTTTTAAGCAATAGTGAGGCGTGATACTTAAAAATTTGGGAACCCTTGCATAAGTCAATTAGAAATTAACTATTACTTATTTGTTTTTATATTCAATTAAATACATAAATTGAAATTCATTAATATTTGATTAAGAATTTGTATTATTGATAAATTCCTAGTAAATTACAGTTAAGTACAATAGTTATATCACCTTTGCTATGACGCTATTCAATACATTTCTACAGGAACTAAAATACAATATTCTAGCGAATTGCTTGAGACATATGAAGGGGTGTTAACATGAGTTCAAATGCAGCATCTTTCAAATTGGCACCTCTTAAATTAGCTTCATGTAAATCACTTCCAGATAAGTCACATTTCTGCAAAATTAAGCACATCACAGATTGAATTTAAAGGTATATAACAAACTCACTTCTAAATCAGCACCAGCTAAAACAGCAGCTCTAAGATCGCAGTTTTGAAGGTTAGCATTTTTGAGTGTTGCCACTCGCAAATTAACTCCACCCATATCACTTCCTTCTAAATTTGCAAATTTCAAATTAACCCCTTCCATGTTGGACCTAATGCCACCTGGATCTTTAAAGTTACAATTTTTCATTGAAGCTCCTTCCATATTAGCACATAATCCTTTAACACCTGTGGAAAATATATGATAAGCAACTGTTATTCACATTGTTTAATTCCAGAAATCATTCTCACACTGATCTATATTACTAAGATGTTAATCTGTTATTTTTTTATCGATTCATTTTGATACTTCAAAGTAGTATCAGGCCAAAATGTATTTTCAACCAAAACCAATTAATCGGCCTCTTACTCATATAGACATGTTGAAAAACTATTGAATAATGTAATTGATTGTATTTTTGTGCAATTTATAGGCTGACTTGAATTGAATAAAACAATGCTGCACAAATTTTCATTTTTTCAACAAACTTAACAACAGATAATTACTAACAGTTCAAAAGAAGATATAATTTATTAGTGTTGTTAAGAAGTTAACTGCAGTTGGAAAGTAGTTGAACTTCATTTGATATAGTTATTAGTTTTAAGTATTTAGCAACTCTTCATTGCATTTAGTTGAACTATACCTAAATTACTTTTTTTGCTAACCAAGAATCGATCTTGTTCAAATTATTCTTATGAACTTTCCATATTTTCAGTAGAGTAATACTTAATTTGATAGAGTACATAAGGTGAATCCTTATACAACAAAACTTATTCATCTTACAGAAATATGATTAGAACAAAACTATTTCAACTCTAGTGATGAAATTGGCATGAGCAATAACGGTTCAATAATATGTAATTCTCTCAGTTCTTTACTAGTCGAAATTTTCATGGATAACATAAGGAAAACAATTCATAATCATCCGCTATCAAAACACTGTAGAAAAAAGTACCGGCCAACGAATAATCTCACCATCAAAACATTTTTCAAACTCTTTTTCCCCAATCCACTCGCCGCGAATTCTCTTTTATGTCTTCTATCGATTCAAAACGAGTACCTCGAAGTGGTAATTTGAGTTTTGGAAGAAAAAAACTTTGCCGGTGCCGGATATCAGATGAATACGGTGGTTGTTCGATGGTTTATTTTGAGTTTTTGGTCAAAAATTCATACACAATGATAGCCTTGTGCAATGGTGCATTATCGTGGTGCCTAATTCATGAGTTTTCTTTCCACAAATCTGGTCTTTTTCGATGAATTTGCTCTTTCGAATGCCGAATTACGATCAGGTAATTTCTTTATTTACGTTTGACCTTCTGACAAGAATTCCGAGTGCACAACACCGCGACAAACAAAAAAAAAACATTCAACATCACCTTGACTTTTGATCGACTTCGACGTGGTTTTTTCGGTTTCTGTTCAGTTGGAAGGCGCCATTCCAAAGCTTTTTGACTAGTTTGCATGTCAAACTCATAAACCCATGTCTCATCACCAGTTACAATGCGTTTAATGAATGTGGGGGCAGAACTGACTCGTTTTAGCATTACTTCAACGACCTTTAAGCGATTCAATTTTCGAAGTATTTTGGAACTAATCCAGCCACAACGTGTTTCATGCCCAAACAATCCTTTAAAATGGTACAAATTGATTTATGAGACACCGAAAGTTCATCGCCTATCTCTCTCGAACTTAAATAACGATTTATAATTTTCATTTTTTTCACTTTATCAATGTTAACTTGAGTTGGCATTTCGGCCGCTGTTGAATGCGCTGTACCACTCATATGCACGTGTTGTTGATAAAATCGATTCACCGTAAGTCTTCTGTAACACTTCCTGCAATTCGGCACACGAAAATCCATTTACAATACAAAATTCGAGACAAATTCTTTGTTCGATATTTTTGTCCATTGTAAAACACACTTGTGAGAACTAACAAATTCGAGCACTGTAAACAAACTAAAGGACAGATCGCGTTCAAACTCCGCGCCAGTATAGACAACCGTTGTGCCAACTTAACAACAAAAACTTTGATTTTCTAAATAATCAGTTCCCGGTACTTTTTTGTTAGAATGTATTTGTTGGTTTAGATATGTGGAAGACATAATCCGTTGTTTTACAGGTACATATGCACAAATAGCTTCCTTTAATGCCTTCATAAATTCGATTAATCCTAACATAAAGATCACTTTGGACTTTAAAACTGAAAATTCCATTCACTTTTAAACTCAATTATAACTAAAAATAATCTGACATGGTTTTTATTTTCCTTCAACCATTGATTCATAATCGCTATTCATAATTCTTCCACACATCCACATCAACATAAAACAGATGCTTATAATAGTATGAGAGAAAGACTCACCACAATACCAATTTCACAAAATTATTCGTTGACAGAGCTCATTATACAACAAATAACGGTCAATAAAGGTTATAATTCTATTATTGGAAACATTCTAGTCATAAGTAATGTCAACACCATTTCATGAATTTTTTCCCAGTATTAAAGAGATCAATTGAAAATATAATATATCAACTCATATTTGTAGGCCTAGTCTGAATTTAAAGTATTTCCTCTTATGGCATAATTCAAATATAGCTTTCAGATCTAGGCAAGTATATTAAAAACTGTTAGTCCAAAATTCATTAAAGAAACAAATCAGGTAATTATAAGCTCTCTTATGGAAATTGTAATAAACTTTATATCGGTAGAAAATTCACTATTAGATTATCAGAGCACAAACCCAGATTTGACAAACAAAAATTCCCACCATGCAAATTATTCACTGGAAGAAAGTCATAGTTTCAATAATATTTTTTATGTTTTATATAATAAAAATAATTGATTGAAACTGAACCTATGGGAAGCATTAGAAATCAATTAACAGAAAATTTCCGAAAACTAACGTAGTAGTCAATTAGACCAAATTCGCCACCATTACTAATCTTTTCAGTTCTTTAAGCAATCCTGTTTGGATTTGCTTCGTATTGAGCTATGTACCTGCTGTAACCAATGTATTATATAAAGCACATCAACCATTTAAATGTTCTACTTGTATGATGAAGCCGCAATTTAGTGAAACACGTCATAAGTTTGTGAATATAACGAAAATTTGAATTTGAACAACATTTTTGTTATCTAGGGATGATGATACTATTTCCATTACAAAATTCATGAAGTTATCTGTATTCATATGAAGGAGCCATAAATATACCAATAGCCATTGTATACTACCGATGTCAGAGTCCAGCATCCAAGATACTGTCTAAGAGGGATGTACGGGAATATTTTATATTTTCTTGGTGCTTTGCTAGGCAAGAACCATGAGACCCCAGTTACATGTCCTCGCACCCGTCCCACAAGTGCAGTAATATACTAATATCTTGTCTGGTTCAGGTATGTCCCGATTTTCGTTCCCTCGATTCACTCAATAGGACATACACAATTAGTATTACGTATTTCGTCGAACTAATAGTTGTCCCTCTATGAGCTCATTAAATTGAAATTAACCTGCGCTTTCACTTTCCAGCTTATCTTGTGTGTACGGAGGTGTCATATTTAATTGGTATACTCCGATTATCAATTCTCGAAAATGTTGACTTTAATGAGATTAGGTTCGTCTGCTTTCCTTAAAATTTCTCTGGCGAGTTCGGCATTCGTTCCATATATATTTTTGCTTTGTATTTATGAATGAGTATTGCAGCTATTATATACAAATCCCTGATGTTAGTAGCATGAGTATTTAAGAACTTGAAAATTGTCTTTTCATGTTCATTTCTTGATTCTAAAATCCAACAAGTTTGGTAATTAGCCAAGCTTCATTTGCATCTTCTGTACAAAGCAGACGCTGCTCACCTCTAAGGGTTGGTGGAATCCTACAGGAATATCCAAGATCTCCTAGTAGCTCCTTTACAACGTTATAACCATATCTATAACAATATCCTCTTGTTCAGACCGTTCTTTTAACGAATGGCAGTTCATTTTCCAGCATTACCGACCATATAGAGGAACTTAAAGATCAGGATCAAGTAAAATATATTTTATACTTTTCACAATTTTATTTTTACAAATCTTAACATCTCGATTTTCCAGTTTTAAAAAAAATTATGGGGAATCGCTTGGACCCGTCGATTTCTGATTCGAGGGGGAACTTTTCCGATTTTTTCATCCCCGTAACTTCAATTCCTTAACGGGGAAGAGCACACCCCCTGATTTTGAATAGGGATGAGAGGTGTTGCGATACTCATTTTGAAGATCTTACAGAGTACTATCTGACCCTGAATTTTCGCTTCAAAATTTCATCGTTAACGAAATGGCAGCTAAGAAATTGGAAGACTACTTACTTTTGTAATTATCAGGACTCTATTAGCTCCTTTTTTAGTAGGTTAGATCATAAGCACTATCTGATTGTTTAAAATTTTTCGAAAGCTTTACACTGACAATGGGGAAGAAGGCATTCAATTCATTAGCTGTTAAATCGTTTTCCTCATTTACACCCTTTTTTGATTTTAATTCCTTCTATATCCCCTTGCTTTTATTGTCCGATTCATGTATGGTCCTTATATCTTGTTCTCTTATTTTCGTCTTGATCTGTCTTTAGTTTGTCTTTTAGCATTTTGAATAAACTAATGAACTCACCTCACAACTGCAATCTTATGGGTTGCCACCACTTGGTCTTTCAAGATTTTCAGACGAAAATGTCTGAAGAAGCTACGGTGTAGTGAATCGCGTTACGAATCGCAATTATTAAGTAAAATTCCTTAAAACACAGTATTTGTTTTTTATTATTGATAATGGAATTTTACCAAATAAAAGCCTCCCAAATTCAAAAAAAGCTTTGAATACTTCGAGGATAGTAACGATTCCATTCGAGATCCAGATTTTATATAGAATTATATGGAACAGAAAAACAGGAAGATGCTGATGCAGGTAAAATAATAATTTCTGGTGAGGTTTTTTTTTCAGAGAAAGTAACACAAATGGCCGAGACTTTTGACCTACCAGTGACTGATAATCAATCTACTACACAAAACAAGAAACTCACTAGAAAACGGAATAGGCAACCGGAAACATAAAACATAAATAAAGAATTGTGTCAAAGAGACGTTAAAGGTCTGCGAAGCGAGATGCAAATATTTATGTAGTAAAAATATAAGTTTATTGGATCGGAAAAAATATTCTGAGATTTCCAGGTATTATCAAACGATTCAAAATGGCATTTTTATGCTAATAATACAGAGAGAATAGATAAAGTACGGAAACAAAATCTCAATCACGCAGAAATTACACGTTTAAATATTATTTTCACATAGAAGATGTAAAAATTCGTGTGTGTAAAGTATTTTTCTAGTCGACACTTGATATTAGTCAACAGAGAATTAACTTTTTCCACGAAAAAAGAAAGATGCACTTACTTGCACTGACATAAACATATTTAATTACGAATTCAATATTGAGCTTATAAAATCAAAAAAAGTTAGGTGTAATGTGTGCGAGGAACACAGATTAAAAGGAAAATCTGACAGAAGTGGAGAAAAGACCATTATTTTCGAGGAACATCTCAATGGCAAAGTATCAGCAAAAATAGAACGCGATTTGGACAGGTCAAGCAAGATCAGCAAACAGCTCTTATCTGTTTTGATCTAGAAAACGTATTCGCATTGCCTCGTTCCAATATTTCTTTTCTTTTATAGCAGAAAACTCAATACTTACAACCTCACTGCCTACTGCAATTTGAAAAAAAAAGCCTATAGTTGCATATGGATCGAAGGCACACATGCACGTCAAGGATTATCGACTTTCCACAAATCAGAAAAATTATACTTTGGTCTGATTCTTGCGTTCCCCAGAATAATAAATTTCATCTTGAGTTTAGTAGTAGTCGTAGTTTATTTCTCCATCAAAACATACATGGAATGTCAATATCAACACATAAAACAGATATATACTTCAGAAGTGATTAGTTATTTCAACGATTGTTAGAATCATAAAATATCATGTAACAATAAAAGAACTAAACACCTCAAAAACGTCTAGGGAACACTTCTGAATATCGATATATCGTATCCAGAACGATCAGTATGGATGATTTTTTTTGAAATGAACACCTGCATCAATTTCTCACCAAATTATGTAGAGTGCCGCAACAGATTTCAGTTTTTTTTATAAAAAACTAAAAATGCAGCAGATGCGACGCTGCTTTATAATCATTTCATGTATTCAGTGTTTGAAATCAGTTAGTTGGCACTTTGTTTCTGTTGTAAGCACAAATAAAAGATTCAAGTTTTGTGATTCGACCATGGAAAGACGACATTTGACTAGAGAAGAGATGTTACGAGCCGTTGGCATGCTCCAAGCTGGGAGCTCACAACGGGAAGTATCCAGGGTTCTGGGAAGTAGCCCAAGTGTCATATACCGTTTATGGTCGCGTTTCAATGAAACAGGTAGTGTAGAAGAACGCCATACAGGTCGTTTCAGGATTACTACAGTCGCCCAAGACCAAATTTTGGTTTTACAAGCCAGAAGAGATCCTACTACCACAGCATCTCAATTAGCTCAAGAGCTATCACGAGTTCATAATGTACAAATTTCCGACCAAACTGTGAGAAATCGACTGCACAAAGGTCAACTCCACTCCAAACTTCCTTTAAGAGTTCCACAACTGACCCATGGAAATCGCGCTGCTCGTTCAGCTTGGTGCCAAGAACACGTAAACTGGGATCAAAAGAGGTGAACCACAGTTCTCTTCACTGATGAATCTAGATTTAGTTATTATACCGATTCGGGAAGAATTCGAATATGGAGGGAAGCTGGAAAGCAAAACCGTCCCCAGCATGCTCGAGAAGTTGTTAGACAGGGAGGCGAATCAGTGATGTTTTGGGGAGGTATACGCCTTGGTGGAAGAACTGACCTCGTTTTCATACAGAACAACCTCATGGGAAATTCTTACGCAAATGAGATAGTTTTACCTGTAGTGGTACCGTATCTCCAAACAATGGGTCAAAATCCACTCTTCCAACAAGATAATGCCCCTCCTCATCGTGCAAGAGTTGTCTTGAACGTTCTTGAAGAGAATGATATCGATCTTCTACCGTGGCCATCCTGCTCCCCAGATCTGAATCCCATCGAGCATGTGTGGGACACCCTAAAAAGAAATCTCCTGCGTCAAAACGTCTTCCATCATGAACAGGAGGTTCGATTAGCAGTTCAGAGGGCTTGGAATGACTCAGGCCAAAATGTAATAGACAATTTGATATTGAGCATGCCGCGACGATGCCAAAGTGTCATTAATAACAGAGGTGGACCTTCTGGGTACTGAAAAATATAAGTGCTTCCATATCGTTTCGAAAATATTAGTTTAGGATTTTTTTTTTGTGTTTTACCAAATTTGGTCATTTTCAAATTTCAAATTTTTTTTTTATAATAGTCAAATATTATTTTGTTTTCTTAAGAATACATTATATACAATACATCCTAACAAAAACTGAAAGATTTCTATAAATTCGAATCATCAAATTCATATTTTAAAGATATTGGTAAGTGTAGACTTTTTTGAGATGTTTATATTCAGTAATAAGAAAGAAAAGAACAAATGACTAGCAAGATATTTGAATAAAAACTATAGGACAGTTTGACATTTTGAACAAATAAACTGATGTGTACATGTATGAAATCAAAGCCTTCAACAAGATGTTTCGTATCATATTATAGAAAAAGAAAAAAAGAACTAAGATCCATCATTCATAGTTATATTCATAAATTCATCAACAGAGTAGATTGGGTTGTTAACAAGAAAGTATTTTGCTTTTGAAATGATATGTTTTATTGGAAGATTTCTCATTGTAATTGGAAGTCTATTATAAAGTGTTATGCAGTGGTGGTTCGTAGCAACTTGTGATCTGTTTATTCTGTGGTATTCTGTATGGAGATTGTCTCTATTTCTTGTGTTATATCTATGTATTCCAGATTCAAATTTTGCATGCTGAAATTAATGAAGGAACATCCGATCCTCCAGGAGATAATGCAAAAATTTGGAGATCCCGGCCATAGTAGTATTCAAGAGGTGGATAATTTGCACAGCCAGATTGAAAAAAAAACTTTCTGCTGTAGACATTTTTGGCCCATTAGGATTATTGATACTTCTGCCCTCGGTCATTAAAAAAAAAACACTTGTTGTTTTTCACATAAAGTATCGAGATTTCAAACTCTATAAAGAAGCTCCCTAATCTCTCAATTCCAAAAAAGTTCCATATGCTTTAATAAAGCAGTTAAAATTTATCAGTAAGCATCCGAATAAAATATTTTGTAAGCATCATCATAGGGACGACTCTTTCACTGAGGTATCTATATCTCCTGTACGGAACACCAGACAAAAGAAAAGCTCCTCTGCTTCAGAATTTCTACTTCCTGAAGTGAAAAACTGCTCCAGAACTAAGAGCTTGTCATTTTCATTTTGCAAAAGTAGCAGATCTAATGAAATTATTCAAGTTCATGCCTATTGTTGACGTAGAGTTCATTAAAACATTTTTCAAGGAATACAATGACCCTTCCGTATTTAGAAAGGAAAAGAATAAATAATGAACAGAGTAGGAATTAATGAATTACGTTGGAGATATTGTAGGATAACTTTGAGTCATTAATTATGTTCTGATGCAGTATTTAAACACGTCCTTTTAATTTATTGAAAAACTTTCTTTTGCCCATGTTAGAATATTTTGTATTCGTTTGTAAAAATTTGCTTTCTTATAATAAAATATTTTTGTTCTATCAGCAAATTTCTAATTTATTATTTTAACTTCCGGTATTTTTCTCCTTATATTTCCTTTACAAATAAGAGTTACTATTGATGATGAACATAAAAAGATCACCACAGTGAAATCAATAGCAATAACGAAAATGTTCTATGGCAACCGTCGGATTACGTTTTTTGACAAATCACATATTGTACTATTAGAACAATATAATATTGGACCCACGATATGTTGGCATCGGTGAATTATGATGCGTAACATATAGGAAATGTTTTATAGTCGTTTTAGGAGGTATTCTGGTCTAGAAAATTGAAAAAATCTATTTTTTTTTGCATATTTTCAAAGCTTACATTTTCAAAAATATGCTCTTAAAAGGATTTTTCAAAATTCGAATCATTTTGGGAGATAGAGCGGATTGATCGGCCGAGCCGATTGATCACACAATGAACGGCAGAAATTCTTTTGTATCCGACTTGAACTCGGTATGTACCCTTTTAAATTTTTATATATACCTGAATAACAGTACGTACCCAATATACCTGGAACTGTCCACACAAAATATACCTGGAAGTGTGTATCTCTATAGTATAATTTACAAATTATTACTTATATATTTTTCTGTTCAGTTTAGTTTCGATCTTGGAGCTAAGTAGACATGTGTTCAGTGCATAGTTAATGAATAACAAGTTTTTTAGTTTTTTTATAAATATTTATAGAAAAATGAATAAGAAAAGTGCACGGGGAAGCTGTAATCGTCCTGATCGGAAAAGGAAGAGACATTTTCATCGAATCAATTCACCGTAGAAAGTGAAACTAGTTTTACAAGTGCTTCTGCAGCCAAATTAATAAATTATGGACGTAAGGAAATAATAATCCCACCAAAAACATAAAATGTACAAAAATGCAAGTCACGCAATGAAAACACTCTGCTGTAAAAAGGTGTGAGATAACGTGAAACCAAGTCGATCATTTCAGTTAGTATCCACACATTTGTATTTATATAGAATAAAATATAATGACTTGGCAATCGCTCTACAACACAATAACATAGGATATACAATATTCAAAGAATAATATCCTAGATTGGATGGAGCAACAGTAATACCAAATACTAAAATGGGGTTGCTGCTCAATTTTATCATATCGTGCCATGCGATTGCCAAGTCATTGTTTTTTCTATATAAATAAAAATGTGTGGATATTAACTGAAATGATCGACTTGGTTTCACATGATATCTCACACCTTTTTACGGCAGAGTGTTTTCATTGTGGGTCTTGCATTTTTGTACATTTTATGTTTTTGGTGGGATCTCATCTCTTTTTGTAAATAATCATTGGCTTCCTTCACGAAGGATGAACATGATCTATAACTTTTCATATGGTTTTCGAGATTGATGCAAGGTAACAATCTATCGAGAAAATTGTTATAAAAGAAACACAACAGAACAGAGATTGAGCAGATAATGTTCTATCTCAAAAGAACTGGTTGAAAATTTTTGACAGCATTTGATCTGTGATTTTTTCAATCATATAATTGTACGATTTAATCTATGCGCCACACACCGTGCCGCTTAAAGAAAGCCTATGTCGTGGATACATTATTTACAATATAGATATTTCCCCCAAATTAGGAGGCCAAAGTAAGCCGCACAGGCAATGGTGCCTTGTCGCGTATTGTTGGTTGCCTAAAGAACCGTTTCTTAAGGGGCGCGGCGGATCAAGTCTTTCTTCCACAGAGGCCGCCTCAGACGTTCAATAATTTGTCAGTATTTTGCGATATTGAAAATATTATTGATCGTGTAAGGATGAAATATTCATGGCTTACTTCCATATTGATAGACGTTCAATAATATTGTCAGTATTTTGCGATATTGAAAATATTATTGATCGTGTAAGGATGAAATATTCATGGTTTACTTCCATATTGATAGATTGATGTCAATATTTTTGATATAAATATTGACAATATTATTGACCGTGTGAGGCATCCTTTTAGAGTTCTTTTTATGGCGTAGGAATGAGCCGACTTCTGTTTATGATCAGAGTGGCGAAGGAATGCACTTTTAGTGAGGTTATTAGGTTAAACCAGAATTGCGATTAGAATGAAAAGTGCTAAGTTTTATGTAATTTATGTAGAAGTTATGACTCTTCAAGTAAATATTAGTGTTCGAAACTTCTGCGAATTCTTCCCAGAGCCATACAAATGATGTCGTATGGTTCGTTTCACGAAAAGAAAGATATTACGTACCTTTCTCAAAGTAGTTTTCCAAGGTGAGGAAGCACTAGGTATGTGCGAAGCTCGAATTCAGAAAACAAAGCTTGGATTCTAGAATTTTTGTATTTTTTCTCACTCTGTGGGATAAATAATAACTAAATCTAAAATTTGAAGTATGTCTGTATGATAGAAGTTCTCAAACAATGTGATGATCTGTGAGTCAGTTATTACAGAAAGAGGAAAAAATGGAGAAGTTCGACAGTCTGTAGTTTCTATAATATAGGTGATATGAGCAAGAAAATTTGTAAAACGGGTAATTTTGGTAGTATCCCTTGAATAAGGAAGGCACAGCTAGTCTGCTTTATCCACAACAAAGTTATAGAAGGTCGAAAATGCTCTGAAACGGTTCCTGAAAAGGATGGTACGGCTGTGCGTTTGTGTTTTGTTCGTTTACTTTTCACGATGTTTATGTAATTCTGCTATGTGCTACCTGCAAAGAACAAATTAAAGTTTCCCAAACTGCACCATGTGGTCTAGGATTTAAAATTGTGTTGCAGTGCAGTTGTGAGATTAAATAAGTACATTCAATCATGTCCTTTGGTGAATAAAGCATATGAAATTAATCGTCGAATCAAAACAGCTATGAGACTTTTGGGAGTAGCATGAGAAGGAATAAATATTTTTCGTAGTATCATGGGTATATACCAAGATTTATGCATCAGTACTTACTACAGTTGCCTAGAAAATTGACATTCAGCCACAAGTGCAATTTAAGCTCAGATAATATCTAGAGCAGTAAAAGAAGAGCAAGAGTTACAATCTGTATCTGAGCCTCATGAAAAACCAAAATACTTGACGCTTTCTGGAGATGGTACCTGGAAGAAGTGAGGATCCACTTCACTTTTTGGCATTACAACCCTAGTTGGTAAATGTAGTAAAAAAGTTGTCGATACTGTCGTAAAATCTAGCTTTTGCCAGAGTTGTAATTTGTGGAAAGGTAAGAAAAACTCTGATGCTCAAGCTTATAAAGATTGGTATGAGGAACATGAAGATTCATGCACCATCAATTACCTTGCTTGAAAAATGGAGGTAGATTCTGTGGTTGAAATGTTGAATAGATCGGTCGAGAAGCATGAAGTAAAATATTTCAAATATATTGGAGATGGAGACTCCAAGACATTCAATGGTATTCTTGATATGGAGCCGTATGATAATAATCCAGTTGTAGTGAAGAAAGAGTGTGTTGGGCATGTCCAAAAATGTATGGGTGCCAAGTTCCGCAAAGCAATAGTGGTATTGGCGGCAAAGGAGCTGGTAAATTCACAGATAAAGTTATCAATGAGCTAAGTTTATACTACGGTCTGGCGATTAGTCGGCATTCTGACTTTGTGCAGAATATGAAAAGTGAAATATGGGCTACTTATTTCCATTGAAGTTCAAGTGACGAGGATCCACAACACATGTACTGCCACCTGGTTCATCACACTGGTGTAAATGGCAACAAGCCGCAGACAACAACACCCTTGAAGGCTTTGTTCACGAGCACCTTCCTCTAGGTGTTACAAGTATTGGATGTAATTAAGCCCATTTATACCAGCTTATCATCTGGTGATTTATTAGAGTGATGTTTAGGATACAAAACACAAAATAATAATGAATCCCTCAATTCCTTGATATGGGACTTTTGCTCCAAAGCATAACCACACTGGAATCCAAACTATAGAAATTGCAAATTATTTAGCCGTTGCTATTCTTAATGAAGGCTTTTTAAATATAGTAGCACTCATGGGCATCATCGTTGGTACTGAAGCTCTTACATTTGCTGTTAGAAGTAACGAGCTGAGGATTAATCGCTCTGAACTACGAGCTTCTAGCTTCTGCTGTTTCAAAAGCAGGCAGAACAGCTCGTTTAGGAGCAAGAACTGCACAAAATCTCGATTTTGAGAAAGAAAAAGGTCAAATCTATGTATATGGGATCGCCGATGAATCCAAAGTGAGTATTAAATATAAGTATTTGAGTTATTCTACTGGAAATCTTTCTCAAACTTCAAACGCGTTTTTCTCAAAACTCCTTTTGTTGAGGTGGTTGACACAATATCTCAAGTTCTATCTGACCAATTCCTTAGAAATTTTGTGAGAATCTTCTTTATACATCCCTTTATCACTTGGACCTTGGATTTTGTAAAATTTAGATTTTAAGTATTTTTTAAAAATTCGTAAGGGTCGAAAAACGGGTAAAAAAATTTTTTTTTCAAGTTACGCCGTGATTTTTTCGGCCAAGGTCCAAGAGATAGCGACATTTTTACTAATTAAGAATTTTTTTCGTATGTTCGATTTAGATCACTACAAGGGTTGGAATCATGTCAACCAAGAAGCACCGTTTGACTGGCAACTCCCACTTCACCGGCCTGTCACTGGATGAATTTTGGACTTTTTTTTAATATTTTTTATATACTTTAAAAATCAATAAATATTGAATAAAAAAATGGATAGTAAAAATGTTCTTCATTTTTTTTATCCTAGTTTGAAAAATAACCAAAAAGTAGGGCTCTAGACCAGAATACCCCCTTTACTATTCAAGTTAAGACATTTTATATTTTTCTTACAAATAACTATCAAGAATGAAATGGAAAAAATCGAATATTCCCAACACTCACAAGAGCCAATGCAATGTGCTGTTTAAATCAAATTGTTCATAATTTGCTTTCACCATTGTGTAGCACAAACTGCATGTTATCATCGAGGAAAGCAGTAAAAAATAGGAAACTATTAAGTGTGTGATTTGCTCAATCATCTGCATATTTGGTGTTGAGCTGAATTGGGGAAAGTAGCCTGAAAGATCAGTTATGCCTGACAGAGAGTTAAAGGAATATCTCTGGTCCCTACTCTTTTCATAATGAGCATAGTACAGAGTAACCAGATTGCAAGATATAGAGAAGTTAGGTCCTAAAAATTTAATTATATATAATACAAGTGCTTACCTAAAAGTTGAGCTCCATCAATATTAGTATAGGATAAATCTGCTCTCTCAAAACAACACCAGCTTAAATTAGTACCAGTCAACTTACAGCCCTGCATATTTGCATACTTAAAATTGATATTTCTTAAATCTAACTTGCTCAAATCTGCTCCAGCCAAATTAACTCCTTGAAATCTCAACTCTGCTGTATATGATGTTTTGATTAAAGCATCTATCACATCTCTTCTTGTTAATGGAACATCAGTTTTTTTTTGCACCCTTAAATTCTCCAACTGGGGAATAATAGAATCAATACCAAAAAATTTTGCTTCTTGCAATATCCCTTCTGGATTCACATTCGAGTCATATATCAGATGGCCACTCCGTAAGTAGTTAAGAATAGGTTCAAAGTAAGTTGGACTTCGATCTATTAAATAGGCACCCTTTGAATCCATATTACTGGGAATGAATAGATAGTCATCTTCATTATTAGCAAACATCCGAGCTAACATACTGGTAGGCTCTTTACTGGTCAATGTTGATCTTGAAGTTGTGAAATATTTACCTCCAACGTTGAGTGTTATCCATTCTGAAAGTTTCATGCTTTTTGGCTTTATGAAATCCTCTCCAGCTGATATATACAATTCATCATTATGCCGTATGTAAGAAATGTCTGTAACTTCTGTACCATCTTTCAAATAAATCCGTTTTGGCAAAACATTGAGCCTCATGTATATTTCATTACTCAACGTTTCAAAGGTGGTAGGCAAAATGAATTCCTATAATTAAAATACTGCAGTGAATTATAATGGTAATAAAAGTATTCACCTCTCCATCTGAAGATTGTCCGTTCTTAAAAGCTGTTATACGCTTCTCAGTCATGTTAATAAAAATACGAAAAAGATCTTCAATCGACCAATCGTAGCAATAATACTTTCTTTTTTAGGAATAGACTGTTCCTACGATCTCATTTTTATCATGAATATATATCCAACTAAAAGAAGGTGAAGCAGTTAATTAATTTATGCTTCAATCAAAACTCTTCAACAAATAGTATAGAAAGCTAGAACTAGAATTAGAAACAAAGTTTGGTTAGGTTAGACTGACATGAGAACCAGAGAAAAAATTAGTCACAGATAATACACTATCTATCTAACTTCTTTTGAATGTGCCAGGAAACAATGTCCATTTACAAAAGCTTCAATCTTTTTAATTGGGCCCGTCTCTCAATAAATCTTGGATGGGATGAGTATAAAAAAAAGATTATAGTATAAGTACAATTACTTTGCTCGAAATAGTGTTCAAATACTGTACTCAATTACTTTCGTGAAAAGTAATTGAGTACTGATTACAACTGTACTCGAGTACTTGTTCGAATACTTATATGAATACTTTTGTGAGCACAGAGTTCTCTCTCTATTCCTTTTTGTGTTGGTGAAGCACAGTTATTACTATTATGTATCATTATAATGGGTTAACAGTGGCTAATGAATATCAGTGAAACAAAATATCAAATTTTATTGTTATAATATGAAAGGTACTCAACTAACAAATGAGAGAAATAATGAAAATATCAAATTTATTGAAATTTGAAATGAAAAAAAAAACTGTTACAATAGCATAGACATGCTCACGAAACTGATTCGAAAATAGTTGTAAAATTTTCTTTCAGTAAAACTAGTTTCTCGAAGTTGTCGTCACTTAGAGAATTACGGCGTGTAGCGTCTACTATGAATGCGAATAAAACATTCGTTCAACAGGTACTGACGAAGGTAGCACGTGTTGAACTTCAGAAAAAGTGTTTTCAAATTAGAATAGTCGTTCAACATTAAAAAATTCTTCCGGTTGCCATTTAAATATTTGACAAGCTCTAGTTCAGTTTTCGTACACTGTACTTGTGCTATATTTTGAACACGAGATCTGAATTTGCTCTGGAATAGTCTTTATTGAAGTCAAAAAATCATCATTGGTGGAAGGAGAACTGCGGAACTCGTGAAAAGCGAGGCAACGCCAACAAGTTGCAACGAATTCTTGAGACGACTGGCCAACTTTGTAAATACTCGACAAAATTCCAACACTTGAGGAACATCTTTCGGCAGTCCGTGAATCACATCAACGGTACAAAACGAGCGAAATCATCCCGTTGGAAATGGTGCTCTGGGACTCTTTTTCCAGGATAAAACTTCCTGTCGGTAAATATTTGATGAGACAAATATTTTCCGCGATAAACTTCGAAAGGAGTCTACACAAGTAAACCGCATGGCGGGTAGATTTGGGAACTAGCTCTTGTCAGAAATTGATCTACGGACTTTTGAATAATTCTTCTTGAATTGAAAAGAATTGATAACACGAGAACGAGAATACAGACATATTCGATAAGATAAATTTGAAGTAAAAGAAAACTATTCTATGTTCGAAATCTGCCGCTGTGCTGCCATAATTATCAATGTGTCAAATGTCTCCTGTCAGTCGTGAGTATCAATCTAACCTCTAGCATATGTGACCTGGAAAAGTTGTTAATTGCTTAGAAAATTTGTGATAGGAGCACTTATTTACCTATTAAATAATAGGAAAAGAAGTAGTATGGCTTAAAATGTCTTGGAAACGTCCAACTTGATATATTCGAGAGATTGATCTGCATTTGATAATCATCGGGAAAATTGAGATTAATCACTATTTCTGTAGTTTTCTACTATCTCAAGATGTCGAATTCACTTTGTAAGAATTCGGTTCAGAGAATATATCAAGAGGTGATAGACGATGTTATATCTGGAGTGAGGGAGCAGTTTCTAGAAGATGGAGTAGATGAACAAGTACTTCAGGAGTTGAAACAAACCTGGGAATCAAAATTATTAGCTAGTAAAGCTGTACAAAATGAACAAGAAGAAAAAGTGAAACAAAAACAAAGTGAAATTTCCAGTGCAAATGGATTCTCTAAACAAATGATACCACAAGTTGTGAATCAACATAATACAATTCAAACCCAACCACAACAGCCGCAGATAGCTCAAGTGAAAGCAAAAATGGTTCCTATTCAGATTACCTTACCACCTCAACCTGGAACTGAAGGGCAACGAATTTTAACCATTCAAGTTCCTGCAACAGCGCTTCAAGGTAATCAATTGCAGGAAGTACTTACTGGGCCAGTCATAACGGCAACCATGGGCTTGCCAGCAAATATTGCATCTTCCTTACTACAACAACATGTAAATGCAGCTTTTAGTAGTCAACAACAGGCTATAACAATAGTTAAGCAAAATATTGTACAAACAGATGGTCCAGGAGATCATATCGAATGTGAGAATATAGAAATAGAATTTATAATGCCAAAATTGACAAAATCTGCAGCTAAGTCTAGTAAAAGATCCAGACAAATATCTGGAAAGTTGAAAAGGCAAATTAAAAAGTGAATCAAACTGATGGTCCTTTAGATACCTCAGATGAAGAGGAAGATGGTTCTGAGGATAATGATGAAGATGATGAGGAGGATGAAGAAAAAGACGAAGATAATGATATGGAAGACGAAGGAGGTGAGGAAGAGCCATTGAATTCAGAAGATGATGTTACTGACGAAGATCCAACAGACCTGTTTGATACAGATAATATAGTTGTGTGTCAGTACGACAAAATAATAAGAAACCGCAACAAATGGAAATTCTATCTCAAAGATGGCATTATGAATCTCAGTGGTCAAGATTATGTCTTCCAGAAAGCTAATGGTGATGCTGAATGGTGAATCATATATATATATTTCAATATTTTAGATGTTTCAGTCTTTTAACAAGGGTGGTATTTGTTTTTTGAAGACTGTTTTAATTAAGGACGTTTTTACCAGGCCAAAAATTTATTGAATTTCCTAATGAGACATTTCCCAAAAGTAACGATTGTAATATTTAGTTTTTGATTATGTGCAAAAATGTTGAAAAATATTGTAAAATACCAGAATGTAGATGCAAATAAAGCTATTACGAATTATAAATACTTGTATAAGATAAAATGAATGCTGTTGGCACAATGAAGCAAAAAAGTAAGCTAAGGGAGAAGGTGCATAATACATTTAATTAGATATTCATCAGTATAGTTCTAACCGGGGGGCAGACCACTCCTTTGAAATGTGTACACTGATTTAAAATCACTGGTTGATTTATATAAATCAGTGATGATTTACCGGTTGATTTGCTGAAATGTGTACACTGATTTAAAATCACCAGTTGATTTTACTAAGATATTAATCACTATGAGATTTACTGACTGATTTATTCGTGAGTATACTTATCGATAGATTTTGCTCATGTGACTGGTTATTTATGTTGGATTTTTGATTCAAGAATGATTTATCGATTTATTTATTTATTCAAGATGATGATCAATCAATCCATTTATTTGTTCCATATAAACATAATTTTTGCAGAATACGTCATCATAAACATAAAATACATAAAAAAACAAACAGAATAAAGACCTAACAATAATAGACGAAATCAGCTGAGACAAATATTGTCCTCAAAATACTCCTGGAGAGTGTAGTATGGTGTCCTCCTAAGGTAATTATTTAATCTTCTCAATTTATTTTGTGGTCACCCTTGTGCCTCCTGTGGAATGTGATTATAAATTTTTACCAAAGCATAAACAGAGTTGTTCTGAAGGTAAGTATGCTTAAATCTGGGTAGCCTCATATCGTTCTTAGATCTCGTGTTATGCTCATGTTCACGCTTAATCTCCACAAACAGGTCTCTATTATTAACTATGAACATAATTGCTTCATAAACATATAGACTCACAACAGTTAGCACTGATCTTTCCACAAAGTGAGCCCTGCATGATTGTGTTTTGCTCAGCTTAAGAATCTCACGAATACGTCTCTTCTGTAACAAAAGGAGCCTCAAGATATCCGATGAATTCCCCCACATAACTATCCCATATCTCAGTCTACTATCAATGTATGCATTGTATGTTTAAATGCTGTGGAGACATTCACAAGTTCGGACAGTGTTCTTAGTGCATACACATATCTGGCCATATCATTTGCAAGTTGGTCTACATGATCACCCCAATCCAGTCGATAGTCAACCGAAACACCCAGGAATTAAAGGCTATTAGATAAAACCATGGCATCTTATATCCATGAGATATGGGTATGTGTTCTCTTCCATATGCAAACCTGACAAGTTTGGTCTGTTGACTGTTCATTTTCAACTCATTGAAAACCAGGCATCAAGATCGACAAGCACATCGTCCACTACCGAATCCAGAGAAACCGGATCGGCGAGCACTAGAGAAGTGCCGTCTGCAAACTGGACCATGAATTCAGTTGTACAACCAGGTAAGTCATTGGTAAAAATCAGGTAAAGGAGGGGACCCAAAACCGACCCCTGCGGCACCCCCCTATCAATAGCCAACATCGTTGACTGCAGTGTCTTCCCAGTTGTAGGCTCTTTTTCAGCAACACATTGAGATCTTCCTGATAAATAAGACCGAAGCAGATCCAAAGGCCTGCCTCTAATTCCAACCGCATACATCTTCTCAACCAAGTTGTCATGGTTGACGGAGTCGAAGGCTTTACTAAGATCGATACACATCAGTGCTGTTATTTTACCACTGTTTAAGTAGGAGAGAATCTTTTTTACAGCCTGATATATAGCTCTTGTCGTAGTCCTACCGTTTCTGAAGCCATTTCGGTATTCTGAGAGTACCCTGTAAGTCTCAAAAAAGTCGACAATTCTATTGTAAATAGCTCTTTCAAATATCTTGTCAATGTTACTGAGTATAGATATAGGTCTGTAATTCCCCATAAGCTGTTTGCTCCACCTCTTGTACACTGCTCTCACCTTGGCCATCTTAAGTTTATCAGGATATACACCACTGTCAAAAGTGAGACTTATCAGATATGCCAGAACAAGCAAGATCTCATCTGCAATCATCTTAATAAGTTTGACAGGAATTCCATTCAGTCCCACAGATTTTGTGTTCTTCAAAGAGCTGATTAGATTGATGACCTCTCCAGAATCCGTTGACAAGAGCACAAGGCTGTTACACGGGTAAGAACCAGTTTGTCTCAGACCAGCCTTGCTTCCTCGAATCACCAATATTGCTGGACGACTCGTAGCCCTGATTCACAAAAAAGGTATTAATATCATTCAATACTTCCTGATATCCCTGCTCTCCTCCACTCAGTTCCTGCAAGATAGAGACCTTCCTTCTAACCCGATTGCTGTGCATCCTTATCGAGTTCCATGTTGCAAAATTTTTATTTTTTGATCTTAATATGCACTATTCATTGTACATCTTCTTGGCCTGTCTAATAACTTTTCTAAGTATTCCACTGTATGCTCTGAAGAAGTCATCAGATACCTGCCCTTCAATTTTCTTTTTCTATATCTCCATTTTTTGCCTGGAGGAAGTTTTGATACCAACAGTAATCCATGGCTTTTTTTTGCGATTTTATTGACTTCATAGCAAATATGCGATCACTTATTGACTGAATAATACCATCAAATGTATCATATGCTTAGTTAGGTTCAGACTCATTATAAACTCTTGACCAATCAACATTACTCAATTCCTCTCTGAAGCTTATCATCTTTGATTCAGTGAACATCTTTCCTTTGCCGGGTTTTGTAGGACTGGAAGAATTTTCATTATGTAGTGGTACATCTATACCATAAATTCCCCTCATACAAGATAATATTTCTTTTTATAGTTGTATTACCTTCGAGGTGTTAGAGTTTATTTTTCGCATTTATTTTGTTCATTAATTTATATTTTAATCTCCTGAGAACTATTTTGTATGTCAATATCGATGTGCTACATTTTCTCAATGTAATTTTTTTTGGCATTGTGAGAATAAACATTGTGTGTGATCGATTCGATTCAATGTTGATGTGTACCGTTTCGGGAAGTCAAATTGTTATAAACCATATGATTTGGTTTCAAGAGATGTTATGATTTTTATAGATAAAGTACCTTCCTCTTAAAATCTAAGTGGGATACTTCAACACAGTTAAAGGTAGGTAATTTCTAATGATTCTAAATTAGTCAGGATGATTTGAAATGAACCATTTGAGCATAGTGCACTAATTCGACTGATTTTTCAATACATTCAACTGATTAATAGATGCGGATCATTCGCTCCTACTAGCACTTGAAGTCTTTGAATCTTTGTGTATTACTTTCACACGATTTCGCATTTAGAAAAAACTACCAGAGATAAGATGTATGTGGAGCGACACTTTATATACTTACAATCAAAAGTACATAGATATATGTTGCTGAAAGTTCAAAGCTCTGTTCAAAGACAATGAATTGTAATGAAAATAAGAAAACTAAACTAAGTATTATACTATCACAAGAGTTTATTGAAAATTCAGGATTGCAATTTCGGTCTCTCGGCCATCTTCAGCTGACGGGAATTACTGAACTAAAGCTGAAAATACATACATAAACAGGTAGATACAAAATAATGAGGGTGCAAACAAGAGGTAATAAATGAATTATGATAAAAACAGGTATTATTCAAAGATATACGGACGAATAAGGCGGGCCATTCTGGTGGTTCAGAAGATTATCTCTATAGGGAGTTTGTTGGAATTCAAAAATTTCGATGGACTTTTGTATTCACATTCTATTGTATATCTTTCGTGTTCGTTTATTGTGAAAGGATCATTTCCAAAGAGATCAATTGGTCCATAAAAAATAAATTGTTGATCGACAAATTGCAAATCTTCCTTCTTCGGCCAAAGGTATCTGCCAAGATCTTCTTTAAGAAATTTCAGTTTAATGTATTCGCCAACCTGAACGTTTCTACCTATGAACCAACCAACTTCAAATCAATTTTCTGTGCATTCCCCTTCAAATCATCATCAGAAGATTAAATTTTACTTCTGTCTTTGTTGTATCTTTTTTTTTATTTGTTTTTCTGTTAATTTTACATTGACAGTAATTTTTTTCCGATTAGAATTTTCTTACATATTTCCTTGCGACCCTCTTACTTTCAGTAATCTATCGCTACTGAGTTTTGTTTTGTTGCTTTCAACAAGCCAACAAAGAGAAGACTTCTTCATCGTCATCTCCTTCCCAGAACTCAAAACAACTTTCAAGAAAGAAGAATCAGTAGTATCTACATTTTCTCTATTATCAGTAAAATCTTTCAATTCCAGTGTTCTTCGAGAGGAGAAACAATCATTCAGGTGATTAATATGTTCACTATCTGAATAACGCTTCAATTTTCGGAGTTTGCACTGACATCCTCAAATTTTTCTAGAAATTGAAATAATGCCTAGTGTTCAATTTGAATATAAAAAAGACTAGAAGCTCAAGTTATAAATCGACATATAACACGTAGATGGCTTATTAGGTACATGCCATGATACAAAATATAGTTTTTCGTTTGTCGCTCCTAAAACTTGTCTTATATAATCCCTTTATTTTCCGTTACCTTCAAGAATTTATTTTCAAATTGTTCTGGAGGAATTAGCGATTTACGAAACTGAAATATCCATGCAAAAAAAGGTATCGAGTATATGTTCGAAAAGAGATTCGGTAATGAATAATAAACCATCTTTGTGAAATATATGTTTAAGTAAATTACTGTAGAGACATATTATCAAAAAACGGAGGTACCTTCAATATAAGTATCATCTTCGTCACTGTCATATTCTATGTTGTTCGAAATGTTGTCCTTATCATTGTTACGCTTCAGATCCGTAGTAGGTATCAAGTTTATTCTTTGGTTCACAGGCAAAAAACACAACTCTATATTATAACTCTTAAACCTCTCGACCGGAAATTTTTTCTTTGATGACTCCATTCTACTCAAAAAAGTACCTCTACAATATCCAAATATTTTTCACGTCACTTCCATGTGAACCGAGACATCAGCATATCTCGGAAATCCAGAATTCCAAAATAGCTCGAAAACAAAAGAAAGATAGCTGAAATTGGTTTTCACCAATGAGTTTTTTGCGTAAATCGAGCTGAAGAGAAGAGAGGTAATTGTTTTTCATCTGCAATATTTCATATAGCTATCGAATTTGGTCCGCCCTGTACATAAGAAAATAAGCTTTACTGCTAACTTTCTGACAACAACTATTGCAAAATCTGAGGCTAAACCGAGCAAAAAAACAATTTTTAATTCATTTTATGGATTATCCGATTGGATATTCAAATTGACATCTTGCATGCAGCTATTAATTCTCGAGTTGATTCTATTTCAAAATTTCATGTGATTATAACATTTGCAGGTCTGTATGAATTTGAAATGGATTCACGTATCTTTACGTTGTGACCGAGGTATTAATGGTGAGATAGATTCGGGGATAGAGTTACTTCGATTACACAAATAAGTTTACTGAAAACACTAAAATGACACACTCTCGAAAACACCAACGTCTCTATCTCCACACCTACAGTATCGATGGACATCGAAAAGTAACAACTTTCGACAAAGCTGCCGAAAGCGAAACAGCAAATAGCCTGAATAGCCAAATCGTACGTAAAATAAACGAGCCCTGGCCGAAAGTCGCCTCTAGCTCATACAGCTCGTTATCAGTCGCAGTCACCTTCCTTTAATCATTACCTCGCGATTTCGCTACTACTTACTACTTCAGTAGAAGATTTAAGGGATTTACGAAGTGATTTATAAATCATTGTATGGATTTATTCAGGAATCAACTGATTTAACTGTGATTTCTCTGAATCACCTTGATGATTTTTGGTGATTTATCAACTATTTCATCGATTTACTATTTGATCGAATGATTTACATGCGATTTATAAATCATCGCACTGATTTTACTGGATTTATAAATCTTTATGCTCAGTTTGTACACTGATTTATGGAGTGGTCCGCCCCTCGGTTTAAACACAGTGTAATGGTAAAGATACAGTGGATCAATTTGATTGATGTGTCCATTTTTGTAGGGTGCATGTATGACAGTGATTCCCAATTTCCATGAGAGTCAGCTTTTTTGTTCTCATCACTCGGCTTAGTCTATTTCTCTTTGCATTATCATCAAAACAAGCAACAATTTTTATTTCAACATATTGGTGAAGATGTATTTCATTAAAGATGTTGAAAGACATTTAAAGATACGTACACATAAAATGAGATATTCCCGCTATGATCATTTTCAGTTTGGAGTATTGAAATTGTACGTGCTTGACGCTGGTTACATGCGCAGATACGATAGTAAAAAAATTAAAATCGGTCACACAATTTACAAACGAATTTCCGTAGTTGGCCCATTGTTTTTTCACCATTATCCTATGATTTGAGGGTTATCCACTTGCAAGACAAAGAATGCGTTTTTTTGATAATTTTTTATGAACAGGCCTTTTATTTTATAAATAAATAGAAAAAATGTACACAAGCAGAATTTAATGTACTTTAACAATCAACGATTAATTTTTTAAAATATTAGATTCCCTTGTTCCTGTAGCCGATCTCCAGAAAGACCTCCAAAAAAAGGTGTCTGGCGGTGAGGAAGATATTTCTGCTTCAATTTATCTGAAACCCAAAAACTGAAAAAATTATAGTTTTATGATGGATGAATACAGGTAATGGTCGAAGAAATAGTAATAATTTTAATTTTTGACAAAATGGCGTCTTTATGGCATTCATAACCGTCATGTTTGGGTGATTTTCTTTCTGATCGTATTCTTTTTCTTCTTCTTCTTGCACGGCGCCTTTGTGGACAGCAGGAATGACTTTCGTCATTCTCTAGACAACCACGGCACTGTGTGGTTTCCGATAGTCTCATGACGTGGAGGTATTTGTTGAGTTGGTGTCCCGTCAGTAGGCCAACTACCATCCCAACACTTTTTATCGAGGGATAATAGTTCATATACCCCTTCTTTGATTGCGTCATCTTTATGAGTCTTTTTGACTGTCTCAGTCTCGAGATGCCTGCCCAATAGTTTAGCCTCTCGGTGGTCTTCCAATTTTGAAAGAAAGAGAGCACGTGCGTCCACGGGATGGTCAGAATTGGTTCTGGTCCCATCCACCTAACAGCTGTTATCTTTTTGGCAAGGCTGTCTGCTATCTCATTTCCTTCGATGCCCTGATGGGCCGAGCACCAAACCAGAGTAACTCTGTTTGCAGCACCGAGTTGTTGAAGTGTTGCTTTGCATTCGTCAACTAGTTTGGATGTAACCTTCGTATCTTTCAGATATCCAAGAGCTTTCTGGCTGTCAAAGCATATGTAGATGTATGCGTCTCTGTAGTTACTGTGTAGCTTTTCCTGTACATTCGTTGCAGAAGTTGGATAGTGTGCAAAAACGGGCTGTACGCCTTATCGACCACCCGGAGATCTCCAACCGCTGGCTCTTAGAAGAAAAGATGCTGATCTTTCTCTGTTTTACAGATACCTCCACGGAAGATGCTCCAAGGAGCTGAAAGAACTTGTTCCGGGAAAACTCATGTTTTACCGCAACACTAGGCTGGCAAGGAGTTCTCATCATATGGCGGTACATTTAACGATCCCTTTCTATAAGAATTCCTTCGTTTACAGGGCCGGTGAGCTGTGGAACTCGCTTCCGTCTAATATCCTACAATTTGGCCCTCTTCAAGAAGCAATAAACAGACACCTCAATTCTTCCCAGGTGATCACCCATGTGGTGTAACATGTTCGCCTATTCCTGGGAAGCGCGCATAAAAATAATGCCTCCACCACTATGTGTAGTGGAGGGACGCCCAGAAGACACCCCTCTTCATTGGTATAACCACGACGCGACATCCCGAACAAACTGTACACGGTAACTAAATGCAAGAGGTGGAAACAACCACTCACAAGGTCGAAGTACAAATCATTATCAAACCGATGGATAGGCGCATCCTACCGTCAAATAGTCGAATTCTATACTTCCAAAAATACGCTACCTAGTGAGTTATAAGCAAACTAACTTCCGAAGCGACCGGAAGGTAGAACTGCGAATAACGTGAATGAACGTGCGTAGCGTGCAAGGCCCATCGCTAGGAAAACGTAATTTTACGGGCGTAGCACCCTCAACCCGGACATCGCACACGTATTTATAAGATATATATATATATATATATATATATATATATATATATATATATATATATATATATATATATATATGCGTAGTAATGATAATGATAAGGTTAACCATAATTCTAATTACTCTGCTGCATCCATTTGCTGATTTCTCTACCTCCTTACAAAAGTTACTCGGGTAGATTTTTTTATTTGTTTCTTTCACAAGCTTGAACACTGAAGTCATATAAGCAAACAAGACATAACAACAATAAAGTTATATTAGTCCCCGACAACTAGTTTTCAAAATAAAATAAAGCACAATGAATAGGAGGGTATCACACAAGGCCACGGGTGAATGTTAGTCTAAAATAAAATTAACAATGTATTTCCTTTAATCATTCAAATTTATTTACAATTACATTAGACTTGAGAAAGTCATCTTTATATTTCATACATGGGAATGAAAATAAGTCTCGGCTCGACAAATTACAAGTTGAGATTATTCGAACATAGTTCACAAAACACGTTGCCTTCTACAGTTGCTTAAAAAAATATATAATTTGCTTTATGACACCAATACGCTTCTGTTTGGTTTTAGTTAGAACACTCAAATCAAATAATAATGACATTTCCCATTCAGGCGACAAAATCAAAATACATTGTTCGAATGACATATTCAAAAATACAAATTATTGTCCTTGAATGACTTATACAAGTACACAGTATTTACTTTGATGGCCAAGCATACTGTCAAACCTTACTATAAATAAGTTTAACTTAGTTTAGCTGTCCTAAGAAATAACTCTTACTTCAACGAATTTTCTAATTGGGCTAATTCGAGATGAAACGTTGACAGGAATTGATATACTGCTCCATGTATCAAGAAAGAAATTGAATGTTGAAACGACCCAACTCAATATTTCAACCTTTCTATCATATATTAACATTAAATAAGCCCTGGTTTCTCAATCAATTGAAAGAATAATTGTATTTTTAAGTAACATGTCCTTCATTGCACCACTCGATAAAAAACTTAGTTTCATGTGCAACTTACAAAAGTAATAGAAAACTAACATACTCATTTCACTGAAGCTGAATAATAAAATAAATCTTCAAAAACCAGAAGGTTTCAGGGTCATCAAAATAGCAAATTACTGAATGGATTCAGCTTTAGGTATATAAGTGTGCTTCACATAAACAAGTTTTTAAATGAATTAAAAGATGATATATAAGAACAAATCTCAAATATTCAAAAACATTGATTACATTTCAGCTATATTAGTGGAATATCATTTTGATAGAAGACTGAAATAATTTATAACATGAGATCCATTAAAAATAGCATAATCTCTTTGTGATTCAATAGTAAAATTAAAAGAGTAAATTAAATTATTATCTAATAGAATAAGGAATCACTTAAAATTGTAAAGAGTAAAATAAGGTTTATATCATTATCCTCTTGTAATAATAATGATGATCCAGTACTTCTGAGAACTTTTTGATTCATAGCTTCATCTTAGGAGTTTTTCTTCAACTTGTCAATTTATTCTCATGTTTCATATAAAACTGGAGCTCATTTGTACAAAAATTAAAAATTCATTGGATTGAAAACAAGTTTTTCACATTTCTACTTTGAAGTTTCAAGAGAAAAATTGTGATTTTCAAATAAATTCCTAATGGAAAAATTTACTAAAGTAAGAGTAACCTCTTTTGACCATTCAGAACAAAAATGTTCACAAAAAGCAATTTTAAGAACACTATTTTTTATTATAAAATTATCACTCAACTTTTCAAATGAAATTAATTTTCTCATTACAATCGGACTTCAAAAATGTTACACACAAATTACTCAGTATGTTACAGAAAAAATAGCTGCTGACTAAAGATTTATAAATTTACTCGAATATTATCTAACACTTCTCTTATTTCTAATAAAAAATTTGAGAAGAAAATTAAAATAGAAAACAGATTTTAACTATGGCACAATGTTATCACTAAAAGTTGAGCTTTGATAATGAATCACAATTCCTATCAAGTAAATATAAATGCACCACTTTGACTTCAGACAGATAAAAGCAAAAATTTTATGTTTTTATTTCTTCAACTACCAGACCTAAGTTTTACATTTCAGTTTTGAAACTAAAATGTCATGTATTGGTTTACCAAAATAACGAAAATTAAAGGTCAATTTCTGTGATCGAAGAAAACTTCTAAGGTTGGTACTGTATAGAAGAATGATATCATAAATTCACCCTTTCATCAAAAGAAGTTATGATTATTATATATCATTTAATGTACTCAAACAGAAACTTTTGTCATGAAAAATATTTGATGGTATATTTGAGCCTAATATGATTCATGTACAAATCATAGAAGTTTTCTAATGTCTATTCTGCCATTATCTTAGAGCATTTCTAGTTCAACAAATCCTTAAGAGTTTCTCAAAAATATATTACGAAGATTCGTCATTAAAACCAATCAGAATTAATTCTTTTAGGTTATCTGTAACCAATCTTTCTATTAAAAATTGATCAATATTAAATTCATTGATGATTGATTAACATACTGCCTATTTAATTAAGTGTGCATCATATAAACAATTTATTTGAACTATTTCGTGTGAAAAATTATTTGTTCTTTTTAGGAAAGTGTCATTTTCAGACACTGAAGAATTATAGGACCAAGTTAAAATAATCTTCAGTTCTGCCATTAAAATTAGTAGATGAGAAAATTAAAGAATTACTATAATTGCAAAAGATTTAATTTTACGAGAATCATCGAGATATAATTTTGAAAATATGAATGAAAAATCTATGAATAATTTCTCAATGTCCATTAAATTTGCTCAATTCTTTCTAGTACCTTCATAACGCAAATAATTTAATAGATATCATTGTAAAAATTCAGGTTTGACATATGATGCTGTACCATATCAAAATTTTAGATAGTTCAAATTATAATCATGATATTATCTACATTATCTGAAGGATCATGAGAAGCGAATAAAACAACTTTGGATAGAGGTTGAAATTATAATTAATTATGCTAAAACTTATCTTGGAATAAAAATAAATTATTAGTTGCCGCAACAGCTATAATATTTTCTGAGGGATGCCAAGCTGTATGTAATATCTTTTTATTGAAGTCTAAGCAATCTACACTTATTTCATCTTTTTTTCTTTTACCTCCTGTGCACACTTTCCGAGGCTTGAGAACGGTTTTTGGCTTTGCAATGTCTCTGGACGCCTCAAGCGTTACTTCCCTCTTCGTTGTCCTATCAAACATTCTGAAGAAATTATTATAGGAACCAGTCATTATTGCAGTATCATTTCCATTCCAGCAACATTCGAATTTGTCAAAAATGCAGTCATTTTCATACAGAGAACATAATTTTGTTCTTAAATATTCATGAACCTGGAACAATAAATTACAAAATCAATAATGCCTTTGAATTGAAATCATAATGAATCGTTTTAATTAACGAATTAATAGTACCAATTTCGATGGTTATTATAGAACGATACTTTCATTGACCCTAAGGCCACCTCATACTCAGAAGTTTTCTTTAAGTTTTTGATGTGGAAGTACAAATGTTTCCTTCCTTGGACTATTACTGAATATTGGGTGGATTGTGTAGAATGTTCATCATCTCATGAATGATAAGAACTTATGCGCCAACCGACCAAATAAAGTCCACATCTGATTTGTCTTGAATAGTCGGTATGTGTTAAAAGCATAGTGGTTTTTTTAGTGTTGCCTATACTAAAATAAATAGCCTTTGCCAAGACTCTACAGTTACTAGTTCCCCAAGTAATTAAAGATGAGTTACGCAGTAACGTAAAATTTTAATTCTATATATTTTAATTCAATATAGAGATTTCAAATTTGAAACTGGTAGACTGTTGTGCTTATAGCGTGAAATACAACTGCGTTGCCAAGGAATCTTTTAAGTAATCGAGTATCTATTAATTTAATTCGATGATTTGATTTAAAAATTGCGAGATTGGTGGTTGTTTGATATTGTTTTGAATAATTTAAAGTTAAAAAACCTCTGATCCCAAGTTTTCTTTGATTTCATCGTAGTTTAAAAATTTAATTGATTCTGTCGTTACTACGTGATATTCAATGATGATGATAATAAGAAATTAAACAATATATTATACTATCACAAGAGTTTAATGAAAATCAGGATTGTAATTTCGGTCTTTCAACCATCTTTAGTTGACAAGTACTGAACCAAAGTTGAAATACATACATACATAAGCAGGTAGATACAAAATTAATAAGGGTGCAAACAAGAGGTGAAAAAGAATTATATTAAAAGCAGGTATTATCATCAAATATGGACGAATAGACTGGGCCAAACTGGTTTTTCAGGAGATAAGCTCTGTCTACGCTAATGTATATCATGTGTAAGTCTACGTCAATGTGCTACGTGTACTTTAGGTAAGAATTTAGAAAGCAAGTACTTACTTTCTAATTACAGGGAAAACCAACGATCAACCATCTGGGTAGAGGGTACAATCTTTGTGAAGATAGGTAATTTGTTTTATGATTTAGTCTCTCTGTAGCGTTGTAAGAGTTATGTTAGAACGTAAGAGTAGAATATAGTGTTAATAGTACAAGTACGAGTTTTTCTATTTTAAAAACAACATTTCTATCCCAAGAGACAATATACAGTCCACTCATCAATCAGAACAAGCCCTATGGGGAGTTTGAACATTTTAATTCTAAGAAATCTAACTTTCGTCCTTTAGGTATTCTATGAATAATTTGAAGTTGATCATTAATGGGTGGAAAATGATAGCCATTTTCAATACGGTTGTCTAGTTATTGTAATCTAATTGATGCTCTTTGTATCAAGTTTTTAATGAACGACCAGTCTGCCCTATATAGACGCCGAGAAAGAATTTGAAGTATATTAAGTAAAGATGCAATCCAGAATCGTTTTATAAACTACTAATCAAAAAGAAAATACATCAAATATACAACTCTGGAGAAGAATGGCGAATTTAAATACATCGGATTGAACTATATTCCCCAATTCTCCCTACAGATTGATAGACGTTTAGAAAAGAAGAGCATAAAAATTGCTCCCTTATCCAAATAATTCCACAAAAAGTGTTTTCACTAAAATGAAACCAAGAATGAATCGTACTGTATATATAAAATCGAAAGAATGTGACTTCACATATTTCGGAAATACCAAACAGTACTTACATAGATGAGTTTACGAGCATGAATATTCAATACGATCAAATAAAAATCAAACAGCTTTAGCCAAACATAGTATTTAAAATCTTCGCAGATTCTTACTATTGAGTTCAATGATTCGAAACGAAATATTCTTGAAATGAAATTAAAAAAGAACCAAAAGCAGTCAACTGCAAGGCTCATGTTGATCGATCTATGAATATATATCGGGTGTCCACGCGAGATGGGACATTAAAAGTATATGGAGAAAGTAATGAACAATTGGAGACTTTTTTGTTGTTGTCTTGAATGTTATTCGAACAAAGTTCCGAAAATATTTACAATGCTGTGGCACTTCCCATCATACCGGAAGTTGACACAATCTTTGTTATTTCAAATGGCATAATGTATGTTTCTATTTTTTTTATTGTGGAAAATTAAATTCTGAAGAATTTTATCACAAATCATTGCCACTGTAATCAACGAAAAGGAAGATATGAATTTTTCAATCGGACTTTTGAGATTTTTGGTTGTCTCTAGAAGGCATCATAAAAATACTAAAGATCATTCAATATCGATTATTTCTAGCTCGTAGTAAGTAAAGAGGTTCATTCAGCAGAATTCAATGCATGTAGAGGCTTCACGGTATGCAGGGTGTTTCCAAAACATGTGGCATATAGTAGTACATTCAAAGATACAAAAGTCCGTTTTTTCAAAATAGACTACCTATTTTGGAACATATGCTGATATCGATAATTTCAGAATTAACTATATCTATTGAAATGTGTTACATCGAACTGGAGGTTAGTTTGTTTATGAATGTTAGAATGACCTGCTGAAGGTGAATTCTTTGTATTATATTTTTAGATAATAATCTTGTGGAGGTATAATTTGAGAATAGATAACTCCGAAACGCGTAAATGTGGTCTACAAATTATGAAATAAACAAATTATTTAACTGCAGTTCCTTTTAACTCAAATAGCCAGTAAGAAGAAAAATTTTCTACACACCACAAAAATTGTCGCATCACCTGGTATTCTGAATTCCACAATCGATAAAGCAGCTCGATCGCAGTTACTTTGTCAACACATGTTTTTGGACATATGAGGGAAAAAAATCCTATCTATGTAGTAACATTTGTTACTATACGATCTCTAACACGTCTGAAACAAGAATGAGTTTATTTGACTATCAGTAGTATTCATTCAATTTCTCTTCAGTTTTCAAGCTAAATTAATGCAAGTTTTCTGTGTTTCTTGTTGATTTTCGAATCTTTGAATTTATTGTAATTGCTGTTGACCGTCCTGGACGCTATTTGAGTGATCATGAAGTGGTAAGAATTGTAACACTTCTAGAGGAGGGGGGCGAAGCCAACGTTACGTGGCTAACTTGTTGAATGTTAACCAAAGCACTATTTCAAGAGCCATTAATCGGTACCACGAAACAGGGGAATATGGAAGAAGGGCCGGACAGGGGAGAAATCGGATAACAACACCAGTTGATGATCGTTGGCATCGTTTAACTGCAGTAAGAGTCCGGCACTGTACGGCTAGAATGATACAAATGAACTCGCACCAGAAATGTGCATATTTCATTGCAAACTGTTAGGAACAGGCTCAGAGAAGACGATATCAGACCAAGGGTGGCTTCTACCGGCCCGCGTCTCACCAGAGAGCATCAAGTTGCAAGACTTCAGTTTGCGAGGGAATATGCAAATTGGGGTATTCCAGAATGGTCGAATGTTCTCTTTTCCGACGAGTCCAGGTTCTGTCTAGTATTAAATGATAGACGCAGATATCCTTGAACCCCATGTTGTACCCTTTGTCCCATTGATTGGCGAAAATTTTCAGTTATATGAATGATAATGCTCGGCCTCATGCAGCTAGAGTAGTTACAGAATTTCTGCAAAATGCCGAAATTGATATTTTCAGATGGCCAGCCAGAAGTCCCGACTTGAACCCCATAGAACATGTTTGGGACAACATGTGGTGGTAAATTCAGCAACGTAGGATGCCTTGTATAAAACTCCAACAACTAGAAAATCTGCTTCCTGAAATTTGGAACTCAGTGACTCAAGAGTACATCCAAAATTTGTTTTAAGGGCTTCCGAGACGTATACTGGCAGTATTAGGGCCCGGGGAGGAAACACTCAATTTTGAAAATGATTAGTAACCTTTCGATGGTAGTTGATTGATCTCTTCGCGAATGTTTAAAGATGGTAGAATTTGTTAATTTTTCATTAACATTTAATTAAATATATTACAAAAATAATACCATAAAATGTTATGTATAGTTATCTGTAAACAGAAATAAAATATATAACGTTTTCCCGTAAGATTTATTAGAATTCCTAGAATTTTGTTCGATTTAATAACTTTTAACACATAATTTTAATGAAAAACTATAGTAAACAATAAAATAAGCAAGTAATATGTGAAACATACACATTGATGGTGATTTCATTGCTGTTTCAAGACGCAATTTTTCATCATAAATTGTATTGTTTTTTTTCAATTTCAATTCCATATAATCTTTCAGATATTCAAGAATAATTTAAGTGAAATTGGGTCGTGAATTGACATGGGAAATTATTTTGTAACGTTTTCTGTAAAACACTTTTTTGTATCATGAATCCCCATACTAGGGATACTTGATACATCATAAACGATCGTTGATAAGTTAACTCAACGTTTATATTGATAAAAATATATCTATTAGGAAAAATATAATAATAATCAATTGCATGGAAAGAAAACAAACAGTATATTCTTCAAATAAAAAAACTTTTACAATGAGAAACACAAAAATGTCATCACTTCATTAGGGTTGAGAATTTTTCTTGAAATGCAGAATTTAGAACTAACAAAAAAGTAATATTTTCTTTGGTAAAGAAATAAACTTTGATATATCAAAATTCTTGGGAACTCCCACCACTGCTCTGCCTTTAGTATTTCACCACAATCACAGAGCGGAGAATTTGTGAGTCTTATTCAGTGTGAATACTGTGAACATCTCACATAACGTCACAATGAATCACATAGCGATTTATATCGCAATATATTTCATATTGGTATGAGGTGTACACATGGGGAGTACTTGAAGTACTGGAGTGAGTTTGACTTACCACAAGTCGGACACAGTGTGAAGCGCTGCGGCGAATAGTCAAACTAAAATCGTTTTTAATTTTCTCTTCAATTTTGATATACTTAACCTTTATCAGTTGACTTTGTATAGGCTTTTTGTGTAAGTTAGTACGGGGGCGCCACGTATATACATGATACATTGCTTAGTTGCAATTCTGTTGGATATTGGGGATAGGCTTGCAACACAGGAAAATTCAACCGAGAATGAAACCATGTTCCATTGCTACTATTCATGACAGCCAACTCAATTGTACCACTAGTATATGGCCCCTTGTTGACGATGATCATGTTGAGTATATCAGAGAACTAGCTTCTTCAAGGAGGATATTCAACATTATTGCTCTTTTGAAATGAAGGTTGAATATTGCTCCTAGAAGCTTATCCTGCTCACTGATGGGTTTGCCGACAGCAAAGTGATTAAGGTTCTAGGTTTCTATATGGCTACAACCTTGACCTGGAAAGTGAAACTATGAAAAATCTCACAAGTGACCGAGTGCCCTAGATTGTTAATGAAGTTGCAGCGCTCCTCACATACCATGCTCATTTTCATGGCGTCGCAACATATGGAATATTGTTGTGGGGAGCGACTCATGAAATCCATTGAGTCTTTTGCAGAAGATAGCAGTCAGAGCATTCGGAGGGGTACCACGGACCTCTAGCTGCAGGATGCTATTCAGGAGATATGGTATACTACAATGCCTTTGGTGTTCATACTTTCCCATCTCTAATACATTCAGCAATATGGAGGAGAATATAGTGCGTACGCTGATATCCACAACTATAGCACTAGATCCAAAAACAACTTGGTGCATTCACAGTGCAAACTGGTTAGGACGCTTAGGTATTCTAGATATTTGGACACGAAGTTATATAATAGTCTGTGATTGTATGAGAAGACTCACAGTTGGGTAATTAAAAAAAAAGAAAAGTCAACCTTTGTGTCCTAGAAAATAAGCAAACTTTGGTTTCAGAGTTTCAGATAGTTGCAAGGCTAAATATAAAAACCTTATGAACATATTTAAAGTCTGTGATGGTGGCTCAAGCTTATATTATTATATTTTTTGGTTCATTTGTTTAATGTATGTATTTTTGCTGAGATCATTTATCTATTTGTTCTTGTTTCGTTTTGTTTTATGGGCGAGCTATGTAACTGTTGATGGTTGAAATAAATATCTATCTATCTAACCTAATGATATTCTACAAAAGCAAGAAAAGGATTGTTCCCTTCAAAGAAAGCATTGTAGAAGTAAGGCGCAACATTGATATATATATAGAAAAAACTATCTTCAATGTGCGAAAATTTTGAATTTATGGAAGAAATCAAGCACTTTAAGCGAAGAAAGTTCATTAACCGTTAAACGCCCAAGCGGGGTCTTCCAGGGACCGCAACATCAGAATTTACCTCATAACATCGCTGTCAGCTATGCGTCAGGAAATACATCACGGCCATCCTGTTAGTCTGCTGCGACGTTTCGTGGTGATCGTGAGGTTCTAGGAGTGAATTAGGTACGTGGGATCTCGTAGGGACTCCGGTTGGGTATGTACATAATTTTTTTCATTAATTTTTGTGTTTTTGGCTAAGGTTCTACTGATAATGGAACGTATTGGAAATAGAGAATTGACTAAAACTGAATTAGAATACATCGCAAATAATCTGAATGAATTTTCGGATGAAGAAGCGACTTATGATAGCGATGAAAATTTATCGGACGATGAAGTTCACGTGGAAGATGTATCTGAAACTGAGGAGAACACGGAAATACTGACGGAGGAAGAATCTGATGAGGAACTTTCGGAAGTCGAAGAAAACATTCAGCAATCCGACCGTCCCGTTTTCATATCAAAATCTGGTCTGAAATGGAACAAACAACCATTTTATCAAAGCGAGAGATTAGCAAGAAACATTGTAAAAGCAAGCCTAACCGAATACAGTAAAAATGTGAGTACAATTTCAGAATCTTTCAACTTATTTTTGACTGACGAAATGAAAAACATTATATTCCATCACACCAATCAAGAAGCCTCCCGATATTTGATGCCTGGAATCAAAAAAAAACCAGCAAACCAAAAAGAATGGACGATACTTCGTCGGAGTGAATTGAACTGGTTTCTAGGAGTTCTGATAAAAGCTGGTGCCTTGAGATGTAGGAAAGAAACGACACGAATGTGGACTACAAACACAGCAATTCGAAGATCTTTTTTCAGCAGCATTTTCTCGCAGTATATTTGAGAAAATTTCAACATTTTTACGATTTGATGACAAATCGACGAGAGCGGAAAGGCGAGAAGAAGACAAATTAGCAACAATAAGAGATATTTGGGAGATGTTCGTTAGCAACTGCAAGAATGCTTTCGAACCGTATGAAACTATTACCATTGATGAGCAATTGGTTTGCTTTAGGGGAAAATCGAAACCTGGTCGGTACGGTATAAAGATTTGGGCATATTTGTGTAATTTCCAAATATTTACAGGAAAACTGCCGGGTGGCGTAGCAGAAAAGAACTAAGGTTATCGGGTTGTCAGAGATTTGGTGGAACCACTTGACGTGGAATTACCACAGATAATTTTTTCACAAGTGTTGACTTAGCCAATCACTCGTTGAAAAATCAACTTACACTACTGGGGACAGTCCGTAAGAAAAAACCAGATACTCCGTCCGAACTAAGTATAAAATCTAGGCCCATTCATTCTTCAATGTTTGCATTTACTCGAAATATAACAATGGTTTCGTATGTTCCAGAAAAAAAATATATAATGGTACATCTACTGTTTAGTCAGCACGATGATGATAGCGTATCTCATAATGATAATAAGCCATATATAATTTTGGATAACAGAACCAAAGGTGCAGTTGATAATGCCGATAAACTAATTCGGGAATATTCATGTAGTAGAAGAACGGCCCGATGGCCGTATAGACTTTTTATTAACATCTTAGATATTTGTGCCCTAAATGCTTTCGTAATACATATACAAAAAACCCCGATTGGAAAAAAGAAAATCCTTCTTTTTGCTGAAGTTGGGAGATGAACTAGCTCGCGCCAACATGGAAACGCGTGCAACAAGTAAACATCACCGCTTTCACATAAAATCTGCCCTGAAAGATTGTGGAATTGAGGTTTCTGTTGAACCTGAGGTTGAAGCACAAGCTGATGCTAAAAAACGCGCCAGGTGTTTCAAATGCCCCAGAAGTTTGGACAAAAAAGTGAATACAAAATGTGCACAATGTAAGCAGTTTGTATGTGAAGAGCATAAAAGAATACAACTTTCTAACATTCAAACCACTTGTTTTTTTCATCATCTGATGTTATGGTTTTTTTTTAGTTTTCATGATTCAGTTGTTGTTACTTTTTTTAACGATTGAAGAATTATTTTTTATTTTTGTTCGAAATTTTCATTCCTTCTGTTGCGAATTCAAATTATTATTATGAAATTATACTTGCGATATGCCTTAGACTTTGATTTTTATTGAAAAAAAAGATGCCATCATTAGAAACCTGTTTTAAACTGGGGTCTCTGCAGGACCCCGCTTGGGTATTTACGTTGATTTCAATCGCATGGGTATTTAAGGGTTGAACTCGAAAAGTTTTTAATGGAATAATACATGGCTTCTACATACACACCTCAAAAAAGTCTAGGGAACACTTACCAATATCTTTAAAATATGAATTTGATGATTCGAATTTATAGAAATCTTTCGGTTTTTGTTAGGATGTATTGTATATAATGTATTCTCAAGAAAACAAAATAATATTTGATTCTCCAATGCACCTATTATAAAAAAAATTTGAAATTTGAAAATTACGAAATTTGGTAAAACACAAAAAAAAAATCCTGAACTAATATTTTCGAAACGATATGGAAGCACTTATATTTTTCAGTACCCAGAAGGTCCACCTCTATTATTAATGACACTTTGGCATCATCGCTGCATGCTCAATATTAAATTGTCTATTACATTTTGGCCTAAGTCATTCCAAGCCCCCTGAACTGCTAATCGAAGCTCCTGTCCATGATGGAAGACGTTTTGACGCAGGAGATTTCTTTTTAGGGTGTCCCACACATGCTCGATGGGATTCAGATCTGGGGAGCAGGATGGCCACGGTAGAAGATCGATATCATTCTCTTCAAGAACGTTCAAGACAACTCTTGCACGATGAGGAGGGGCATTATCTTGTTGGAAGAGTGGATTTTGACCCATTGTTAGGAGATACGGTACCACTACAGGTAAAAATATCTCATTTGCGTGAGAATTTCTCGTGAGGTTGTGCTGTATGAAAACGAGGTCAGTTCTTCCAACCAAGGCGTATACCTCCCAAAAACATCACTGATCCGCCTCCCTGCCTAACAACTTCTCGAGCATGCTGGAGACGATTTTGCTTTCCAGGTTCCCTCCATATTCGAATTCTTCCCAAATCGGGATAATAACTGAATCTAGATTCATCACTGAAGAGAACTGTGGCCCACCTCTCTTGATCCCAGTTTACGTGTTCTTGGCACCGAGCTAAACGAGCAGCGCGATTTCCATGGGTCAGTTGTGGAACTCTCAAAGGACGTCTGGAGTGGAGTTGACCTTCGTGCAGTCGATTTCTCACAGTTTGGTCGGAAATTTGTACATTATGAACTCGTGATAGCTCTTGAGCTAATTGAGATGCTGTGGTAGTACGATCTCTTCTGGCTTGTAAAACCAAAAATCGGTCTTGGGCGACTGTAGTAATCCTGAAACGACCTGTATGGAGTTCTTCTATGCTACCTGTTTCATTGAAACGCGACCATAAACGGTTTATGACACTTGGGCTACTTCCCGTTGTGAGCTCCCAGCTTGGAGCATGCCAACAGCTCGTAACATCTCTTCTCTAGTCGCAGCGTCGCATCTGCTGCATTTTTAGTTTTTTATAAAAAAAACTCTCTCTACATAACTTGGTGAGAAATTGATGCAGTTCATTCCTTAAAAAAAATCATCCATATTGATCGTTCTGGATACGATATATCGATATTCAGAAGTGTTCCCTAGACTTTTTTGAAGTGTTTAGGTTAAAAAAAAAAGAAAAACGACGATCCTTCGAATTCTTCAACCAACAGAACCACAAACAGTAGAGAATGTATTTCAAAATTGGTGGAAATGATAGATTACACTAGAGTGTACATATTTTCTTTGATGAACTCAAAATCATCTAAAAATTGTGTAATTAAAAGTGGCATATTTTAAAAAATAACGGAGAATGCAGATAAACAGTTAACTGAAACAGATTTAAACTTATGTATGTAACTGATAAGAGAATACTTACAGGGTAGGTTTCTATTGGTTTTGTTTCCATATGCAGATCCCACACTTTCACCGATAAATAGTCCCTAGAGATCATATATCTGCCGTTATTCGATAACTTGACGTCGGATATACTGGAGATGATTTCGGAAAAAAAACTCCTATTTGTTGGATCCTCGGGTTCCTCGAATAATTTGCTATGTCTATCACAGAGTGCCGCGGATCTCATGTCACACAGTCTAATTGTACCCTTACTGCTACTATAAACAAACAAATTACACTCGACCGGATGAAATTCCGCCGCGGTTATAACTTCCGTCAGCTCCTCCATGTTGGTGGGCTTAATGTCGACTATATTAAAGCTCTGATCGGTGATCTCCAGATGCCATAGGTTGATTCGAAGGTCGTCGGCGGATAAGTAGGTTTCTTGGTCCGAGTTTACGGAAATCGAATTGATGTGGTAGGTATGTGCGTTGGCGAAGATCCTCCTGGGAGACGCTTCCACCATCAGTTCCATCGGCTTGATGATTGGCACGCGCAGCGAACTAACGGTGTTAGGGTCTATCATAGAACCGTTCTCTAAGCGCGTGTTGTAACCTTCCACTTTTTTATCCCTTTCCGAGACCTAAAAAAGAAATCAATTACCATTGGAATATTTGTAGGTGGTGATGAAAGATATTTGCTTGGCTTCAAGTATTTCAACAAGGTCCAACTATAACACCCATATAGTACAAGTTTTCTGTACGATGCGAACATGGCAAATTGATGTTATTTTTCTCCCCTAAGGCAAAGTACTGTTACTGTAGTTAGCTCATTAGAAGTTAGCTGATTAGAAGCCCTTGATTCGAAACGCGTTCGGCGAATTTCCTTACTGAATTCTTTGCAGACTTGATAGATTCTGGTATTGACATACAGTCAAAACCGATTATAATGACATCGTTTACAACGACCGATCGGTTATTACGACCAGATTGTAAGGTCCCGGCCGAATGTTTACTAAACTATCCAGTAAACATACCGCCTATAACAACATCGGATATAGCGACATATCGCTTATAACGACGAAAACTTTATTGATATTCATCGACTATAACGACCAACCGCATTTAGTCCCACCAAAACAAAACAATACGAACGATCATAGATCTTATTACTAAGCATTGAAGTAATAATATTTAGGCGTATTGTTACCTACGCTCTTTCTCCCACCTCATTCGAACCTCTTCCCGGCAATTTGACCTTGCATATTTATTGTTTAGGGCGCTAAGTGAGTTCGAAAGTTTGATTTATAAGTTTTGCCTCTGATAAGACTGTATTTATGGGTTACCATGTCGCAAAAAAAGAGGAAAATGTTTACTATTGAAGAAAAATCTCATATCATATGGAGATTAGAATGGCGAGTCAAATAGTGAAATTGCAAAGGAGTGTGGAGTTTCACATTCTACAGTATGTACTATTTGGAAGAATTGAGATAAAATAAAAGTTATTTTCGACAACTGTTTAAAACTTACACGATCGAGGACAAGTGAACATAAAGTTATGGAAGATGCTTTATTAACATGGTTTAAACATCAGAGCGCAAACAACATCCCAATAAGTGGTCCAATTCTGCAACAAAAAGCCAACGACGTATTATGCGTAAGGAAAATTTTGAGTGTTTGTCATATGGGGTACAACGTTTTTGTGCTCGTTATAATATTGTGGCAGGAAAAGTTTGCGGTGAAGCGGCTGGCGTTCCTGACGGAGTGAGTGAAGAGTGGCTCTCTCATAAGTGGCCTGCGCTGTGCGAAGGATACACACCAGAGGAAATCTTCAATGCTGATGAAACCGGATTGTTTTACAATTTAACTCATGACAAAACACTTAAATTCAAAGGCGAGAATGCAAGGGCGGAAAGTTGTCCAATACAAGAATTACAGTATTGGTTGCGGCAAACAAGACTGGTTAGTGCAAAAGAAAACTTTTGGCGACAGGAAAAGCTAAAAAACCGCGTTGCTTTAAAAACATTCACTCTTTGCCTGTAACTTATGAAAACAACACTAGGTCCTGGATGACATCGCAAATTTTTGAAGAATGGTTGCGTAGCTGGGATGCAGAATTGAAGCCTGGAGGAAAAAATTCTTCTCCTAGTAGACAACTGTCCCGCTCACCCTGTAGTCTCCAATCTGAAATGCATAAAGCTTGTGTTTTTACCGCCCAATGTCACCTCTGTTTTACAGCCCATGGACCAAGGTGTGATAAAAGCTTTAAAAACACAATACAGAAAACTTCTAGTGCTACAAATGATACAGAATATTGAAAACGGGAAAGATACAAAAAGTCTTTGTGTTTTGGATGCAATTCTAATGATATCGGAAGCTTGGGAAAAGGTCACACAGATTACTATAGCCAACTGCTTTCGCCATGCAGGTTTCAAAGATCTTTCTCCATTACAAGCGGAGGACGACGATGATATTCCGCTAGCGAGAATGATACGATCTCCCAGAGATGAAGACGACAACGTACCACTCGCTCAATTGGTTACTCAGTTGCAAAGATCTGCTGGTACAGAACAAAGAATTGAGATAGAGGAATTTATTGGAATATATGACAGTGCTGCTGTGTGCGCCTTAGCTACTGAGAAAGAAATTCTTGCAGAAGCTGAAAGTAACAATCATAACACCGACGAAGAAAACGAAGACCAGCAAGACTCTAAAGAACAGTTTAGGCCAACAACAATTTCCGAGACTCTTAGCGCTATAACAGTTTTGCAAACTTTAACGACCAGTTTAATACTGATGATACTCATAATTTGAGGAGTATGAAACGTAAAATGCAAAACATATTTGAGAGTCGGCTTAAAAAATAACAGACTAAAATGACCGATTACTTTAAAAACTAGTGTAAGTCTTATAGTGCAGCTAAGTACATCTTGCATCTCCAATTATTTCTTAATAAGCATTTTTATTTCTTTTTTGATATTTCATTTGAAAACAATATTTTATTCTATATTAGATATATATATATATATATATGTACTTATGATAATTTAACTACATACTTATGCTATGTATTGCTTAGAACAACTATCGGATATAATGTCGGAAACTATACGGTCCCTCTTCAATGACGTTATATCCGGTTTTGACCGTATATCATTTTGGGTATTAACTATGAGAGTTAGCTTTTTAGGAAGATACACTGCGCCAAGAAATTGACCGACAAAATCGAAAATTCAAATTTATTCAAAAGTTTAAATAATATTAATAGTAATTTATTCAAATAATATTTCCTACAAATACAATACAGGAGATCAAGTCCGAAAAAAACTCATGAAACCCTAAATTATAAGTTACTCAGAGATTGTGCTGACAGAGCTTAAATAAAGCAGTAACAATTATTAGACACAATCGATCTGTAAAAATTATAACATACATTCTGTCAAAAAACGTACCGGGATTTGATTATTTAGAATATCTGCTTAAAACGATTGCCAAAATTTTTGTTGTTGCTAAGTTGGCACAACTGTTTTCTATACTGACGGCAGAGTTTGAACACGATCTGTCATTCTCGATTTTGTCAGTTTTCACAAGTGTGTTTTGCGATTTTTACAATTGAATAAAAATATCGACCAAATTTTGTATTGCAAATGGAATTTCGTGTGCCCAATCGCTGAAAATGTTACAAAAAGCTTACGGTGAATCCACTTCATCAAGAACACGTGCATAAGAGTGGAACACTGCATTCAACAGCGGTCGAAATGTGGCGGAATATATGCCTCGGTCTAGTAGGCCATGCACATCTTCAACTGAAGTTGACATAGATAAAGTAAAGGAAATGGTAATTGAAAACCGTTATTTAAATTTGAGACAGATAGGTAATAACTTTCTGTATCTCACGGATCAATTCGTACTATTTTGAACCATTGTTTGGGCATAAAACCCGTTGCAAGCTATTTTTTACAGCCTCCATCATTACACGTCCTAGATTTTAACTGAAATTCACAAGGTGTTTTCTTTTCCGAGGCCATGTCTCCTTTTGGCCTTTTAAACTTTTTTGCAGTACGCCACTGATCAGCGTACAATCAATTTGGAAACTTTTTTGACACTTGTATTTTTTTTTCAATAACAAACTAAAAAAAAGGACAATTAAAAACTAAATTAATTGCTGGAAGTGTCCTCCACCTGCAAGAATACAGGCCTCTGTCCTTTGGGGTATTTCTTATCGTGTCACAAGAGGTTATTATTCGATTTCTCAATTCTTCTACAGTGTTCACTCGAGTGGTATAAACCAAACTTTTGAATATCCCCATAAGAAAAAGTCTAAACTATTTAAGTCTGGGGACATAGGAGGCCATGGTTCTGGCCCAGCCTGACCTATCCATCGGTTGTTGAATGTATTATTCAAGAATTCCCTAGCTTCTCCACTGAAATGTGCTGGTGCCCCGTCATGTATGAACCACATTATATTTCTCACCAAGAGTGGCATATTCTCGAGCCATAAAGGTAACTCCTCCTCAAGAAATTGCTGATACGCGGGACCGTTTAGTCTGTTGGGCAAAAAATGGCCCAATCAAATAATTTCCAATTATTCCGACCCAGATATTTAGTGAGAATAGTTCTCGATGATGAGATTCTTCAATGAAAGGGGGGTTTTCTTCAGCCCAATGATGATTATTGTGAAAATTTGTGATAGCAGTTCTCCAAAAGTTACCTTCGTCTGTGAACATTATTTAACTATCAAAATGAGCATTTTCTCTAATTTTATCTAAGAACCATCGGCAGAAATTCAATCTTGAAGGAGAATCTCGATGAAGTAGAGTTTGGACGCGTTGAATATGAAACGGGTACAACAAAGAGTCGTGGAGAATCCTCCAAACTAGAACATGTGAAATATTCAACTGACTTCCAATTTTTTTTGTACTCACATAAGGATTCAAATTAATACAGTTCAAAACTGGTTCCTCAATATCTGGAGTTCTGATAGTTTGAGTTGTACCTTTTAAATGATTATTTGCAGTAAATGTACCAGTTTCCCTCAACCCTCTGTGGATATTTGAAAATGTTCGCCTGTCTGGTGGTCCATGTAATGGATATCAGCCAATTCGGCGTTAGTCAAATTAGCCATTTTTTCTTACAGCAATAACTTCAAAAGTCTTAACCTAATCGTTAATTTAATAAACAGTTCGAGCAGACACTTGTTCAACTTTAGCAACTGTCAAAGTGTCAAAAAAGTTTCCAAATTGAACGAAGATGGCGAAAATTGATTGTACGCTGATCAGTGGCGTACTGCAAATAAGTTTGAAATGGCAAAAGAAGACATGGCTCCGGAAAAGAAAACACCTTGTAGATTTTAGTTATAATTTAGGACGTGTAATGATGAAGGCTGTAAAAAATAGCTTGCATTCCAAATTTGGGCCGAATATCTATAATGTTTTGTCTCTTCTTTTAGGATAAGACTAACTAAGTCTAATAAAGTAAATAAATTTAACAATACCAAAGATTTAGAAGCCCTTCAACAAATTATTTCAGATGATGAGAGTGAAGAGCAGTCCTTAGATAGCAGCGACACCGATGAGGAAGAACATTTCTAAGAGCGACAAGATAATTCTGATTCTGAACAAAGTACCGTTTCAAGCGATCAATATAAAAATGAAGATATAAAAATTAAGAATTTTTCAAAGCAATTCAACAAAAAAAAAAAACAAAGTTGGATTCTTAGATCTGGCGAAAAATACCTCTAATACTTATAAAACGACGTGCCAAACATAATGTTTTAACTGAGACCCATGGAGTTGACAACTTTCAAGATATTCTGGATATATGGAATTGATCATAAGTAAAATTATAGACTATATAAATCAGTACATTTTCACATAATTATTCTCGGCCAAAAGAATCTCATGAAACAGATGTCATCAAACTAAAAGCCCTTTTTGTGTTGCTTTACCTGGTAGAAGTATATCATATCGATCGCTTAAATCTCTTGGAATTATTGAGGTTGGATGGTTTTAAAGAGGTCATGAACATAAAATGGAAAAAAGTTGATCGGCCAGAGAAATATTCCAAGTATTTGTTTTAAATTGTGAATTATGTAATTCACTTGGCGAGTTTTCATCGACGAGAAACTGCAAGCAAATGCAGTTTTATACAGTATATACCTAATGAGCTGAGTAAGTATAGAATTAAAATATATGCCCTCGTGGATACTATGTTAAAGTATATTACGCTTGTTATGTGAAAATAGATGGTGGCGCACAACCTGATGGACCGTTTTCAATTAGCCCACCCCTATTTACAATAATGGCAAGACCGTAGCATGTGGTAACTGGTTTTTTGGATATGACTTGGTTGAAATTTGGCTGGAAACGCCTTTCGTTTGTTGATATCATGAATAAAATCAAATTCAAATGGAATTCAATGAAACTAAAATATGAGTATTTTCACATTTTAAAAAGAGGCCATCTTGTGTCCTAAGTATCAAAACCTGAGAGAAATGTAATATCTCCAGTCTTCTCTATGATGATGGTATAGATCCGTATAGAAGTAGTGACAAAACAAAAACCAAATATTATAACTTTTTGAAATAAAACGGAAAGCGGTGTGGACACCGTTGACAAACATTGTGAGTCGTATAATATAGCTAAAAACATTAAACGCTGTCCACTGGTTGTATTTTTCTTTATGTTAAACGTGACTGCCATAAATGCTCAAATCATACTAGTATTTAAGGACAGTAGCAATCAGCCGAGGTGGTATTTGGGACAAAATTTTGAAGCGAAAGCAAAGTGTCTGCGAAGAAGATAAACGACCTGGAAAAAAGATGCAGACCCTGTCTACAAGATAAAGGTACTACAATCATTTGCGAAGTTTGTATGCCAAAAGCATTCCAAATATATTGTGGTATATTTTATTTCGTGATTTTTTTATAACTAAGGTTTATATTTCATATTTTTTTGATGTTTATTTGTTAAAATTATTTTTCACTAACTTAGTTCTTAATATCTTAAAACAACAAAACGTCATATAAGTACGGAAAATGTATTCGAGTATGTAGGAGATACGCGCACCTATCGGTGCGCAGATTAATATAGTATGAAGAAAAATGGTTTCTGCAATAAATAACTTCTATCTAACTCTATAATGCTACATGCATTATAATTTTTGACAGAAGGCGGACAGTTAAAATAGTATTTTATTTTAATATTATCAGATAATTAACTCACCATACAATTCATGATTTTTGCGCCACGATAATACTTCGTCGAATAATGCCATCGAAAAGTTGCAATGTTTTTAACCAAAATAACGACTAATACCAAACAACCAATAGTAATTCCTGTGAAATGGCTAGCTGAGCCTGTTTCCTGTTTCTTCGAACAGAAAAACCTATCTCTTGAATGCCGTGGAGAGACAGTGAATCGAAGAAGGAAGCAGAGTATAAAAAATGTCAAGAGGTTTAGAATCAGGTGAATGAACTTTTGGTTTCATTTTATTCAAAGATTTCTGAGACGTTTTGATTAAGAGAATACTTTAGGCAAATCCATGAGTGACTCTCCGAGAGGAATAAACTTTCCATCTGGTGGATGCCTGACTGCTAAGATATAGAGAAGATTTGGAATTACTGATTAACTGGCTAGATCAGTTGCTTAAAGTACTTTCATAGGTTCTTCTGTTTGAACAAACCCTGTGGCAGAGACTGAACAGTAGGAATAACTGGGTCTCAACCAAGCGAAAAAAGGTTATCGACTATTCTCTAAAGACCCTCAATGCTTACACATAGAATAGTTGCTATTAAAACATCATCTCAGCAAAATGGTTAAGTCGGAAACTCAAGTAGAATATGTAATGGGGGCGACAAAATCGCTGAGCATGTTCCCTGCAACTGCATGGCAATTGCTCATAAAAGACATGCACACTTCGCGGTGGAATACTAGAGCCCTACAAGGTGAAAACAAACATTTCCAGGGAAATCTGAATTTTGTAAAAGAACTAAATCAACTGGTAAATAAAAACAGAAGTAAGAAACAATTAGACAATATATCAATTTTTGTCGCAGTGCCAAACAATCCCTTTCAATGTAATGTGATGTAATGGACTTTGTTGTTCACCTCTCGTCAAGCTCAATTCAAGACTCAAAGTTTTCAAACTATTAAAATAGTAGTAAACAAAAATTATAATTTTTATATTTCACAAAAAAATTGCATCGCTAACCTTCCACAACTTGATCGTTTTATCATTGGTTGAGAGAAGGAAATGGGCTGGATTCTTCCTCTTCAACCATCTTATTTTGTTAATCTTTTCCTCGATCTCGAGACTCTTGAGATAGTCGAACTCAGGTTCATGAGATTGAAATGTAGAGTAAACGTTATATTCGCCCCGTTTGGGCAATGCCGCTTTGGATATCGGGTCGCGTTGAAATATAACAACACGACCACCTTTGTCGCCAGTAGCTAATAGTTCCCCATCATGGTTGAATTCGACACAGGATATTATATCTGCTTCTGTCACGTCGTCATCCAGGGTGCCCTTGACCTGAGAAAAACACCACTGTACATCCCCATTGCCTGTAAAATAAAAAGAAGCAATTATGAATAACTTTTCAAAGCACGTCATAGTGTTTGTAATACGAATAATACGAATAATACGAACTGGATTTATTTAATTATCATAATGCAATGAACTTTATACGCAACGTCACAAACTTGCCTAAATCTTGTTGCTTTCTACTAATGATTTTAAGTTCTAGTTGTAATATATGGTTGTCGACGTCTAAGTGCAATCCTGAGCAGGTTTCAGTTGAGGTAAAATTATAAATTTTTATTCAATCAAAAGCTATATTTATATGTTAGCCAACACGAAATTTGCAAGATACAGTTTGCATTTTTGATGTTGTAGCAATGAAGGACGCAAGCGCACCAATCCTCAGAGTCGAAAATAGCAAGGGTGCGTTACTTATATTTGTAGAAAAGGGAGTTATCCCCAAAAGAAATCTATGAAGATTCAACAGTAACATTAGGGGAGTGTGCTGTCTTATGACATGATGAATACGTATTATCAGGAATTTAAATGTAGAAGAAAAATGTGAAAATGGAGGTCCCTCAATCACCATCTCAACCAAAGAAAATGATAGTAAAGTTCACGATATCATGTTCAAGTGATGAATAAAGCTAATGGCAAAATGGGTTCCTCTAATGCATTTAGATGATTAGAGGGGTGGTAGAGAGAACAACTATTGAAGGCTTTTGAACACTTTTCGCATAGTGAGACTGTCCAGAGCGATGGCGTCATTCTGTTATGGTCTCTCTAAACTGTGGCGTCAGGCAGTAAGGTTATGGTCTCGGTATACTGTGATGCACAAGGTCAGACAAGATTTACGTACAATCTACACCAGCCTCCAAAAAAAAATTGTCTTTGTATTGCAGCATTGTTTGTGCCATTGCCGCATATTTTTTCTTAGGTTTTTTACTGGGTCTTTTCGAAGAACAAAGTACAATTGTGCTCAAGACTTGCATCATAGATCATACAAAAAAAATAATATGGACAGACAGGAAACCCCCTTTAATACAAAAAACTAGGAACTAATAAATACAAACAATGTCGTGAGCATTAAACATAATGCCCAGTAGTGAAGCATAAAGAAAAAAATTACAATTTTAAAGCGACCTTAACGCATGAAAAGCTTTCGACTTGAAGACTCTAAGAGAAACAGAAAAGAAATCGAGCCATGGAACTCTGTTCGCCAAGGTGAGAGTACGGTAGATAAAGAAGTTGCAAATGTAATTAAATCTATGCATTTTGATACTAAATAGTGGCGTGTGTCGAGTTCGCCTAAGTGGCAAGTTGAGATCAATCATAGCTAACAAATCAATACAATCAACAGAACCATTCAATATACCATGCAAAAAACATAAACCAGATACCTTCCGCCGGTTCTCCAGAGAATCCAACCCGAAAGAGTCACAAATCACAATTCGTAAGTTAATTTTACTTGGTAAATGCGACCGGAACGTCATATGACGTCAGAACCTCCTTTGTACTTTATCCAGAAAATCGATATCACCAATAAAGAATGGGGACCAAATAATAGAACCTTATTCCAGATTGGATGTAACTAGAGAACAATACAATAACCTGATAGTGTGCGGAGAGAATTCTTTCGAATTTCTCAACCCAAAACCAAGCATCTTGAATGATTTTGAACAAGCAGCTGATATATGTTCCTTAAAATTCAAATGAGTATCTAGTATTACTCCAAGGTCGCGAATACTCTTCTTCACAAGACCAATATCCTTTTGATCAAAACTGTAGTTGAACTGACTAATCTGAACAGACCTATGAAACGAGATAATCTTACATATATCAAAATTAAATTTAAGACAATTAATGTCAACCCAGTGGAAAAAAGCATCAATCTGAGATTGTAGAAACATTGAGTTCTGCGAGTTCTTTACAACTGAATACATTTTCAAATAATCTGCAAACATAAGAAACTTAATTAAAATGAAATTCTTTTGTATCGTTAACGAGAATGTTAAATAGCGGTGGACCCAGATGAGAACCCTGGGGCACGCCAGAAATTACAAAAATCTCTCTAGAGTAAAAGTTTCTATACTTAACAATCTGCGTTCTATCACATAAAAAATCTGCCAGCCACGAGAGCAGGGAACCTCTTATGCCAAGAGCTTCAAGTTTACTTAAAGAAATATTATTATTAAACGTATCAAAAGCCTTAGAACAAATAAAATAAAGGGGGTAAACCCTTCAGATATTTTATAGTTAGATTATTCTCCCATTCTGTTTACGCAACTCAAGTCGATTCCGGATACCCTTCATATGAGCTCTGCATTTCGGTGCGATCATAGTGACAAATTTTAATTGCAAGCATTACGAATTTCAGTTTTGTTCTTAAGCAACCTTTATAGCAACATCAGCACTAGACAGAACAACCTTCGTTGGGCGACTCCCGTTAGCCTTTTTCCCAACTCGCAAAACTTTCATTATGTCAGTTGAAACAATTCCTGCCGGTGTCAATAGTTGGGCAACCTTCTTCATATCTTCGGCGATTCTATCATTGAGTTTAACATGGGCAGATTCCTTAACATCGAGTAATATCACATCGAAGATCTATCATTGATTTCAGAAATGATTTCTTCAGAATTTAGAGTTTCTTTCTTCAGAATTTCAAACCCATTTTTAACAACGTTCAACTCAGATTTGAGAGAAGTATTTTCTCTAACTAGTAGGTCGAATTTAGATAGCAACATATCATATTTATTCTCGATGATATTCAATTTAGACATCACATCTTGTAATATAATCAGAAGCTTTGGTTTTATATTAGGTGCGCAAGATAACATCTTATCATCTTCAGACCATCGTCTGCAACACAACAAATGTGAATCCAACGTTATTTATTGATTTTATAGCAAAGAGTTACTAAATTGGATGAAGCTATAAAAAAAGGGAAGATGGAGGAAAGGTGTATTTTTCAACAGGACAATACTTCAACATGGAAGTCCTTGGTTAAAATAGATTCCATTCGATGCAAGATTCAAAATTCTGGAGCACCCCATATTTTCCAGATTTAGCTCTAAGTGACTATAAGTTATTTCCGACTAAACACAAAAACAAGTGCTGAATATAGGAGGTTCAACACAGTCGAAGAAATTTTCCTCAAAATGTTATCAGACTGTTGGAGCGATCATGAGAAAATGTGTTGAGCTGAAAGGCACTAAGCTGAGAAATAAAATTGTCAAAATTTTTATACGATTATTATTTCTACGTCAGAGGTGGACCATAGGAACCAACTATAATTATTTTCAGAAGCCATTGATGTTCACTTCAAACAAAAAGTTTGCAGCTATTTATGACGTTCCTTTTATCAGAACGAAATTATGTCGGCTAAAAATCAGGCAAAGAGTGCCTGGAATGTCATTGGTCAATTAAGTAATAAAAACTGTTTCTCGAATTATAATCTTAAAAATTGAGGAAGGTTCAAGAACTTCTTCCTCAATATTCCTGGGCAAATAATGAATCAAATTCCAAAAACAGAATATGATAATAACGTTGAAAGTAATGATAGCACAATGTATCTCTTCCCATATGTTGAGGAGTAGTTTTCATTGTTGAACAGGAAATTGAAATCCAAAAATTTTTTTGGTTATGATATCATTCCAGGTTTTCTTTTGAAGAAGTGTCTAGGACTGATTTTGATGCCATTGACTTACTTGATCAACATTTCTTTTTCTAATGGCATTTTTCCATCAGGAGTGAAAATAAGAACAATCATACATTTGTATATAAAAAGGGAATCTGATAAATGCGGCAGTGGATGGACTACCTGGCGTCATGATTACCAAGGTGATAGACTGGATAGCCCCCAGAAGATCGTTTCTGCATTCGCTATGTTTTTCGGTGGAGTATATGATGTTATGGATTCAGATGTCTGTATTGATGACGTTATCTCGGAAGGTGTGGTTGATTGTCGAGGCTGGAATTCTATTTTTTCTCTCAATAACCGAACAAGATATTTTGCGTGTGACTAAAAGGATGAAACCTAAAAAGCTAGTTTTGGGGATGACGGCATACCTTGTTTTATAGTAAAGGATATCATAGGGGCGGTAGTAGCTCCGCAATGTTTAATTTTTAATCTGTGCCTGAAGAACAATCAGTTTCCGTTTAAGTGGAGGATCGCGAAAATCTGTCCTATCTTCTAGAGCGGTCACAGGACCGATGTAACGAACTACCGTCCTGTGGCCCTGCTTTGCTCCTTTGCAAAGGTTTTTGAGCTTCTATTGCATGAATCTTAGCATTACAGCTGAGCCAATCGATTTCGGACCGGTAACATGGTTTTAGGGTCGGTAGATCAACTGTAACGAATCTTGCATGCTTTTCGGAATACGTTTTGAACCGGGGTGGCCAGGTCGACACGGTCTTCACGGATTTCTCTAAGGCCTTTAATCGCATGAAGCATGTTTTTCAGATGAAAAGAATGAAGGAGATAGAATTCCCTCTGAGTCTTCTCAGTTTTTCCTATTCATATTTGAGTGAACGAAAGCAATATGTCATGTACAATGGATTCAGATCTCAGGATTTTGGAGCCAGTTCGGAAGTCCCTCAGGGGTCGGTTTTGGGTCCGCTTTTGTTCACAATTTTCGTAAATGACCCACATGCGAGGCTAAACGTTGGGGGTGTAGCCTTTGCGGACGATCTCAAGATTAACACAGAAATAAGATCGAATGAGGACTGTCAGAGTCTTCAAGGAGAGTTGGTGATGATACATCAGTGGTGTTTAGAAAACAAATTGCCTTTGAACGTCTCTAAGTGCAAGTACATGTCAATTACGCGCAAACAGTCGCCACATTTCTTTCTTTATTCGGTGGTGGGCTCACGGCTTGAACGTGTTTTCTGTTCTCGTGATCTCGGGGCGCTTCTCTACTCGAAATGGTCGTTCCGGGACCATATAAATGATGTTGTTTTACGAGCAAGAATGTTGGGTTTTATTATGAGGAATTCCAAGAGCTTCCGGAACACTGCTGTTCTCAGGGTTCTGTATTTCGCTTTCGTTCGGTCTAGATTGGAATATGCCTGTGTTATCTGGGATCCATACTATGTGAAATATAAAATTCAAAAGAAACCTATTAGCAAAACTTAATTCACGCACTTAAATTGTGGTGTGTATTTCTATTGTTTGAGTTTGCATTCTATCATTATTGTTTTTGAAAGTTTTTTAAATCTGTTTTTCATTTCGAAGCAAATTTGTCTATATATGTTCGGCTCCGTAATTAGGAGTAATCCTGTTGAACTTGTATCAATAAATAAAATAAATAAATACATAAATAAATACTCATTAATTTTAGTCTATTCAGCGTGTTTGACCTTTTCCATAGTGCCCCCTTCTTTGAACACTCTACGGAAATAAAGTTATTATTATTATTTACACCCTCCATTCCAAAACTAACCGAACTGTTGAAAAAAAAAACAGTACTACTACAAGTAATATTGTACCTGTCGTTAACTTGGTACTTCATTGATAGCTCTTAAAAATTTCTTGACATTTGTATTTAAACAACTTGAGTCATTGCGTCATGTTTGATAGTGCGTTTAGGACATCGGTCGGAAGATGAGTTTTAAACAAATAGCTGTAATTGAGTTTCGTGTTAAACTTATTACATCTTTTACCAAACGCCCAATGCTACAATCTGCATATGTTAAAAAAGTGCTTGAATTAATCAAAAATAATAGAATATCATCGGTGAAATTCATTGAAATGGAATTAGGCATTCCTCAAACAACTGTATACCGCATTTTGATCGAAGTGTTGGGCCTTACGAAGGTTAATTCGAGGTTTATGCCACATAAACTCACCGACGACCAAAAATTTTATCGAATTGGGCATAGTTCGGTTACTTTTGGAATGGAGGGTGAATATAAGAAGTATAAATAAGATATTGAAACAACCATTGTGAACAGTATTGTGGAAGACAATGAAAGGATTTAATGATAAATCTTTGTTTTTGTTTGTTAGTCTAGATACATAAATAATAACCCTGAAATAACTCAATTATTATCTTATAATTTTGATTCAAGTAATTCATTAAGTCCTAAAAATATAGTAAAATAATAGATCTTCTGAATATAATGGTCTCTTTTTGTTAAGTTTGTGCAAAATCAGAATAATTGAATGTGCCATTTTTTTTAACAATTTCAAGTTCAGGTTAGTCATAGCTTGGTACAAAATTGAATGATGATTTTTTGAATAACTCCACGAGGGACCTAATTTGTAGTTGCAAGTAATTGAGTGTTTAAGATCTATTCTTAACCTGGGATTTAAAGACATCTGTAAAGATCACTTCATCAATCACAAACTCCTAACTCTGCCATGTATATTCATATATGAAGCTTTGATGTTTGTTAAGAACAATGTCGAACTTTTTGAAAGGAGAGAACCTGGTTATGTGACAAGGTATAGAATGAATTTAAGAACTATCAGATATAACAGAGCATATCTCCAGAAAAATGTAAACTATACCATCATAAAAGTTTTCAATGAATTACCTTTACATAATAGGAATGAACACACAAAAGTATTTAGAAGATGTATTCAGGCACTTTTGATTAGAAAAGCTTTCTATAGCCTCCAGGAATTTTTCGACACAAGACTAGAAAGAAATCTATTTTCATACAACTAAAAACCACAAATACCGGTATTTTTTTGCAGTTTTGACTGTGTACTTTTTATTGTTTTTGAGATCTCTACCCTAACCTTAAACTGTTCTTACTGTGGTGTCCTTTATCCTTGTTTCACATGTTCTACGCCCAAAAGGCACATTTTTGTTATAGCAAAATTTTGAACTAATAAACTTCCTATTTATCTATTTCTCATTTTTCAGCACACCTTAAAAATTTCACATGTAACGATTGGAAACAAAATTCATTGAAATTCTTGAAAAAAACATACATAATTATTGTTTTTTCTTTTCAATAAGTTATATCACCTCAAGTTTTTTTTCTTTCTGCAAAGGTACAAAGTAATACATAACTTTATGGTTAAAGCGGTATTCTCTCAGGTAACTGAATCTGTATGAATTTAATCAGTTACAATTTGAAGTAATAAGAAAGCTCTGCTCCTACATACAGCCATCAAGAGTTAGCTGGACACAACTTTCTTTGCTGTTAAGTTCAGAAGATTCATTCTTTTTCCAATGCTCCGCCTTATCCAGTTATCAAGAAAAAACAATTCTACACCATCTTTTCTTGAATGGATAAGTCTGATTGGTTCTGTTGATGAACCTCTTCACTTTTTACTTTCTAAAATAATATGTCTATATTACCGCTAACATCTGTCATAAAATCAAATAACACCATCGGTGTAATCAATCATCATTCATCAAATTCATGCTTTAGTCAATCTTAGGGAAAAGAAAAAAATACATCATGCATGCTAATCAATTTGACCGTATGATTTCAGTAATTATTTTCTCAACTGATCGAGAGATTTTAACTGAAAATGGAGTTCAAAATCATTTAGAAATTTCGTTACATGGTAAAAGAATGACCACTTGAAGGAAGTAGTCCTATTCTTGGTTATAGAAATTACGTTGATATTTCTTGTTTTTCATTCATGTACTTGATATTGGAATTTTATTTTGTCCTATAGGTATTTTACTATTTATAATTTTATGATGCAGACTCAAACACTGCATACATATGTCTGGTGATTTCCATGAACAAACATCTTGGCTTGTTTAGTTTACCAAGTACAGGGTTGAACTTCCGTATACTGATAACTATCATGCTTGGTCACAAAATGATGGTACAGTATGCCTTCTCCAAGATATTTTAGTGTCTCATAAAGGCAAAACTAACCTAAGAGATGTTGCCTTTTTGGCAACGCTGCCTGCTTTCTCATTCCCTTCGATGGGCTAGGCACTAAAGGAGAGTAACTCTGTAGTACTGAGTTGTCAAAGTGCTGCACCCTTCCCTATGGGATGAATATGGCGTGGGATGTGGACCAAATTTTTTTAGGTGGAATGACTACCTTAAATGGTTCTCTTGTGAGAAGGTCAGGTCGGAGTTCTCTAATTTTATTAAGGGATGTAGAGTGTCCAGATGTCGGACTTCTGTCCTTCCCACAGCGCAATGAAGCTCTCATGGCCGCCTCCTCCACCATTATGTGTAGAGGTGGGACGCCCAGCAGACACTCCATGGAGGCCGTGGGTGTGGATCTCAAGGCTATTGTGACTGCTAGGCATGCTTGCCTTTGGATCTTGCTTAATTTGTTGCGTTTTATTTCCCTGTCCAGTGAAGGCCACCATACGATGGTCGCATAGGTCAGGAGCGGTCTTATCACTGTCGTGTATAACCAACATACTATGTTAGGTTTCAGTCCCCATCTGGGCTCACTTATAAACAAGGTATTCAATACAGAGGTCCTGAGCACCAAACTTGATGATTCAAAGGAGGATGCTGAGATGTGGTTGGAATGCAATGGTTTTCGCTAAACAAACCAAAAACACAAGAATTAGTTTTAACTACAAAAACCCCAGGAAGTCAAAATTATTCAACATTTCTGTGTTTCACATGAGACGCTCCACTCTCATGGCAAAGACAGTCAGAGGTAGTAAGCAATAAACTTTCGATATCCATTTACATGTTAAGAATGCTTTTAAGGTATAAAAGAAGCATTGAATACTTTTATGTGCATTTCCATTCTACTGCAACCTACGGTGGATATTATAATAATAATTGAGTTTATTGAACAATTTATGAGGACAAGGAAGAAAACAAATTACAATTGATTTCATTACCACAGGGCGGAGTTCAGAGAGTTGCCATGGGCACACTCTGCTCATCCACTCAAACCCTGATGTAAAGAAAAGTTATAATATTACCTATTATAAGCAAACCCCTTTCGGGAAACCAACTGCAAAAATTAGAAAAAGAAAATGATTATGACGGAACTGCAATCAGTTAAGACGCACACACTGTTTTTCGAATAAGATCGTCCAAGCACGAGACTTAAACGAGGCAACAGATGAAGTCCTGTAGTATTCAGCTATGAATTCATTATAGAGTTTATAGATGCCGAACGAGAAAGATCTGTCGAAAATGACAAGTCTGTGCATAGGAGGAGAAATGAAACCTCTACTTCTGGTGTTAAGACTATAAACATCAGATCTAAGTGATTTTCCGGTGCAAATAGGAAGGCTTCCTGATAATCATTATTTTATAATGTAAAATAAACGCTGCTAAGTGAAATCTATTGGTCATATTGAGCCACTTTGCTTCCGCCAACTTATGACATATTTGGTCAAATTTCCGCAACCCATAAATGAAACGCAAACAGGAGTTTTGAATCTTCTGAATAGTGTACATTGTTTGTTGATCAAGGCAAGAATGATAAACTTGCGAGCAATAATTGAAACTGGATAGCACAAGGGTATTGCATAAGGATATTTTCAATTTCAGAGGCAGTGATAGTCTATGTGGATACAGAAGACGTAGAATACTCACAGATTTACGAATACAACTGGCAATTTGTGCGCGATATCTAAATGAATTATCCATAAATATATAAATATAGAAGTGAAGAGTCACTGACTTGAAGCTCCTCAGTCTATAAGCAATTTCAATTGGAAATATATCATATTAAAATTTGAAACTTATATTAAAGTGGAGAGTAATTCGTGGTGAATCTAACTATTGAATAATCAGAGAATAATAACATCCGGATATCCTATTAATTGGTGAACAAAGTAGTAACAACTAGATCAATAATCATTGCAGTGAGTTTTGTTTGATCGCTGATAAGATAAGAATAAACAAACAGTTGGCGATTCTGCCAGTACCGTATTAAGGACACCAGGCCCGCTAAATTTATAATTGCGTGATCACAATATGACTAAGTGCGGTATTTGTCCAAAATCCACATCTAACTCATATTCAATACAATGCTCTCGTCAAAATTGTGCACAGTGGTTCCATATAACATGTATCAATATGGATCGCAACGAATTTAATAAATATGCTGCTGAACTGAAGAAAGATAATGGAAAAAGGTGGGAATGCAGAAAGTGCACAGCAATAATAACTCCTACTAATACTGTATGTGAACCAACTATTAAGGATGTGATGGAAAAGTTAATAATGATGGAAGCCAAGTATGATAATATCATACAAAAATATGATGAGCAGGTACACATAAATCAACAACTCCAACAAGAAATAAAAGAGATAAAAGCAGTCATGAAGGCTTCACAAGTGGAGAAGAATAAAGCTGAACAGGAACTTTTAAAAGAAATGCTGTGATATATGAGATTCCTGTTGAAAGTAAAGATGAAGATGTCCGGAAAATAGTTCAAAAGGTTCTGAAGCACCTCAAAGTAGCAAACTGTGAGTATAAATGCCATAGACTTGGAAAAATGAAATAGGCTCATCTCCCCATAAAAGTTGAGTTTGAAAGAGAAACAGATAAACTGGAATGTTTCAGAGCGAAAAAACCAAAAACATTTCTACTTCTGATCTTGGTTATAGTGAAAACAAAACTATTTATATTGCACATGATCTCACTAAAACAAATCAGGAGATATTTTCCAAAGCTAGGCAATTGAAAAAAGAGAAGGGTATTCATTTGTATGGATCAAAAACGGAATGATTACTTTAAAAAATCTGAACTTAGTAAAATAGAAATAGTAAACACTGTTGAGGATGTGGAAGCTCTTAATAAAAAAACTAAAAAGAGCCCAATTAGAGTAATGTATCTGAATATACGTAGTATTAGAAATAAGGTAGATGAAGTTGAAATTCTGCTACAAAATAGAAGACCTAATATTTTGGTCCTGACAGAAACCTGGTTATATTCCAACGAAACCTCAAATATAAACTTTAGAAACTATGTTGCTGTACATTCTTGTCGTGAAACCCGTGGAGGAGGTGTGGCTATATATTTACAGAAGGAAATAGACAATCATACAATTTTGCATGAAGATGGCGAAAATGATAATAATATACTCATACTGCATTTATGGGACCTGAACCTGAAACTTGGGGTAGTATACAGGCAACCTGAATCAGGTATCCAGCCCTTTCTTGATAAACTAGATAATTTACTCTCTGTTCACAGCACCATGATACTTATAGGCGACATGAATATAAACCTCCTTGCCAGTAATAATACAAAAAAGAATATATGCAGGTCATTAAGTCCAATGGCTATAAAATACATAATAGTATACATGAAGACGCAGCAACACGAGTTGATACTAACAATAATACAAAAACTATAATTGATCATATAATTTCAGACATTAATCTACCAAAAGAGATCCAACTAGAAGACCATCACATCACTGATCATAAAGTGCTGTCTATGATCATACCGGCTCCCTTACAGAAAAGGGAAAAGCAAAAATATAAAACAACCATAATTAACTTCAGAGCTCTAAAGGAAAATTTGAAAAATGAAATTGAGACTACAAGCATAGAAACTTTTGAGGACCTTATCAATACTATGAAAAGACAATTGAAAAGCGCTACTACAACTACAGAAAAAATTACACTACCAATATAAATGAAGGATGGTATACAAAGGAGCTTGATACTTTGATTAAAAGGAGAGACAAGGCTTATACACTCTATAAGAAAAACCCTTGTCTCACTGTCTGGAATCAACATTCAAGGATCTTCAGAGGCAAGTCCACAACATGAAAAGTCATAATAAGAAAATTCACAATCAAAGGTTATTCGAGAAAGCCGATGGTTCAATCAAAAACAATTTGATATTATAAGCAAAACGCTCAATCCAAATGATGCAAATAAAAATTCAATTAGGTCAATGAAAGATGAAAATGGAATTGTACACCATGATGCAAGCACTATAGCTAATGTACTTGCGGATTACTTTGTAAAGATTGTTGAAAAAGTAAAAATTAATCCAAATCATGCCAATTATCAACAGAAAGTAACAAATAAAATTGCATCTATGTATCTTAGACGAACATCTCCTAAAGAAATCGAAAATATTATTTCTACTTTAAAGTCAGATGCCTCGCAAGGACACGACAATATAAAACCTAAAATTATTAAGGAAGTGAAATCTCTGGTTGCTCCTATAATATCCAAATTGATAAACAAGCATTTGTCGGAAGGAACCTTTCCCAATGTTCTAAAGATAGCAAAAATTGTTCCGATTCATAAGGATGGTCCGAAAAACGAGCCAAGTAATTATAGACCCATCTCGGTGCTAACTGCATGTTCGAAGATCTTTGAAATTGTGATGAAAAACAGACTGCTAGAACACCTAAGTAATGTAAATTTTCTGAACACTCATCAAAATGGATTCTTGAGTAAGCGCAGTACACAGACTGCCATAGCCACTATAACAGAATATATATGTGCAGAAATAGACAAGGAAAAGATGTGATGGCTGTATTTTTGGATTTGTGTAAGGCGTTCGATGTTGTGTGTCACGGTATTTTGTTACAGAAGTTCGATAGCATAGGTATCAACAACGCCGCGTATAAGCTTTTCAAATCGTATCTACAGGAACGAGAGCAGTACACTGTAGTGAACGGATGTGAGGGGAGAGTGAGAGTGACAAGTGGTGTGCCTCAGGGCTCAGTACTCGGACCGATATTGTTTCTAATATACATTAATGATATATGTGATATAGGACTCAATGGTAAAATAATACTCTATGCCGACGACACGGGACTTTTCTACTCAGGCTCTATACAGGATGTATTCGAGAGGGCACAGGATGACTTGGAAAAATCTCAAAGTGGACTGATAATAATAGAATAAAACTTAATGAAAAAAATGTACATATACTGTCTTTAAGTCTATTAAACCAGATAATTTCGAACTTTTCATCAACAGTGTCAAGATAACCGAGAGTACAAAAACTAAGTATTTAGGATTAATGTTAGATAAAATTTAAATTTTAGTGATCATATAGAACATTTAATAGCAAAACTTCATACTTTTTCATACATTCTTAGAAGAAATGCCTTTCTGTTCAACAAGAAAACTAAATACCTGATATACCATGCACATGTTGGATCAATCCTAAATTATCTCGCTGCATTCTGGGGACAGGCAAGAAAGAGGGATGTCTATAATCTGCAGGTGGCACAAAACAAGTTGCTAAAAATATTGTTCCACAAGTCACCGACAACACATACTGAAGAACTCTACCAAGAGCTTAATCTACTGAATATTGACAAAATAATAAAACTAGACAGTGTTAAGCTTATATATAAAATAAAAAATAATACAGTAAATACAGACATAGACATTTTGTTGAATAGTGACATACATACATACAACACAAGAACAAAACAACACATACATATATTACCTGCAGCGACAAATACAGGACAGAAGAAACTAACATATCAGGCCGCTTTATGGTACAACAAACTTCCACTTTATATCAGAAGTGCTACTTCAAATGAAAAATTTTCAGCTATGGCGAAAGAATTTATTTTGAAAAATGGGCTGTAATTTATCAAGAGTGGTTTATTTTTTTCTTTTTCTTCTGTGTGATTTATCTGTGATTTAGAATTAAGGATTTGCTTTTCACTGAAACTTACTTACCTGTTGTAGATTTTATAATCTTTTGGGTTAAATAAATAAATAAAAAAAAAAAAAAAAAAATAATGAGACCCAGGTTACGAACTGACTTTACAATTGAGATGTACTCCCTACCGATAGATAGCCTCATGATATCTCCCAAATGATTACACTTTACTTCGTTGCCGAATAGAATAACTTTGGTCTTGTTAGGGTTAATATTTAATCTATGATGATCTATCTATTATGGCATCTATTAACGTACCAAGAATATTGGGCAAGCAAAAGTTAGCTGTAAGAGTACTAATGGGGATCCCACAAACTGAAAGTTGCCAGATACATTTTCGGAATCGGCTTGCTTGCCTAACTTGTATACAAGGGAACAGAAATAAACTCCACAGCTATAAATCAGAGCTCAAGACAACTATGTATTTCCCTTAGGAAAAATTGAAGAATCACAGAACAGTTTACATTCCTTGGAATTTAAATGTACAACCAGGTTCCGTCTTCCTGGATAAGACTCAGTAGCCAATAATTGAAAAAACAAAAGTCAAGAATCTTTTATTGGAAAATAGTTTTTACAGTGTCACCGAATTCCTGGGTCATCAATTTTAGTTCATGTTCTATTTTGGCATTCGTTATTTTATTCAGATTTTATACTTTTCATTGTACATATATGTTATTTTGTGTATCTTGTAAATAGTATTTGATTATTATTATTGATGACAATGAACTATACGGTACTATCATTACCTTAATTTGCAAATGTCCTATGTCCAAAATCGCTGCCTTCACAGGAGCGAAAAAAATTTTTATATTATTGTAATAGCCTTATTTGTTTGTACATATGTTTGTGTACATATTTCAACTAGCTGAAGTTAAATGCCTGAGTGACCGGGAACCCATATTAGACAGAGCCTGCTCTGCTCTCCTAGTTTGGCATGGATGGAGCGACATATTTGTTAATCGCCCCCCGCAAGCAAGAGGTAAGCACAGTGGAGAATATTTCTGCTTGAAAGACAGTTACATGCCCACCAAGACAGATCGACTGTTCCTTGGCGGCACCTCGACTGTAGACACCAGCTCCCACACCTTTTTCAATTTTTGAGCCATCCGTGTACCAACATGGACCCTCGATTAGACAAACCTTGGAGCTGATCCATTCCTGTCTATCAGGAATGATGATCTGGAATGGCCCCTCCATGTTGGTTTTAGGTATTGCTATGTCAGACCTCATACTCAGCACTTCATTGTCCTTGATTACAGACTGTAAGGCGCCGGGCACAAAGCCGAAGTTACCAGTTTCATTACGGAAGAGATGATGGAATCTGTAGAAAGCCATTCTAGCCACTCCTCGTATCAACAGATGAAGAGGGACAAGGACCAATATCAGTTCCATGGCCGAAGTGGGTGTAGAGCAAAAGGCTCCAGTGATCATGATGCAGGTTCTCTGCAATTTAGAGAGCTTGAGTTTACACTGCTTCTTAAGACTACACTCCCACCAAGCAATGCAGCGTAATACATGGTCTAACCAAGATCACATATAGCCACTGAAGTTGCTTTGGGGCAAGACTCCACTTTTTTCCACAGGTCCTTTGACATGCCCATAGGGAATGTCTAGCCTTGTGTATTGTGTTTTCAAGGTGTTAATTCCACGTGAGTTTGCTATCCAGGGTAATCCCCAGATATTTTGCTTCTTCCACAACCGGAATAAACACCCCGCCTAGGGTCGGGCAAGAAACAAATATCCTCCTTTTCCTGGAAAATGGAACCATAAGGGTTTAATAGGGGTTTATGCTAAGTTTCTCTCCCTCAAACCACCCCTGAATTGCTGACATAGCCTCCTGAAGTCTGTTGGAAACATCGTTGTCATCTCCGACAGCCAGAATGACTATATCATCAGCGTATGCTTGTACATAAACATCCAGTGCGCCAATTATTGCCAGCAACCTTTGCTTTCAGATCTTTGAAAGATCTTCTGCCTCTCTAGTAGATTTCTTGGAAAAAAAGAAGCAGACATGCATCATCAGTATTATAAAAATGACGAGCTGCTTTCTAAATCATTTCCTTACTGAGAAGACAGTAGGTAAAAGATAAGACTCCTGCGGATTATTACAAGCACAAAAGGAATGCCCAAAGGCGTTCATAAATTTGAAAACTTCATCATTGAACTATATAAAATGCAAAATTGCTACAAAAGTTTGACTAAATGTGTCGAATGCTTTCGATGAATCTAGTAGTATCAAAAGTGTTAATAAAGAATCATCTTATAAATTTGTTTATAACCTTGAGTATCCCAAAACTAGACTGATGTTTCAGAGGAGTGTTATATTAACTAATATATTGATATACCCGAGTCGCAAGAACCTTCTTCAATATTGTTGATGGGGGAGGCTGAGATCGTGACGAATTTGGGGCTGTAAATTTTTTGGTTTGGGCACTATATGCAAGGTCACTGGATAAGTATAAGACCAATCGTTGAGTTGTAGAGGTTTTTACAGATTTGAGGGCTCACTATTTGACCTAATATTCAATTCAATAAGTAGTAAGAGATGATTCTCCATAATAGGATTGTCAAATATTGAAAACTAGATATTTCAACCCTATCGAAACCAAATTTTCAAGATAGTATCAGCAGAAGGAACATTAATTCAAAATACTCAAAGATGTAATTCATCATCAATAACCAAGCTAATAAATAGTTAAAATCAAAACTGAGAATCTTTGAAAGATGGAAAACCATATTGGTTTGGTGTTATATCCAATGAAAATATGCACAATAGTTCACTTCAATTAAATATTTCTTGCAAGCAATACATTAGAGAAATCAAATCAAATCAAAACTGCTTTTACGATAAAATTCATTAGATTAAATGTAAACATTTTTCTACACTCTAAAAACTTGGTAAACTTAAATTTCTGCATTGCAAATTCATTTCAATTCTAGAATGGAAATCTATACTGACTGATAATGTCTTACATACAGAAACAAAGAAACTGTCTTTTGAGAAAACGTTATTTCAAATTCAAACCCATTATACTGACATCAACATCTATGACCTCAAACTGTCAAAAATTAACCTATAAAATAATTTCTGACAACCTGTTAATAAAACTCAATGTTGCCAAATCTCGATTTTACTTTTTTTGCTGATAAATTTCTAAGAAAACTAGACAATAGGTGATACCAACTTTAATATGTGAAAACAATGCATTCCATTTAATAGCTACTTGAAAATCGCAAAATTGAAGACACAATGTTTTTAATTGCTCTATGCAGAATTTCATCGTTCATTTCTCAAATTTCTCCAGAGAAACATCAATAAATCAAAAAATTTTCAATTCGTAATTAAAGTTGAATGATTTAAGTACCAAACAGCAGCAGCAACTCCTTACTAGACGGCTGTATTTACGTTTTTCTCCTACATACAAAACTCTTATTCCATATTTTGAAAGCATATCGAATCGAAAATACAAACAATGAATAAATGGGACCATGCAAAAAAGAAGGTGAATTGTGGAATTCTTTCTTCTGGAAGTAAATCATCTGTGTAAGGCGTCAAAACTATCTAATAGAAAAAATGATGCATGATGCACTGCAGACGAAATGAAAAACGCCACTACGACAATGATAACGAACAATATAACAACAACCATTTACCTTCCATCATTTACTCAAAAACACTCAAGAAAAGTAATAAGTAGTAGACTGTAGCAATTTACAGATTCACATATCCCTCATTGAGGTCACGGCTGATAGATGTAACAGAAACAAACGACGGTATTTGGTACACAACTTACCGGCCATAACACGTTTCGCGGGCGGACTTTTCGAACTTCGCGAACGTTTCGTAGATTCGTGTGTAATTTTTACGGTTGCAATGGTACTTTGACGATACCACTTCATGAGCACAAACTTCGGGTAATCTTTATAAATGGCGGATCCCGCACGAGGAATTCTGGATTCGCAACAGAATGACGTCACGGCTTAACAGAATGGAAACTGTTTTACCGGCGAAGTTGCTTCATTTACTTTAATATTTGGTCTTACCAAGATAACATTATATCCAGAAAAAAGATATTAGATCAAAATGAAAAATGAGTAAAACATTTCATAAGTACAAAGTTTATTCTTCATTAATACATACAAATAAAATGAAACAAATAATACACGTGAACTCTAACGTCTTCGTTTTGGTTTGTATTTTTCCCAGTGCCTATGGCTAACTGAGGAAAAATCTTCACAATTCTGAGCAAGGTCTTTCAAATATTTAGACAGTTTCAATAATTCGGTATCAGTAGATCGATTCAGATGGGCCTGACGAAACGCTCGTATTTTCAAACCATTTCTAGGATTCATAATGAAGTTTCTTCTTACATCATCAAACATTATGGTGTTTTTTGAGGAGTATTGAGGGAACTTACCCCATATTACTCCCAACGGCTTCACCTAAAAAAAGAAAGCGATTGAGGTTTTATGAATAAAATCATAGGCGTAGATAACTTTTGGTTATTTTCGGTGTCGATTTCTTATTCTATTCTGTTCTGTTCTAATATGTTGAAAGTTAATATCAATGGAAAAAGGACATATACTTAACAATTATATAAGTTGTGATGACTCGAGAACTGCGAATTTATTAATTTCAGGACCAACGCAAAAACTTATCGGTTTTAATTTTTTTTGAGTTTAGAGAGGCATATTCTTTTCAGTATTAGGGGCTTATGTATAATGTCATTCCTTACATTAGGGAGTGCTCAACCCTAAATAATAATGAATAAGGAAAACAGATCGAACTCATTCGAAAACTGCCTTGAATTGCTAGAAGACAGTACAGTCAGCAAATTTTGAAGACTACGTTATCGTATTGTTTATGGATACAATCAGATAATTCTCGAAATACTCCAAAAAGCATATGTGTATTTTAGTTCCAGAAACTTCATTAATTTTGAAGAACCATAATGGAATCTTTTTTCGAACAAGCTTTCTGATTCAAGGAGGATGAAATGTACAAATTTTGAAATTCACAAACGGTTATGATAAACTTTCAAGAAGTATCAGTAGATCTAACATCTCTTTTCAAAAATTTGATGGGTTAGCCCCTGATTTGAGAATGGTAAATTGGACGAGTTAACACCATACAAAAATGGTCCTCTTTAAAAAACAAAGATTCAACAATTTTTATCCATAACCCATTTGAATGTTAGAGTTGATATCTTTTGGGGATTCACTCTGTATCTTTTGACGAAAGATGTCTCCCTACAAATAAAAATTAACCGTTTTTGCTTTTTGTCCAGAAATTAATAGTTTTGCAGTTATTAAGTCATTTTCGTTACCGAACTTGTGTATTGAGGTAAATCAAGTGTGAGATTTTGATAACGATTTTACAATGATTATATCAAAATATTGGGAAACTGAAACTAGTCCAGTACCTTTCCTTAATTTACATTATTTGTTTGTTTAAATATTCTTTAGCAATAGGACGTTAATTTGATCTTTCAATTATATTCTACAAATTATACCTTTTTATCTATGTTGGAGATTTAGAATTTTCGACGTTCAATAATAAATGGAAGTCATAACTCCTACACGGAAACTTAATTATTAGATCTTGATGAGTTAGTATCATCAGAAGACGATGATATAATGTAGCTCATATTCCATCAATACTCAAAAATGTAGTTGAGCTGTAGTTTGTTCAAAGCATTTTCATATTCCTCTTTTATTTTCTTCTCTTGATAGAGCTTCGATCTACTCATTTAAAATAACTTCCTAAACAGTTGTCATTTCTGAGAATGATATGTAACAGAACTTTAAAATCGCATTTAACTCATTTTTGAATTCAATAGTAATACAATTTCAAAAAGTAATTCAAGACAATAAACGTATTATTTGATATCTTTTTTGATAGTTAGGTCAACTAATTTCTGTTAATATATACTCAACAACCTGACACATTTATTTCCTCAAATATGTTATGTCTACAAGGAAAACTAGAAATTTTTCCTTATCTGTGAAAATAATGGTAAGTGCAAGAGTATAATTTCTTAAAAAACTAAGATAGCAAAATTCCATCATCTAAAATAGGGATGTTCCGTCAGAAAAATTACAACTTGAGTGTAAAACTGTTTAAGATTCAAGCATATGTGTTTCATCCTCAGTCACAACAATACTTGCAAACAAATTTTCTAATATTACTGAAAGACTAACACTATTCTAGCGATATTTAGTCAGCAGTATAGAATTATTTGAAATGAGATCAGTAACAGAAAGAATATTAAGTTTTGTGCTTCAAGGATACATGCTCAGACTAATGATGGTATAAATAAGACATCTTATTTGCCGATAAAATTGTTCCCCTATCTATCAGATACAACATGTTAGTGGGCTTGAGAACATCTCAATTCCTCAATTGAACATTGAAAGATTAAATAGAAAAGCATATAGAATACATAGGAAATATCGTATTATTATTATTATTATTACATATTCATATTTGCCCAAAATAAACAATGTTTATAAGCATTGAAACTCCATAGTGTTGTAATAAAAAATTGAATTTGAAATATTGAAATCATTAGATGATTTATTTTACTCACAATTTCGTTATATATTTATTCATTTATAAAAACTCAAGTCGAAGAAAAATTTTAGATAGTTACTATGGATCCAGGTTTCCCGGATATTCAGAAATACGAATGAAAATTTATAAGATTGAAAAGTTCTAGTTAGTACTTCCACAATACTGAGTTTTTCACACTATTAATTGTCTATGTTATTTTGTCATGTATTTATTATACTTTATTTTGTTGTTCACCAAGTAATTGAAAAAGATATGGTAATTAAGATGGGTCGATTTTAGATATGGATTGGTTTCTTAAGAATATGAATTAAAATTTGCAGTCTCTAGCTCCGAGAGAATTAGAAAGTGTTCTAACGTGTCATGCTCCTTCCTGTTCACACCTTTTACAAAGGGGTGTATCGCCTTTTCATGGTTTATATGCATGTTGATTGGGATTAAATGGATTCGTTGTTATTATGTAATCCTTTAAGTAGCGGTCGCAAAGCCTCTCCAGTGTTTTCAGAAGAAAATATGTGAGGCTGACCGGCCTATAGGACTTGGAGTGAAATAATCCATCCTTCCTGTTTTTGGGAAAAACATGTTCTTCACCTTTCTTCACACTTCAACGGGATATATTGTGTGCAAGACATGCCCAAACAGTCCCAATAGGTGATATCAGGAGCGCTGGTATTAAGCCGTCAATTCCAGGTCCCTTGTTGCTATCAGATTAATATAACTATTAAAAACACTGAAAAATCGATGAAAATCTCAAGTCTTCTGAAGTATATGGTACCAAAACCTAAGAAACAGTAGCCTTGTTCAGTTACATGGTCAAGTGGTCCTGAACGAAGTTTCAACGATCTATATGATCGAGCGACGTTTCTTCGTTTAGTGAAAACAAATCGTGTGCAAAAGGATCACTTCCCTGGTTTGGAAGATTTTTTGTAAAATTCTAATATTTTATATTTCTTTATTCAATTAAATAGTAAAGAAAATGATAACACTTTTTCTTCACAGCGAATGTATGTTTGATCAGTTAATAGCCAGAAAACACTAGGATAATATTCTATTTACTGTAATGGACAAATTGTCCATCATAGTGTTGTCAAAATTGTGAACCTCAGTTAAATTTTCTTTTTTATAACAACCAAATCTATTTTAATCATTCATAATTGCTCGGTTGCGTACATGGATGTAAATACAATTACGATTAAACTCTAAAACATAAACCTTTCCAAAGGATGAACTTCCCAAGGAGAGGGAGAAAGGCTATTCCTTTACAAAGTCTCACGCCTTCTAGTAGTTTGTAGACTACATTTCAATGATAAAGATATAGAACATGTTTCGCTTTCTTGATCAATTGTTGGGACATTTAAGCAACTTTTCTGAAAAAACAAGGCTTTTCACAAAGACAGTATAGTTCTGTATTTCTCAGGTTATCTACATACATGTTGAGACCTCCATTGGTTAGTAGGAAAGATACCGAAAGAAGACGTCAGCAAATATTAAAAAAAAAATGTCGCTCATATGTTCTTTTCGAAAGAGATCTCTTTTGAAATTTTTTGGATATAAAATGGACCTCTTGTAGAAGAATAAATTTTTCAGATTGTTGGAATGTTAAAATTGTTGACGAAACTTCATCATTGTATTTATACGTTTCAGAAGAAAATTTAGTTTTGAATACACAGTTTATCATTCACCAGATGTTAGTCAAAACTTTTTCATAAGCTGAATTTCAATGATGGATATATATATATATATATATATATATAATATCATATAACCTAACCTTTTAATTCAAAATTGTCACTATGGCCGCAATTAAAGAACTTATTAATTAGATATGAATTAGCATTCTACAACATCGGGAGATCCCAAGATGGAAGGCAAATCGAATATTTAGTTTTTCTTAGATTTTGACAGTTGAAACAAAGAAATTAGCATTATTTGGTCAACATGAGATTGTCTCATTCAGCTTGAGAAAAAGTTTTGTTACTTATTGACGAAATTGATATTAACATCAAATTTTATTCCAGAGAACTTATAAACTCAGGAAAGTAGAAAAAATAGCTTTAGCTTTCACGATTTATTCTGTTCTGCTTTCAGAAACACTGGACCACTTGATGTGATGAATGCAAGGTTGTATCACTGAACATGGCTAGATAGCAGACACAGCTGTGGTGGTGTCCTGGAAGTGGGCCATATTGCCATGATGGTCATGATTTCAAGGAACTGGCAATCTGTTATAAGATGTTAATATACTACTCATGAAATCAAACTCTTTCATTTTTCATGGAACCAATATTCGATAAAGTTACTTTAGGTAAAATAATGTGGCTATAGAGACAGGCTAACTGATTTTGATTTCATTAGGAAAGTGCAACATTCCAACCTAACGATGAAATATTCAGTCTTTTGCTCATAAAATTTTTAATAAAAAAATATCCATGACGGCCCCCTTGATTTATATGAAGGGATCCGTCATGGATATTGTCACCTGGGCCCATGGCTCTTTGTGTTCCCCTTTCCTTATAACTACACCCTCGGCTTAATCCTTGCAAAGAAGTCTCTAATAGAGCATGGGGGTCTCTTTGGCACAGTCGGTTACGCCTAGATAGAGAGGTATTACAATTGAATGTGGACTAATTGACAGCCCTGCCACTTCAACCCAGTGCTCTATTGTGGCACATTCTGTCCTAAATTTCACCTACAAGCTCCATCTTTCTAGTAAAGGCTATAAGCTTTGTAGGTGAGAGCTTAATAAGCTCAGTCAGCTCTATTTTGTTAGATCCAAGTTCCACAAGACTGATTCTGTCCCCAGCTGGGCATTCGCACGTGATGAGTTCTATTGATTTTATCTCCTCCTTACATAGTATGTATGAAGGGTCCTCGATCTATCCTAACTTATTTAGGTGATTTTTGAGACGACAGTGTCTCGTTAATATGGCAATTAGAACTCTCAGGTCTAGCCTCGAGAGTTTAAGCCAAGCCTTGGCTCTCGCAGTGTAAGCTCTACTGATGGCAAGCCAACATGTAGATATGCTGTGATAACCACAACGCCCTGGGATATCTGAAGGATGAAGGTGTTACATCCAAACTAGTTGACAAATGCATACAAGCACTCTGACAACTCAGTACTACAAACAAAGTTACTCTGCTTTGGTGCCCAGCCCATCAGGGTAGAGAAGGGAATCAGAAAGCAGACAGTCTTGCCAAAAATGCAATAGCTGTTAGGACGATGGGACCAGAACCTATTCTGTATATCCAATTTACTCACATGCTCTCCATTTTTCAAAACTGGAATATGACGGAGGTCCTGAACTATTGGGCAGGCATCTCGAGACTGAGAAAGTCAAAAAGGCTCATAAGAGGGTACATGAACTATTGTCCCTTGACAAAAAGTCTATTGAAATGGTATTTGGTACATTGACGGACGCCAACTCAATAAAAATCAATACGTCATGAGACTGTCGGAAACACACAGTGTCATGGTTGCCTAGAAAATGATGAAACAACGGAACATATACTCTTCGAATGTCCCCCTCATAAGACGACCAGATTGGACACATTAGGCGCTAAAACACTGATCCAAGAGGCCTCCTACAACAGTCTTGCAAACTTCATCAAAAAGTTTCTGCTAGACTGATAACAACACAACACGGAAAGCACAATGAACCAAAGAGCCTGACTGCTGTTCATTAGGGTGCCATGCAAGCCTAAGGCAGATCCATGCTGGGCATGTGTTGATCAAATAACTTGGTATTTCAATCCCAATTTCACACTACCTGCACTACAGATTATTCTCCAGTCCAATCTTGCACAGGTGATATTTGAACTTGCCATGCTCCATCAATATCTGTGCCAGAAGCCGTGCATTAGTTTGACTACTTTCAGTGCAAATTTGCCCAGGTTTTATTAGGTGATGTACCCAGCATTGCCTTGGACTGTTGGCAACCTCAAGCATTGAATCAGGCGTCCCTATGTTGTTCCGCTAGGCAGTTCCAAAAGTCTTGCTTTAATAACACAGGCTGAGATCACGTCGCTCTGGTCCAATTAAATGGTTGTTTACCGCCAGTTTTACCAGGGCCTGAACATGTTTCCAGACCACCTTAGAAGTAATCTTGTGTGCGCCCAGGGTTCCTAGAGCAGCCCCACTGTCGGAGCAGATCGTGATTAATTCATTAGTTGTACTGAATTCTGTCATCCTTTAAACACCGCCAAGTATCTCCATAATCTTCGAAAACTGTTGAATGTTCATCTATCAGGAAGAACTTAGTAATTGAAATATTCCTACCGTCGTTGAACTATTCTCGACTACTCTGCAGATTCAACTGACTGATCTTTTTCCCACTACCATCCTTCAACCGGTTGACAAAGCAGCGCCCATCGAGCAAATTAGATATGAGAAAGCAGTTATCAATTTCATTGCCTTAAAATTTTATTCAACAAGATTTGATTAGGATGAATTTTTAGGGAATTTAGGGGTGGATAGATCTTTTCAGAGATTTCTTGAGATCTTAGATGCCTCAGTGACAAAGTTTTCACATGAAGTAATCATTTAATGGGGGGATAAAAATCAAAATAAATGGATTACGAAAGGCCTTATCAAATCAATTGAAAACAAAAACAAAAGGTATAAAGAGGTTTTTGAAACAGCCAAACAACGGGGAACGGATGAAGGAATATGCTAAGTACAGAAATGAATTAATAAACCTTATTAGAACTGCTAAAAGTAATCATTACAAGATTCAATTTGATAAGAAAGTGAATGCATCGCGGGATTTGTAGGGGTGGAGAAATCAAGTGACAAACTGTAAGCACCAAAAACAATGTGAAATTAGAAATACAAAAAATGATAATGGTGAAATAGAAAATGATATAAAGGTTATATCGGATATTTTTAATAATCACTATGCAACGGTTGGTAATAGATTAGCAGCTAAAATAGACAAACCAAATAAGTCTCCGTTTGGAAACAGCTTTTGTATTTTGGGTTCCATGTTTTTAGGGCAGCATGCGAACAGGAAGTGGATAAATATTTGAGTGAACTAAAAAAAATACGGCACCTGGTTACGACGGCTTGACCTTGGATACATTACACGAAATGAAAGATCAGATAGTTCCTCCTTTGACTAAACTCATCAATCAAAGCATAGAATCAGGAATTTTTTTAAACATATTCAAAATAGGTGTAACAAAGCCTCTTTTTGAAAAAGGTGATAGGCGAGATGTCATAAATTATAGATCTCTAACCCTTATTTTTAATTTAGCTAAAGTCTTGGAAAAAATTATAAAAAAACGAAGTATCTCATATTTCGATAGCTTAAATATGATATCGAAATAGCATTTAGGTTTCAGACAGTGAAAATCTACCAGGGACGCCTTTTTAGGATTAACGAAAAAGTTATATGAAGCTCTGGATGAGTCTAGTCCATGCATCTGCATTTTCGTCGATTTGGCCAAGGCTTTCGACACTGTGTGTCATAGATTGTTGTTTGAAAAAATTCGTGCCTGTGGATTTCGCGGAGTGGCTTTTAATCTCATTGAAAGTTACATCAAGGGTCGGAAGCAGTGTGTCCGGGTCGATGATTATAAGAGTGGTTCAGGGGTGTTGAATGCGGGGTACCACAGGGCACAGTCCTCGGTCCGATTTTGTTTATTATCTATATGAACGATCTGTTGATCTCCGAAAAACTATGCAAAGATATTTTCAGTTATGCGGATGATACGGCAATATTCATCAAATCTGATAACTGGAATGATCTTAAATGGAGAGCTGAAGAAACATTGAACAAAGTAAAGGAGTGGTTTGATTTCAACCTACTAACTGTTACTGTTGAAAAAACAAAGTTTGTATGCTTTTCATGCTACGATGTGAACAGACCGAACTTTCAGAGTTTGAGAATTGGACAGGGATTGGAAATAAAATTGGTTGACTCTATTCGTTATCTGGGCGAGATCTTCGCCGGAATATACATACAGAAAATGTAGTGAATAAATAGAGGAGTCTTCTGCCCAACTTTAGGTATTTTTCAGAATTCTTGAATCTAGAACAGATGAAGATTTTATAATATGCCCTAGTTCAGTCACATCTGACCTATGGGATTGAAGCATGGGGAGGTATATTGGCTGCTCATTTGACTAATTTGAAAACTATTCAAAAATGGATATTGAGAATTATTCTTAGGCAAAAGATCACATATCCTAGTATTGAGGTATTTAAAACCCGTTAAGTCCGTGATGTAAGAAAACTTTATGTTCAAAACATTTTGAATCATCATTAGAAGACTCGGTCCGCGGTCACATATCCAGATCATTTGTATAATACACGCCTCAAAGGTATTATAACTAAAAAGGGGAAAACATAAATCAATAGATCAAAGGCATTTTGGGTATTTGGTTCATAGGCTGTACTATAGAGTACCTGTTGGCATTGGGCGCACTTTTGTTTTTAGGAGATATCGAAAGAGTCTGATTGGTTGCTGAAGCTCTCTAACCAAAAATTACGAAGCATCTTAGATACGAAGATTTATATTCCTACAGGAGTCTAGAGATTTTGAGGGATACGATTTCGCTTTTGTTTTGTATTCAGAAGAAAGAAGAAAACAAATTTTCTTTTTGGCTCAACATGCATCTCATGAAAGTAGGGTGGATCCATAAAATATGTAAAAAATGACTCAAGGTTGAATGTGACTTGTGGACCAATAAACTCTCACCAATTTGCAAGAGAGCGAATTTTTGAGTGTAGTACCGTACTTTTGAAAATCAATCATGTCAGATTATGTATTGCATGCATATATAGACCCCCCAAAAGCGACATAAAATGTTTTATGGAGATTGCCTCCGATTTCTTTCAGTACTGCGAAAACTTAGCACCTAACTTGATAGTATGTGGCGATTTCAATATCAACTTCTTGGAGGAGAGTATAGATAAAAATATGTTGGTGGATCTTTTCAATTGTCACAGTCTCACCGAAACTTCTTTGCTTCCTACAAGAATCTTCATCAACAAAAGGAGTGGCAGTTGTACAAAAATTGATTATCTGGCATGGAATTGTGACTATGATTATAAGACGGAAGTTATTCAGCCCAACTTGGGCGATCACATCAATTGAAATTTTTTGTTCTCTTAGAGCTAGGAAAAATAGGAAAACGAAGTCGCGGTTAACTCAGAAAATTGTAGAGAATAGTGCAAAATTAAAAGATCTTTTTTGGTTGTATAGTAACACAAAAAGCCCCATAACATTCGAATTGTATAGAATTAAGAAAAAAGAACATCGAAATAATGTAAACCAAACTTGAATTGAAAAAAGGTGACACTATGATATTAGATTCAGACCAGGTCACACATGTCTTTGCTGACTATTTTTCGAATATAGCAGAGGAAACTCTTGAGAGAGATCTAGGCAGTGTTAGATCTAATGAATGTACTATCATGAGGAAAATTCCTAAGGATAGCCTGTTTTTTAGACCTGTAAAAGAGCTAAAATTATCGAATATAATAGATAAATTAAAAAAAAAAGAGCACTGGGGAAGATAACATACCAATTAAGGTTATGAAAGGTCTTAAAGACATCCTTATAATCCCTCTACAATACTTGGCAGAATTAAATTTCAGTACTTGCAAATTCCCAACCCCTTTGAAGGTAAGTCTTGTCCCTGTTCAGAAAAAGCTTGATCCATCGTCTGAGCTCAATTATAGGCCAGTAACTGTATTGAATGTAGTATCTAAAATCTCGGAACGCTTTCTAAATGATAGATTAATAGAATTTCTGACAAAGAATAAAATAGTGGTAGACTGTCAGCACGGATTTTGCTTGAACAGGTCAACAGAGTGCGGCAGATGATCTTCTTGAAAGTATTTACTAAGGATTAGATGAGGGAGATCTTGTGGAGGGACTTTTTTATGACCTGTCAATGGCGTTTGATATACTAACGCATCCTTCCATTATTAGGAAGATTGAGGCATGTGGGATTAGAGGTGGCATGTTGCAACTAATACATCCTTTTTTGGAGGGTAGACGATTTTTGGTTGGAGTGTGTGGGGAGACATCTGATCTGAGAAATATTGACATTGGAGTTCCTCAAGGGTCCGTGCTCGGCTCTCTCTTGTTTTTACTCTACGTCAATGACATGGTGGACTATGTACTGGACACAACAAGGATTATTCTGTTTGACAGTGATACGTCAATGGTGGTATCTGCTCGATCATCTGAGGATTTTAACAAGAAGGTTAGCACAGTAAATAATGACTTCCAAAAATGGTGTAGAATAAACAATTTAATACTCAATTTGAAGAAAACGGTGTATGTTAATTTCCGATTATAAAAAAAACCCCTATTAATCTGGATGGCTTCAACCGACAATCGACTGTCAAATTTCTAGGTGTTCTTCTCAACGAATATTTGAAATAGGACTTTTATATAGAACAGCTTTGTAAAAAAGTCAGCCGAGGGCTTTTTGCAATATCTCGAATAAAATATAAATTCGATTTAGGTGACTTAATGAACATCTATTATTCACTCATTAATAGTCATCTGAGCTACAATATAATACTCTGGGGAAATAGTCCACAAGCACAGAGAGTTTTTATCCTTCAGAAAAGAGTTATACGTTTGATATTTGGGCTGGGTTTTAGAGAAAGTTGCAGGGAAACATTCAGATCAAAGGAAATTCTCACTTTTCCATCAATATTTGTTCTTAAAACACTTTTGTTTACAAAAAAAAATCTTATCAAGTACGCATCGAATTCTGATTACTACGGCTATAATACCAGAAATGCCACTTCTCTGTTGAGAAACAATATCTCAAAAAAGTCGAGAAATTGCCACACTACGTTGGAAAAAAAATGTTCAATATACTGCCGAAGACTGTGAGAACCCTTTATGGCAAACCATTCAAGAATACAATAAAAGAATTATTGGCATCAAAGGCATATTATTCTGTCAATGAATTTCTGTCTGACACCTTTTATTTTAAAGTTTTCCTTGCTCCTCCTATTTTGTTTTTGTACCTTGTACTTTCGGGTTTGTGTGTGATGTATGTCCCAGTTTATTGTTCCATGTTGAGACTGAAAAGTCTATTTTTTGTGAATAATGTTATATGCTCAATATTAGAATTTAAAATGACATGTACATCCATAAAAAAATGGCGAAAGAATGAATAAACTGAATTGAATTGAGTACTGGTAATTCGAGGGGCTCCAATTCTTGTATATTTGTTTACCATGCCCTTGGCATTGTTTTCATGGGATGGAATAGCATAAGTTAAGATAAGAGAAGATTATATTGTTTTTCTTTAATGCAAATTTCGTAAGGGACTTTTTTTGCCTCCTGAGTAGACATCTGTCTCAACAAGAGCCAATCTGAACATGCAAGAAGAGAAAACATTCAGACATTGATTCTCTGATAAATTATTATCATGATAATAAATGTAATTTTTCTGAAATATTGTGAAGAATCTGAAACGACGGTGAATTCAGCCACATTGACTTAATGAAATCTGAACTCTTGAAAATATAAGCTTGATGGAAATTATATTTGAATGAGTTACTAAGAGAACACTGTAGAAAAAAGAATTAAATTTTCAGGATTATTCAATTGCAAATATTATCAAAATTCAGACCTCTATCTTCAGTTTATAGAATGACATTGCTTCCAATGGAATTGCAAATCAATATTATGTAAAAACTCAGCAAGTGATGAAACTTATAATGCTTTCAAAATATTAAATTTCACCTTCAGTATTATGATAAAAACTATTCACCAAAAGTCGAAATATTGTGTATACTTACATCTAATACACCATACTTTGGAATGTGTACTGAAATCATAGCCAGAGAATCTAGATAAAATGCAATTTTATAAGCATTATGAGTCGATACCCCCAACAATTTCATCTTCTCTTCAATCCATTTCATTCCAGTTGCTGACCAAATGACAATATCATAATCTTCATAGGCTGAAGTCAAAAATTCATGTAAATAAGGCCTCATCAATTCATTACCCGTTTCTGCAGATGATCTATGATCAAAAAGAGTATAATCTATATCAAGAACGAGGAGTTTTTTATTTGTACGGAAATCATTCAACATCTTTATTTCATATTCCTTAACTCTTTTTTCAACTTTAGCAAGATAGATTTCTTGGTTTTCAATAGCTACTTCTTCATCTTCTATATCAAGATCATTAACAACTTCTGGCATATCTAGAGGTTCAGAGTTGACTTTTTCAATTTCTTCTTCAAGAGATCCCATCATCATAATTTTGAAGCCACATTTTAATTTTAGCGTTGACACTGTGCAGGAGTCTTCTGGTGTTTTACCTTAGATAAAAAATTGGCAGAATTAATCAATTGATAATAGGACATCAACCCCATTAGAGAAATAAAAAGTATTGATTACCGAACCTTTGTATAATACGATCTTATTTGAACTCACCCTTAAATTTTAAATTCAACAACTTTTGCCTCTCTGGTTTCACTTTAGTTTGTTTATATATATAATTCCTCAAATCATGAATGGTATCTGTTGGTCCATATTGAATTTCGAATTCTCGTCCTCCCCATTTCACAATTACTTTCGTGTTAACTGCTTCCATTTTCAGTATATCTGGGCTTTCCAAAATTCTTTGGAAGGCATGAGACAATGCTGGTCGTCTACAATGTTGATATATATTTTTTGCTTTTCCTATTTGAATTCGAATTCGAATGATTCGATTCTGGCTGTCATTTGCCTATGAATGTCATTCTAATTTAACCACTAACAGAAAGATGTGGCTAGTCGTCCGTTTTCCATAATTTCCGCAAGGATCACACTGGTGTTTCATCCTGCGTGGACAAACGCGATCCGCGAAATCTGTATATATTGAGTGGTGGCTATACTAGTAGTTTTGACAGTTTGCTATTCAGTTAACTCATAGCGATATATGCATATATGCGAAACAGATCATTTCAAACAGACTTTCCTCGGTTACAACTTCAATATACATGTTACCCCGATTTTCATATGGAAATCAATATTCAGTGAATATTTGATTTTTGTCAATATTTCTGGCTGAATGCCATTTTTAGAGTTCCGTACCACTCAAAAAAATATCTATCTATCTAGGTTTTTTCTCAGGAATAGGTGTAGGAATGGGGCGGAAACTGAAACCAAATACTCCGACAATCTCATGAAGCTTCGGGAAAAAGAGATCAACGCAGTCGGAAGATACTGCAATGTATATATAGCATAGATACAGGAAAATGTCCAAAAACTTAAATGTTTCATTACATCTTGAAAACAAAATTTTGTTTGCGATAAAACTTAATCGCCTTTTTTCTGGAATGCGCAAAGGTATCAAGTAGAGATAAATAGCAATTATTAAAAAAAAAAATAAATATTTCAGTCAACGAACCACATAATATGACAATATACATTCCTTCAAAAAATCACCAAGAATTGGTCAATGAAACACAAAATATTTATTTTTCATCCAAATTTATTGTATTGCCTTCAAAATAGGCCTCTTCCGAAATAATACATTTACGCCAACGAATAATCCGATCATCAGAACATTTTCGAATGCTTCTTCCTGAATCGACTTCAGTTCTCGCCGGGAATTCACTTTTATGTCTTCTAAAGATTGAAAATTGGTACCTCGAAGTAGTAATTTGAGTTTTGGAATAAGCAAAAAGTCGTTCGAACCAGGTGAATACAGTGGTTGTTCAATGGTATTTGTTGAGTTTTTGGTCAAAAATTCATTCACAATGATAGCTTTGGAGATGGTGCATTATCGTAGTGCAAAATCCATGAGTTTTCTTTCCACTAATCTGGCGTTTTTCGACGAATTTGGTGTCTCAAACGCCGCATAACGCTCAGGTAATATTCTTTTGTATTGTCTGACCTTCTGGCAACAATTCCGAGTGTACAACACCGCGATAACTTGGGGGACATTCTATATACTTCCTGGACTCCTCTAAACCTTTGAACGTTATTAAGTTTTCCCCCATATTAGTACTCTCCTAAAATCTTAATGCTGTCCAAACTGAGATTCATATGAGGATGAAACATTAGATCAGTCTTCAGGTTCCTACTCTATATGATTTTGAGCCCATTTCGATCGCACTGCGAGATTTCCTCTTATTAGCGGTTGATACCTCTAAAAAAAACCAGGAGCTTGATGCAATAAAAAAATCCTCGTTTTTTGCAATCCAGCTTGACGAGAGTACAGACGTAGCACAATGTTTTCACTTGATTGTATATGTTCGTTACATTGAAAATGAAAGAATGAAGGATGAACTGATGTTTTCTACTGAGCTGGTGACCACTACTAAAGCTGTAGATGTGATAAAAGCAGTATCAGACTTTTTTGAGAAACACGAAATTTCTTGGCAAAAACTTATTGGTGTATGCACAGATGGTGCCCCTTCAATGCTCGGTTCTCGCTCCGGATTTGTGCAGTTGGTCAACCAGAAGAATGCTGACGTGGTTGAGATTCCATGTTTTATTCATCGCCAAGCCTTGGCAGCAAAAACGCTTCCAAACGAACTCAATGATGTTTTAAAGCTATGTATTACAGTAGTCAACTACGTGAAGAACAGTGCATTAAATACTCGACTGTTTAAAAGTCTTTGAGAAGATTTAGGAAGTGACCATAAAACGCTGCTATTTCATACAGAAGTACGATGACTATCAAAAGGCAATATGTTGGGAAGACTATTTGAGCTCCGTGATGAAGAGATTACGTTTTTGGCACTGCAGAAACAGAAAGAGCTTAATGCAGAGTTCAAAAAACACAGTAACCAAGGGATTTTGGTCTATTTATCAGACTTTTTTGACATGTTAAACAACCTTAACTTGAGACTGAAAGGTGCACACTCAAATATAGTAACACATCGGGATGCCATCAAGATGTACGTTGAGAAACTACAACTTTGGATACGTAAAGTGTCAATGAACCCCAGCAACTATTCAAGTTTCAACAAAGTAGTGTCAGTCTCAGAAGAAGCATGTTTTGAGGACGTTTTTGAAGGACCACTTTTGAAAAACTTGCTAATTGACCATTTTAAGAACATCAAGGAAAATTTCAACAGGTACTTTCCTAACTTGTCAGAGGAGTTTTACAAACTATCAGCCGACCCGTTCATGGACATTCAGTTGCTGCCAGAAGAGTTGCAAGAGGAGGGAATTGAAATAAAAGATGACTCTGCTGCAAGATACGATTTTGGAATAATGGACAAGCCCTCATTTTGTTTAAAGTACTTAAAAGCTTACCCCAGTGTTTCAGAGAAAGCTGTTCAGAGTCACTTGCCTTTTTCAACAACATACATGTCCGAAAAAGCGTTTTCAACTCTTGTGGCGATCAAAACCAAGTACCGCAACAAACTTGATGTCGAAAGTGACCTATGCTGTGCTTTGCCAGAAACTCAACCCAGGATCTGTCAACTTATCCAGAACATGCAAGCCCACCCATCTCACGTAATTAAATTTTATGTTTTGTTTTTGTAAGTAGGTAGGCCTATTGCTTTTCCTTCCTTAAATTGAAAATGTATCTGTGTTACAATGTTATAATTTGTATCAGTAATTATAATCGTTTTTCATGTAATACTTGTTTAAATTTTCATCATACGTACAAAGGGGGGCGTGGGAGGTCTTCAAACCAAACCAAAGGGGGGCTTGGTACAAAAAAGTTTGGGAACCCTCTGCTCTACACCGATCCATCAATAAAGAAATAATACTTTGACTAGTGCTTATCGTTTATGAAACCTTTGTATGAGTTGCCTCTCTCTCAAGCATCACAACTGATCTGTTGATTTCTTCAAGAAATGAAGCATCTCTATACTTTAATTAGTGTATATTACTACTACAAAATCAAGAAAAAACAAATTTGTCTTGGTGTACGAAAAATTCAGAGAAACGGAATTTCTAACCAATATCTATTAACTGCCTCTGCGATAAATCGATAATATAGACACATGTGTATAAAAAAATTGAATAAATATATGGTTGAATAATGTGCCAACATTAGCTTCATTCCATTTGGCGTTTAGAATTAATTTTTCTATTATCCTAACATTTTTGGCATATGTTTAAATTAAGTGTTTTTTCTAGAAATCTCCTACTTTTCTTTTAGTTCATGTTTCTCCGCAGAAAAGTACCGACTTACATTCTGTCAAAAAAATATCGAGATTTGGTCAATGAAGCAAAAAATATTTATTTTTCATCTAAATTTATTGTCTCGCCTTCAAAGTAGACCCCTTCCGAAATAATAAATTTAAGCGAACGAATAATCCAATCATCAAAACATTTCCCGAATAAAACAGTCGCCCGGATCCATATCAGGCGAATACGGTGATTGTTCGATAGTATTTGTTGAGTTTTTGGTCAAAAATTCATTCACAATGATAGCTTAGGAGATGGTGCATTATCGTTCTTGAGAATTGAACAACATTGGTTTTATTGTACAAATGTATAATTTTAAGAACATTTGTATATGTATAGTACTTCAAACACACATGAAAGAAATAACGTAAATGATATAACACAATGTATAAATGACGGTACAAAAAAAATAAATCCAAAAGACTAACCTGAATTTGAAGTATAAAAATGTATAAGAATGCATGCATGGTCAGAAGAGGTTTTTAAGCGAAAACTGAAATTTACTCTGAGTTATACCCGTGAATTCAACACCCAGAGCACAATACTTATGAGCGACCCTCATACAACGTGTGTGAGTGCTGGAATAACCGTAATTGGATGGTAGGGCACAAGAAACAAATCAGAGGCAAGAGTCGTTCTCACTGGTACTCTCACGTTTACAAGCTCAAGCAATTTAAGAAGAAAGGTGAGATCAGAAATTATCCTACCATCCTCTAGAGATGGAATATTCAAATACTTCAAAATATCTTGGTAAGTATAGGTTCCAGCCGTCAGGTGCAGTTTATAAGCTACGTTTCTGAGGAATTTGTTCTGAATTCTTTCGATGCTATCAATGTTCACCCTGTAATGAGGCGACCATATCACCGAACCATATTGGAGAACAGAGCAAACAAGAGCCATATAAACAGTTTTGGCAGCATTAGCTGAAAAGTCTCTTAAATTGCGGATCATGAAACCAAGCAACTGCTTGCCCCTATTTACCGCTGAATTTATGTGAGGAATAAACGACATAGTACTTTTGAAAACGATTCCCAAGTCCTTATTTACTCTGTTAACAGAGTTATTGAGGATACTATACTTGTATTCAATAGAATTTTTGGATCTGGAGAATGTTATGCAATAGCATTTATCCACATTCAATTCCATGTCGTTTTCAACTGACCAACTCTGCAAGATTTCTAAGTCGTGTTGCAGTTTGACACAATTATGAACATTTGACACTAGTATATAGTTTTAAATCATCTGCAAAAGAGGGATATTTGCAATACTTGAACTTCTCGCCAATGTCATTAATGAATAGAGTGAAAAGTAAGGGACCCAGGTGAGATCCCTGTGGTACTCCTGAAGTAACGTGAATAGGACGAGATATAAGATTTTTTAATATCACGTATTGCAAACGGTATCCGAGATAACTAGACAACCAAACAACAATCCACGGAAATTCCATTTTTCTCAGTTTTTCTTCGAGCAATTTGTGATTCATTCAGTCAAAGGCTTTACTGAAATCTGCGTAAACAGAATCAACCTGAAAACCAGATTCCAAAGCCCGATAAATGTCAGTCTGATACAATAATAAGTTAGTTTCCGTGGGCCTACCGAAGGTGAAACCGTGTTGCTGGTTTACAATTATATTCCAACAATAATACGAGAGATGTCGTATCACAAAGAGTCCAAGCAACTTAGGGATAGTCGACAATTTACTAATAGGACGGTAGTTTCTAACATTAGCTCTATCGCTAATCTTATGGATAGGTGTCACATAACTTCTCTTCCACAGATCTGGAAAAATACCGCTGGCTAATGATTGATTGAATATAATCCATAACGGTAAATACATCTTTTCAAAAAGAATGGGGGAATTTCATCTGGCCCACAGCTCAGCTCATCTTTCAGCAATGAATTCTCTCTGAACAATTCCTCAAAACTGATAACGAGAAAAGGAATACTGAAAAATTGTTTTAGAACAGCAATCACCGATGTTCATAGCGTTGTTAGTATAAACGGAAGAAAAGTTTTCTGCGAAGAGATATACCACATCCTCACCTGAGTCAAAACACTGCCCATTCAGTAAAACACCACCCGGAATACTATGATCCCTTCGTGAGGAGTTAGCATAGTTCCAAAATTCCTTAGGATTTTCCGAAATAGAATTCTCCACTCTCACCAAATATGCGTCATAGCACTGCTTAGATAAAATTTTGCACTGAGATCTTAACTGCGAAAAGGCTAATTGGTCCAAAAAGATACTTTGAACTTAGTGTGAGCTTTCTTTTTTGCAATGATCAATCGCCTGAGGTCAGAGGAATACCACCTAGGGAAGCTTGTGGACTTGAATCTCTTTAAAGGTACAAAGTTGACACATGCATTTCTTATTATCTGATAAAAGTTTTCAACCATCGAATCAATATTTGTATTACCTAAAATTAACTCCCAATTTATAGGAGAAAAATAATTATTCAAAGACCCATAATCAGCATTTTTAAAATCAAAAAAAGTCTCTTCGAAGGGTAGGGCCTGAAAATCCTCCATAACAAGTAAGTCACATTCTATAGCCTTATGATGAAAATTATTATCCAACAGTGGGTCTGAAGGCTCACGAACATCAATAAAAATACTATTAGAGAAAATTAAATCAAGAAAAACATTATGTGAATTGGGAATGCAGTTCACCCGTTTCAGTATCAAAAAAGAAAAACATTCATCCAGTATTAGTGCCGCGGATCCAGTTGGTGCATGACTCAATAACCCCACATCGTCATCCAATGAGCCTGGGGTAGATTATAGACACCAAACAGGTACAACAAGTGATCAGGATTACTCTCTGCCATCTGTTCAACAGCCAAGCAATGACTATTATAAATTATGTCACTCGCATCTACAGCCAATTATTATCTTTCTAGGGCCTAAATCGGTTTTAACGAACACGTGTTCGACATCGATGCTCTCAACAGGTAGTACCCTCGCTATCAAAGTATAAGTATATGCTATTGTATATTTCAGTTCTAAGTACAACCCTGTACAGCAACGCTAAGCCGCGTGTGAATCATAGGATTTTTCTATTGCTTTCAATCAGCTCATATTCCTTTGTAAATAGTTATTATAGAGATATAGTCTGTTACTAGAAAGGTACTACCATGCATAAAGCAGTAAATGTGTTCTTCGGGTTATAACTATAACCAGCGGGGTATAACCTTCTTACAAATTCAATTATCCCTTTTTATGATGTATTTGTCACGTTGTTTATTAGTTAAATTAGTATTAAATTAAGGGTTCTTACATCTACGCCATGACCTGTTTGGGTAGTTGTCCTGTTACGGGGTCAACCCAAGGCATAAAAGTAACTTCTACTGACCAGCAGAAGAAACATCATTCAGTTTTCCATAAACATCAGTAACAGTTTGTCTCTTGAACCATCAAGATAATTCTTTGTACTTATGATCATACAGATCAATAATTATAATCTAAGTATTGTGTCATAGTAAGCAGGGGCACAAATACTCTTGGGAAGCAATATCATTCAGTATTTCAGAAACATCAGTAACAGTTTCTCTTTTGAACCATCAAGATAATTTTTTGTACTTGTGATCATACAGATCAATAATTATAACCTAAGTATTGTGTCACACCAAGCAGTGGGCACAAATACTTTTGAAGTAACTAAAGTTGTATAGTAGTGTTAATAATAATCTTACAAACTCTACTTTTGTGTTGAGATTGATTCGTTCTAGCATGTCTTCAACGACCTTCTTGTGATTCAAGCATGAAGAAAATTAAGGTCTTTTGGAACTAGTCGAGCGGCAACGCGTTTCATGACCAAAAAAATCGTTTAAGAAGGTACAAATTGATTCGTGAGACACAGATAGTTAATTGCCCAACTCTCTCAAACTTAAATGACGATTTTCAATTATCGATGTTAACTTCAGTTGAAGATGTTGATGGTCGCGACCAGAGCGAGGTAAATCTTCCCCCACATCTCCGCTGCTGTTGAATGCACTATATTATTCATATGCTCGTGTTTTTTTCATAAAGCCGATTCACTGTAAGCCTTCTGTAACATTTTCAGCGATTCGAAATTCCATTTGCAGACAAGTTTGGATATGGATATTTTTATCCATTGTAAAAATTGCAAAACACACTTGTAAGAACTGACAAAATCGAGCACTATGAAATAACTAAATGACAGATCGTGTTCAAAGTCCGCGTCATTATAGAAAACAGTTGTTCCAACTTAGCAACAACAAAAATTTTGACAATCGTTGTAAGCAGATTTTTTGAATAATGGAATCCCGGTACTTTTTTGACAATGTATAAATACTTTTGAAAACACAAAATTCGGAATACTTTTTGAACTTACCTCGTAATGTTCCAAATCGTACGACGATCAAGCCATTGTCTGAGATAAAAAATTATAAATTTAATAATCGTCAATAATCTTAAATAAACATGAAAAGGGCATGTCCCCTTGCTGTCTGATAAGTTGAGTGCAGCAAGCCTTGTATGCTGATTATTGCAAGATGTCATGAGGCATGAGTATCTCTGATTGATGTAGTACGGATGGATTGAAAGGGCTTTGTCGTACCGAATAATATTTTAGGGGTCTTCGACAATCTTCACGTCGCGTTTATCACGCAGAAAATAATTATTCATATCATCTTTGGAAGGTTTTACCTTGCCTGGAGATTCTCGGGTTTAGTTGGATCCTTACACTTCCCTGTTTCTATACGAGGGTGGTCTGAAAAGTCTCCGATCTAACAAATATGCAAGACATTTTTTCTGAATGTTTATTTTATTTTTCAACATAGTCACCTTGTGACTCTATACAGTTTTCCCAGCGATATTCCCATCTCTGTAACCTGTCAAAATAGAAAACATAAAATTCGCCACACTTCTCAAACATGCCTTGTATCAGGATTGAAAAAACATATAGCAACTAAGAGGGGGGTCTGAAAAGTTTCCGATCTAACAAAGATACAAGACATTTTTAATGAATATATATTTTTTATTTTTCAACATTATCTCCTTGTAAGTCTACACACTTCCCAGCGATGTTCCCATCTCTGTAACCCGTCCAAATAGTACTCGGCCTTTTTTCTGCAAAGTAGTGGTTCACGAAGGCGACTGCCTCTTCATCTGACGAAAATCTCTGTCCTCCAAGCGCTATTTTTGAATTAGGGATCAAAAAGAAGTCACTTGGGGCTAGATTTGGCGAGTAAGGCGGATGGTCAAGCAGTTGAAACTGTAATTTGTGGTATTTCACCATGGCAACCGCTGAGGTATGAGCCGGTGTTGTCTTGGTGAAACAGAATTTCTTTTTTCTGTAAATATGACCGTTTTTTGCAAGTTCTACTTTTAGCTCATCAGTTAATAATAACAATCGCCATCACTTTCTCAGCCAAAAAACAGCTTGTAATACACTCTTTAGACTGTATTTTTTGGAGTATAATGATGTATCCAAGTTTCATCTGAAGTAATCAATTGGGACCAAAACTCGGATTTATTGCGCCCAAAATAATTCGAACATGTTCGAATGATTATAGCTTCTAGTTTCCGAATACTCATCCATTTTAGGAATCCGTGTAATGCCTCTGCCAGCTATTTTGTTTTCTTTATTGAAAGCATGAGACTAATTCATTTTCATAGCGCGTGTAAAACCAGTGTCTTTTCTTGTTTTTCGTTAAAAACTGTATTTTGCCTGATTTTAATTTTAGAAAATCGACTTGATATATTTTTGCCTTTCTTTGAACTGTAATATAAGTAACGCGAGTTTCCTTAGCTTTTTTCTCATTGAACCGCCTTCTCTGATATATTGCACAGCTGTTGCAGTTGTTCTGCAGCCCAACTGGCCCCATAAGAGGTTCTAGCTTTTTTATTTTTTGGCATCTAAAACGAACTAAGACCTCTTAGAAGACTAAATATCAATCAATTACCCGTCATATGGATTGGTTCAAAAATATATTTCGTACAGAAGTGAAAAATATTTGAGGGACAATACCTGAAGCCACAAGGCTTTGCTAATTTTGAATAATGCACCAGGGCATCCTACTAATTTATCCTAACTATCTGAAGGTGTCACAATTGAGTTCCTTCCGAAAATACAACAATACGTGAATTTTCCGACAATTTATAAGGGAAACCGATGGTGATTCTTCAATTAAAACATTATTGTGAAACTATAGCATCAAGGATGCTGTTGACAGCATCAGTGAATCGTGGAAGGAATTAAAATTAACAACAATGAAACATGTTTGGAAAGAATAGGGCTAAAATGTGGAAAAAGTACTGATGCAGATTAATTTCCGTCCTGAGATCAGGTAAAACCCCTTTCATATGAGGAACTCATTCAGTTACAAGCAGTAACGGTATTTGATGAAGAGACAGAGCCTGTTATAGCCAGAAAGCTAACATCAAAACGTTTGTCGAAACCTTTTCCTATTTCGAAATAGAAATAAACATTCTACTTGAAAACGAGCCTGACGTCGAACGTAGTGCTAAGGTTTCTCGAGGAATTAACTCAGCCATAAGCTGTTATAAATTTGTAAAGAACGAAATACACTAAAGGCAAGAAAACCAACGTTGGACATGCCCATCCTTACCAGCGAAAATTGAAGATGGCAGTGATTTGCAGGTTACCGTTTCCTCATCGTCTTCAGATTAAAGCCATTAAAAAAATATGTATGTATACATACACATATTTTACGTAACATGAAGTTGTTTCATTTTTGTTTTTGTATGTACTTGTTATGTATGTATTTTTGATTTAAATGAAATAAAAAGATAAAATGCATTTAGAATGATTAACCATGTTACAAGTCGACAAGAATATCGGTGCGGTTGAGATTCTTATAAGATGCGCGAATAACAAAAGAGATAGCAAGCGGAAGGAGTGGGATGAATAATACGTTTGTTTGTTTGTTTCCGTGGACCTACAGTTTATAGTGGACTCCAACCACTCATTTAGACCGTGCAATGATAACTGCCACCACTTGTTGGATTACAAGTTATCATGGCCTTCAATAGCATATGGCAAGGGTGCTCAAACGGTCGATCGCGAGTGCTTTTTGAGTAGATCTCAAGAAGATAAAAATTTTTAATAAGTAGGTAGGTAACTAAACTACAATAATTTAACACTCTGTAAACGACAAAAAGCGACTTTGTCAAAGGCACGCGCGGTACTCGTCAAAGAAAGACTTTCGTTCGCGCCGATATGAATATTGCGCCTGCAAGAATTGGAGTCATTCTGAATTGTCACTTGAAGGCAATACTACGTCGATACAAAGTTTATTATTAAATAGTACAAAATGAGTGCAGCGAAGAAATCTAAAACGTATCATTTTAATAACTATTGGGTGGAAGAGTTTTTCTTTTGTATGGTGAAGGATAAGTACATTTGTCTTATTTGTTGTGCGTCAGTTGCAATGCCTAAGCGTGGTAACTTAGAGAGGCATCATAAAACGGTTCATAAAAACTATGGAAATGATTTTCCGCCACACAGTGAACTGAGAAAACGAAAAGTACGTGATTTGATATCTTGTTTGAAAAAAGAACAAACCATGTTCACAAGACCAGCCAAACAATCAAAAGCTGCTACGATAGCGTCATTTAAAATATCTCATGTATTGCAGAAACACGAGAAACCATTCGAAAATGGATCGGTTGTGAAGATTATCGAAAAAGATGAAGATTATTTGGAGATTTTAAAAACAAAACAGAAATCATGTCTGCAATTAGAGAACTTCAGTTATCTCGTCCGACTGTTACAAGGCGTATTGAAGTCATGAGTCAGGATATGGCAGATAGACTAAACATAATATCATGAAATGTACATACTTTTCTTCACAGTTCGACGGATCCACCGATATGACAGACACTGCCCAGCTGTGTATTTTTATTCGAATGGTATTCAGTGACATGTTGGCTAAGGAAGAATTTTTGACAATCATTCCTCTGAAGAGGGAGACCCGTGGCGAAGATGTATATCAATTTGTAAAAAACTACAAGCTACCAATATATAAATTAGTGTGCGTTACAACCGATGGAGCACCAGCAATGACTAGAAACAAAAACAGTTTTGGGGCATTGTGTCGAGCTAATGAAGGTTTCCTTCCATTTTTTTCATTCCATTGCATTATACATCAACAAGTTTTCTGTTCGAAAGTCTTAAACATGGAAGAAATTATAGGGAGTCAGAAGAACACACTGATTTAGTTTTTCACACGGAGGTCAGGTGGTTGAGTTGCGTAAATTCCCTAGAAAGGTTTCAAGAATTATTGCCCGATATAACAGCTTTTCTAGACGAAAGAGGGGATAACACTCAGATGTTGAAAAAGGAAAAATGGCTAACTGATTTGGCATTTTTGACTGACATCACAATGCACTTAAACACCATAAATTTGGAGCTTCATGGTAAAGGAAAAACTATTATTGAGATGATTAGGACAGTAAACGCATTCAAAAGTAAATTGCAACTTATGATAGATCAATTGAAAAGAAAGGATCTGAAACATATTCCGTCTTTGAAAGCAAGGATTCCTTAGTTGAATTATGATACGTATGAGACTGAATTATCAAATATTTTGGGACAATTCGAAATGCGTTTTTATGATTGCAGTAAATGGGCAAATAAAGCATCATTTATGAGTTATCTCTTTTCAAGTAAAAACATTGAGGAATTAGCTACTGAAATAGCAAGTCAGTTTAATATGAACTCTTGTTCTGTTCAAGATGAGTTGGTGCAGCTTATATCAGATATACATCTCAAAGCTACAGCATCTGATACAAATTTCTGGTGTTTTATATCTGAAGATAAATATCCGAATCTAAGGCAAATCGCACTTCAACTGACCGCAATGTCAACTTAATTGTGCAAGTCTGCATTTTCTGAAATGAAGATAATTAAGTCAAAATATCGCAATCGACTAACCGACGATCATATGTCAGCATGCTTGCGATTAGACTCAGTGGTTACGTACCATCTCCTTAGTTAAGTTTAACACCGTATGTAACTCTTTTGTTTTGTAACAACCAATAATCTCGCAATTTTGAATAACTATGAGTTTTTCATTGATATTATAGAGAAGAACCTAACTCAAACCTTGATTAAATAATGTATATTGTGCGGAAAGCAAATATCTATATATGCTACGGTACGGCCTTCCTAGGTAGGTCGGTAGGTAAGTAGGGTGTATCGTGTATGTACGACAACCCTGCATCACACATACTTGCAGCCTGTCAGAGTCGAACGCAAGTAGTCTAAAAATATTGAGGTAGATCGCCAGCAGTTCAAGTTTGAGCACCCCTGGCATATGAGTTTAGCCAGGAGCCATGTGTCCAACTCAATGTATGTTTTTGTCAAATTCACTTTTTTGTTTCGAGGACAACATCCATAACTTGAACCCGGATTCGAACCAGGCACCTCGGCTAAGCACATTCCTATATACTTGCTCACTAATCGGGCAGCATCCGAGACAGTTAAATAATAATACGTTCTGCAATGAAATATCGAATAGCTATCAGGGTCGGTGTAAGGGCTTTTTGAGAAAATAATACTTCTTAGGCATATGGCATTTCAAGGTACTCGATCATTTTAATTTCTATTACAAAGAAGTGAGTCACAGACTCATCACCAGTTAGACTACAGGAAATTTTCGAGGCAGGGGTTTTTCTAACTGAACCTTCATAATAAGGACTCTTGTTTTCTCCTAATAATTCAAATTTTCAAGAATACCTAGAATCTGTACAAGAGGATGAAATATAGTAATTGAAGGTTGATATTCAATAGGGATTTGAGGCAAAGGATTAGTAACTATGTTTTTCTTAAGTACCTAGTATCTTTGTGATACCTTGATGGGTTTATATAGGATTAACGACATAACAAAGAAAACTGAAATTTTAAAAAGTACAATCGTATTGCCCTATCGTGAGGACGAATGATTCGGATTAACCTGGTTGTCAGTTTAATAATACAAATTTAATAAAAATGGTAAAGACTGTATTTGTCTAGATAATTTTTGCAAACAATTTGATTATGAAACACAAAATGAGTTGAATAACGAAAAATCAAAAATTTTCTATGTCAAATAGTTCTTCATCAGAACTAGAAGACTCGCTGTTGCTGTCATTTTCGTCTGCTTGCAAAGTAATTATGAAATTGTCTATAACCTCATCCAGAATAGGTTCGTGATTCATAAAAGATTGTTCAATTTTCTGCGTATTGTTGCATAATGATTCCCACTGGTCTGTAGAAAACGAAGAGAAAAACTCACCACATAGTTTTTCCATATTTTCATTGAGAAATCAACATTCCTGTCAGCTACATTAACCTACTTAGCTGCCCAAACTTTTTCAATCGGGTTTAAGTCAGGATGATATGGGGGATGTCTAAGTACATTGTGGCTCTGATCATTCAGGAGTTTGTCAATAGCATACGTTTTATATCTGGGTTTGTGCAATTCAATTTGATTATAAAGTTCTGCTTTGAACATCCTCTCTGCAAAGGCAATATTTCGACGTTGCAGCCACTCTTTTATTTCTTCTTTTCGGGAAGCCATTTTCGGGTGTTTTTGTGTTTGTACATTGTGATATGGGGCGTTATCGATCACTAACACACATTATGGTGGTTAATTTTGAATAAGTTTTTTTTTTCAACTATTTTTCGTAGTTCGCGAAATTCATATCATTGTGATAATCACCGGTTTTAGAGTTGAACTTAAAGGCCAGATATGCGTTTCGTACGAATCCTTATTCATTACTGGTGTTCAAAATTATCAGTCTTGGTCCTTTTGAAACAGGCTGACGTAGGCCGTCGTTTGTCTCGTCACTGCAAGCCTTCTTGTGTGTATAGGAGGAATGAATATACAGGGTGTTACATAATTGTATGTCACACTTGAGGGGGTAAATCTAAATGCAATTTTAAGAAAAAAAGTTCATATAAACATAGGTCCGCAAAAGCTTCGTTACGGAGCTAGAGGGTGTTGAAATTACTGAAGAAAATTGTTTTTCTCTTCAAAACTACTGCATTTTTTGAGATATTTAGCCCAAATTTGGAATGTAAGCTATTTTTTACAGCCTCCATCATTACACGTCCTAAATTTTAACTAGAATCTAAAAGGTGTTTTCTTTTCCGGAGCCATGTCTTCTTTTGCTCTTTCAAAATTTTTTTTGCAGTACGCCACTGATCAGTGTATAATCAATTTTCGTCATCTTCGTTCAATTTAGAAACTTTTTTGACACTTGTAATGTTTTCGTATCTCCGACCGTTCTGGAGCAAAAAATTATTAAACGATTGTATGCATTCGCTGAATTGAGAGCACTTCTAATTAAAAAATTGATTAGTAGGCTTTGATTTTTTTCATTTATTTATTTATTTTGACAATTGCTGAAGTTGAACCAGTGTCTGCTCGAATTGTTTATTAAATTAACGATTAGTTTTAAGACTTTTGAAGTTATTGCTGAAAGAAAAAATGGCTAATTTTACTAACGTGGAATTGGCTGATATCCATTACATGTACGGTCTGGCTGACGGAAACACAACAAAAGCTAGGCGATTATATCAGGTGCGCTTTCCAAATCGAGTAACACTAGACAGGCGAACATTTAAATAATCATTTAAAAGGTGCAACTGTAACTATGAGAACTCGAGATATTGAGGAAGCAGTTTTGAATTGTATTGATTTGAATCCTCATGTGAGTACAAGAAAAATTGGAAATCACTTGAATATTTCACATGTTCTAGTTTGGAGGAATCTCCAGGATTTTTTATTGTACCCGTTTCATATTAAACGCGTCCAAACTCTACTTCCTCGAGATTGAATTTATGCCGATGGTTCTTAAATAAAATTAGAGAAAGTGCTCATTTTGATAGTGAAATAATGTTCACAGACGAAGGCAACTTTCGGAGAACTGCTTTCACAAATTTTCACAATAATCATTATTGGGCTGAGGAAAACCCCCCTTTGATTGAAGAATCTCATCATCAAGAACTATTCTCACTAAATATCGGGGTCGGAATAATTGGAAATTATTTGATTGGGCCATTTTTTGCCTAACAGACTAAACCGTCCCGCGTATCAGCAATTTCTTGAGGAGGAGTTAACTTCATGGCTCGAGAATATGCCACTCTTGGTGAGAAATATAATGTGGTTCATGCATGACGGGGCACCAGCACATTTCAGTGGAGAAGCTAGGGAATTCTTGAATAATAAATTCAACTACCGATGGATAGGTCAGGCTGGGCCAGAACCATGGCCTCCTATGTCCCCAGACTTAAATAGTTTAGACTTTTTCTTATGGGGATATCTCAAAAGTCTAATAGATACCACTCCAGGGAACATTGTAGAAGAATTGAGAAATCGAATAACAACCTATTGTGTCACGATAAGAAATACCCCAGGAGTATTTCAAAGAGTGCGTGATAATATGCGAAGAAGGACAGAGGCCTGTATTATTCGAGGTGGTGGACACTTCCAGCAATTTATTTAGTTTTTGATTGTTCTTCTTTTAGTTTGATATTGATTAAGTATAAGAGTCTCAGAAGAGGAGCTATCAAAATAAAAGCAAATTTTGGGCATACCTATTCTATTATTTTTTTGATTTAGCGTGGATTCTAGTTAAAAGTTGATACGTGTAATTATGGAGGTTGTAAAAAATAGCTTGCATTCAAAATTTGTGCTGAATATCTCAAAAACTAAAGGAGTTTTGAAGAAAAAACAATCTTTTCCAGAAATTTCAACACCCTGTAGCTCTGTAACGAAGCTTTTACGGATCTATGCTTATATGAAATTTTTTTTCTTAAAATTGCACGTAGATTTACCCCCTCAAGTTGGGACATACTATTATGTAACACCCTGTATGTTTCGTCTATGTAAATTATTGGTCTCTTTTCTTGACGGTATCATTTGATGCTTCTTAAATAATTCAAGCGTAGTTGCTGTATTTCAGGTTTTTTCATAAGTAGTTTTCTATTCGTTTTCATCTTAATCCAACGGAACCCAATTCCGCTCAAAACTTTCCGAATGCTCTCTTGTGATCCTGCATATTCATTCTCATCGACGAACTTTTGATGGATTCGCTTTAATGTGGGTACGGATTTTATCGAAGACATAAGAATTGACGACGGACCTACGAAGCAGGACTCTATCAAAGTCATCAAGATCCGTTTTCTTCGCTGATTTTCTTTTCTTTTTATCGGGAGCTAAAAAACTGTTATTTTCGCTGATCTTCTTCATTTCGCTCGAAATTTTCTGCACAGTTCGAAAAACCTACTCCTGTTGCGACAGCTACACGTTCTTGAACCTTTTTCAAAGAAATTACAGGTTCATTCTGCACCCGTTCTCGTTTCATGAAATGAATGACATTCACAATTATTTCCCTGTATTGCCCACTCAATTTTTTCCCTTCAAATTGGAAACGAAAACCATCCTCACCAAAACTTAGAAATATTGAAATGAAAGTTGCAAGATTCAGTTCTGTTCGCTTGGCTCTTCTTGAAGCTTCAACACTTCATTGCGAACAGAGCTCTTGGCCACGTGACCGGCAAAGTTAACGCGCAAGAAGGGAAAGGGCTATTTCACCCGCACAGATGTTCTTATCGATCCGTACATATTTAACAAATTTGGAATCGATCTAATGAATTTGTATTAAAATAATTGATTCCACATAGGGCTTTTCGATTTGCGGCCTAGTTTCGTGAAACGTATCTAGGCTGTAAAGCGAAGTGTAGGTGTAGCCAGGTAAGTAACACCTCATTAGACCTACCATCGAACTCAATAAAATAAAGTTCGAAAGGAAATGGCTACAGTTATTTCATATTAACAAATTTTTCACCATGAACAAATATAATGATGTCAATTTCTATTAATCATTCTGGAATAATCCCAAAGTATCAGCTGAGGTAAACATGAACATGGAAATAGTCATATTATGATTATTCTCACGTTTGTTATCAATCCATTATCAAGATCGAGATATTGAAATTCTCTACAACGAAGTACGTTATTGTTTTATTATCTGGTGCAAGAGAGGATCGGTTTATGTTACCTGAGTGAATAAAATAATTCTAGAGAACCAAGTGGACAATAAAAAATATTCAAAATGTCTGAAGAACTAGATGTTAGCATGAAATGTGTTCAATACATGTTGTTCGTTTCGAACTTCTTATTTGTGGTGAGTAAACAGATTTATTTTTAGTGTGATAAAAATAGCAGGTGGCATGATTCGAATGCTGGGGAAAAAAGGATTTTCGTAACTTTTGTTACTATGCAGCGGAATATAAATTTCGAAAAGACAATCTTTTGAAGCCAGTATTCAAATCATCTCAAAGATAATTTATAAGTAGGAATTCAGGATAGATTGAAGGTTCGATACCATTCAATATGTTCAAAATGTTTTTCAATTTATCACATTTTCAATGGCACATGACATAGTGATTGGAATCTTTGAGAACTCAAGTATCCTGACTTGCTACGTAATTTAAATGTTCGCCTTGGAACGATTGACTTTTGATGTTATTATGGATGAACCCTAAACATAATAGTTTTCATAAAAATGGATTACCTTGTGAATATAAAATGTAAATATTCATTTAGCTAAGTTTACTACCTGATTAATAGAATTATTTGAATGGGAAAGCCATTATATTGTAAAATTACGTCAATTTTTTCGAAAAACTTGACTGAATTTAAGGCGATGAGGATAAGTTGTATTCATATTTTGACATAGAATATGACCACATAGAAAGTTCTCCCAACTGGGGCATAGGGAGAGCGGAGTTTATTCTGCTAGTCCTATAATGTATGGTAGCAACTACTATTAGGTGCGCAACTTAGTTTCCGCTGTTTGTCAGTAGATGGCTCCAGCAGTAAGTGCTGGTCGATTTTTACATATCAAGAACGTCTTGAACAAAGCTTAGACATTAATAAATAAACCACTGTGACACATTAGTGATTTTGTTTTTGCGTCATATACTTTTAGTTGTGAGAAAATGTCTGATTTTGTGCCAAATAATCGTAATTTGCGGGAAGTGTTGATTTTCTTCTTTCATTCGAAGAAAACTGAGGCTGAAAGTTTACGGAGAGGCTGCTCTAAATGAAACAACGTGCCGGGAATTATTCCGTCGCTTCAAAAACGGTGATTTCGATGTGGACGACCGTCCCCATGAAGAAAGGCCAAAAATCTTCGAAGACGCTGAACTGGAGGCATTGATCGATGAGGATCCGTGCCAAATGCAAGAAGATTTTGCTTCAGCCTTAGGAGTTACCCGCCAGGCTATTTCCAAGCGATTGCATTCGTTGGGAATGATTCAAAAGCAAGGAACTTGGGTTCCTTATGATTTGAAGCCAAGATACTAGAGCGTTGTTTTTTCGCCTGTGAACAACGGCTCCAGCGGCCAAAAAGAAAAGGTTTTCTATCGCATCGTCATCGGGTGATGAAAAATGGATTTATTACAGCAATCCAAAGAAAAAAAATCTTGGGACTGTCAGGTCATGCTTCTACGTCATCGCTTCGGCCGAATATTCACGCTGCGAAAGTAATGCTGTGTATTTGGTTGGACCAAGTCTGTGGTTTCATTTATTATGAGCTGTTGAAACCGAACGAAACCATCCCTGGGGAACCGTATCGAACTCAAGTGATGCGATTGAGTAAAGCACTGCGCGAAAAACGGCCACAATACGAGCAGAGACACGAAAAAGTAATTCTACAGCATGACAACGCTCGGCCTCACGTTGTCAAATCCGTTAAAACCAACTTGGAAACGCACAAATTGGAAGTCTTACACCACCCGCCATATTCCCCAGATATTGCACCATCCGATTATTACGATGGCACATGTTCTGGCTGATCAGCAGTTCCGCTAATATGGCTTGATTCGTGAATAGCCTCAAAAGACACTTCTACCGTCACCGTATTCGAGCTCTGCCAGAAAGATGAGAAAAAGTTGTAGCTAGCGATTGGCAATATTTTGAATGCTTCATTTGTAATCATTTTTCACAATAAAGTTGTATTTTCGTAGAAAAAACAGCGAGAACTTAGTTGCGGACCTAATACATTTACATGTTTTTGCAATTTGTAACTTGAGTATCTTGAGTTGACAATGTTCAACAATTCACCCTGTATACGGGGTGATTCACGATTGATCAAATATATCTTAACTGTAGTTCGAGAACACCTAGAGGAGTTCGAATCGGCACTTAGAATATAGTGTAACGCTATTCGTTTTCGATATACAGGCTGTTTTATGGATTTGGGTTGAATTTTGTATTCGCAATAACTCTTGAACGCATAAACAGAACCCCTCGATATTTCGTAGCACAAACAACATGACTCATGTTAATAAGACCGTATATAGAAAAAAATCAAATTCCAGGGTTGGAATGAAAAATTGAGGTTTTTCCTTGGAATAACTAAACAAACACCCTGCTTTTATTGCAAACGATCTTAATTAGCCTGAATTGCTCTTAATAATGAGCCTACTGTGAAATCGCATTCCACTCAACTTTTTTATTGAGGTATGATTATGAGGATAACTGATTTTTTCACTTTTGGATAAACTTCTCGATAACCAAATATAACTTACCTCTCTAACAATTCAGTATTGGGTATCTATCGTTCTTGTCACGTGAATACTTCAACAAATCCACTCCCCACATAATGAAGTCGAGAAAGAATTACAGGAGCGTATTCCGAAAATTATTCTTCAATTCTTTCATTGAAAAAATACAGTGTGCATCCATGTCATCTCGCAAGAAGTTTTCCAATCCCACAGAAATATCGGAAACTCTTTTCGAAAGTTGTTGTCAATTAAAGATATAGATATAGATATTTCGGTCAATATTTAGAAGATAATTAATGCATTATTTGAAAGACTCTCTCTCTCTCTCTCTCTCTCTCTCTCTCTATCATATTTCATTGGGCCCATTGCTCGATACATCTTGGCTTATCCAATATCCAATTAAGCCTATTATAGAACCTCACATTCAGCGAATTACTAATATACTTGGTCAGCCTGTATCTTGGCCAACCAAGGTTTGACTTGTTCCTGGTTGGGTAATTATGTACCTCTGCATGAGAGGTGAATTTGTCTAGATTTGACAGAACATGAAGATTCTGTGAGAAGATACACATTGATGGTAGACTCATTATTCTATTTGTGATAAATAATGGTTCTCAGTGATGTAAGTAGCTGGCTCCCGACAGAGCTCTAACCGCTCTCTTCTGAAATTTAAATATTCTCTCTGAATCAGCGGAATTGCCCCATAGTATGACCCCATATGATATGACTGAATGGAACAAGGCAAAGAACATAGACCTGACTATTCTATGATCGAATTGGGCAAATCGCATTTTCCTGATCAGAAAGATGGTGGAGGAGAGTTTTACAGCTAGTAAGTCTGTATGTGGCTCCCAAGTGAGAGAGTCATCGATGGTAATTCCCAGAAGATTCACTGTTCGAGGTAACGAGGCGCGATCCTCAGGAGGAATCATGATTGATTGAGTTTTTCGTCTAATGAACAATAACTTAATACCCTGAAACCACATATGCGCCTTCGAAACCGCGACCTCTCTCGGATCAGTCACTGACCGGACATCAGTGCCAGAGGCTATGATCGTGGCGTTGTCCGCGAACAAAATGCACTCAAAGGGATTCAAATAGTTCGATAGATCATTATTATAAATGAGGAACAGTAGGGGCTCCAGGACAGAACCCTGGGGAACCCGTGATTTACTGGCATAAATTCGGAGATGGCACCTCGAACCGAAATGCACTGAGACCGACCCGACAAGTAGGAGGCCAACAACCCCAATGGTATTCCTCTGAAGCCACATCTCTCTGCTTTTATTGCGGGTCCTTTGTGCACAACCATATCGAAAGCTTTCGTTAAGTCGAATATCTCCAGGTCAGTGATTGCACCATCCTCCAAACCAGACACAATCTTCTCGATAACGCAGAGAACAGCTCCAATTGTAGGATCGTCTTTCTTGAAAATCGGAATTACCCGGGAACTTTTGAAAACCATAGGGAACACCCTCTCCTCCATGCCCGATTAAACAATGTACAAAGGGGAAGCTCTATGATCTCGCACACGAATTAGATAATCTCACTATTCATTCCATACACATCTAGAGATGAAGAATTCCACAACAGTAATAGGGGTGAGGAACAAGGTGAAATCCGTAGATTTTGTATATTCATAAGTAATACCACAAGAGCTCAGATTTGGCCGGATATTTTTCTATGCTCGTTTTCGAATACTTACTGGGTCGAGTTGAATTACCGAAAAGTAAGTATGAGAAAATGAGCTTATAAAAATATCCTGCCAAATCTGAGCTCGAGTGGTATTTGCTGAGAAAATACCGCGAATGACAAAACAAACAAAATGAACTTCATTGAGAAATGCACACAAACTCAACGAAAAAATCATAAAGCATTCATTACAAACATGTTTAGTTATTATTGGAATGAGCAGTTATTGAAAATGCAAATACTATATACAATTTTTTCACTCCGGGTCGATTCTATATGGGACGATGCCTGAGGAATTACGGAAGATTCAGCATTCGCAGAAGTTTTTCGAAGATTTGAAACAAGATTCAAATGATGCTCATTGTTCAGTCGCAGGTAGGGCTTAATAGAGCTTGCCGTAGAGTGTCTGGTTAGTTTGATCAATTCTTATTCACTGACACCTGCCTCAGATAAGTACGAAACAGCTCTGGATCTATGAGAATGATTTGTGATCTTTTTATTTTTCGTATCCAGTCCAACTTTCTCTGCTGAAATTTTTGTCCATTTGGATATTTCATTTATTCCCAAAGGCATATTTTTGTACCTAGCCTTAGAAGTTTTTCCAAAATTGATTGGGAACCAGAAATAATCACTTGTAATATGATCGGGTCTATTCGACAAAATCTTATGAAACAACCTCACAGGAAATAAATCTGGGTTTTCCTTATTTTTTACTAGCCATTTACTATCACATCATTTTTTCGAGCCGCCTTGGCAAGTTTTCGAGAACACTGGGCTATATTCAATACGACCGTTATTAAATTTTTCCTCTTTGAAAAAGTGTACCTTGTAAGTTGCTGCTTCACCGCCACGCCATGCTAATTCATAAGCAACAACATGGAAAATTTTTCTTCAACAAACCTATCGGGGCATTTCGTGCCAGTACAGAGCCATGCTATCAATTTCAGTTCTTGTTAATGCAACGGAACTTTCTTTGCGCTTTTCCACATCCCCTTGTAACATCTTGCTTTTAGAATTGCGAGCTTCACTAGCCTTTCTAAATGCTCAATCGGTGTAGGGGTAAAAACTCATGTTGAATTTTTTGAATACATATTCTGCATCATTTTCGCAGTTGTGTTCCACATTGTCCATTCATTTGTTTCATATTGAAACCCCAATCCATAAGAATTTCTGCAGTATCTTCACTAGAATGCTGTATATCCAAATCGAACGTTCGTTCCTTGCAGAATACGCTGAATTGATTCCAAATCGAGCTGTGCGCTTTTCTTGTTTTTTTGGGGATAGAATTCTGTATAGAACTATTTATTTTTGCTTTACTGGTGCTTCCAGAACGAGACATTTTAATTTATATCGGTAGAAACTTTACAACAGGTACTAAAATGGCTGTTCTTGACAGTTTTAAAACAATGCTAATTGTTGTGAATGTTGCGTTGCTATGGAAACGCAAGGATTCTCTATGGACAAATTTATCCACTTATATCCTACCTTCCTTCTTATTTCTATGCAATTCATCCGATATCAAACTCGAATTTCTGTGTTCTTAAACGTGCATTTTGACACATGAGTGGAATTGTCAGTGATATCTGGAAGATATTGCCTGGAACCGGATGCTGTAACTTCCTCAACCAGATGTTGACCTACCTTAGAAAAGTATTCATTGAATTCCCTTGAAGTAAGAGAATCTGGAATTATATTGTTTTTCCCTTTGTTTCGTTCATCATTGATAAGACGCCACGAGTCCCTAGCTAGATTATTAGATCGCTCCAGGTATCTATCCCTGGCATTTCTTTCGCTTTCACGTGAAAGTTTCGAAAATTCATAAGTGTAAAAGCAGAAGAGATGTTTTTCTGTAAAACTGATATCATCAGCTTCGCCAAGTTTTCGACATTATAACGACTGAAGAAAGATCAATCCAACTCAAATAGCCTATGAAGAAGTCTAGTCAAACCGTTGTTAGATATAATTCGCTGGAAGTGATAGGAATTCTCACTACGTTTCATACAGTATGGCATATTAATAGTTGAAGCGTGGGCAAAGTGAGATGAATAGTAATCAATTTCAAGTGTTATAAATGTAATAAAGTTACTACGATAGTATTATTTAGTAGAAGTTGTGTGTTGAAATTCGCATTGAACTCCAATAAAGATAATGTTCTTTCAGTATGTTTTTGTAGTGGCTTCGGTTGTTTTTTCATACCGTCTTCAGCAGCCACCTTGCCGAAGTCTTCAATTGAAGAAGAATAAAATTGTTGACCTTCCTTCCGCAAAAACTTCACAGTATAAGTAGTTTCGATGTTCATCATGATACACCAGATTCATACATTTGCTGACAGTAGGCTATTCAAATTTTGACGCCCTATTGGCCTCAACAATTCGATATCCTAGTTCACAATCCTATTAATTACATTTTTTGTCCACAAAATTGCAATCTCATGATTTGTGCTCATTATAATAGCTTTCCCCCGTTATTAGTAGTAGATTACTCAAGAAATAGTTTTTAGGTATACATTCTGTTGAAAAAAGTAACAGGAATTGATTATTAAAAAAACCTGATTGAAATAATTATCAAAAGTTTTGTTGTTTCTAAGTTGGCACAACTTTTTTCTATACTAACGCGAAGTTTGAACGCGATCTGTCATTTAGTTTGTTAACAGTGCTCGATTTTGTCAGTTTTCACAAGTCTCTTGCGATTTTTTTAATAGATAAAATAATCGAATAGTGATTTTATCTCTAATTTTGTATTGCAAATGGAATTTCTTGTGCCGAATCGATGAAAATGTTACAGAACGCTTGGAGAATCGACCTCATTAAAAACAGGTGCACGTGAGTGGTACAGTGCATTCAACAGCGGCCGAGATGTGGTGGAATATTTGCCTGGCTCTGGTAGCCCATCAACATCTTCAACTGAAGTTAACATCGATAAAGTTGAGGAAATGGTAATGAAAAATCGTCATTTAAGTTTAAGACAGATAGGCAATGAACTTTCTGTGTCTCACGAAACAATTAGTACCATTTTGAACGATTGATTGGGTATGAAACGCGTTGTCGCTCGACTAGTTTCAAAGGACCTGAATTTATTTCAAAAATTGAATCCGTTTAAGTTCAATGAAGATATGCTAGAACGAGTCAGTTCCGACCCCAAATTCATAAAATGCATTGTAACTGGTGATGAGACATGGGTTTATGAGTTTGGCATGCAAACCAGTCAACAAGCTTCAGAATGGTGCCTTCCAACTGAACCGAAACCGAAAAAATCACGTCAAAGTCGATCAAAAGTCGAAGTGATGTTGACTATTTTCGTTGATCATTGTAAATGAATTTCTGACCAAAAACTCAGCAAATACCATCGAACAACCACCGGATTAACTTGGTATGGCTTCAGGCGATGTTTTTCTTTTTCTAAAATTCAAATTACTACTTAAAGGTATGTATGGATGTGTTCTTCATTTCCTTGAAATTACAATAATTCGTAGGAATGTGTCAGGTAGTGTAAGTAGGTATATTACATAAAAATTGAAAATTAACGTTAGGCAATAAAAACACAAGATTCTAGACTCTAAGTCAAAAAATCATTGATACAATAAATAGACTTTTGTGTCAGAAATATCTTCAGCTCAGATTTAAAACTCTTAACACTAGTACAATTCCTAATGGATAAAGACAATTTGTTAAAAGTCTAGAACCTACCAGTCACATTAAGGCGGTAACGAGAGATAATAAGGTCGCCCCTGATTCGGGTGTCATGGGCGTGTACTGAAGAGTTTCGGGAAAAATTATGACAATTCTCATATACATGGACACACATCCAAAAAATGAATAACGACGGCACAGTTAAAATTTCTAGGTCAACAAAAAGTTGTCTGCATGAGTGACCAGGGGAAACCCCGGCTATAATTCTAATTATATTCTTTTGACAAATAAAGACCCTCCAAGACAGAACAGAAGCGCCCCAAAACTTTATTCCATATGTCAGTCTCTAGCTACCTCGGAGTGATAGAGGTTTAACAACTGATTAATGGTCAAAATATGGCGCAAGGATCGAAACTGGTAGCAAATTTTATTGAGTTTCATACATAAATCTACGCAATCAGGCTTCCAGGACAGAAATCGGTCTACTGTGATGCCCAGGAATTTCACGGAATCTATCACATCTAATCCAGAATGAACAACCGTCAAAGAAATGGGTCCTAATTCACGTTTCTGAGGCATCTGAAACAGGACAGCCTGAGATTTGTTCGTATTCAAATGTAAATCATGAGAGCAGAACCAGTCAAATAGTTTAGATAGGACCTCACCGCATCGTCTCTCTACAGCTTCGATGGAATTATGAGAAACAAGAGCAGAGAGTCCGCATATGTAGTAAAGTGCGTGTTTGGTAGTACATTAGCTAAATCATTGACGTATAATATGAACAGAATCGGTCCGAGGACCGATCCCTGCGGCACGCCCGTCTTGACTTCAAAATAAGCGAACGACACCCATTTTGAATCGATAGAAGACATAAAACAGAGAGAACTATAGTCAATTTTGGAGCGTTCAAAAAATGTTTCGTTGGCGTAAATGTATTGTTTCGGAAGGGGGCTACTTTGAAGGCGATACTATAAATTTGGATCAAAAGTAAATATTTCGTGTTTCATTCACCAACTCCCGTTACTTTTTTGACAGAATGTATTTCTGAGCTAAGAGAATCTCACTTATGTACAACTTGTAAGCGGAAGGGTGGGTCAGGTATGCCTTAAATTTACTTAGACAATATGAAATCAGCTTACACAAAACAATGTACAGTTATACAAACAGAAAAAAAATTTCGCATCTATTTTGAATTCCTAGTAATGATTTGCCTTAGATGTAATTGAAATACTTGATTGTTCGGATGGAATTTTTCATTATATATCGATAAATCCTGTACATTATATCTTTTGAAAAAATAAATTATCTATCCATATTTATTTGATGTGTTACTTCCGAGAATCTCGACAAAACTCGGGGCGATAAGGATAAAATGAATTCATATTTCGACGTAAAAAATTCAAAAGTTCAGTGATTGCCAACTTGAGCATAGAGTGGGGATTTATTGTACCTGCCATATACTTTCGAATATAATTGGTATTACAAAAAAAAATAGATAATAATAAGTCATTTTTCATATTTTATATCCTATCTTAATAGCACTGTTGTAATTGTTTCTACGTCAGGATTTATTCATTGTCAATACAATTGAAATATTTGTCATACTATAATTGATAATATAGGATTACTGATCTTCAGAAGTATATGTGTATGAACATAGATGTGAAAAAATAGTTTAGTAAAAGTATTCAATTACAAAATGCAAATGCATAGTTGTTAGCACTATTTCAAATAGAAATAAAAAATAGTTTTAAATAAAAGTATAGTAATAATAATAGTATAATAATAAATATAAAATGCAAAATAATTATTTCCAAAATAGGTTTTGAAAATGAAAACCTTGCTAAGCTAAGTACTCATTTTTATTTAACTGATTTGAAACTAGTATTTAACCAGTGTTTATCTATCGTTTTCCGCCTATGGGGCCTCATAATCATTCCACCAAAAGAAAATAGTCGTTCAACAGGGGCCGAACTTGGTAACCAGGTATTATATTTAAGGAAGAGTTTTTTGACATTTGGATACCTGTTCAAGGATTCTAAGGTATTGTCTTCATCTTTTGAATATTGAAGTGTTTCCAGATCTATTGTAGTAGTATTAACATTATCACTAGCTGCTGAAGAATCAGAGTCCTCAACAAACATATAATAAGATTCTGTCCTTTCCTTCTTTTTATCAGAGTTAGTATGTTGGACTTGGGAACTCGTTTGGTCTTCTTGTTTTATCTTTCTCGCTTCTGAAATTAATACTTATTTGATGTACTCTGTTGGCTTTTGGCACCCATTCAATTTTGAAAAAGAGATAAGATACTCATGCTATTATGCCATCTTTTGCTTTTGGCTCTTCTAATTTATAAAATCTCTCGAAACGCCTATTAAGACTTTCTTTAATATGTTATTAAATCAATACATCACAATATGTAAGGTTAGGTTAGGTTTTCCATTTTCAAACTGCTTAGAATTCTTTGCATTCTCATCAGTTCTGGTATGAGACATCCATAGTAAGTATCTTTGTCACCTTCTAAACTTCTGATGCCATCAGCTATAGGCTCTGAACAGCTTGCATATTCAAGAAGAAATTGAATTTCAATTCCTTTAAAGTTGCATTTAGGATAAATTATTTATAAAAGTATTGTATTACTTACATTTTATTTTTTTTATTTATTTTTTGGGTTAATACCAAAAACTTTGCATGATAGCTGCAATTAGAATTGCATAAAATACCTATATAGAAATGCAAAAAGCTGTAATTCTTAATACATGTAGGATAGTTAGGAAATTTATGTCAAGTATATTGTAATCGAGCCTATTCCCTTTGATTGCTGAATCTGGGAAAGGTAAATCATATCCAGCTAACAGCTGAGATAGTGCATAAGCCCACGATAATAATAAAAAAGAGGCACACGGAAGGAATCGGAATGTACATTCAGCTTTTCTCGATTATCTGAAGGTATTAGATTGTACCGCCCATTCTTGGCTAGTCGAAGTATTACAAATATACAAAATTCATCCAGACCTGGTAGAATTCTTGAAGACAACAATGACACACTGGCGCACGTCCCTGCAGGTCAACATGAACAATAAGTCAATCAAAACCGACGCGATACCCATACGTCATGGAATTTTTCAAGGAGGCTCTTTGAGTCCACTATGATTCTGTTTGGCTATGAACCCATTGTCTTCAATGCTCAATAGAACAGGATACGGATTTAGGATAAAAGCAGATAGAAACGATCGCACAATCTTCCACCTGCTATATATGGATGACATCAAATTATATGCTTCGAACAAAAAGCAATTGGATGATCTGCTGAGAGTTGTCAGTAAGTTTTCGGCTGATGTTCATATGAAATTCGGGCTTGAAAAATGTAAAACCCTGAACATTCAAAGAGGGAAAGTCATAGATAGTGAAACACAACTCCCAAATGGTGATATTATACAGTGTATGAAAGGTGGCGAAACGTACAAATATCTGGGATACCAACAAGCCAGATTGCTAGACCAAAAACATTCAAAGGAGAAGATTCGTTCAGAGTACAGTCAGCGTCTGAAGACTGTGCTGAAGTCAATGTTGAATTCTAGGAATCTAGTCAAAGCAATTAACACCTACGCCATTTCAGTGTTGCTTTATTCATTTGGAATAATCAGATAGACTAAGACAGAGCTAGATGATATTCAAAGGCAGACCCGAACGATGCTGACAAAGTACAACAATCATCATCCAAAATCGCCTGTGATACGAACAACTTTGAAGCGGAAAGAAGGAGGTCGCGGATTCATAGATGTTGTCAATTTACACACCGAACAGATAAAAAATCTCAGAGAATTCTTCTCTGCAAAAGCTCTCACTTCTGACCTCCATAGTGTGGTATCGTTGGCTGATAAGGGATATACACCTCTAAATCTTTTTACCAGTGATGACCTGCTGAATCTACCGTTCCTATCAGATACTGAAAAACAAGAACAATGTCAAGAAAGGAATTGCACGGACGACATCACCATGAGATTAATCAACCACACATCGACAAAGAAGCTTCCAACAAATGATTGATGAAAGGAGAACTATTCGCGGAAACATAAGGATTCTTTATGGACATTCAAGACCAAGTCATCGCTACAAACAACTACAAAAAATTTATAATTAAGGACCGAACATTAGAAACAAACAAGTGCAGAAAATGTCATATTAGATCGGAGACTATACAGCATATTACGTCCGGATGCGAACAACTGGCTAATACGGACTATGTTCACAGGCATAATCGAGTATGTAACATTATCCACCAGAAACTTGCACACATGTACGGACTTCTGAATGCCTCCCAGCCATATTACAAGTATCAATCGGCGCCCGTATTGGAAAATAACTATGAGATTATACTACGATAGGCCTGTTATCACTGATAGAATAGTGACGAATAATAGGCCGGACATAGTAGTGTATGATAAGAGAGCCAGAACAGCAATGCTGGTGGATGTCGCCATACCGAATAATAAACAACGTGCTGAACAAGTTCAAGAAGAAAAGTCCAAATACACAAACCTTGCTATTGAGATCAAGCAGATGTGGCACCTCGATAAAATAGATATTGTTCCTGTCATCGTATCCTCGACTGGGTTAAAACCCAAAACTTTGCATGATAGCCTTAAGAAATTAGAATTGCATAAGAATACATATATAGAAATGCAAAAAGCTGTAATTCTTAATACATGTAGGATAGTTAGGAAATTTATGTCAAGTATATTGTAATCGATCCTATTCCCTTTGATTGCTGAATCTGGAAAAGGTAAATTATATCCAGCTAACAGCTGAGATAGTGCATAAGGTCACGATAATAATAATAAAATGTCTTTATTGCACCTAAGACCACGCATACATAACACAACATGATAATATTTACATTGGATGCAAAAGGTGTGAGTTCAGCTTCTAGCTACTCTTCAACACACGAACACGCCTTTGACCTCAAGTTTGTTTAACGATGGCTTGACAGTTGACTGACGCGCAATATTTTTTTCTGGCTCGCATGGGCCGCAATGTTGGTATTATTGTTCTAATTGACAATGACAACACTACGATCACGATCAGTGCGTTCATAAATTAGGTAATCTTGTATTTAAGAATGGAAAATAGGAAAAATTAATTAAAAATGTAACAAAACTATTTTGTAATTTATAAATGTTAAATATTTATATAAAGTATTTCAAATAAAATACAAAATACATTTTGAAAAAAGTACTTCAAATATAAAATAAAAATAGGTATTTTGCATTTTGTATTTGCATTTCAAATATATGTATTTAAAATAATTCACATTTCTGTATATGAACTTCAAGGTGACATACCTACTCGTTTAGTGTTATTACCCCTCAAGCCACCAGACTTGTGTATGCGTGACCTCAATTTTGGAGGAGGGGGATGTAGGTAGGGCCTCAACTTCAGTATACCTACTCTTATTTTCATTTTTTTTATTCTCAACTCGACAGAGGAGGCGATGCTTGTCATGCCATAGCTGTGGCCGCCCAAGATGATTAAATCTGTGTATACACTCGCTTCTGGAAGAAGGTAGAATCTTAAGTTATCGGAAAGATGTTCGATAGAAGCGAACAAAAGAATTAAGAGATAGGTACGTAGCTCTTCTAGTTGTGATGAGAGTTTTCTGCAAGCCTGGTTTTCGTTTGGAACAAGATTTTCTCCGGAACCAAGCCTTTCAGTTCTTCAGAGTACCATGGAAGTATCTGTAGAAAAGAAAGAGATCAGCAACCTGCCGCGTTTGAGCGAGAGGCTGGGAATCACGCGTCATCTCCAGCCTCATCGACCACCCGGAGAGGCTGGAGATCACGCGTGATTCCCAGCCTCTCCGGATAGTCGATGAGGCGTCAGCTCTCTTCTGGACACTATCCCATAGATGTAATGAATGTTTGGGTGCGGAGCTCCAAACATGGGAACAGTATTCCAGACTACCTCGCAGCTGTGCTTTATATAAGATCATTAGCAGTGATGGAGTGAAGTAATGCTTAGCCTTGAAAAAAGAGAACTGAGTATAGCAGAAACAGATTCGGCAATGGTTGACACATGGTCATGCCAGCAAACTCCGGTGTTGACTGTGAGTCGAGTAGATGCGTGTTCGGTTCTGAGGAAATTCGATGTTCTTGCATGATTAGAGGGGATTCTCCACCAGCAGTGGATTCGAGGATGAGTACAACTAATTTGTTCGAAATAGTATTCGAATACTGTACTCGATTACTTTCGTGAAAAAGTAATTGAGTACTGATTACAACTGTACTCGAGTACTTGTTCGAATACTTTTATGAGCACAGAGTTCTCTCTCTAACCCTCTTTATGTTGGTGAAGCACAGTTATTACTATTATGTATCATTATAATGGTTTAAGAGTGGCTAATGAATATCAGTGAAATAAAATATTATGTTTTATTGTTATGATATGAAAAGTACTCAACTCACAAATGAGAGACATAATGAGAATACCAATTTTATTGAAATTTGAAATGACAAAAAAAAATGATCACAACAGCCTCGACATGCTCACTAAACTGATTCCAAAATACTTAGCTTTCAGTAAAACTAGTTTCTTGAAATTATCGTCACAACATTTGAAAATTCTTCCGGTTGTCATTTAAATATTTGACAAGCTCTAGTTCATTTTTCACACACTGTACTTGTGTTGTAGTTTGAACAGGAATTCTGACGGAATTGTAATTTTCTCTGGAATAGTCTTCATTGAAGTCGAAAAAATCATCATTGGTGGGAGTTCCTCTCCAAGTGAGGTTGAAGCAATATTTTTAGCACACGTGACGATAATTTTTTTATATCTTCAATTGATATACTCGACTTGTTTGTTTGTTTTTCCTCTAACGTGCTCTATTTCTGCCTTTCGGCTAATGACACGCCGGGGAATTCTGTCACCTCACTAACCCGGGAATTTTGCCGAACCTCTCTCTTGTCAAGGGAAGGGATCTTTAATGTCCAACACATCTCTGTTAGACAGGACCGACAGCTTTACATCTCCTACTAAAGATAGACACTCAAGCGATTCCCAGAATCCGAAAAATCGCACCGACTTTGTGGTGATTGAACCCAGGTAACTCTGCGTAGGAGACGAGCATCATATCCCATACGCCATCCAGCCGGCATATACTCGACTTCTCTATACAACTGCACCATCTCAGTTGTAATTGAGGATATAAAACAGATGCTATAAGTCCATATGTGGAATTCAAAGTTAAGATATCTATAAATCACTTGTTTATACCGGCCAAAATTGCTGAGAACAGAATTTCCCCACCAAATTTAAAATTTTTTCAGTTTCATTTTTTCTCATTTATTCACCAACGAAATGATGCTCGGCAGTAAATAGCCATAATAGTTATTTTTTCTCCTTGAAAAAAATCTAGAGTAGACGCTAATGGTGCCATAACTTCGGCATATTCTTCCAGATATTGGGTTTCTGTTTCTCTGAAATAAGTTATGCCCAATCTGCTGCAAAGAGTAGGCAGTCTATGCCTACTAGATCGAGCAATAGATGTAGATGAGGAACTTGTGAAAAGCGAGGCAAAGTCAACCGGTTGCAACGAATTCTTGAGGCAACTGGCGAATGCCAACTTTGTAAATGGTCGACAAATCACGTGGTACGATTATTGTACTGTACTCATGAGTACATTTTGTAATCATGGGCACTGAATCGTAATCAAGAGTACTGAATACAGTTACTTCCTGAAAAAAGTATTCGAGTACAGAATACAGTTACTTTCCTCAAAAAGAATTAATCCCAGAATAGTGAGTACACTAAAAGTAATTAGTTACTGTACTCGAGTGCAAAAGTACCCGAGTATTTGTTCGAGTTCAAATTGATCAGATTCCAACGGCCCCACTCTGATATCCAATCCAAGTCTGAATCCAGTGACATGCCCTATTTGTATTTTTGTCTGTGTATCTCCTCAGCAGTTATTCGACTCTGACTAGAAAATGAAGACGCCAGCGTACAATAGTCCGCAAATCCAAATATTCTGTTTTTGGTGGAGTGGAACAGATCATTAATCTGCAACAGAAAAAAAGTTGACGGGAGTATGTAGCCCAGGAGTAATCCTGCATGAACCTGTGAAGATTCACTCGTCACACCATGACCTACCACTTGAATCGATCTACTGAAGGCATAGCTACTAATCCGACCACGTAATTTTTCGGGAAGTCCATATGCGATCAGTTAAGTCATCAAAGTCTTCATACCAAACATTGTCTTTCGAAAGATATCACAGGAGAGATGCTAGTGATCGATCGTGAATCATTTGATTTCAAAGAGAGTCGAAAACTCTTCAAGAAGATTTCCGATATATTTTATTTCATTTGTATTTGAATTCGGTGTACTCGACGATAATCTTAAATTTTCTTTCATGGAAATTTGATTCAGAAAGTATAGTAATGAAGAGTATTTCTGAAAAAACTTTTGAACCGTCCTGAAACCGTTCTAATAGGTGTAGTTGGGGCAAAGTAACAGTAATTTTTGCTGATCGATATGAAGACGATGTTGTCTCCAACAGGTTGCAGTACGCCAAATCAGCTATCCAAGGGTCTGGTTGTTGTAAATACCCACAAAACTCCTATGGTGTCGATTATTTGGAAAAACAAGAAGAGTAGAGTGTTTATCACAGTTGTGGAGGAAGCAAAACATCTAGAGCTTATCTTAGACGCGAAATTCATGCCAGATAAAAAAATTACACATAAGGCCAGACTTTCCTTATGAGCATGTCAAATGACCTTTGGAAAGTAATGGGGACTTGACCAAAGCAACTTCAGTGGCTATATGTAATAATGGTGGTATCATATATCACTTGTGGCTTAAAAAGTTAAAAGAGCAATCCCAACTCAAGTTCTCTATATTGCAGAGAACGGTCTGCATGATTATCATTGGAACGTTTCGCTTTACACCTACTTTTTTTTATGCGCGCTTCCCAGAAATAGGCGAACCTGTTACACCACATGAGTGGGCGCTTGGGAAGAATTGAGGTGTCTGTTTAATCGCTTCTTGAAGAGGGCCAAATTGTAGGATTTTGGGAAGATGTTGGACGGAAGCGAGTTCCACAGCTCACCGGCCCTGTAACCGAAGGAATTCTTATAGAGAGAGGCTCGAGGGGTCGTTAAATGTACCGCCATATGATGAGAACTCCTTGACAGCCTAGTGTTGCGGCAAAACATAAGTTTTCCTGGAACAATGTCTTTCAGTTCCTTGGAGCATCTTCCGTGGAAGTATCTGTAAAACGGAGGAAGGTCAGCAACTTGTCTTCTGAGTGCCAGCGGTTGGAGATCGCGGGTGATCTCCGGGTGGTCGATGAGGCGCACAGCCCGTTTTTGCACACTATCCAACACCCGCAACGTATGTTTGGGCGCAGATCCCCATACATGGGAACAATATTCCAAAGCAGGTCGAATCTGCTCCTTATATAGAAGCAGCAGTTGAGATGACGTGAAGTATCGCTTGGCTCTGAAAAGAAAACTAAGTTTACCTGATGCCGACGTAGCTATTGGTGATACATGTTCATGCCAGCAAAACCCGGAGTTTACCGTTATTCCGAGAAGGTGCATCGAATCTTTAGAAGCAATTTGTTGGCCTTGCATCATTAGAGGAGATTCTTCAGCGCGGAATTTTCTAGAAAACGTAGTTGCTTACGCCTTGCTCGCGTTGAAGCTCAACAGGTTCAACTGACCCCACTCAGATATTCTCTGTAAGTCAGAGTTTAAGTTATTCATTTGTTGACATCTCTGACGCTGAGGTTACACAACTGTAATCGGCCACAGATTACTGAAAGACGAAGCCAGGGTACAATCGTCTGTAAAACCGAAGAACAAGGTTGGCGAATGAATGGATCCCTGAGGTACCACTGCTTGCAACTGGAGACAATCAGATATTATATCGTCGACTACAACTTGTATTGATCTATTTGAAAGAAAGCTTATCCAACCCCGCAATTTTTCGGGATCCCATATGCAGCAAGTTTATTCAACAAGGCAGCATGCCAAACCCTATCGAAGGCTTTAGAGATGTCGAGGGCTTTTGCTCTAAATTCCCCATGCTTTTCCATCGTTGATGTACAAACATGAGTGACGTTGGCCAGCAGATTTCCTGTCGATCTCTGCAGCTATGAAATTCATGCTGGGCTAGGGTCTTGGTCCTCTTTAACTGATGAATTGGCAAGAATGGCTACGTTTCAGACATGAGTCAAATATGATCCGACTCGTGCTCGGCTGAAATTGAGGACAATGGACGCAATAAGATGCTGACAGCAATACCAAAAATAACATGGACCTGCAATTTCAGTTTATCACTCGAAGAAGGAACATCTGGAGTGTCGCTAAGAAACAGTCTATCTGTTTTGGCTTGCGACTGTTTTTCAAGCAGAAGTATTCACTATTCGCCACTGTGTTAGCATTCTGCTTGCTGAAAAATTGACACGTAGGTAAAAAAAAATATAGGGATAGCCAAGATTCCTGCAAAGGAATTGGCATCCAATAAATGCACGTCGTTCATGGTGCAGGAATGTCGTTCAATCCTTGTCTGATTGGCAGAGGAAAACCGGTTTCGCCTGATGTGGGTCCCGGGCGAGTCGAATTTAAGAGAAATGAGAAGGTGGAGCCATTAGCCGCCCGAGGTGCTACCTTGGGATTCACTGGAGTGGAAACTTAACTCAGAGTTCTCGTCGAATTCGTGAGAATGGAAAATATCCAGTGGTAGGATGGACGGTATGGTAGCACTGGCTGAGCCTCAGAGGATTCAAACACTTTCTGCTTGCCATCAGTAGACCTTCGACTGCAAGAACCATGGTTTGCCCTAAACTATCCACGTTTGGCCAGGTTCTAACTGTCATATTAGCGGGGCCCCTAAATAACTTAGAATTGATGGAGAACCATTCGTACAGACTATTCGAGGAGGAGAAAGTATTATTAGAAGACTTTACGTGCAAATGCTCAGCAGGGTATAGGATAGGTTTGACGTACTTGGATCTTACAAACTGAACTGACTGAGCTCATTGAACTCTCAACCACTAAGTTTCTAACCTTTATAAGAAGAACATAAATTGGAGGTGGAATTTGGGGTAGAGTGTACCATAATAGACCACTGGGTTCTATTGGCGTGAAAGCCACACAGCCCGCAATATTTCAGTAACTATCTATCTATTGTATTGCCGAAATTCAAGAAATATGGAAAACAGAATGATGAATTCCGAGATCGAAATAATGAGGATAATTCCGCCAGTAAAAATTAGATTTCCTGGTTTAGAGTCGATTTGTAATAAATGATTAATTTAAATTCTTGGCAAAGATTTCACAAAAATATATCGAAATACTCGGAATACATCGGGTTAACAGTCCATTATCACGAGTAATGATGACTGAAATGCAAAATGAGTGATTTTACTTGAAAATAATGGCATTTGCAACAGAAGATAGACCGAAGTCTGTAGGCTCATAACAAATTGGCTGTTTTTTCTACGAGCGGACATGATTTACATCATCCCTAAAATATCAATCTTCTTCCCTGTATTACCTAGATGTATAAGGTCCATTCTCTCGAAATCTATGAAATGATTTTTATCTATACAATGGCCTGAAAAACCAGTAAAATTTTTGTTTTCAATAATGGATCTCTTATGTTTTTCGATTATCTTCTCGATACATATTCCGGTTTGGCATATATGAGAGTGTAAATGAATAAATGCGAAAGATTTCACGAGATGATTCCTTAATCCATTTTATGACGAAGAGTTCCCATGAACGTTTGTTCGCCAACGCTTCGTTACCGAAATACAGGTATTGAAATCTTCTCATTTTTTTTTCAGTCAGTTTTTTTATAAGAAGCATTTCATAGATTTCGGGAGAATGAAACTTATACTGCCAGGTAATAAAGGGAAGAAAATTGACATTTTAGAGATGATGAAAATCACGTCCGCTCTTAGGAAAAACCTGCTATTCTGTGATGAGCAATCAGATTTCGGTCTATACCCTGTTATAAATGCAGTTATATTTAAGTCAAACTACTCATTCCGCTTTCAGTATTGTATTACTTAGTGCTCATTCGAAAGAACTTATTGAACTTGATTTGAATAAATTCCCTCTAAAATTGAGCGGGAACTGCCTACGAACAGAAAATCATTATGGAAATATGTGTCTTTGGGACGGGTTGGCTCTAAACTACCTAATGAAATGAGGTATGGGGATATTTCTTCATTACATGGAAAAGAGATATGCAATCTTTTTGCCGTTATTTCGAGAGTGTATATGTTCCTGGAAGTCAGCAGCGTAGTCGTAGTGTAACTGTTAAAAACTGCAATAATGATGTCTTCTTCACCGTGTAGAAGGCGTAGCGCCTGTTCAGTTCCGGTTTCCCTGCAGCAGTTCTTGTGAAGTTGATTGCCAACTGTCCCGCCATCGTTTTGGTGGTCGTCCAACGGGTCTTCTTCCGTGTGGTATGTTGTTATATATGACTTTGGCTATTCTATCTGTGGTCATTCTGTTTACATGCTGGTTCCATTCTCTTCTTCTTTTTCTTATCCATCTTACAATATCGTCTGTTTCACATGTTTCCCTTATGTCGGTATTTCTTTGTCTGTCATTCAATGTGCAACCGGTTATAGTTCTTAGCGTTTTCATTTCTGTTGTTCTTAGTATCCTCTTTGTTACCGACGTTTCCGCTCTTGTTTCTGCCCCGTATGTCATAATTGGTCGCATACATGTTTTGTAGATTCTGGATTTGCATGGTTTACTGAGGTGTTTATTTCTCCAAATTGGTTGTTTAAGATGTCCCGATACTGCAGCTGCTTTGTTCACTTGCCCCCTCACTTCATCTTCAAGGTATCCTGTGCTTGTTATTTTGCACCCTAAGTATTCGAATGACATGACTTGGTCTATAGTGGCGTTGTCTATTGTTAACTTGCAGCGCAGAGGTTCCTTAGCTATGGTCATGCATTTTGTCTTACTTGTTGAGATTTCCATATTGAAATTTTTTGCGCGTTTGCTAAAGGCGTATAACATTCTTTGTAGGTCGTCTTCTGATTCTGCAATGAGTACGGCGTCATCGGCATAGCATAAGATGTTAATTTTGTAGGTTCCCATGCGGTATCCTAGTCCCAAGTTTTTAACGGTCTCTACAAGTTGGTCCATAACAGTATTAAATAGTAGAGGGCTAAGACTATCACCTTGGCGGATGCCTGACGTTGTTCCGAAATGCTGCGTTACGGTGTGGTTTGTTCGTATTTGCGTTGTTGTATTAGTGTTCAGATCTTTTATGAGTCTTATATATTTTTTTGGTACCTCTTTGTTTTCCAGTATCTTGATTACATCCTTCAGTTGGACTCTGTCGAAGGCCTTCGTTAAGTCTATGAAACAAAGATATGCTGGAGTGTTATATTCAAGAGACTTTTCTACTAATTGCCTTGTTATAAATAGTGCATCGACCGTGGACCGGTTTTTTCGAAAGCCTTGTTGCTCTTCACTGATTGGCATTGTTGACGTTATCTTTGTAAGCAGTTTCAAAGAGGTGCTTAATAGGTTATTCTGCGATAGTTGGCAGGATTTGTTTTGTCTCCTTTTTTAAAGATAGGCACTGTTACACTTCTTTTCCATTCTTATGGTATTTTTCCGTGTTGAATTATGATGTTAAACAGTTTTGTGTACTCTTCTCTCATGGCTTCTCCGCTATATTTGATCATCTCATTTGTTATCTTATCTTCATTTGGAGCTTTCCTATTTTTAAGTTTACTTATTGCAATAGCTACTTGCTCTTTCGTGATTGTTACCGGTTTATTTATAATGTCGTTTTCTAAGTCTTCTTCTGGGGGTTCTTCTTCATATTCTGATTCGGTGTAAAGATTTTTGAAGTATTTTTCCCATGTTTCGTTTGTGATTGTTTTCAGTTGTATAGTTTCATTGGTGTCCTTTTTCATACCCCTTAATAATTTCCAAATTCGTTTTTGCGCTCCGTATATTTCCGCTTCCATTTCAGCACTAAATCTCTGCCAGTATTCTTCTTTAATTTCCCGAACTCTGTTATTCACCCTATTTCTTATTTCTATGTATCTATTTCGGTTCTCTGGTGTCGGATGGTTCTTATATTCTAGATATATTTGTTTTTTTCCTTTGTAATGTTTTTGACTTCAGTGGTGAACCAGGGTTTATTATTAGGTTTGCCGTTCTGTGAAACCGTGCGGCTTCCCAAGGCCTCTGTGGCACCCTTGTATATATTTTCTTTTAGTTTGAGCCATGCTATGTCGGGGTTATCTTGCTGCAATATTGGATTACGAGTTATATGCTGTTTGCAACGGTTTGAATAAAGTTGTTTTGTGCTCTCATTGTTGAGCGATTCTACGTTAAATTTTTCAGTTTTTACAGATGGTGTTTTCCTTTTTAATTAAGTTGTCATCTTCAGTTTCCCTAGAACGAGCTTGTGGTCTGTTCCAATGTTAGCTGATGACAAAACTCTTACATTTAAGATTTGTTGGGGTAGAGACATTCGGTTAGTGATAATGTAATCAATTATGGATTTGTTGTTTCGGTTATCGTAGAAAGTATATTTGTGCTGTTCTTTGTGAGGGAAAAAAGTGTTATTAATTCGCAACTCGTTCTGTGCACAAAATTCCGTCAACATTTCGCCGTTTCTGTTAATTACGTCTTCGTTATATTTTTGTTTTACCCCGTTTACTACTTCGTTACCTACTCTAGCGTTAAGGTCTCCTAATATGATTATCTTTTCTTTAGTTGGTATTTTATCTAGTTGTGATTGAAGACTTTCATAAAAATCTACCGCCGCTTCCTCTGGTTTGCTTATGTCAGATGCGTATACTGATAGGATATGTAGCGGACGGTCGAACGACATTGTGACTTTCAGGATTCTATCGCTAACATATTCTACGTTTACCATATTTTCTTCGTATTTTTCATGTACTAGTAGTCCTACTCCGGATGTTGCTCTTTGATCTTTTTCTACTCCAGAGTATACTAAGATGTAATTGTTTAATTTTGATAATCCTCTTCCCTTCTTTTTGGTTTCGGCAAGTGCACATATATCTATTTTGTGTTCGTTCATTTCACGGAGTATTTCGTGGTCTTTGGAGAGTAGAGTTTTTATGTTCCAGTGTTGGGCTGCTCTTCCTTATCCGCTTCTTTTTCGAGGGTGTTGAAGGTTTCGTTGATTGTTGAATAAAAAGACTTGTGCTGCTTTTTTGATTTTAATAGAAAAATAACTTAAGAACTTGGAATTTGAAATATACTTGAGATTTAGAGAGTTGCGAGTTAGGATGTAGAAATAGATGTAGAAGGTAGCAGAAGTAGAAGTAATAATAGAATAATAGAATAATCGAATAATGGAATAATCGAATAATGGAATAATCGAATAATAAAAATGAGTATCAGCGCATATATAGCCTATGATAACGTTACAAGCTTGGTGCGAAAATAAGGACGCGTGATTTTGTTTATCACAAAAGTTCTAGAAAAATATGTTGAAACTATTCCATGAAAAGAACAGAGGTTCCTTTCATTAGAAGGCTTAATGTGACGCTAAATCGAAAATAAAGTAATTAATTAGCGTTCAAGCGTTACTATTTGCTATCTTAATAGCATTAGAATCCTGTTTACGAAATTTGGAGGCAACAAGCTTGCTACGCAATTCATGGAATGAAATGTTACCCTAATATGTATGTATAAGAAAATAGGGTAGTATCCTAACACCAGCAGGCTATTCTTACTTGATGCTTCTTCCTGTAGAGTTTATTCCTATTTCGCGCGCGGGTCGTATTCCGTGTTTTCTGTCCTTGTTCCGAGGCTGCATCTCCGGTGCTTTGAGCAATGAATTTTTTTACCCTAGGCAGGTTGCTAACCTTTCCTAGGAACCCTCCTCCTTGATACGGGCTTGGGACCGGCATTAGCACTTGCTGGACTACTCAATCCATCCAGCTTGTACCAAAGGCGGAGATCAATAATGATGTACTATCAAATATTTACATAGAAGAGGAAGAGGTCCAAGAGGTTTTCTTATCCCTTGACGTGTCGAAGGGTTCAGTTCCAGAAGGCATTCCACCAATTTGTCTCAAAAATTGCGCTCACAAATTAACTACACTATTGCATATTTTGTTCAATCAGTCTCTGATTAATGGTGTATTTCCAAAAAAGTGGAAGGAGTCCGCCGCTGTCCCAATTTTCAAAAGTGGTGATAAAAATGATATTTCTAATTATACATATATTAACAAACTTTCGATCATTGCTAAAGTATTTGGACGCATAATTTATAAATATCTTTTCTCTCATGTGAAAAATTTCAACATTCCACAACAGCACGGATTTTTTAAGGGTAGGACTCTAGAAACTTATTTGATCGTTTATAGTGAGTACCTGTAGAGTGCAATGGATTCTCAAATTCAGACTGATGCTACATATACCGATTTTTCTAAAGCCTTCGACAAAATAAGTTTCGATATTCTCATTTTTAGACTAGCCGAAGCAGGTGTAAGTGGTGGGTTGCTTGAGTGGATCCAATCGTATCTTCTGAATAGGTCACAGTTCGTTAGTTTAGATGGTTTTAAATCTGAATCTTTCATTAGTACTTATGTGGTACCGTAGGGAACTCATCTCGGTCCTCTCCTTTTTTAAATTATATAAATGACATAGATAAATGTTTCCGGCATTCCAGATTCTTGCTCTATGCAGACGATCTGAAATTTTCAGATCTATCAGATGCTTAAGGGACAGCCTTGATCTTCAACTAGATTTGAATAACTTGGTTGAGTTCTGTAGAGAACACCAATTACTTTTGAATTTAAATAAATGTTTCACGATAACTTTTACTAGAAACCATTCCCGATCATTTTTCAGTACTCAATTGGGAATTCATTGTTGCGACGCGTGTCCACGGCTTTTGATCTGGGTGTCACTTTCGATTCGGAGTTGCTCTTCGATGCACACATAGATCGCATAGCAAATAGTTCAAGTCGTATGATGGGTTATATTTTCAGGAGAAGTAACGAATTTAAATATGTAAAATCACTAATCACTTTGTATTATGCTTATATCTACAGTAAATTAAATTTTGCCTCATGTATTTGGAATCCTCGTTATGATTGTTATTCCAACGGAATTGAAGGCATTCAGTATAGATTCATACAGTTCATATGTTTCAAAACTAACTTTGTTATCCTGAATCCCGACTACGCTCCAGCCCGTAAATATTTCAATTTATTGTCACTCGAAAATCGTAGAACTATATGTAATATTTTGGTTTTGTTTAAAATATTGAACTGCGTACTTCAGGTACCTGAGATTATCAATTTGTTTGTGGTCACATTGGCCTCTTTGGAGAGAACATTACGCTTGCTCTTTCGTAATATTCATTCTGTATTTCTTTTTTCATTCTTTCTGTGAATACAACTTACTCTTAATGCCTTATATAATACTTTTTTTAGAGTACTAGATTTTATGTAACTAATATTTATCCAGTGAATGTCATTTTGGCATCGGCTCTGGACATTCCTTATATTGTACTTAAATAAATAAATTACTCTTGAATATTCTCTTAAAATATTTTTGTGAAAATTTGCAAAGCGCTCTAATTTATCATTCAGTAATTATTTCCACCAAGTGTTAAGCGAAAATTTCATAATTATATACTATCAATCTGAAATATTATCAGATTTTTTTCTAATTATATGGAATCGAAAGTTTATGATATTACACCTCAAGAATTCAGAAATACTGGGAAGATGAAAATAATGGTAATAGAATTTTTATAAAAAACAGTGATAGTAAAATAATTAATGCTGGGTTTTCCTAATAGAGATATCATAAACTTTCAAAATAGAAAGCGCATTTTCATCATTATATAATATAAGTGTATTGAATCGAAAAGTGTTATTAGTTGGAGATCCGAACCTACATCGACCTTCACCGAGCTGATAATAGAATGAAACATATTTCATTACAAATTAAGTATGATAAAAAATGTATCAAAAATGGGTCTGCCATACAAATCTTGGACCGACTATTTTTAATCAAGATAATAAATCAAACGTATATAATGTGCTGGCGTTGGATTGCCTATTAACGTATGTCACGAAAAAGTTTTTTCATGCAGTTCCCGCAATTCGTGGAAGATCTAGTTGCCGCGATCAACAGATGTCTTGTTTGTTTGTTTGTTTTTCCTTTAACGTGCTCTATTTCTGCCTTTCGGCTAATGACACGCCGGGGAATTCTGTCACCTCACTAACCCGGGAATTTTGCCGAACCCCTCTCGTGTCGAGGGAAGGGATCTTTAATGTCCAACACATCTCTGTTAGACAGGACCGACAGCTTCACATCTCCTCCGAAAGATGGACACTCAAGCGATTCCCAGAATCCGAAAAATCGCACCGACTTTTGTGGGGATTGAACCCAGGTAACTCTGCGTAGGAGACGAGCATCATATCCCATACGCCACCGAGCCAGCTAACAGATGTCATTTATTATTTATATTGAGTATTCCTTCTGTCAAAAGTCTGAAAAAGTTCGCTAAAATGGCTTACAAATTAGAGTTTCGAAGAAGTATTCACAATTTAGTTGGGCGAGTTCCTAAGCGTGAAATCATGAACATTTTTCGTGGTCAGAATATTTCAAAGACAACTGTCTATCGGGTAATAATTGAAAGTGAGCAAAGAATACCATGCTTGAATTTGCCAAAAAGTGGTGGACCGAAGGCTCTGAATGGAATCCGTAGAAACAGGCTCTTAGAAAGAGCAAGAGACACAGTAGGAACATCATTATGAAAATTATCCAGAAGATTTCGTACTTCTCATGAGACAATAAGGTGAGAATTACTGAATGCGGGATGTAAATATCGTAAAAGGCGAGTGTCCAAAATACACCCAGAATCAATTGGAAAATATCCCCATATGTTGCCGCGCCTCAAGAAGAATTCACTTCGCAAATGACAGAACCATAATTTTGGATGATGAAAAATATTTTACATTATCCCATCCTGAAATCAACTGTAATTCTGGTTTCTATACAAATAACATAGAAGACTGTCCAAACGAAGTAAAATTCAAAACAAAGAAAAAATTTGAAGACAAGGTTTTGGTTTGGTGTGCTATTTCTAGAGCTGGGGTTTCAAGACCATATGTAGGGCATGTGAGAGGCGAAGCTGTTGATGCAAACCTATATACTGGAAGATGTCTCCCAAAACTGTTAGATTTCATCAATACTTATCACGCTGATGACGAAATAATGTTTTGGCCAGACTTGGCATCTTCCTATTATGCGCGAGTTACGAGAGATTGGTTAGAGGCTAATAATAATAATAATAATAATGAATTAATAATTCATATAATCCGGATATGATAGATCTAATCATTCGTAAAAAACTCTATCAGAAAGCAATAAATGAAGTATATCCTATTCATAAAGACTATAAAATATTCAACAGTTTAACATTCTGCGGTTCTGCAAGTACAAATATTAAATCCTTTCTCGTCAAACAAAATCTTAATATAGCTTTCAAAACTTCTAATAACTTAGGTAAACATATTAAAAATAATAAATCTCGTGTTGAAAAATCAAGTAAATCAGGAATCTATAAACTCAATTGCGGTTCGTGTGATAAAATTTATATCGGTAGGACCTATAGGAGTTTTGGCATAAGAACATCTGAACATAAACGTAGCTTCGATAAAATTAATCTGATTCAAATTATTCAAACCACCTAATAAAAGAAAACCATTCATTCAATAAAAACTTTGACATATTACATATAAAATCAAAAGTTCAAAATTAGATCTCCTAGAAGCATTAGAAATAAATAGATACAAACATTCGGACAAGCTTTTGAATGAACAGGTAGATTTGAATTACTCACCCCTACTTAACTTGTTTAATTAGTTTTTATTACCTTTCATACTAACTGTACAATGGCTCGGTGTGGATTTTCCTGTTATTCATCCAACTTGTTCTACGATTTGTTTATAATACCATACTCTTCATTCTATTTTTCATTCTTGATAAAGCTGCTGTGTCAGCGAAACGTCGTCGAATTTTTTCAAATAAAGTGTAGATTAAAGTTAAACTTTGTGTTTTTATCTCATTGATATAACGTTGTCTGCAAAAAATTTGGCCCTAATAGGGGTTTGCGAATTTTAAAGATTTCAATTTTAACGCGAGTGGAAATGTGTGACAAGCCTATATTAACGTGTTCGCAATAAAGCAGCGTTTATATTGACATAAATTTTTCTCTATTATCCAAGTGGAGGTAACTGGCATCGGCATAGCTGTTTATATCTGACAACCGAGTGTTTTGTACAGGTATATATATATATATATATATATATATTGAATAATTGTATTTACAATAAATGCTTATATCTATATTTTGGTGTGTGTCAGAAAAAAAAACACAAGTGTGAGCTCTGGAAATGTAACAGAGGAACCATACTATCTTGCATATTATTCAATAAACGAGTGAAAAAACCGGAGGAAAAAACTCGTTTCCCTGTCGCTATTGCACTAGCAATAGCTTGTCCGTTTATGTTGTGTTAGTGTCGTGTGTACATAAAGAGTACCAAAGATTCTTCTGCTTAGCCGCTCCATTCTCTCTTGCATTCCATGATTTACAAACGAAGACAAGGGTAAAAGGAAGGAGGTTTGGGACAGGAATCTGTAACAATGGAAAAAGAAAACCAGCAGAAACATATTTCGACAATCATACTTCTTATATGTTTGAACAAATCTGAGAAAAGATTTTACATATCAAGCAAGCTCATAAAAAGGACTAAGGAGATAGTAAAAAAATACATAACCTGCGATATTTCCTCAAATTCCCTCTCTGTTTGACCGAGAGAGCCCTGATGGCCAGGTTCAGTCTTCCAAGTGATGCCGATTATGATCTATAGATGTTTCAGAATCATTATGGACCCAATTATGTGGGTTTTGACAGTCGTTCCAAAAAATATGACAAATGTCATATAATCATATGTAACCCAATGGCAGCACATTCTATTCGTTCGATACTTAGGAAATTCCCAGGGTATTAATTTTCTCATTATCTTGATGTTACATTTTATTAAAAATTATTTTTTTTAAATAATTAAAAATAGTCGGTGCAGGATTTGTTTAGCAAACCCATTTTCAATATATTTTCTAATATATTAAATTTTGTAATAAAATATGTTTCATTCTATTATCAGCTGCGTGAAGGTCGATGTAGGTCCGGATCTTAGACTATATTGAGATTTCAATGTGTATTGAGAACTATAATGTTGCAGTGAGACCCTCTAGATCAGGGGTTCCCAATTTTTTTTGTACCACGCCCCCCTGTAGTTATTTTGAGACCCCCACGCCACCCTTTGTACGTATGATGAAAATTAAAACAAGTATTACATGAAAAACGATTATAATTACTGATATTTTCAATTTCAACGTTGTAACAGAGATATACAGGGTGTTTCCGAATAAGATGTCATAAATGAAGGATGCGAATCCCTGAATGATTTGAGCAAGAAAGTTCGAAGAACCAATGGTCAAAAAATGCTTCGTTGCCGAGATACAGGGTGTTAAAGTTGAGAAAATTTTTCGATTTTCTCTCGATAAAACCTAGACTTCTCAAGATTTCGGGCTCAAATTTTCCACATAAGCTATTAAACACAATCTAAATCACCAGGTGAGTCCAAATTTTGAAACAGTATACAGGGTGATACTTTTTCATGGGCCATGTTCCATTTTTACCCTCGGAACTTTTTTTTGGTACGCCACTGGCACTAACAAAAAATAAAATCGCATAGATCATTCAATTTGAAATTTTTTTTGACTCCTGCATTTTGATAGTAACTATCACCGTTTCTGAGATATTAATTATTGAAAATAATCCAATAGTTTTCCCATATCGAAGCCATGGAGATATTATCTTAATAACTGATGCAATTTTTCAGGAATTGAGCTAAAATTTACATCAGATATCTCCTTATTGTATGTTTATAACAAAATGAGGCAGAAATTCCTGACAGTATACAGGGTGTTATTTTTTCACGTGCATTTTCCTCTTTTTGCCGCCTGAACTTTTTTGTGGTGCGCTACTGGTATATTCTGAAAACAGAATCAAACAGATTATTCAAAGTGAAAACTTTTCTGTTCATTGTATTTTTCCGTATCTGCCACCATTTTCGAGATATTAATCAAGAAAAGTAATCGTATAGTCCCTTCCGTATTGAAAGCTTGAAGATATTTTTCATGTTATTTCGGCAATTTGTGAAGACCTTGAGCTCGAATTTCAAACGAAGTTCACATTTTAAGATCTGCACTTCTCATAATGATGAAAACAAAAATTGAACAAACAGAACAAATCAAAGAAGATGTTGAAAATGTCCTCCACCTGAAAGAATACATGCTTCTGCTCGTCTCCGCATATTAGTGCGCACCCTCTGAAATATTCCTGGGGTATTTCTAATGACGTCACATGATGCTGTAATTCTATTCCTCAATTCTTCAAGTGTATTCACGGGAGAGCTATAAACCAAAGTTTTCAGATGTCCCCCAAGAAAAAAAATCCAAACTGTTTAAATCTGGCGACCTTGGAGGCCAAGCTTCTGGTCCACCACGCCCTATCCAGCGGTTATTGAATGTCATATTCAGATATTCTCTAGCTTCCATGCTGAAGTGCGGTGGTGCTCCGTCATGCATAAACCACATTCTATTTCTAGTTTGCAGCGGCACATCTTCTAGCAACACAGGTAAAATCTCTTCTAGAAAGTGGCGATATAATTCTCCATTCAGCCTGTCTGGCAACAAAAATGGCCCGATCAGGAAATCCCCAATTATTCCAACCCAGACATTAACCGAAAATTGTTCTTGATGGTGACATTCCTCAATCATATGGGGATTTTCTTCAGTCCAATAGTGATTGTTATGAAAGTTCCTGATTGCATTTCTCGAGAAGGACGCTTCATCTGTGAAGATGATTTCGCTATCGAAAAGGGATTATGAGCAATGTTATGAAGGAACCATCGGCAGAAATTGAGTCCCAGAGGAAAATCGCGGGGTAGTAGAGCTTGGACGCGTTGAATATGGTATGGGTAAAGCAAGAAATCATGGAGAATTTTCCAGACCAATACAAATGAGATATTCAACTCTCTTCCAATTTTTCTTGTACTCAGCTGAGGATCCTCATCTATACAATTTAGGACTGCCTCTTCGATTTCCGGGGTCCTTATTGTCCGATTTGCCCTTTCAAGTCATGATTCGGTTTGAATGTACCCCGTTCTCTCAATCTTCTGTGGATGTCAGAAAACGTACGCCTATCAGGAATGATTCGATTAGGGAAGCGTTCTTGATACAAACGCCTTGCGTGCACTGCGTTTCCTTCAGCCACACCGTATATGAAATGTATATCGGCCATTTCTGCATTAGTGAAAACCATTTCAAAGGTTATTGGTTACTACTTACAGCTGTTTCAAATGTAGGCACAACAAACTGAATGACAAAACTTACAATCATTGAAGTGTCAAGTTTTTTTTCTATGATTTCATTTGCAAAATTGTATCAGAGCCTACTAAGCCTTTTGAAATCACCAACGTGTTCTGATATGAGGAAGACACGATAAATTCTGATGATTTTCAATTCAAAACGGTGAAAGACATGAGGATCAAGATGAGCACAAAATTATCCGAATTGAATGAAAAATCCGTTTCTGATTACGAAAAACGTCAGTTATGCACCGAAAAAATATACGGAGGCAAAGGGGTAGCCTGTTCGGGCGTTGTTGATTAATTTTTCGAAAATGGTGGCAGATACGGAAAAATACAATGAACAGAAAAGTTTTCACTTTGAATAATCTGTTTGATTCTGTTTTCAGAATATACTAGTAGCGCACCACAAAAAAGTTCAGGGGGCAAAAAGAGGAAAATGCACGTGAAAAAATAACACCCTGTATACTGTCAGGAATTTCTGCCTCATTTTGTTATAAACCTACAATAAGGAGATATCTGATGTAAATTTTAGCTCAATTCCTGAAAAATTGCATCAGTTATTAAGATAATATCTCCATGGCTTCGATATGGGAAAACTATTGGATTATTTTCAATAATTAATATCTCAGAAACGGTGATAGTTACTATCAAAATGCAAGAGTCAAAAAAAATTTCAAATTGAATGATCTATTCGATTTTATTTTTTGTTAGTGCCAGTGGCGTACCAAAAAAAAGTTCCGAGGGTAAAAATGGAACATGGCCCATGAAAAAGTATCACCCTGTATACTGTTTCAAAATTTGGACTCACCTGGTGATTTAGATTGTGTTTAATAGCTTATGTGGAAAATTTGAGCCCGAAATCTTGAGAAGTCTAGGTTTTATCGAGAGAAAATCGAAAAATTTTCTCAACTTTAACACCCTGTATCTCGGCAACGAAGCATTTTTTGACCATTGGTTCTTCGAACTTTCTTGCTCAAATCATTCAGGGATTCGCATCCTTCATTTATGACATCTTATTCGGAAACACCCTGTATTTTCAATTTAAGGAAGGTAAAGCAATAGGCCTACCTACTTACAAAAACAAAACATAAAATGTAATTTAGTGTGATGGGTGAGTTCTGGATAAGTTGACAGATCCTGAGTTGACTTTCAGACAAGCACAGCGTAGGTCACTTTCGACAACAAGTTTGTTGCGTTACTTGGTTTTGATCGCCACAAGAGTTAAAAACGCTTTTTCGCACATGTATTGAAAAAGTACATCTGGACAGCTTTCTCTGAAACACTGGGGTAAACTTTTAAATACTTTAACCTTGTCCATTTTTTCAAAATCGTATCTTGCAGTAGAGTCATTTTTTATTTCTATTCCTTCATCTTGCAACTCTTCTGGCAGCAACTGAATGTCCTTGTTGAATGGGTCGGTTGATAGTTTGTAAAATTTCTCTGACAAGTTAGGAAAGTACCTGCTGAACTCCTCCTTGAGGTTCTTCAAATGGTCAATTATCAAGTTTTTCAAAAGCGGCCCTTCAAAAACGTCCTCAAAACATGCTTCTTCTGAGACTGACACTACTTTGTTGAAACTTGAATAGATGCTAGGGTTCATTGACACTTTACGCATCCCGATGTATTACTATATTTGTGTCTGCACCTTGCAGTCTCAAGTTTAGTTGTTTAACGTGTCAAAAAAGTCTGATAAATAGGCCAAAATCACTTGGTTACTGGGTTTTTTGAACTCTGCACTAAGCTCGTTTTGTTTCTGCAGTGCCAAAAACGTAATCTCTTCATCACGGAGCTCAAATACTCTTCCCAACATATTGCCATTTGATAGCTATCGTACTTCTGTATGAAATAGTAGCGTTTTGTGGTCACTTCCTAAATCTTCCTAAAGACTTTTAAACAGTCGAGTATTTAATGCACTGTTCTTTACGTAGTAGACTACTGTAATACATAGCTTTAAAACAGCATTGAGTTCGTTTGGAATCCCAACCACGTCAGCTTTCTTCTGGTTGACCAACTGCACAAAGCCTGAGCGAAAACCGAGCATTGAAGGAGCACCACCTGTACATACACAAATAAGCTTATGCCAAGAAAGTTCCTGTTTCTCAAAAAATTCTGATACTGCTTTCATCACATCTACAGCTTTAGTAGTGGTCACCAGCTCAGTAGAAAACATCAGTGTATCCTTCATACTTTCATTTTCAATGTAACGAACATATACAATCAAATGAGAACATTGTACTACGTCTGGACTTTCGTCAAGCTGGATAGCGAAAAACGGGGATTTTTGTTGCATCAACCATCTGGTGTTTAATGTCCTCGGCCATATCATTAATTTGGCGTTTAACGGTGTTGTCTGAAAGTGGTATTTGTGATAGCTTTTGCCTACTATCAGTTTCAAGGACAACATCTACTGCTTTTAAAAGGCACGGTTCAACAGGCGTTTCACCAATAGTGTGACTTCTTTTCCGTAGCAATAAGAAGAGATATTTCATAGGAAGCGTCAAGCACTTTTAGAGATGACTTAGCAGCAGATCCAGTGCTATCTAACTTCATGCACTTTGAATTCTGAGATTTTCCAGCGAAAAACTCTTTATGTTTGTCCTTTACACATGTTTAGAGGCATGTTTGGTTGACAAATGTCTCAGAAGACGATTAGGCCTCATCGCGTAATTGCTTAATACTTCATAGCAAATAACGCACTGAGGGTGATCAACATTATCTTTAAGCAAGGAAACAAACCCATATTGAATATAATCGACAATATAATTGCGTTCCTTTGTCGTATTCATCTTCTCTGATTCAGCTTCACACAGAACTCACACAACACAAAAACAATAACTCAAATTCAAACGTCGCAACAATTATAGAATACCCACAATACAGCAAACACGCTGACTGATATTTCACAAAAAGCACTGTGCCAGAACGGACTAGTTACAACTCAAGTACTGAACAAACTGCAAGATTATTGACATTGGACTGAAGATGCAATGGGGGTGAGGTGGAAGGGGTGCGGGGACACTCGCACTCACACCCAAGTCAAACGGAGGTATCAGTACACACGGCCGTTGCTGTCGAGGGGGACGGTTTTGAGAACCTTCAACTCTTGTTTTCTTTGTAGTTTCAAAAACTGTAGCCTTCTTTAATGAAGTTTACAACTTCATTAAAACTTTACAAAAACCATTATGAAAACTTGGAAATACTTCATTTCAAAGATTCAAGGAAATTATTTTTGTAATTTCTTTATTTATTTCATTCTGGTGTCAAGCCCCTCTGGACTTTCTCCACGCTACCCCAATTTGGGAACCCCTGCTCTAGATAATTGGTGCTTGAAATTTTAAATATAATATAATTTTAAAACTAGAAAAATTACACAGGTCAACATTTGATCTAAGCAGGAACACCGCACGCAATGTATGGTACTAGGCATTTTCGGGGTCGCTGATGACGATGAGCGGGTTGGTTTAACACCATCACATCAAGTTCAAGGTCATTTCAAGGTCAAACATAGAAAAAACAGTCAAAAAAATCTGGAAAAATTCATGGTTATGTCAAGCTGGCATGTCCGTAAACCCGAGTAAATCTATTGCAGATAACTTTACCAGAAGATACAAGGTGGAGGAACTAAGAAGGTCTAACTCTATTTGGAGATAAAATTGTTCAGGCAAAGAAGGTGAAGTACCTGGGTGTTACTTTTGGGCTTGTCACTCTGCCTTTGGGATAACTCGGGAACTAGGCCTAAAAAGGGTCTTGTGGCTGTACACAGCGATTATGAGACCTAGGTTAACGTATGGTGTAGATTTCGAAGAGTGCTCTAGACCATTTGCAACGATTGATATTATTAGGAATCACGGGAGCCAGCAGAACTGTGCTCAGGCGTTAAGTCTTGACCGGTGTGCAGGCTTTGGTCCTGGAAGTCAGGAGAGCAGCCTTCGTGTCAAACCTCAGGCAAGAAGCTGGAAAATGCTCCGATCTTTGGAATGAGGAGATTGAGGCGGATCTGGGAGTGGATGTGCGTAATCTAGACTGCGACCGAATACCAATCATACTAATACCCTCTGACCTTCGGCAATGATTCTAAGCTTCATACGGTCAAGGTAAAATTGTTCAAGTTAAGAAACTGTCTTAGCGAATAACGTTTTTATTTTATTTTGTATCAACAACTTTATTTCTTGCCCGTCTCTCCAATTTTGTCTTGCATAAAAAACCTTGCATTCACCAGTTACATTTAAGCTCATATATAAAGCATAAAAATTAGATAACAGCTACCGTGGAGCGTAGAGAAAAAAAGAGTTTACTCAGCTGTGAATAAGTACCAAAAATAATTTTTCAGTTCTAGACATGAAAATGTCTAGATCCACCTAGCGGAGAAATGGTGATACAATGTTATGTATGCATATGCAAAACTTATGACGATTTTTCTTCAACACCTGTCCCTCAAATGGCATTGACGTTCTAAAGCTTGGAAAACAGCAGATTCCGATTCTCACACCTTAATAAAATATGCATGGTTTTTTTAGGATTCGTCCATGGATTCTTCAGCCCTTGCACTTCATTTCAAGGTTGAAATAACCTTGAAATGACGTCTAAAATAGGTCGAGGGGTTCAAACAAACAACAGATTTGGACTCGGAGACATAAAAAACAAAACCATGAATTTTTCCAGATTTTCAACGGTTTTTCCATTCTTGACTTTGAATTGGCTTTGAAATAACCTTGGAATGACCTCTAAAATAGGTCGCGATTTCTAACAAACAACGGATTTGGACTCGGAGACATAAAAAACATAACTATGAATTTTTTTGACGGTTTTTTCTATGCTTGACCTTGAAATGATCTTGAACTCGACGTGATGGGGCTAAACCAACCCGCTCATCGTCATCACCGACCTCAAAAACCCTGAGTACAATATATCTCGTGCGGTGTTCCCGCTTAGGTCAAATGTTGACCTGTGTTATCAATCTATATATCGATGTGAGATTCTGACCTCTTTACTTAAACTTTACCTTTCTTTGCAGATGGTAGGCTTTTTGCTGATTTCAATAGGTACAGTCATCAAGACCTTATATATCGATTTCGATGATTTCTTAAATTCGAACTATTATAGTCCATCCGATCTGATCATCTTTGCTGGATTTGTGATATTTTTCGTTGCCTTTTTTGGATGTTGGGGTGCTATGAAACAGAGCACACAACTAATCAATATGGTAAGAATTCTCATCAAGCTATTTTACGTGTACATCTTCTTAAGTTTTTTAAATTTCCAGTATGCACTTTGTCTGGTAGTTATCCTCACTCTGGAAGTTTTGGCAGCTCTTTCCGCCATATCTATGAGAGGCAATTTGAGCAAAACAATAACTTCTAATATGAATGATGTCTTCAAAAACATGGGAAATGATTCTGATGAGTTCGATTTCGTTCAAAGTCAGGTAAGATATACTATCCTTATAATAATAATAGTTTAAGTGTTTAAGCTATCATATAGATGCCTCGTTCTTTCAAGTAATTCTGTAAGTCTTAATGATCGGTGATAGAAAATTTATGAAATTCATCAACTCGAATACAAGTGAATACTTAAACAATTGGAAAAATGGGCTCAAGTTTGACAAAATTTAACGAATGAAAAGTATGTTTTACATATATTTCGGTTTTATCCCAATTGTGAAAATTAAAGAGAATTAAATTATTGAAAGAAATAAAATCAGAGAAATAAATTGAGATTTTGAAAGGCATCTCCACATATTGATAACAACAGTTGCAGATCAGTTTTTACGAGTAACGTCTGTTCTTCATGAAATATTTACTTTTCGGTAATAATTCAACGCGAATTACGAAATAATGAGGTAAAGCAATAATGTTAGATGATCTTGGTCAGGGGTGCTCAAACCTGAACTGCTGGCGATCTACCTCAATATTTTTAGACTACTTACGATAGACTCTGAGAGGCTGCAAGTATATGTGATGCAGAGTTGTCGTACATACACGATACCGGATACACCATAACTACCTACCTATCTAGGTAGCGTGTACCGTAGCATATATAGATATTAGCTTTCCGCACAATATACATTATTTTAGTCAAGGTTTGGGTAAGGTTTAGTTTCAATGAAAAAACTCATAGTTATTCAAAATTGCGAGTTTATTGGTTGTTACAAAACAAAAGAGTTACATATGGTGTTAAACTTAACTAAGGAGTGACTTTGGATGTTGTAGCGTGGCACTGTATGTCATCAGCATACTGTCATAAGATGGTACGTAACTATTGAGTGCTAAATATAACTCATATATGATGCTATATTTGCCAATTTACTGCAATCATAAAAACGCATTTCGAATTGTCCTAAAATATTTGATAATTCAGCCGCATACCTATCATAATTCAACTGAGGAATCCTTGCTTTTAAAGACGGAAAATGTTTCAGATCCTTTCTTTTCAGTTGATCTATCATAAGTTGCAATTTAAATTTGAATGCGTTTACTGCGCTTATTATCTCATTGATAGTTTTTCCTTGACCTTGAAGTTCCAAGTTAATGGTGTTTAAGTGCATTGTGATGTCAGTCAAATATGCCAAATCAGTCAGCCATTTTTCGTTTTTCAACATCTGAGTGTCATCGCCTCTTTCGTCTAGAAAAGCTGTTATTTCGGGGAATAATTCTTGAAACCTTTCTAGGAACTTTCCGCGACTCAACCACCTGACGTTCGTGTTAAGAAGTAAATCGATGTGTTCAACTGACTCCCTATCTTCCAACTACAACTTGAAGAGCCGCCGTTGCAAGCTACGTGCACGGATGGAATTCACAATTTTTGTTGTAATGCCCATAATTTCCTCCGTGTTTAAAACGTTTGAACACAAATTTTGTTGATGTATAATGCAATGGAATGAAAAAAATGAAGGGAAATCTTCATTTGCTCGAGACAATGCCACGAAACCGTTTTTGTTTCCAGTCATTGCTAGTGCTCCATCGGTTGTAATGCTCACTAATTTATATATTGGTAGCTTGTAGTTTTTTACAAAATTGAAGAAAAAGTCATATATATCTTCGCCACGGGTCTCTCCCTTCAGAGGGTTGACTGTCAAAAATTCTTCCTCAGCCAACATGTCATTGAATACCATCCAAATAAAAATACACAGCTGGGCAGTGTCTGTCATATCGGTGGATTCGTCGAACTGTAAAGAAAAGTATGTACATTTATGATATCATGTTTTAGTTTATCTGTCATGTCCTGACTCATGATTTCAATTCGCCTTGTGACGGTCGGACGAAATAACTGAAGTTCTCTAATAGCAGACATGATTTCTGTTTAATTTTTAAAATCTCCAAATAGAGTCTCACCCGCATTAATAAATGCTTCCTTTACAACCGATCCATCTTCGAATGTTTTCTTGTGTTTTGCCAATATATGAGATATTTTATATGACGCCATCGTAGCAGCTTTTGATTGTTTGGCTGGTCTTGTGAACATGGTTTGTTATTTTTCCAAACAAGATATCAAATCACGTTTTCCTAATTCAGTATATCGCGGAAAATCCTTTTCATAGTTTTCATGAACCGTTTTATGATGCCTCTCTAAGTTACCACGCTTAGGTATTGCAACTGATGCACGACAAATAAGACAAATGCACTTATCCTTCACCATACAAAAGAAAAATTCTTCCTCCTAATAGTTATTAAAATGATACGTTTCAGATTTCTTCGCTGCAGTCATTTTGTACTATTTAATAATAAACTTTGTATCGACGTAGTCTTGCCTTCAAGTTACAATTCAGGATGACTCCAATTCCTGCAGGCGCAACATTTATATCCTCTCGATTGTTACCATCAAACGGGCCGCTAAAAATTTCCAGAAAAGCGGCAAAAATAAAAAACGCCGCTTTAATAAAGTCGCCCTTTGCCGCTAGCAAAGTATTATTTTATTACGTAATAGATTTTTGTACTTTAGTTACCGACTTATTTAAAATTTTTTTCTTCTTGAGATCTACTCAAAAAGCACTCTCGATCGCGATCAACCGTTTGTGCACCCCTGGTATACTGTAATCACTGTTTTGGTTTTCAAAAAACTAATCTCCATTTGAATTTCGTTTTTTTAACATAAACGGTCCGTTTTTCTTGGATAATAAAGCAAAATCAAAAAAATCCTCCATTCACATTAGAACCATTTGAAATGGATTTTTAGTTTTACTATTTCTCACTAGTTGTATCCGATCATGGAGGTGATTTATTTTCTTATGCTCTTTGAATAACTGCAGGATCTGATTCACAGTTCATATGAGTATTCCCACTGTGAAGAAATTTATGATTGATTACTTTAATGAGTAACATTCTAATGGCGAACAAAAATATTAGTGCAACGATATTAATTTTATCTTGCCCCCACAAGTACCTGAGTAAGAAGTTACCTCTTCAATATTTGAGGGCGGATTTTTCGGATGAGTGTAAAGACACGAAGCAATTTATTTGCTCCCCTAGAGAGCGGGATGGTGTCGTTCCACAAAAAAAAACAAGTACTTTTCTTGTTCCCCAGGCTGTGGTCTGTCAAATTGAATGACCACAGTTGGCTTTTATAAAAAGTGACTGATGTAAACACTGCTGTAGATCGCTTCCTTCAGTAATTTTTAATTTTTCGTTATCATCTATTTCCGATTCAATTTTCATATCATATAAATCACAAATGATTAATTTAAAGTGAAGACACATAGGATATAAACATATAGAGACAGGATGAGTTGCATTTTCTACATAAAAGAAGTGCATTTTTGCGATATTGAGATCACTGGAAAGATATTTCTTGGAGTTCGATGCCGGCAATAGTGGCTTCCATTGCAAGTAAACCTTTTTATGTTATCATAAACTGCTGTTATATCTTGTCCAGACCGTTTATTGGCAGAGCAGGTTTCCCACGAGCATCATCTATGATGATCCCACAAGGAGACAACTGCTTTTTCTTTGACGTCAATTCAACAAATCCTTCATTTTCACCCAAGATGTTACAAAAACATTGCTTGCACATACTTCTATTTCTATTTCGGTACTGTTTTCAATGTTTTTGGTTAATTTATTTTTACTGCAGAACCAATAAACTCTGCTCTTTCATCACGAGTAGAGGAGAGTCGGGTAACCTCGGCCACATAAGTAAAACTCAGGATTCCAAAAAAAAACTTTGAGAAAAAAAGATCTTTTTTCAATTTATATAATGAACAAAACATATTCCTCTCAATACTAATGAAATGAGAAATAAAAATTCTCATTTTTATAACTGTAATGAAGTTTCGAAGGCACTATCAAATATTTGTCACAATCATTTCTGAGGGGTAGCACCGGACACAAAATAATACGACTATGTCGATTTGCAAACATCACAATAGTAGAAAAATGACGATGGATCAATGTCCACACATTCTTTATGAGCCCAGTTTTTGCACTTGTGACACTGAATCCAGTTGTCATCGAAGGTTTCCCCACAAATGATGCATTCTGTATAATGATTTGTTTCTTCCCTAGTTAAACTCTGGATATTCTTTCTCGATCTCATTTGACTGATTGCTGCTCTGTTCTATCAGTTGCAGCCTTGGATTTATTGGCTACTGCCTTGTTTGCTACCAATGCATCTTTAAATGAAGAAGATGTCAGAATCTCACTTTCTTGGGTTTTTCGAAAACGGGCTGCAAGACGCTTCCTTGAGGCAGTAGGGAGAGGGACAATTTTTGAAGCAATGCATTCAAACTAGGAGGTGCAACTTGCTCTGCACTATTTTCCGCAGTAGGTGACTGCGTGCTGTCACTTGTTGATGGTTGTGATGCCTGAGTAGTGGTCGACTGTTGGGCGCAACTGGTGGATGGTTGCTGAATAGAAATAGTTGATGGATGTTGGATGCCGCTAGTGGATGGCTGCGGATTGAAACTTGTGGATGATTTTGATCTTATGCTGGTTGATGGCTGCTCAGAAGTCTCATCCGAAACTGGTTCCTGTTCGATATTGGTCATTGATGATAGCAAAAAACCCAAATCAGTAAAAATCTTCTTATTGAATGAATAAATTCCAGTGCATTTGAACCCATTTTGTGCTGTTTCTAGTCTAGCTGCCTTAGTGAAAGCCGGGGAAGCGATGTCATATTCTGAAATTCTCGCTTCAGGGTTTTGTTCCATCCACATGGCACTTGCTGAACTGAATGCAGACTTGAACGGCTTGAAAAATACCTGGTCTAACGGTTGCACTTTGTGAGTTGTGTGTGGTGGTGTGCTGAGCATATGGATGTGATTAACACGAGCAGACTCTATCACTGCCAATTCTTTATGGCTCCCATGTCCATCGAAAATCATGAGAACAGGGTGTTCCCTTAGAGGCTGTGTGTGCTGTTTGAAAAGCTTGAGCCACTTCACAAATATCTCACCATTTATCCATCCACTATCATGTGAAATAGCTATGCTTTCCGGTGGAGCGCCAATCATCAATCGACCATCTTTATCTATCCGGGAAGATGAAAAGAGGAGGTACAAAGTGACCAGTCACAGTCATAGCAAACATCAATGTCATGTTTAGTCCCCTCACCAGATGTCAACTTGCCTACTTGCTTTTTTCCCTTAGTAGAATAACTTTTTTTTTGTGCACCGTCGAGACTCCCGTTTCATAAGCATTGTAGATTTTCGAAGCTGGAAAACTATATTTTTCCTGAAGCTGGAACAGCTGATCATAAAAACGTTCTACTTGAGGTTTATTGAATCAACGGCTCTCGCGATATTGGTTGACTCTGGAGGAAATCTTTTCGAAAAGCTGTAGTAAAACTCTTTTCCGGCCTGGTTGAATTTATGAGGAATTTTTAGTTGCTTTGCGAATTGGAAAGCCAGTTTCAAAAATTCCGCTTTCGTAAGTAGCATCAGCCGATCGATCTAGATCGATAACATGTTCATGAAGTTGCAGAGCTTGATCGTTGGAGAATGTGTGCTCCAACCTCTCCAATTTCGGCTTGAACTCTGTTTCTTCTCCATTACCTATAGCTTTTATTGTATCCTGAAGTGTACTTCTTGGAACACCATACCGTTCAGCAGCTCTTCTTATAGATAGATTTATCTCCTGAACACTCCGGATCGCTCTTTTCATAGTATTTTCATACCAGTTCCTCTAGTTGTTTTTCTCTCTTTGAATTTTGGCATTTTCTGTGAAGAAAACATCAAATTTTCACTTATTTATTCCCTATTGCAACACAAAAGCGACTTGAACATAAAGATAAGCAGACGACTTGACATGACAGAGCAACTGGGATTCATAATTTCACTATTTCATTCATAAAATCCAAAAATTCACCATTCATGAAATGGCTGGGGCTACCCGACAAACAAGTGTCCGATTCTACCCCACCGATTCAAACCTGTGATGTCATGTCTATCGCCAATGTCAATATGAACAGCTTCAAATATTTAACATATTTTTTAACTTTAATGACAACCTTTCTGAATTAGTGAAATGCCATGGTAAGATACTTACATTATACAGAAAAAAACTGAGTTTGAGAAGTATGTGGCACAGACAAAAGAAACGACACTAGTATATGATCGACTGTCACGATTTGTTCACTGAACTGATACGGCTCATAGACTTGCACGTATGACTCTATGTTGCTGCCGCTATTTTGACGTGGCGCGTGTTAATGTATGTCTGCGGGATTTTCTGGAACTAGCTTTGGCCGGGGGTTCCCGACTCTTCCCTACCAAGGGCCCAAAAATCAATTGTCTATTAATCGAGATTTAGAGTTTAACTTACATGAAGCCAAATCGACTAATTTGCTAGCACCCTGTCTTTCTTAACATATTTTTTCTCCTCAACAACAACTGACTCAATCATATAGTGTTATAAAGATCTTACGTCACATTCATAATTATCCTCATTTTCAACTCTTGTCTCTCTAAAATTTCTGATTTGTTTAAATGATCATCAGTTGTAGTTAAATCACTACCCGAGTTATATTCTTTTGAAGATTCTAGATAGTCTTTATCTTTTGGCTCAAAACTTGGATCCAAATCGCTGTCATCTGACAGTGGTCTAAAAAATATAATATTATTAGCATTTAAACTTGAAAATTTCCTAAAATTATAGTTCAGGAATACCTAATTCCAAAACACTAGCACGATCATCATTATCATCAAATTTGTCCTTACTTATATTTAAGTAAATTTTCTTGACTTAAAAGAAGAAATTTTCCAATCATTCATTTTGTTCATAGATAGATAGTTTAGTGATGACGATGGTTGTTAGCCAGGAGAAATACAATCACCACAAAAATTGTCGCATCACCCTACTTTTACAACAATACTATATAAGCTTTTAGGTTGGTCATTCAAGAGTCGCGTGATGAAGTGTAAAATAAGAAGATATCAATCAAAGAGATGAGCTTATGATGGAAAGTATCAACAATTTTCGAGTTAATGAAAAATTTAAAAATTCTACCTTCTTCAAACATTCGAGAAGAGACAAATCAACTAGCATCGAATGGTTACTAATCATTTTCAAAATCGAGTGTTTCCTCCCCGGGCCCTAATTACTGCCAGTATACGTCTCGGAAGCCCCTCAAACAAATTTTGAATGTACTCTTGAGTCACTGAGTTCCAAATTTCAGGAAGCAGATTTTCTAGTTGTTGGAGTGTTCTACAAGGCATCCTACGTTGCTGAATTTGCCACCCCATGTTGTCCCAAACATGTTCTATGGGATTCAAGTCGGGACTTCTGGCTGGCCATCTTGAAATATGAATTTCGGCATTTTGCAGAAATTCTGTAACTACTCTATCTGCATGAGGCCGAGCATTATCATGCATATAAATAAAGTTTTCGCCAATCAACGGGCCAAAGGGTACATTTGATACTAAACAGAACCTGGACTCGTCAGAAAAGAGAACATTCGACCATTCTGGAATACCCCAATTCGCATGTTCCCTTGCAAACTGAAGTCTTGCAACTCGATGCTGTCTGGTGAGACGCGGGCCGGTATAAGCCACCCTTGGTCTGATATCGTCTTCTCTGATCCTGTTCCTAACAGTTTGCAATGAAATATGCACATTTCTGGAAAGTGCAAGTTCATTTCTTAGCATTCTAGCCGTACAGTACCGAACTCTTATTGCAGTTAAACGAAGCCAACGATCATAGTGTTGTTACCCGATTTCTTCCCAGTCTGACCCTTCTTCCATATTCCCCTGTTTCGTGGTACCGATTAATTGCTCTGGGAATAGTGCTTTGGTTAACATTCAACAAATTAGCCACGTAACGTTGGCTTCGCCCCTCCTCTAGAAGTGATAGAATTCTTACTACTTCATGATCACTCAAATAGCGTCCAGGACGTTCAGCATCCATTACAACAAATTCAATCATTCGAAAATCAACAAGAAACACAGAAAACTTGCTTTAATTTAGCGTGAAAACTGAAGAGAAATTGAATGAATACTGATAGTCAAATAAACTCATTCTTGTTTCAGACGTGTTTGAGATCATATGGAAACAAATGTTACTACATAGATAAGATTTTTTTCCCTCATATGTCCAAAAACATATGTTGACAAAGAAACTGCGATCGAGCTGCTTAATCGATGTTGGAATTCAGAATACCAGGTGATGCGACAATATTTGTGGTGTGTGTAGTTAGATAAAATTATTTTTATATATTAGTCAAATCAAGAATCAATTTATAACATACTTAATGGATAAATTTAAAAAAATCGTAAAATCACACCTTCCTGTAAAAGGACGGTATTCGTTAAGGTGGATACAGCATCTGACTTTACTTTTTTGATAAAAGCATTTTTTTTAGTGATAACAAAAGAAAAACTGCTCTTTGATATGCCATTCTTGGAAGTTTACGAAAAACACACACTAACTGTATGAAATTTTAAAAGAGACTGAGAAATCATGAGGATAGAATAAATTAGCGGAGTTGAATTTCCTTGAATTGCTTTCTGGAAAGAAAAAATGCATGGAACAAGTTTAATCATTTTTTCGGAAAATTCGTCTTTAGTGTGAATATTTAGATATCATTACTTATTGATTTAAATATCATACAAAAAAGTAACATTCAGTTACAAGAAAAATAGTATGGATAAACGGGAAACTCTTTTCAATACAAAAACTAGCAACTAATTAATACATACAATAATAATAATAATAATGAACAATAAATCAATTAAAACCGACGAGATACCCATACGTCGTGGAATTTTTCAAGGAGACTCTTTGTGTCCACTATGGCTCTGTTTAGCTATAAACCTATTGACCTCAATGCTAAATAGAACAGGATACGGATTTAGGATAAAAACAGATAGGAATTATTATAGTCTCCCACCTGCTGTATATGGATGACATCAAATTATATGCTTCGAACAAGAAGCAATTGGATGATTTGCTGAAAACTGTCAGTGAGTTCTCGACAGATGTTCATATGAAATTCGGGATTGAAAAATGTAAGACCCTGAACATTCAAAGAGGGAAAGTCATAGATGGTGAAACACAACTTCCAAACGGTGATATTATACAGTGCATGAGAGATGGCGAAACATACAAATATCTGGGATACCAACAAGCCAGATTGCTAGACCAAAAACAATCAAAGGAGAAGATTCGTTCAGAATACAGCCAGCGTCTGAAGTCTGTGCTGAAATCGATGTTGAACTCGGGGAATCTAGTCAAGGCAACTAACACCTACGCCATTCCAGTGTTGCTTTACTCATTTGGGATAATCAGACGGACTAAAACAGAACTGGATGATATTCAAAGGCAGACCCGAACGATGCTGACAAAGTACAACAATCATCATCCAAAATCCTCTGTGATACGAACAACTTTGAAGCGGAAAGAAGGAGGACGCGGATTAATGGATGTTGTCAATTTACACACCGAACAGATAAAAAATCTCAGAGAATTCTTCTCTGCAAAAGCTTTCACTTCTGACCTCCATAGAGTGGTATCGTTGGCTGATAGGGGATATACACCACTAAATCTTGCTACCAGAGATGACCTGCTGAATCTACCGTTCCTATCGGATACTGAAAAACAAGAGCAATGGACAAGAAAGGAATTTCATGGACGACATCACCATGAGATTAATCAACCACACATCGACAAAGAAGCCTCCAACAAATGGTTGATGAAAGGAGAATTATTCGCAGAAACAGAGGGATTCCTTATGGCCATCCAAGATCAAGTGATCGCTACAAACAATTACAAAAAAATTATAATGAAGGACGGAACATCACAAACAGATAAGTGCAGCAAATGCCATATAAGATCGGAGACTATACAGCATATTACGTCCGGGTGCGAACAACTGGCGAATACGGAGTATCTTCACAGGCATAATCAAGTGTGCAACATTATCCACCAGAAAATTGCACACAAGTACGGACTTCTGAACACCTTCCAGCCATATTACAAGTATCAGCCGGCGCCGGTGTTGGAAAATGACTGTATCAGATTATACTACGATAGGCCAGTTATCACTGACAGAATGGTGACGAATAATAGACCAGACATAGTGGTGTATGATAAGAGAGCCAGAACAGCAATGCTGGTGGATGTCGCCATACCGAATAATAACAACGTGCTGAACAAGTTCCAGGAGAAAAAGTCCAAATACACAGACCTTGCTATTGATATCAAGCAGATGTGGCACCTCGATAAAATAGATATTGTTCCTGTCATCGTATCCTCGACTGGGTTAATACCCAAAACTTTGCATGATAGCCTTAAGAAATTAGAATTGCATAAGATTTTCATATAGAAATGCAAAAACCTGTAATTCTTAATACATGTAGGATAGTTAGGAAATTGATGTCAAGTATATTGTAATCGAGCCTATTCCCTTTGATTGCTGAATCTGGGAAAGGTAAATTATATCCAGCTAACAGCTGAGATAGTGCATAAGTCCACAATAATAAATAATAATAACTTTATTTCCACAAAGTATAAGTAAGATATAAGGACAGAATTCGTTGCCTTAGGATTAATCTCTACATCCTTTAGCAAAAATCAAAATGAGCAAATAATGTTCGGTGCTTATTCCTTGTTCATCAAACATTTTCCTTACTACACTATATATAATCCATAGAAGGCAGAGCCTTGTGTATGGCTAGTAAATATTTTAAATAGCGGTATACGAGCAAATGAGATATCAGAAGAAAACAACAAAAAGAAAAAAAAACAGGAAACAAACTACACCAACATCATGTGAACACGCCTGAGCAGATGAAAACAACTTACATAAAACTATACTTATAATCTATTTAATGAGTGTATTTTTCAAATCATATAATCTGAAATACAAGTACGTGGGAGAGACAAAATCCAGTCCCTAACTCGTACCTTGAATACACTAATTCGCTTGAGATCCTTTATTTCTAATAGCAGTACGTTATATGTGCGGAGTGCCAAATAACAGAAACATCTATGTTCCACCGTTTTGAATACTCTTGGCAATGTGTAGCTAGAAGCTGCGTACCTTGTTGTATATCCATGAGATAGTAGGTCCGATTTCGAACCATTGCTGACCTGAAAGATCAGTATTCGCAGACAATACAACTGTCTCAAATCCATGATTATCTGATGGATAGTCTGGTTTCCTGCCGAGAATTATTTTTGAGAAGAGTCTTGGCCGCACCTCTAGACTTTGCAGGTGGACATTTTCCACCCCACCCCACACAAGAACCCCTTATTATATAAAATCGATTGTATAAGTGCGTAATAAATACTCTTTAGCTGCAACAAGTCAAGGAAAATGAGCAAGAGGCGACGGAAGCCTTTTGACTAAATAATTATTGTGTTCATTCTACCTTAAATGTGGGTCGATAATCACACCAAGGTATTTAATTTTAATCGCTCAATGTAGTGAGCATTAAACATAGTACCCAGTAGTGAAGCATGAAGAAAAAAAAATACAATTTTAAAGCAACCTTAACGCATGAAAAGCTTTCGACTTGAAGACTCTAAGAGAAACAGAAAAGAAATCGAGCCATGGGACTTAGTTCGCCAAGGTAAGAGTACGGTAGATTGATAGAGCAAATGTAATTAAATCTATGCATTTCGATATTAAATAGCGGAGTGTGTCGAGTTCGCCTAAGTGGCAAATTAATATCAATCATAGCTAACAAATCAATACAATCAACAGAACCATTCAATATACCATACAAAAAACATAAATCAGATACCTTCCGCATGTTCTCCAGAGAATCCAACCCGAAAATATTCATCACAACTTGTAAGTCAATTTTACTAGGTAAATGCGAACGGAACGCCAGATGACGTAAGAACCCCTTTTGTACTTTACCCAAAAAATCGATATCACCAATAAAGAATGGGGACCAAATAATAGAACCGTACTCCAGATTGGATATAACGAGAGAACAATACAACAACCTGATTAGTGTGCGGAAGAATTCTTTCGAATTTCTCAACACAAAACCAAGTATCTTGAATGAGTTTGAACGAACAGCTGATATAGGTTCCTTAAAATTCAAATGAGTATCCAGTATTACTCCATGGTCACGAATACTCTTCACACGACCAATATCCTATTGATCAAAAGTGTAGTTCAACTGACTTATCTGAACAGACCTATTAATATCAACCCAGTGGAAAAAAGCATCAATCTGAGATTGCAGAAACATTGAGTCCTTCTTTATAACTATGTATGGTATTCCATCGCAGCCAGTAGAAAGCCCTGGTTTTAGGTTCTTTACAACTTCTGGAGGAGAGCATTGACAGCTTTCAATTTTATTACCTTTTGGTCCATAGAGAGGTAAAATAAGATAATATGAGTTCTACTAAAAATCAACAACAGTATTGATGTCATCAATTAGGATAATTGTACTACTGTACTAAATAAACGCCGAATGCCTTACCTTCTTTTACACGATGTGTAAGGCACCAATACGGATCGCCCAGCATATTTATCTCATTTTGAGGATCTAGTTTTTCCCAAAAGGCTCTTTGAAACATAACTATATGATAGAGGCGGTAAATTCCATTAACCGCTGGCACATTCATTCAAGGGTGAAGCACAACCGTTTTACTTTAACGAATCGATGCAAGTATTTTCATTGTCTAAAACATGAAATATTGATATTAACACGAGATATTCCCTTAACTTTTTTGAGTTGTTTATTAGAAGGATTTTTCAATATTTTGATTTGTTATCAATATCTTTATATTGCTTCCGATGATTCTTTCTATTTCTGACATTTTCTCTACATTTTTAAAGTTATGTTGTTGTGGAGTTCAAGGACCAGAGGATTGGATGATAAAAACAAATTCAAATATACTTCCCAGCAGTTGCTGTGTTGGGTACGATTACTTCCGAAAAACATCCATATTGTGCGGCAATGGCAACTTTACAACAACATATTACGTGGAATCTTGTGCCGATCAGGTCGTCGAATTGGTTTCAGAGACAGCCTATTTATTGACTTCTGGAGCAATTTGTGTTGCATTTGTTCAGGTAAGGATTATGAACAAAATAAGATGATTATTATAAGAAAATGAATAGCTAATTATTGAAAATATCAGTCTGACAATTCAGAGCATTTCGTTAGCATATGGTCCGGTTTTTGACAACATCTTGTAGAAAAAACATAGACGAAAAGAATAAGCGTTAGTATTAGCCTGCGACCATATACGTTCATCGATGGCAATGCATAATTAGGCGGTGACGTCAAAGTCATCAATTTTTTTCTAATGGACTCTTGATTTCAACGCAAGGGATGATGTGTGGTTGCTCTGAGAAGTTAGCATTGGTTGCGGTTGGTCTAGACCACTTATCCGGTGGTGCCACCGCAAAAACATCCGTTACTACTGTTATGTGTGGTCGCAGAATTAGGGTAATTTTTTCTTACTGAATTTAATATCGTCTTTGTCGTCATATTCTATTCTAAGTTAATATATTATAAAACATTATATTTATAAGCAGAATTTACAGTGTCCGCGTTAAAGAGCATATGAGAAGTATCTGGGAAATGGGTTTTAGATCAATTTCAAACTTTAGGATTAGAGTGAATTGATACTGATCTACAATTAGCAATTGTGTCCCGAGCGGTACCACTTCCGGTTATACCGAACATCGACTACAACTTTGCTCTATGGCAGGGGTTCCCAAACTGGGGGGCGTAGAGAAAGTCCAGGGGGGGGGCGTGACACCTAAATGAAATAAATAAAGAAATTACAAAAATAATTTCCTTAAATCTTTGAAATAAATTCTTTCTAAGTTTTCATAATTGTTTTTGTAGAGTTTTAATAAAGTTGTATACTTTATCAAAGAAGGCTACAGTTTTTAAAAGTACAAAGCACACAAGAGTTCAAGGTTCTCAAAACCGTTACCCTCGACGGCAATTGCCGTGTGTACCGATACCTCCGTTTGGTCTTGGTGTGAGTACGAGTGTCTCCGCGCCCCTTCCACCCTCACCCCCACCGCATCTTCAGTCCAATGTCAATAACCTTGCAGTGTGTTCAGAGCTTGAGTTGTAACTAGTCCGTTCTGCCACAGTGTTTTCCGTGTAATATCAGTCAGCGTGTTTGCTGTATTGTGGGTATTCTATAATTGTTGCGACGTTTGAATTGGAGTAATTGTTTTTGTGTTGTGAGTTCTGTGTGAAGCTGAATCAGAGAAGATGAAAACGGCAAAGAAACGCAAGTATATTGACGATCATATTCAATATGGAGTTGTTTCCTTGCTTAAATATAATGTTGATCACCCTCAGTGCGTTATTTGCTATGAAGTATTATGCAATGACGCGATGAGGCCTAATCGTCTTCTGAGACATTTGTCAACCAAACATGCCTCTTTAAGGGACAAACCTGAAGAGTTTTTCGCTGCAAAATCTCAGAATTTAAAGCTCATGAAGTTACATAGCACTGGATCTGCTGCTCAGTCATCTCTAAAAGTGCTTGAAGCTTCCTATGAATTATTTCTTCTCATGGCTAAGAAAAAGGGAAGTCACACTATAAGTGGAACGCTAGTTAAACCGTGCCTCTTAAAACCAGCCGATGTTCTCCTTGGAACTGATAGTAGGCAAAAGCTATCACAAATACCACTTTCAGACAACACCGTGAAACTCCGGATTGATGATGTGGCCGAGGACATTAAAAACCAGGAGGTTGTTGCAATAAAAAAATCCCCGTTTTTTGCTATCCAGCTTGACGAGAGTACAGACGTAGCACAATGTTCTCATTTGATTGCATATGTTCGTTGCATTGAAAATGAAAGAATGAAAGATGAACTGATGTTTTCTACTGAGCTGGTGACCACTACTAAAGCTGTAGATGAGAGATGAAAGCAGTATCAGACTTTTTTGAGGAACACGAACTCTCTTGGCAAAAACTTATTTGTGTATCGACAGATGGTGCTCCTTCAATGCTCGGTTCTCGCTCAGGTTGTGTGCATTTGGTTAGCCAGAAGAATACTGACGTGGTTGGTATTCATTGTTTTATTCACGGCCAAGCCTTGGCAGCAAAAACGCTTCCAAACGAACTCAATGCTGTTTCAAAGCTTTGTATTACAGTAGTTAACTACGTAAAGAACAGTGCATTAAATACTCGACTGTTCAAAAGTCCTTGTGAAGATTTAGGAAGTGACCACAAAACGCTGCTATTTTATACAGAAGTACGAAGGCTATCAGAAGGCTATATGTTGGGAAGACTTTTTGAGCTCCGTGATGAAGTGATTACATTTTGGCACTGCAGAAACAAAACGAGCTTAGTGCAGAGTTCAAAAAACCCAGTAACCAAGTGATTTTGGCCTATTGATCAGACTTTTTTGACAAGTTAAAATACCTAAACTTGAAACTGCAAGGTGCAGACTAAAATATAGTACCTCATCGGGATGCCATGAAGATTTACGTTGAGAAACTATACTTTTGGATGCGTAAAGTGTCACTGAACCCCAACAACTATTCAAGTTTCAACAAATTAGTGTCAGTCTCAGAAGAAGCATGTTTTGAGGACGTTTTTGAAGAACCGCTTTTGAAAAACTTGATAATTGACCATTTGAAGAACCTCAAGGAGTTCAACAGGTACTTTCCTAATTTGTCTGAGGAGTTTTACAAACCATCAAGCGACCCGTTCAACATGGACATACAGTTGCTGCCAGAAGAGTTGCAAGAGGAGGGAAGAGAAATAAAAAATGACTCTGCTGGAAGTACGATTTTGAAAAAATGGACAAGCCCTCATTTTGGTTGAAGAACTTTACCCCAGTGTTTCAGAGAAAGCTGTTCAGATGTAGTTGCCTATCTAACCCATCTCACTAAATTACATTTTATGTTTTGTGTTTGTAAGTAGGTATTTCTATTGCTTTATCTTCCCTAAATTGAAAATGTATTTGTGTTAGAATGTTAAAATTTGTATCAGTAATTATAATCGTTTTTCATGTAATACTTGTTTTTATTTTCATCATACGTACAAGGGGGGGCGTGGGGGTCTCCAAATAACTAGAGGGGGACGTAGTATAAAAAGTTTGGGAACCCTTGCTCTATGGCATTGTGTACTTTTAAATTTTTTTATTGTGCATCCTTTTTCAAGCATCATTTGTTTGATTTTCCTATCTAATATTAACGACCATTCATCTATGATTTTTTTATCAATTTTTTGGAATTGAAGTGTAATCTTCTTTGCTGAAAAATTGATTCAGATGTGAGTAAGATTAAAACTTTTCTTTTTAATTTAGAGAAAATTTTGAGGTAACGAACTTTTCGATACTATTTTATATACAGGGTGCTCAAAATTAACTTGTTAACTCAATAAAACGAAATTTTTCAGAAAATCGTTTTTCCCAAATATGAGTTTCAATCATTTTCTTTATTAGGATAGTATTTTGAATTAGTATTCATTGGTATTATTCTCCAGTATACTTAAAATGGCTCGTTTTCATTTTATTTTCGATAAATTTAGAAAATTACAATCTATTTCTGTTACTCATGGAAAATATAAAAAGAAAAGATAGCTTATAGGGGTAGAGTTAGTTTAATCAACGATTAAGACAGGTATTTTCCGCCTTGGGTTTTTTTTTTTTATTTAGCCGTGTGCATCTCAATGTGCTACTGCAGCACTTTTGGGGAGCGCCTGGCCACGAAGGCATACAAGAAAATGAAGCCGTTGACGAACTGGCCAAATCAGCTGCTGGAATCCCACCCACCGGACCTGAACCGTTCTGCGGTCTAAGTAAGCCGCACAGACGACAGGAACTGGAACGGTGGGAAGAATCTAGCGAAAAAAGAATACTGGGGGAAAACCCCAGGCTAAAGGCAAGCGAAAAAGTTCATTGACTATTCGCCAAAGAAGACAAAACAGCTTCTCCATCTCTCTAGGGACGACCTGAGGACTATAACAGAATGCAACATGCAGAATGTGTAAAGAGGGCGATGAAACTGCCGAACATATTCTTTGCAGTTGCATCGCAACTGCCCGTCAAAGACATATACACTTCGGTAACGACAAGCTAGAGCCGCACGAAGTAAAAGCGAAAGCTCCCAGGGGATTCTTAATTTTGTAAGGGAACTAGATCTACAGGGAAATGAATAAGAAGAGTTACGAACAAAAGACCAACTTGGTCGCAGCTCGGAAAGGCTTGCAAAGCCAAAAGACCCCTCCAGTGTAATGTAATGTGATGTACAACTCGCCATTTGAGATAGAAAAGTTGTAGCCGATATCCGATATAACCGAAAACGGTTCCGCTCTGCAAACAATTGTAAACTGTAGATCATTATTCATTTACTCTGATTTTGAAGATTTCAGGACGTCATTTTCAGAACGTTCGCAGACGCTTTATATCTGAGATACAGCGGTTCAGATTTTGAAAAATATTAAATTTTAGTAAATCTCTATTCCAATTTTCTAGATAAATAACTGAGGTCTTTTAATTTTGACGAGGACCGGAATATCTTTCTTTCACCTTTTTTTCTACTGTTTTCTTTTTATTGTATTTGTATCATTTTAAAAAGTTGTACTCTTACCTACTTATGGTTTTGGATCTTTGAGGTTTCGGATTGAGTGAAGATAACTCTATTAACTGTACTTTTGTACAGTTTTTCTTCTTCCTCGTGTTCTCTCTTTCACTAAAGCAGGGAAATGTGTCTGTCCGTTTTCCTTGTTTATGTTATCTTTTTCCTCGTTTTCGTATTCCTCCGTTTTTTCTAAGGATTTTTCTGTCTTCTTGACTATCATTTCGTCAAGCATCGTAATACTGATTTCTCGTCTTATTTGTTCGTTTTATATGTACCAGGGGCTCCCAATTGCCGTCCTGGCTATCTTGTTCAGTCTCTCTTGTAATATTCTTTTCCTGTAGGATTTTGGTTGTCGTGAACCATATTTCTCCTCCGTATGTTATTCTTGGTACTATGATCGCTTTACGATTTTTATTTTGTTCTCTAATGATAGTTTGCTTTCCTATTTAGGAGGGGATATAGATATCCTTGCAGCTGCCTCGCTTTCTTTTTCGGTATTTCGCTTCGTTTCACTGTCTGGTTGGCTATTTTTATTTCTTTCGGTTTCTTCGTTTCCTTCTTTCTGTTTTTAGGGTCAAAGTATACTGCAACTGTCTTTTTTGCGTTGACTTTGGTTCTCCTTTTATCGAGTAATCTACCAGTTTATCGGTATCTTCTTGTAGTCTCTTTGTTATAGATTTATTGTTTCTGTGCGATGTATAGATTGCTATATCGTCAGCAAACTGTGCTATCTTCGAGTGCTTCATTTCAGGTATGTCTATGATGTATATATGGAACAGTAGTGGTCCCAGTATTGATCCTTGTGGGACTCCGACCTCTACTGATCTTTATTTAAATCTGGTATTTTCTATTGGTACCATAAATTTCCTGTCTCTGAAGTACGATGCCGTTATGTACACTAGTTTACTTGGAAACTTCGTTTCATCTCATATATAAGTGTTTCGTGCCAGACTTTGAAGGCCTTCTCTATGTCTTGGAACGTTCCGGCTGTTGATTTCGATATGTTCTTGTTTTTTTTTATATCTTCGAACAGCCTTGCCAGCTGGGGTCGTTACGGGTCCACTTCTGAGTCCAAACTGGTGGTTCGGTATGATGTATATGAATTTTTCTATGGCTTTGCTCATTGATGATAGCAAGCTAATTGGTCTATAGCTATTAGGTTCGTTCTTTGGTTTTCTTGTTTTTGGCTTCTTCTGGTAGGTTTTTCAAGGCCTGATTTTTCATTCCATCGATGCCAGGAGCTTTCCTACTTGGTAGCTGTGCGATAATTTCTTGTACTCCTTCTATTGTTATTTCCATTACGTTTTCGTTTTCATTTGTTTCTTCTCTTATTCTTCCTATGATTTCTATGTTTCTATTGAAAGTCACGTTTTGGTTCAGACTGTTGGTTTTAAATTGTTCTTTCAGAGAATCTGCGAATGCGTCCGCCTTCTCTTTATTCGTTTTTGCTACCTTGTCGTTTTTTTAAGTAGGGAATGTTGATTCTTTTCTTTTTCCCTGTCAGTGCTCCTGCTCTTTTCCGAGAATGGTCTTCTGTTGTTAGAGCCTCTATTTTCTCGTCCCACTTTTCGTTGAACCGTTGTTATTTTTTATTTCTTCTTTAGCTTTGTTGTTTAGGTTATTCAGAATCCTCTTTTTTTCTTCGATCAGGGCATGCATATTTATCCGAAATGGTCTCTTTTAACCTGCTGCCAGCGTTTTTGTTGCTTTTCCTTCCGCCTCTTTTATTCTGCTTTCTAAAACTTGGATTGCCTTTTTAAGTTCATTTGCGTCTTGTGTGGTTATCTCCTTCGTTTCCATGGTATCTTCGAACATTTTCCAGTTCGTTCTTTCCTTTCTTTTCCTGTGTTTTCTGTCTCTATGCGTATGTCTATGTGCGACTATCATTATGTTGTTCTTCTCTGATATCTGCCCCAGCTTTTCTCCATTTGTATTAGCTGTTCGACAGTTCCAATCTCCTTGTTTCGAGTTTAGATCTCCTTCTACTATTGTTGCTGTTCTTTCTCGAAAGAATAGTTTCACATTTGAATTTCCTTCAGTCAAATCTTTAATCATTTTAGTTGTATATTATGTGATGTTATAAAATGAAAATACACTTTTTTGTGGTCAAGTGTCTCATTACTTTCTTGCTCGTTATGAGAATAAGCCTATTTTATTTTTTTGGTGGAAAGGTATGCCGATACGAAGGAATTACAAGGGATAAAAAGGTTTTCAAATAGAACACGAAATCAAATTATTTCACAAATATGGTTATTGGCTCATTGAAAAAGGTTTCGGGGGGACAAAAGGGGCATGTCTTCGGTCTTTCGGAAACTTAAAGTAATATTTATCAAAATTTTCTTGGAAAATTTAACTCCCCTAAGAAATCATGTCTTTTTATTTGGTTGAATGCTATTCATGTTTTTAACTTGGAAAATTTTACTTATAGGTTATTGGAATAATTTTTGCCAGGCTGCTGTCGAACACTATCAGAAAAATAAAAGTCGAAAGGTTGGTGGAGGCTGAATTGAGGAGACAACAAATTTATTCACAAATCATCCTTGGAGCTACCATGAATGGTGAAGGTCGTGAAAAAGTTAAAGTTCATAATACAGCTGCTACTGAAGCCTAAATAGCGTAGAAAATATGAAAAACGTTTCTTGTTTTGATGTGCAATTAAAAAATATGGTAGATATTATTGTTTAATAAGAAATAAAAGTAATGAATATATATATATATATATATATATATATATATATATATATATATATATATACATATTGATAGTTATGTAGAATTTCTTTTATATATATAGTGATCCAAATTTTTAATTCCACGTTATTAAAACTAATAAACATAAAGCAATCTGTTTTTTCCCAATATCTGTTTTCTACGGCTTTGACAAACTTAATATATTTTAGCTACTACATAAATAATAGTCATACCGAATAAATTCGGTTTAATGTTTAATGTTCGATAGACAATAATTTGAACTTCACAAGGAACGTCGATTTTCATTTTCAGTTAGTTATGTTTTGCATATAATTTTGTTTTTATTGGTGATAAAGGGAGTGAGAATAACTCCAACTGTTTTTTTAAATGGCATAGATTGAGAGTGAGCGTTCCGCAGATTTATAGTATAGTAGCAAACTCCATATAAATGGTAGGTATACTATTTCACCTTCTGTAGGTGAAATGGTGATTCACTATTCCCATGTAGGTTTCGTTTGGGCGTACCCAAAAGTTGAAAAGTATCAAAATTGACTCTCAAAACTCCCAATATATATATATATATATATATATATATATATATATATATATATATATATATATATATATATATATATATATATATATATATATATATATATATATATATATATATATATATATATATATATATATATATATATATATATATATATATATATATATATATATATATATATATATATATATATATATATATATATATATCTTCTGTATTTTGTGAGAGAGAAATGTTTTGGTATTCATAGCCTTGAGATCTGATTGTGTATACAAAACGTATAGATCATACACGGTAAGGCCCAGCTGTTGATGGCATCGAACATAGCTTTAGAACTCATCTTGCTCTGTAGTATTAGCTTCACTCGTTGGTAGAGTTTTCTTTGAAGGCTGCTCATATATATATATATATATATATATATATATATATATATATATATATATATATATATATATTTTTCATCACATACTAACTTTTGGATAATTAATCTCAACTTTCTGTAAGTTGCCATTCTTATGGTTTCCAAGTGATTATTTTTGTTTATATGATTTAGTTTCATTGATGTTTGTTCGTTGTAGAGGCCTGAAGATGGAAACAATATATATTTCCGAAAGCTTGCCATGAAAAAGAGTATTCCTTTGTTCCAAGACTACTAACCCGTTATCAATAAATTGTATATATATATATATATATATATATATATATATATATATATATATATATATATATATAACCTCAAAAAGTCTAGGAACACTTACCAATATCTTTAAAATATGAATTTGATGATTCGAATTTATAGAAATCTTTCGGTTTTGTTAAGATGTATTGTATATAATGTATTCTCAAGAAAACAAATTAATATTTGACTTCTCCAAAGCACCTATTATAAAAAAATTTGAAATTTGAAAATGACGAAATTTGGTAAAACAAAAAAAATCCTGAACTAATATTTTCGAAACGATATGGAAGCACTTATATTTTTCAGTACCCAGAAGGTCCACCTCTGTTATTAATGACACTCTGGCATCGTCGCGGCATGCTCAATATTAAATTGTCTATTACATTTTGGCCTAAGTCATTCCAAGCCCCCTGAACTGCCAATCGAAGCTCCTGTTCATAATGGAAGACGTTTTGACGCAGGGGATTTCTTTTAAGGGTGTCCCACACATGCTCGATGGGATTCAAATCTGGGGAGCAGGATTGCCACGGTAGAAGATCGATATTATTCTCTTCGAGAACGTTCAAGACAACTCTTGCACGATGAGGAGGGGCATTATCTTGTTGGAAGAGTGGATTTTGACCCATTGTTTGGAGATACGGTACCACTACAGGTTAGGTTAGAACTATCTCATTTGCGTAAGAATTTCCCGTGAGGTTGTTCTGTATGAAAACGAGATCAGTTCTTCCACCAAGGCGTATACCTCCCCAAAACATCACTGATCCGCCTCCCTGTCTAATAACTTCTCGAGCATGCTGGAGACGGTTTTGCTTTCCAGGTTCCCTCCATATTCGAATAATAACTAAATCTAGATTCATCACTGAAGAGAACTGTGGCCCACCTCTCTTGATCCCAGTTTACGTGTTCTTGGCACCAAGCTAAACGAGCAGCGCGATTTCCATGGGTCAGTTATGGAACTCTTAAAGGACGTCTGGAGTGGAGTTGACCTTCGTGCAGTCGATTTCTCATAGTTTGGTCGGAAATTTGTACATTATGAACTCGTGATAGCTCTTGAGCTAATTGAGATGCTGTGGTAGTACGATCTCTTCTGGCTTGTAAAACCAAAAATCGGTCTTGGGCGACTGTAGTAATCCTGAAACGACCTGTATGGTGTTCTTTTAATCTACCTGTTTCATTGAAACGCGACCATAAACGGTTTATGACACTTGGGCAACTTCCCAGAACCCTGGATACTTCCCGTTGTGAGCTCCCAGCTTGGAGCATGCGAACGGCTCGTAACATCTCTTCTCTAGTCAAATGTCGTCTTTCCATGGTCGAATCACAAAACTTGAATCTTTTATTTGTGCTTACAACAGAAACAAAGTGCCAGCTAGCTGATTTCAAACACTGAATACATGGAATGATTATAGAGCAGCGTCGCATCTGCTGCATTTTTAGTTTTTTTTTAAGAAAAACTGAAATCTGTTGCGGCACTCTACATAATTTGGTGAGAAATGGATGCAGGTGTTCATTTCTTAATAAAAAAATCATCCATATTGATCGTTCTGGATACGATATATCGATATTCAGAAGTATTCCCTAGACTTTTTGAGGTTTTATATATATATATATATATATATATATATATATATATATATATATATATATATATATATATATATATATATATATATATATATATATATATTGGTGGTACAAATATCTTCCACGACAAACTTCATGAGGAGTCTACATATGTAAACTGATGACAAAAAGAATTATTCAAAAATCCGTAGATCAATGAATAAACCTTTCTGACAAGAGCTAGTTTCCAAATCTGCCCGCCATGCACGCAGCCCCTAAGCGCCACAATAGTGCAACTAAGCAGGATGCCGAGAAACGAAGTGACAGACTGCAGTTTCGCCATTATTAGGAGCTCATTAGTGTCGCATATCGCTTCTCAGCATCCTACCAAGCTACATCGGGGTACCCTATCAATTCCAGAAAGGACGCACCTCGTACATACGTATGAGAGTCACCCTCTATGGACCGACACGGCGAACCCGCTACCGGACTTTGAGAAAGATACGAAAAATAACAAACAGATGTGGAAACGTTAAAAATTCTAAACATTTGGGAGACATCTTTCGCCGTTCCGTGAATCACATCAACAGTAGAAAACGAGCAAATTAATCCCGCTGGAATAGTGTTCTTTTCCTCTGTTTCCGAGATGAACCTCCCGTCGGTAGATATTTGGTGGTACAAATATTTTCCGCGACAAACTTCGCGAGGAGTCTACATATGTAAACTGATGACATTTGGGAGACATCTTTCGCGTTCCGTGAATCACATCAACGGTAGAAAACGAGTGAACTAATCCCGCTGGAATAGTGCTCTTTTCCAGCGGTCCATAGAGTATGTACGAGGTGCGTCCCTTGGAATTGATAGGGTACCCCGATGTAGCTTGGTAGGATGCTGAGAAGCGATATGCGACACTGAAAACTGCAGTCTGGTCGCTTTTTTTTTGAATAATTCTTTTTCTCACCAGTTTATATATATATATATATATATATATATATATATATATATATATATATATATATATATATATATATATATATATATATATATATATATATATATATATATATATATATATATATATATATATATATATAGATACTCACCTGCAGATGTCCTGGAATGTCGTCAGGTTGAACTCTACAGGGACACTACTCTGGTAACTGACAGAGGAACTGCGCATAATAGGCCAGGTATAGCCATCTTCGACTGGTAGGGAAAACGCACTATACTTTTAAACTTGACCAATTCCCTAGATGAAAACGAGAAGGTCTCAAAATACCAAGACCTGGCAGTTCAGCTGAAGGAGATGTACAGGCTCAGATGACCTTTTGGCGTATTGTTATGCCCTAGGCTACCTCAATCCCCCCTTTATGGGGTATAAATATATTTATGTGACATCCACAATTCGTTCACAAAGACCTATTCCTATTTGACAGACATGGGAAGAAATATTTGTCAACTTATGCGTATTACTATGCATCCACACTACTGTATCAGTATTAGAGCCTCTGGTTACAATATTGGCTTCTCCACTGATGCTACATGCGTTATAAATAAAACTCAGTCAGTTTAGTGCACTAACTGACTGAGTGAGTGACAGCTTGATTTATAAGTTTTGCCATTGATAAGACTATGTATTTATGCGTTACCATGTCCCAAAAAAGAGGAAAGTGTTTACTAGTGAAGAAAAATCTCATATCATATGGAGATTAGAAAATGGCGAGTTAAATAGTGAAATTGCAAAGGAGTGTGGAGTTTCACATTCTACAATGTGTACGATTTGGAAGAATAGAGATAAAAAAAAAGTTCTTTTCGACAACAATTGTTTAAAACTTAGACGATCGAGGACAAGTGAACATAAAGTTATGGAAGATGCTATATTAACATGGTTTGAACATCAGAGGGCAAACAACATCCCAATAAGTGGTCCAATTCTGCAACAAAAAGCCAACGACTTTGCTCGTATTATGGGTAAGGAAAATTTTTTTGTCGTCTTGGGTACAACGTTTTTGTGCTCGTTATAATATTGTGGCAGGAAAAGTTTGCGATGAAGCAGCTGGCGTTCATGAAGGAGTGAGTGAAGAGTGGCTCTCTCATAAGTGGCCTGCGCTGTGCGAAGGATACACACCAGAGGAAATCTTCAATGCAGATGAAACCGAATTGTTTTACAATTTAACTCCCGACAAAACACTCAAATTCAAAGGCGAGGAATGCAAGGGCGGAAAGTTGTCCAAAACAAGAATTACAGTATTGGTTGCGGCAAACAAGACTGATTCATGTAAAAGAAAAATTTTGGTGATAGGAAAAGCTAAAAACCGCGTTGCTTTAAAAACATTGACTCTTTGCCTGTAACTTATGAAAACAACACTAGGTCCTGGATGACATCGCAAGTTTTTGAAAAATGGCTGCGTAGCTGGGATGCAGAATTGAAATCTGTAGGAAAAAAAATTCTTCTCCTAGTAGACAGTAATCCCGCTCACCCTGTAGTCTCCAATCTGAAATGCATAAAGCTTGTGTTTTCACCGCCCAATGTCACCGCTGTTTTACAGCCCATGGACCAAGGTGTGATAAAAGCTTCAAAAACACAATACAGAAAACTACAAATGATACAGAATTTAGAAAAAGGGAAAGATACAAAAAGTCTTTGTGTTTTGGATGCAATTCTAATGATATCGGAAGCTTGGGAAAATGTCACACAGACCATTATAGCCAACTGCTTTCGCCATGCAGGTTTCAAAGATCTTTCTCCATCACAAGCGAAGGACGACGATGGTTTTCCGATAGCGAGAATGTAACGATCTCCCACAGATGAAGACTACAACGTATCACTCGCTCAATTGGTTACTCAGTTGCAAAGATCTGCTGGTACAGAACAAAGAATTGAGATAGAGGAATTTATTGGAATAGATGACAGTGCCGCTGTGTGCGCCTTAGCTACTGAGGAAGAAATTCTTGCAGAAGCTGAAAGTAAAAATCGTAACACTTACGAAGAAAACGAGAACCAGCAAGACCCTGAAGAACAGTTTAGGCCAACAACAATTTCCGAGGCTCTTAGCGCTATAACATTTTTTCGAACATTTGTTACCTTTAAAACAGTTTAATACTGATGATATTCATAACTTGAGGAGTATGAAACGTAAAATGCAAAACATATTTGAGAGTGACCTTAAAAAAGACTAAAATGACTGATTACTTTAAAAACTAGTGTAAGTCTTATACTGCAGCTAAGTAGATCTTGTATCTCCAATTATTTCTCAATAAACATTTTTATTTCTTTTTGATATTTCATTTGAAAACAATATTTTATTCTATATTAGATATATATGTACTTATGATGATTTAACTACATACTTATGCTATGTATTGCTTATAACAACTATCGGATATAACGTCGGTAACTATACGGTCCCTTCAATGACGCTATATCCGGTTTTGACTGTATAATATTAACTCGAGTTTTTTTAAGTAAACCATAGGTGAATTTGAATAAAATAGGAAGAATGTTTTTTCTTTCCAAATATTTATAGCATGCTAAACGAATTTTCTCATGTGAATTTTTCCAGTAATGAAAACATTTTTTTCGTTTCATCTAGTGCGAATTAACAAAAAACATCCCTATACCACAATGTCAAATTTTAATGTGAGTCAAAACACGTTGGGTATAAAGTTGAGGAAGTATAGGTAACTTCCGGTACTGCCAGACCAATGAAAATGTTTCAGGGTGTTAAAATATCATTTAAGATGCAATTCGGATTTTTTCTCATTGAAATCAATCAACAATTGTAGGAGCTATAGAATGGGATATTTTTTATGGAACGCCCGATATAAACCGATCCATGTAAAAACATGTGATACTTGTTCGAACTCAAAGTATAATACACACTAGATGAAAAATACTACAAAACAAAATATTTCAATATGTACCTACTGTAATCAAAATCTTTCTTATCCTGTATTGCAATTCGTTAGGGTAAAACCCCTAATCCCTTCCATATGTAAATTCTTCTATGCGAAGAGAGTGTTCACAACGTTCTAAAAATTCCACAAATTAACTACAATGATCGTGGCGAGAGGGAGCTGGAGTTGTCAGTCACCTAAATTTACTTTTAGTGTAGGAGAAAGATTAGATTATGCACTTTCCGAAGTAGGAATGTATATTACTTACAGTGATAGTGTACCAATCAGATTTTATTAGCAATACATACGTATCTTTTATTTTTTGTGCAAATGCGGCTGTTTAGTGAATTACTTATTTCAAGATAAATATATAGGTTAACATGAAGAAAACGTACGAACGGAATGCCAACCTATATGATCAGCTGATGCGCGATCTACAAAATAATCATGAAACCGAAGAAACTTCCGTTCGGTTTGCCTCAATACAGTCTTATTCCGCAAAAATAGATTTCATCTTCGAATTACTCGAGAAGTATGGACGTCTTCCCCATTATTTGAGAGACGACAAGGATAACCAAGAATCCGCTGAATTGAGAAAGAAGGGAAATAAGTTATTCGTCGCCAACAGAGATGAAGAGGCCTTGAAAATGTATACAGACAGTGTTGCCGTAGCTGAAGATAAAACTGAGTATTTGGGTCTTGCATATGCCAATAGATCTGCTGTTCTTTTCAGACTGAAATTGTTTGAAGAGTGTTTGAAGGTGAGTTCTGATCATTTTGAAATTTAGAAGTTTAAACATTTATATCCAATTCAAAACCTGATCAAACCGCGTACCTAAATACAGGGGCGGCTCTAAAAAAGGAAATTATACCGTATAGTGGCGGTAGTCAGAATTCACTGAAAAAATGTACACTTATTAATTTTGGGGCACAAAATTCAAATCTGAAATCGTTTTGCCCCGGAAGGCTATCGTTTAAGAGAAAATAAAAAACAAAATTTCCTTGAAAGTCCTCTTGTCTATATCAATCAAACTCCATCATTGCTTCATTAAAATGCCTTGTTCTTATTACAATGGATCATATATACACACATGTACCATTAATCAATAATTCTACGTTCAATTATTCATTAATTTCTCATTAAAATGCTCTTCAATTCGAATGTTTATTTTCTAGACAGTTATCCCGCCATATTTACAGTGTTTTCATGTTACATGTTATACGACGTGCGGCTCAAAACGATGCAAGAAAGAGATAGAAGTACTCTTTCTCGAGTAATTATAAATTTAAATTAGGTTTGAGATTCGGTTAGGTTAGATCGGTTTGGTTTGAAGACATTTCCATTTGAATATCCCTCTGTTATGACGGGAGATGGCGAGTACGTCACTATTGTCGGGATCATGTCACCTCATGTTGTGCTCAGCACAACCTTAATCCGTTGGCCATCTACGAGAAATGTTCCTCGATATAATAACCATTTAGAAACGTTTTTTACGCGGATTATCGCATTCTTTACTGTCAGGGCAAAAACCAAGCACGCAAAATACTGTAGTATGCCATCAACAAGCTTGACGAATAGCCAACAACGTTTGAATGTAATTTATCGACAATAAAATCGAAAGTATAAAATTCAGTAATAAGTTTCAATTGGGTTCAAATCTCTTCCTGGGTCGAACACTCAACGAAGTCCACAATTGCAAAATCCTTGAACTTACATTCGACAGAAGATTTTGCTGCCATAATCATATTGGTGACCTGAAAATAAGTTCCATGAAACGACTGAATATTCTTGAGGCACACATTATCAATGTAGCGCCGAAGAGCAAACACTTCTCAAAATTTACAGAGCTCTCATTCGTTCAAGGCTTGACTGCGGTAGTATATTGTAAGTACCGCATCACCTTTCAATCTCAAGAAGCTCCATGGATTGTAAATGTTTAAAATGGTTGCCTAATGTTGAGAATTTAGGGGCAAAAATAAAAGGGTTTAGCGGGAAACTGAAAACTTTGACATTGACAGACATTTGACAATTCATTTATCGGCGATTGAAGTTTGATCGACAGAGTTTGACACTTGACGTGCTTAAATTAGTGTCATCTATATCTATTATGGAAGGACTAGATAGGTGGGTGAGGAGGTGTTCAATGTTTTGGTCGGTAACTCGACCTTCTTAATAGGGTCTGTTTTGAAGTGTGAACTTAGCTACACTTCCATCCACAGATTCTGACATGATGAATGTGGGATGGAGTGAAACTGCGCGCTACGTTACCAAATCTAAAATATTTCTCCTTCTGCTTCAAGGATGATTTTAGAAAACTTAGCGACGAATATGCTGTTGAATGTCGCCGGAGTTTGAATGATAAAGAGCATTTTGTCCTATGAATGTTCTGATGATTTGCCGCTCTTGTACGGTTTGTCAACTCTTTTTGAAATATCGATTGGAACTCTTTGTATATGATCTATCTTTAGGCCTAGGCTCATAATGGTACTTGCCCTAGTTTGAATGAAATAGAGCATTTTGTTCTATGAATGTTCTGACGGTTTGACGCTCTTGTACGGTTTGTCTACTGTTTATGAAACAGCGATTGGAATTTCCTGTGTATCTTCTATCACAAGGCCTAAGCTCTTTGTGGTACTCACCATAGTTTGAATCAGATAGTGCATTTTGTCCTATGAATGTTCTGACCGTTTGCAGCTCATGTACGGTCCTATATGGTTTATTTTCTATTTCTTTGCCAAACCTCATAATTTGAATGATATAAAGAAATTTGGTCATGCTAACTTTATCGACCAATCAAATCATTCGGAATGTACCATCACTCAGGGTGACTTCGGACAATTTTCGCTATTTTTTGTACATGAAAAGCACAATTTCCTCACAAAAATTTCGAAAAAAAAACAATGAAAAATAAGTTTTTTTATTATGTTCGCAATAAAGTTCTCGGTGTTTTTTTTATGAAAATACAACTTTATTGTGAAAAATGATTACGAATGAATCATTCAAAATATTGCTCATCGCTAGCTACAACTTTTTCCCATCTCTCTGGTAGAGCTCGAATACCGTGACGGTAAAGTGTTCGTCTTTTGAGGCTATCCACGAATCAAGCCATTTTTCGAGCTCTTCATATCAGCAGAACTGCTGATCATCCCGACCATGTGCCATCGAACGGAACAAGTAATAATCCGATGATGCAATATCTGGGGAATATGGCGGGTGGGGTAGGTTAGATTTTGACATTTGAGCGTTTCCTAGTAGGTTTTAACGGGTTTGGCAACGTGAGGCCGAGCATTGTCATGCTGTAGAATTAATTTTTCGTGTCTCTGCTCGTATTGTGGCCGTTCTTCGTACAGTGCTTTACTCAATCGCATCAATTATTTTCGATATCGTTCCCCAGTGATGGTTTCGTTCGGTTTCAATAGCTCATAATAAATAACACCGACTTGGTCCCACCTAATACACATCATAACCTTCGCAGCGTGAATATTCGACCGAGGCGATGACGTAGAAGCATGACCGGGCAATCCCCAGGATTTTTTTTCTTTGGATTGCTGTAATGAATCCATTTTTCATCACCCGTTACGATGCGATGAAGAAAATCCTTTCTTTTTTGCCGCTGGAGCAGTTGTTCACAGGCGAAAAAACGACGCTCAACGTCTCTTGGCTTCAAAACATAAGGAACCCAAGTTCCTTGCTTTTGAATTATTCCCAACGCATGCAATCGTTGGGAATGCATGGAGCAATACTTCCAATTCAGCGTCTTCGAAGATTTTTTACCTATCTTCACGGAGACGGTCGTCCACATCGAAATCACCGCTTTTGAAGAGACGAAACCAATCCCGGCACGCTGTTTCACTTAGAGCAGCATTTCCGTAAACTTTTTGGAACTCTCTATGAGCTTCAGTCGCCGTTTTCTTCGAATGAAAGAAAAAAATCAACACTTTCCGTAAATGACGATTATTTGGCACAAAATCAGACATTTCTCAAATTAAAGTATATGACGCAAAAACAAAATCACTAATGTGTCACAGTGGTTTGTTTACCATATCTCTAAGCTTTGTTTGAGACGTTCTTGATATGTAAAAACAGCACTTAATGCTGGAACCATCTATTGATAAACAGCGAGAACTTAGTTGCTCACCTAATATTTTTTTCATAATTGAATAGTGTCCGCCTTCGCTCCTATGTGTGGGGTGAAGATGAATACCCTGTTTTTAGTCAAGAACAATTCGCTTGGTTCCTGTAAAGGGGCAATTTCGGACACAATTATTCGAAATAATATATATTTAGTCAGGAAATTGAATATTTCCGGTAAAAAATACTGGTGAGTGTTAAATTATTATATTTATTTCAAAAATTTCAAAACAGTTATCTCTCAGGTAATGAACTGACAAGTTTTCTTATGAACCATAGGTAAGTATCTGAAAAATAGGAATTCGATAACTCACAAACAACTCTAAACTGAAAAAATTATTTGGTTTTTGAAAATTTACTCCACTTTGATGTTGTTCAGAGTGGATAAAAAAAAGAATTTAAATCTTTGGCGCCTTAAATCTGTAACATTTAACATTTAAGAACTCCGACTTTTTGATCCTGCTCAACAATGCTTTCATCCTAAACAGTTGGATAGGTTAAATAATCTCCCATTCTTTCTCTATTTTGTTTTCTTAAAAAATTCACTTAAAAAAATATTCTTATCTTTCTCTATTATCACCTCAGATATACAGCCAACGTAATATCTATTGATATTGCTTTTTTGCAGCAAAACTTGACTAGTATATAATTATCTAATAATAATAATAATAGATTGGTAGAATTCTTGAAGACAACAATGACTGGCGCACGTCTCTACAGCTCAACATGAACAATAAGTCAATTAAAACCGACGAGATACCCATACGTCATGGAATTTTTCAAGGAAGCACTTTGGGTCCACTATGGTTCTGTTTAGCTATGAACCCATTGTCATCAATGCTAAATAGAACAGAATACGGATTTAGGATAAAAACAGATAGGAACTATCATACAATCTCCCACCTGCTGTATATGGATGACATCGAATGATATGCTTCGAACAAGAAGCAATTGGATGATCTGCTGAAAACTGTCAGTAAGTTCTCGGCAGATGTTCATATGAAATTCGGGATTGAAAAATGCAAGACCCTGAACATTCAAAGAGGGAAAGTTATAGATGGTGAAGCACAACTTCCAAACGGTGATATTATACAGTGCATGAGGGATGGCGAAACATACAAATATCTAGGATACTAACAAGCCAGATTGCTAGACCAAAAACAGTCAAAGGAGAAGATTCGTTCAGAATACAGTCAGCGTCTGAAGAATGTGCTGAAATCAATGTTGAACTCTGGGAATCTAGTCAAGGCAATTAACACCTACGCCATTCCGGTGTTTCTTTACTCATTTGGAGTAATCAGATGGACTAAGACAGAATTGGATGATATTCAAAGGCAGACCCGAACAACGCTGACAAAGTACAACAATCATCATCCAAAATCGTCTGTGATAAGAACAACTTTGAAGCGGAAAGAAGGAGGACGCGGATTAATAGATGCTGTCAATTTACACACCGAACATATAAGAAATCTCAGAGAATTCTTCTCTGCAAAGGCTCTCACTTCTGACATCCATTGAGTGGTATCTTTGGCAGATAAGGGATATACACCTCTAAATCTTGCTACCAGAGATGACCTGCTGAATCTACCGTTCCTATCAGATACTGAAAAACAAGAACAATGGTCCAGAAAGGAATTGCATGGACGATATCACCATGAGATTAATCAACCACACATCGACAAAGAAGCCTCCAACAAATTGATGAGAGGAGAATTATTCGCGGAAACAGAAGGATTCCTTATGGCCATTCAAGACCAAGTGATCGCTACAAACAACTACAAAAAATTTATTATTAAGGACGGAACATTATGAACAGATAAGTGCAGAAAATGCCATATAAGATCGGAGACTATACAGCATATGACGTCCGGCTGCGAACAACTGGCCAATACGGACTATTTTCACAGGCATAATCAAGTGTGCAACATTATCCATCAGAAACTTGCACATAAGTACGGACTTCTGAATACCTTCCAGCCATATTACAAGTATCAACCGGCGCCCGTATTGGAAAATGACTATCAGATTATACAACGATAGGCCTGTTATCACTGACAGAATGGTGACGAATAATAGGCCGGACATAGTGGTATATGATATAAGAGCCAGAACAGCAATGCTGGTGGATGTCGCCATACCGAATAATAACAACGTGCTGAACAAGTTCCAGGAGAAAAAGTCCAAATACACAGACCTTGCTATTGAGATCAAGTAGATGTGGCACCTCGATAAAATAGATATTGTTCCTGTCATCGTATTCTCGACTGGGTTAATACCCAAAACTTTGCATGATAGCCTTTTGAAATTAGAATTGCATAAGAATACCTATGTAAAAATGCAAAAAGCTGTAATTCCAATACATGTAGGATAGTTAGGAAATTTATATCAAGTAGATTTTGATCGAGCATATTCCCTTTGATTGCTGAATCTGGGAAAGGTAAATTATATCTAGCTAACAGCTGATATAGCGCATAAGTCCACGATAATAAATAATAATATTGTTTATTTTCCTATACAATTTTGTATGTACATAAGTTATAAAAACCAGGTTGTTGACAATACTCTTATTGAATAGATACTATTATTAGAATCACCTTGGTCTTGAAGGAAAATATGTTTATCATACGTTTCTACAGCTTCTTCATCACTCTCCACTTCAATCTCACGTATTTCATCATCTTCCTCTTCGCCAGCAAGAACATTTCACGTGCCTTCTTGACGTCTTCAGTCACAGAAAGTCTACTTTCATGGAGGAAGTTTTTTAGAGTGCTCACCCATTGTTCCTCGTTGCCTTCGTTTTCATTGTTCTCATGATTAAGAATTTTTTTGAGGACAGCCTCTGGTGTTAATGGAATGATCCCGCAAGCTCGCAAGCCAGACTATATTATCTTCTGTAGTAGGAAATTCGGATTTAAGAATGCAACCTCTGTTCATCAATTTCCATTTGCCAAGCACAGCCGCCAAACTTTCTTAAAAGGGGACGAAAAAGAAACATAAAATGGTTGTAGGACATGGGTCCCATTAGGTGGCAATAGCACAAAAAAACGATATCGTTTTGCTCGCAGTATCTCAGAGCGTGCATTGCCGTATGGGCTGCCAAGTTATCCCCTATAAGAACCTTTTTTCCAAGAAGCTTCCTGCAGTATGGCAGGACAATCTTGTTAAACCAATCGTCGAAGGTGACTGAATCAAACAAACCGGGTTTGGTTCGATTGAAGACAGCGCCATCAGAACCTCTTTCTATCAAGGTAGGATACAAATGATCCGACTTATAAACCACATAAGGGGGTAAAAGTTCCCCCGAGTCATTAATAGCCATCATAATCGAAGTGCTGGATTTACTTTCTACTCTTTCTGATCCTCGTCTACAAAGAACTTTTACTTTACCCGGATCATCTGTAAGGTTGCTCTCATCGTAATTGATTATATTTGATGGTGGAATATTTTCAGTTGTTAGTTTCAAATTTTCGAAATATGTCTGTATTATTTCCTTCGTGATATTGGCTCTGGATCTCTTAATATTCTCAGGGAATCGTTCCGTTAAAATTTCATTCCCAGAGATAAAATTCTAGAACCAATCTACCCCAGGATAATTTTCTTTAAATGCTTTAACTTCTTCGCCCTTTCTGTCAAAGTAGCCTTTAACCAATAATCTCATGTCTGTCTTTGTCAGAGAAGAACCTCATTCGGAAAATTTCACAACCCCGTCAGCCAACATTTTTTCTTTTGCATATGAAATTGCGCATTGACCACCATGCGTTTTAATCCCAGTTTTTTGTTCTATCTGTCATGTAACGTGGATTTTGAAACTTTATAATATTCCGCTGCCCCTCTTAAAGTTTTCTGTTTTCTTCTGACATCTTGCAGAGCTTTCTTCAAGTTTGAACTATTGTGGTTCATGAAATTGCTTCTGATTTTCTTCTTATACTGCCTAACCATTGTGTCCCTTACAAAATTACTTTTTACTAAAGGAGAATAATTTTCTAAAACGAAAATAAAATTGACTTTTTTTGTGAGGGTTTACCAATCATAAATCACGTAACAAAATGTAATTAATTATGTTTTTTTATTTCCACTACAGCCCTCTGTAAAACAGTTTTTCTTCGAGTTATCGGATTTTCAGGGAAAAACAGTCGCAAGAAAATACTTACTTACGAGCTCTGCGAGAATATCTCTGACACTTTAGTACACACCCACTCACTGCCAAGTAGTAATTGACGAGAATATGCATGCTGTTTCAATTTCTATGAATCCCCACTCGCATACTGGATATAAACGTTCACCAATAACGGTCTGTCCGAATACACCCTACTGTCCGAACTCACCCATAGTGACGGTACTCTTTTCTTAGGCAAAGAGGAGGAACATCTTCGAAAAGATGCATCCCGGAGACGGGGCCAATGTCGGATTTTTACCCACTAAAAACCTCCTCTTGGGGTTCCAGCCCGAAGGCTATTGTCCCCACGTAGAGAGAAAAGTAGCGGAAGAAAAAGGTAAACTCGGATGTGATGTCCGAGGGGAAGGCTGGGCGTGGAAGCCCGAGATTCCGGAACTCGTGGAGTCCGGAGTTAGGCTGGGCGGATGCCCGATTCGGCTGGGCGAATGCTCTAAAACATCCAGGTTCGCATATAATTTTCAGCGGTGGTGCACAGGCAGACGCAAAAGAGGCCGCAACGGTAACCTGTGCCAAAGTCCTCTTGCTGAACTGGGAGTCCAAGCCATGCTGAATAGGAATCCGCTGACGCTGTTGGATGGTCTTCTCAGGAAGGCTTCGAACGATGAGTGCATCTGCAGCGCATAAAATGGGCCTGCGCGGGTACAGATGCCTAAGTCGTGCCTCGCGATGATCTCCGCCGTCGTGTATCTGCTGAAGCTCCTGGGACGACTTCTCTGGACGGCTGCTCGCTGCTGAATGGTACTAAACTAGTCACTTCGAAAATTATTCATACTTGCCACCCCTGCCCGATTGACTAAGTATCCACATTTATCAGTGTAATCGTCGCTAAGTATTATAAAACCATCCCTGAAGAAGAAGGAGAAATATTTTATATTTGGCTACGTATCGCGCAGTATTCATTCCATCCCACATTCAACGTTCACCATGTCAAAATCTGTGGATGGAAAAGTGTGGCTAAGCTCACACGCATAGATATATCGCACTGTTTGTTATTGGTTAAACTTGTTTCTTGAAAAGAACAGTTTGTTTTCAAATCGGATTTTTCAGGAATTCTTTTAATGTTGTGTAGAAAAGTCCAGTGTCCTTGAATCAAACAGCTGAGTTTATTCAGTGAATAACGCATTTTCGTTTGTGTCGATCATACGGTAAAAAATAGTTTCAGAAAGATCTTCCAGATCCTCTGGTGCTTCATCGGCTGCCTAATACTAGAATAATTTTCTCTTCCTTCGCGATTGAATGGAGCTGAAAATAGGATCAATTCCAGCTTGAGAAGCAATTTCTGCAGCTGTTATCAGATCAAATGAATAACTCTTTGAATGTCGGTATTCTTTCACAAATTTCTAGCTGTTTTCAGTACTCCTGAAACTTTTGGCAAACCCATATTTTCAGGCTGTAAAGCCTTACTCAGAATACTCACTTGACATAATATGTCATACCAAATGACCATTCTAACACTGAATTCGAACTGCTTTATAGTGTTAACCAGTGATGATGTCACTTCTACTGTAACGGTAATATTTTTTTTGGGGCGGTCCAAAATGGCGTCACGAACTGAAGAATATTGGTAACGCACTTCAGCGGCGCTAGAAACTACTTTCCCAACGAGTTTCAAAAGCTTTCCTTAGTGATAATCCTTCTACTTGTTTGGAAATAATTTCCAATTCTTTGATGATCCTGAAAATAAAACGAATGCTCTTTGAAGAAGTCCCTAAGAGGGAATCTTATTTAACGCATGTGCTTTTACCAAATTTGAGCTATGACAACCACATAGATTGAAAGATGCTCGTGGATATTGATTCAGCATTCTACATTGGACCCGTTGTTTATTCCTACCATATTAAGGACATTATCATATCCTTGTCCTCGACAATTATTTATATTCAAATCAATATCTTATAAAATATCAACCATAAAGATACTAGTTAGTACACTTCCTGAAGAGGTACTTACAGTTTTATAAGTAGAAAAGCACTAACGTATCTGAACATTATCATCCTCACAATCATTGTTAATAATAATTGTTCAACGTGACTGATGTCTGGCGTCAGTCTAGAAGGATGGAAAAGTATTTAGCTGAATTGGATTTGAGTTAACATTTTGTTTCGAACTTCACTTCTGAGTAAACCGATTCGCTCGTTTTGAATTAGTTTTCCAAAACACCAACATTGGTCCCTTCATTCACAATACTGCAGAATTAACTCTTTTTAAGAGTTGCACTAAAGCCATTATTACGATTATACAGGATGCTTCAACGAAAACTAAACAGAGGCTATATCTGCCAAGATTTCTGATCGGAACGCAACAAGTAAAATTGAACAGATCCATGCTGATCAATGGCAGTCATCACCAAGTACCATCCTCATCTCGAATTTCAACCCCTAGAGCAGGGGTGACCACTCTTGAAAATTTGGAAGAGGGTAGATGGGTCGAGTGATACCTCGAAAAAAAGGTATTATCTTTGCCTGCATCCCCGTGCACGAATTTTCATTTTTGATTGAAAACTGTAGAAGATACAGAGTGAGCTACTCTAATTTCTATGGAACTCAATGAGAATAGAATTATTGCGAGCAGTCATGAAGGCAATCGAAATCCTTTATTTGAAAGGTTCACTGGATCGAAATATTAACCCTGCTCTAGGGGTTGAAATTCGAGATGAGGGTGATTTCGGAAGATGACAGCTTTTGATCTAAAATGAATCAGTTTTTCGCACTGATACTCCAATAATCTTGGGGCGATAGTCTTCTCTATTTTTCAGTGGCTCACTCTGTATCTTCTACAGTTTTCAATCAAAAATGAAAATTCTTTCACGGGAATGCAGACAAAGATAATACTTTTCTTTCGAGTTATCACTCGACCCATCTACCCTCTTCCAAATTTTCAAGGGTGGTCTAGGGGTTGAAATTCGAGATGAGGAATGTACTTGATGATGACTGCCATTGATCAGCATGGATCTGTTCCATTTTACTTCACTGAAACTTGAATAGTCTCAGGGAATTAGTCTTTCCTATCTTTCAGTTGCTCACCCTGTATGTTTTACAGTTTTCAATTCAAAAAGGAAATTCGTTCAAGGCAATGTAGACAAAGATACCACCTTTCTTTTGAGTCATCAGTCGACCCATCTTCCTATTTAAAATGTTCAAGGATTGCAACCCCCGCTTAGGGGGTTGATATTTCAGTCAAGTATTGTACCCGAAAAGAAGTCCCTCTTGAAACAAAAATTGACCTGTTTTTGCGTTTTGATCAGAAATGAATATCTTGGTAGATATAGACTCTGTTTAGTTTTCGTTGAAGCACCCTGTATAGTGTTTCAGACTAGATACTCTGAAAGAAAATTATTATCTGCTAAAAACAATGTTATAGATGTCATTTGTTCGTGTCTTGTAGTTCAGCATAATTGTTCTTCCATAAAATCACTGTTTCCACTGGTAAATTCCTTCTCTTCCTAACTGAGAGGAAGACTTTCTATTGAATAAAAAACAGCAAAAACAGGATACTTTATTCGCGGATTTCGAGTAAACAAGCTTTAGTAAGTATTTTGGCATTACTTCTTGAAAATGCTTATTCAAAAATCACATCTATCCTTTTTTCTCGGATAATTTTCGTTACAGATTTCGTCACAGGTTCTCGAATATTTATTTCTTCTCTTGTTGCGTAGTCAAAAATGGCCCATTTAGAGATAATGTAATTTATATTTGAAAAAATATGGTGATGATACTTCTGGCCCACTTTCTTCTGTAATATTTTGAACTTCAGATGATAGTTCAATATTTTTTTGCATATGCATCTCTTCGTCTTCATAGGTTTTGTTTATAGAAGTTATATTACATGACCTTCTGTCTCTATTTCGTGCAGAACTGATTTTTATGACGATTCTCATGGTGTCTCAACTTTCAGAAATTTTGCAAGCAGGTCTGCAGAGTTTCGCCCTATTTCTTCTTTTTATTTAAGTTTTGTGCTCCAGATAATGTCTTTGAAGGCTGGGACATGATCTTCTGAAAAAAAGACACATTATACTTCGAAATATTTTCGCTATTGTTACGAACTAGCAATTTATTACAAAACATGGGTTGGTTAGGTTAGATAAGATTCGTTTTGAAATAATTGAAATCAACAGGCTGAAAGTTATGGTATGTAATATAGATACAATAGTGAATAGTCATAGTGACCAGTCGTTTCGCTAGCACTCGATAGCATTGGTAAAATAAGTATATAAAGCACAGACACTTTCTATTATTCACAATGATCGAAGCACTTACGATATTCTTCAAGATCATTCGCTGCAAGTCCCAATGATACGATCGTTGTTTCGTTATCTGCGCAGCCTTAAGCGCACCTCATGTAGCGCTAATTGATGCGCCTTAGTCTTCAGCGCACCTCATGTGCCAAAACTGATACTCCTTTGTTTTTAGCGCAGATGATAATCAGTTACCTTTGAATTCCTTGAAGTCTGAACCATTTCACTTCAGTAGAAAATACTAAAAGAGATAAATTTCCTCTCCTGCACTGGCAAACCTTGATGCCGTGCATAAATGGAATCTTATTCGTTCCCTGTTTTAGGCTTGACAACAATTCTCAAAACTCAAGAAAATCTATTAATAAATAAATCAAACGATTTAGAATTGTACTCTGAGATTATATATTAGCACACTGTATTTTCCTCAAGTTACATACTACAGATGTTCTATACTATAAAATATTTTATAGTATAGAATAAAACATTGTAAATATTGGGTTTGTTTCCCTAATATTAAAATGTTGAGTAGTTGTGAATTATCTTAGTCTACGGTAGGAGACTAGGATGGATAAAATTGTAGAAAATCTTAATCTGCGATGAGAGACTGAGATTCAGTAATAATTTGGGCAGAGTAACGACTTGAATGAAATGTGGATGTTGTGTGATTCTTTTTTGTACAATTTAAGTTTACTTATATACTGCTTATTGCATTACACGGGAAATCCATCAGACGCCAGCTTGCAGAGTTTCATTCCATATTTCCCGTCACGGGTCGTCGAAATGTTGATTAGGCGACTTGTGGAGTATTTTCACCTTATGTTGGTTTCAGCGGATGAACTTTTAAGGGTAAACCAACATCTTGGCCCGGCCGCAGGGATGTAGGGGATGGTCGTCTGAGTGAGGGATGCTCGTTGCGCCTCTCTGGATAGCGCCCGCATTCCCATGTCCACTTCTGTTGATTTCTCCCTTTCACATCTCGTTCGTCGCAAGCGTTGGATGGTCCATAGTCCAGTCAAAATAGACAAAAAAAAGTCATAAATTAGCCAAAATTCGCATAGAGCTGAAAATTTGCAGAGACGTTAAATACATCATTATAAATGAAATGTCAAAAATCCCCTTCGATCCTACTTCTGCAAAAAACTTTATTGAAGGTCAAACATGCAAAATTTAGGTTTTTTCCATTTTTCTCCAAAATGGTAAGTTTTATCGTAAAAATAAATCAGACAAAAATTGTAGATCATATTATTCTCTACAAAAATGGTTCAGTCACTTTTTCTCTTACAACTCACCATTCGTGAGATATCGCGGTTTTAACTATTAGCGTAAAACTATGAAGTCAGCTCTTTATAATTGCTTTGAATGTTTAAACTTCGAAATTGATATCACAAATGCTATTTACATCATCGATGGAGGATATCTATTACACCGTGTTGTATGGGATCGAGATGAAACATTTCATATTATTTTTGAAAAATATGTTCAGTATGTACAAAGACATTTTGGTCATAACAGTACGATTGTATTTGATGGTTATACTAATCATACGAAAAATATTAAAGCTGCAGAACAACGTCGTCGGACTACAAAAACATCATCATCTGTTGATATCGTTTTGATCGATCTATGAAAGTTCAACAAACCAACAACAATTTCTTGCAAATACTCACAATAAGTCTCGCTTCATTTCAATGTTATGTGAAGAATTTACAGATGCTGGTATTCCAATAAAACAAGCTGATAATGATGCTGATGTCTTTATAATTGAAACAGCAATAGAACAATGGAAAAGTTCAAATACAACAGTCGTTGTTGGAGAAGATGTTGATTTGTTGATATTACTGACTGCACGGACTCCAAATGATAAAATTATTTACTTTTTGAAACCTGGGAAAGCTCAAGTACAATCAACAATATATTCATCACAAAGTCTGACTGCATATCCGAAATGTCAAGCTCATATTTTATTTTTACATGCAATAACTGGTTGCGATACTACATCAGCAATTTTTAAAAGAGGTAAAATAGCAGTATTTAAATTGTTTGAAAAACGTAATGATTTAATTGATTGCGCAGAAGTATTTACAAAGATTGGTTCTTCTCCACAAGACATCGTTACAAATGGAATTCGTTTCCTTCTTGCAATGTATGGTGCTCCAAAAAAATTGATTCCATAGACAAATATAGATATCTGAGGTTTGTAAAATCTGCTTGGAACAATAAAACAGTACAGTTGTCTTGTCTGCCTCCAACATCTGCTTCTGCCTTTCAACACTTGTATCGTGTGTATTATCAAGTTCAAGTGTGGCTAGGCAATGAGCTGGACCCAGAAGAATGGGGTTGGAAATTAACAGACAATTATTTGGAGCCAATTCAAACTCTACTCCCGCCTGCTCCAGAAAAACTGCTTAATACTATTTTTGTAACTGCAAGACGGATTGTAGTAAGAATTGTGGCTATCGAAAAGTGGGATTATTTTGTTCGCCAGTATGCATCAACTGTCAGGGTCAGACTTGCTCCAATATTGAAGAAAATATGACAGATGAAAATATTTATGATATTAATGAAGAGACAGTTGAAGCATCCCTTTTCTTAGAACAGCGAATAGAAATTCTACAAGAAGAAAATGAGGACGAAGAAATAATTGTCGACGTAGAATTAGACAGTTATCTAATATAATAATATTCAGAAAAAAACCTATTCCACTTTAATTATTAGCAATATTATCATTCTTTCAATCAATAAGATATGATCTGATCGAGCTTTTTTATTACAATAGATCGTGGAGTATACCTACTGGAAACCACGTTAAAAAAATGCGCCAAGTACATTACCTCATAGGTGGTGCGGAAACGTGTGCATATTATGTAATATATGAATTTTCTAATAGTTAAAACCGCGATATCTCACGAAGGGTGAGTTGTAAGAGGAAAAGTGACTGAACCATTTTGTAGAGAATAATATGATCTACAATTTTTGTCTGATTTATTTTTACGATAAAACTTACCGTTTTGGAGAAAAATGGAAAAAACCTAAATTTTGCATGTTTGACCTTCAATAAAATTTTTTGCAGAAGTAGGATCGAAGGGGATTTTTGACATTTCATTTATAATGATGTATTTAACGTCTGTGCAAACTTTCAGCTTTATGCGAATTTTGGCTAGGTCAAATGTTTATTTTGACTGGACTACCAGTAAATGATGCAAATCGTCAGCAGAATTGTTGCAATTATAATTACGCTGAATATAGTCGAATGCGTGGTAACCCGTCTCCAGTGATATGTTGTGAATTCTTCATCGAAATCAGATGAATCGTTTTTAAGACGTGATATCGTGTCTGCAGCATTCAGGACGTTTGATGTGCATCTTTCTGTAGTACGGATTTTTCTGTTATAGGTTCCAATGACTGAGAACGTTTCGGTTACCTTGGATTGCAGCGTATTTAGTTTCGTTTTTATGATACAGTGTGGAGCGACGAGAAGGATTCCAGTATTGTTCAAAGTGACTTCTTGCCGTCTGCCCTCGCATATTATAGCTGCTTTGGATGGCACGTTTGCAATGAAAAGCCAGGTGTTTGGTTTGTGGAGTTCCTTCCATGCAATGGTTTTTACAGTGTACAGGGTGTTTCTGCAGACAGGTTCGTCTACTCTTCCGTAGATCTGATCAATTATGCAGTTGGGATTCTTATCCATACTTTTTATGATAGTCGGGTCGTAGATATAAGTGTTTCCACCAATTGATATGGCTTGAATAACTTGGTCGTTCGAAATTTCGAAGTATTTTTGGGTATCATAGTTGACAGCCAAGAAGGGAGTTGATACTTGTATGCCAACAAGGGTTCCATTCTGTTTCTTCATGAGAACTGCAGTTGTCTTAATCACTTCGAATTTGTCATTTTCTATGATGTGCAGATGAGCATAAACCTTAATAAATTGATCGTCTTGCTCTATCTCAATTTTTTGTATTGGTTTGGATAGCACCGTTAACGTAGCTGGTAGGTTTCTGGAAACTGTTCGGACTATTTTTGTAATTTCGGCTGGGGCCAAGAATTCGGTTATATGGCTTTTATGGTAACAGACGTTGGCAAGTTTCCTGTATTCAGCAGCAACTTCTTCTAGGTAGTTTTTTGCCAATTGGAGGCTTATCAGCAGATCAATGTGGGCCTGGTTAGTATCCGATATTTTGTACCATTTTGCCATTTCACCAATTGCTTTGATACCCTGACTGACTTTTGATCGGAAGCTTTCCAATTTTTGATTAATTCTTTTTCTGTTTCTTGCATAGCCGTCATGCCTGAGACCATTAATTTGGATTGTCGATTGGTAGTTTCGATGAGACGTTCCTGATTTTCGTTTAGGGCATCTTAAGGTTAGGTTAGAATTCGCCTAAGAGTCCTCTTTTCCTTCTACTTTTGGCAAAATCGTTGAGACTTGCTATGCTCAATGATTGTTTGTTTATTTTTCCTTTTACTTGCTCTATTTCTGCCTTTCGGCTAATGACACGCCGGGGAATTCTGTCACCTCACTAACCCGGAAATTTTTTCGAACCCCTCTCGTGTCGAGGGAAGGGATCTTCAATGTACAACAGATCTCTGTTAGACAGGACCGACAGCTTTACATCTCCTCCGAAAGATGGACACTCAAGCGATTCCCAGAATCCGAAAAATCGCACCGACTTTGTGGGGATTGAACCCAGGTAACTCTGCGCAGGAGACGATGCTCAATGATATTTCTTTCCCCAGCTCGACAAGATGGTGACTCAGATCCGAACAATGGGTTGCACTTGGGTGGTTTTCAGCTTGGGTACATAAATCTTGGAATTGAGAGATGGTTTCATTGACATTTGTGCAATCTTTATTTTGCTGTATGATTGAGAAATTGAGTCCAAGTCTGAATGTGCCTCCGCTTATGTATGCCCGACCTATGTGTTCTACGTAGATTCCTGGATCGATGCTGGTAACCGTGTAGTTGGCTTTGATTGTAGTAACGTGACTGCATAGTATGATGAATGCAATCAGCGCTGACTGAACGAAGTTCGCAGATGATTTGAATTATGTTGTTGTCAGTTGGTTCGAATTTTCCGAGTTACTGTGGTTGATTGGTAGTGGGCATACTTTTGTGATTGATCTCTTGACCCCTCTGTTTTTCTCTTGTACGCATAGTAACTACCTTTACTAGACCATCTTGGCCTGGATGTAGATTAGTTATTTGTTCCAACGGCCAGTTGTTAGGGTTCAGATTGTCTTGCTTTATCAATACGATGTCGCCGATTTTGGGATTTTCTTGTTTCCGTTGCCACTTAGTTCGTTGTTGGAGCCGAGAAAGGTACTCCGAAGACCATTTTGTCTATATGTCTTGTTTCATTTTCTACATAAGTTTCCATCTATTAGTTACTGATTCGACGTGTGGATTGACATCTGGAATCTGGAGAATTGGTCGTCCAATGATGAAATGCCCTGGTGTCACCTTATGTTGGTTTCAACGGATGAACTTTTAAGGGTGCAACCAACAAACATTTTATCTGTAATATGTAACTTGGCAGTTGAGAAAGGTGAATTGGAACTCGTTGTGTTAATATATAATCTCAGTAGAATTCTGAATCGTTTGATTTATTTATTAATTGATATGCAATTATATCTAGTGAAAGCCTCTACATTTCATATCAAGAAAACCTTTTGCTTGAAGTTCAATGAGGTTATTATTTTACACGATTTCTGATCAGATCTTGAAGTTCTAGGACATTTCTAGTTTTATCTTAGAGTTTCCGAATGCACTGCACATCAGCTTCAATAAATGAATACCCTTGATTCTTGATGCTTGAAGTTCAATGAGGTTATTATTTTACACGATTTCTGATCAGATCTTGAAGTTCTAGGACATTTCTAGTTTTATCTTAGAGTTTCCGAATGCACTGCACATCAGCTTCAATAAATGAATACCCTTGATGAAAATTATCATAAGTAGTTAAGTGATCCGTAATAATTACAATCTACACATTTAAAGCAAATTTTTCCTGGTGGTGAGTTCGAACTCGCTTCGTCTATTAATAAAACATGCTCCAGGAATGTTTGCGTTTGTTACAAGTAAAATTCTTAAAGATTTGGTATTCGAATATTATGACTCTAGAACAGGGATCTCCAAACCTTGAAGCCTTAGGGCTTTAATATTTTTTTCGGTACGTTCCAAGGGCCAAAACAATTTTAAATATTCTGCCCATCTGAGCAAACATACGCGTTTTGCCTTTCAATTACTATTGATTGTGTATTCAGTATATTGTGACAAGTAGGGACATCTAGTGGCGAGTAGTAATACTATGCAGGTTTGGGATGCAGGTACTATCTATTTCGGCATTTCGGCTACCCACTAACTACTACAGGTGGCATGTTTGAGAACTTCCGCATTGGTTCGAGATAGTTCTGGTTCTGACTAGTTTTTTCGATCACTTCTAGATGGTAGTAATTGCATTGATATAAAAAGGCTAGCGGCGCCATTGCGAGTCAGTTTGTGTGGGGAAAGCGAAGGAAGCGACACTGCCTATTGTGAAATAAAGTAACACCCTTGCATAAGTAAGAGTATTTTGATTAGACTTGTTTTATGTTTGATTTATTAGTATGGAAAAGAAACGAAAAATAGACAGTGAATGCAGAACGTTCCAAGATAAATGGAACTTTCAGTATTTTGTGATTGAGTGCAATAATAAGACGCTATGTCTAATTTGTAATGAAACCATAGCTATTCTTAAGGAATATAACATTAAACGTAACTATGAATTGAAACATCTTCAAAATTACTCTAAATATACAGGAAGTTTGCGGACCATTCACCGATGGAGAAATGATAAAAGACTGCTTGATTGCAGTAACGGAAGAAATATGCCTAGAAAAGGTACATTTATCGAAAGGTGTCAGTTTATCAGCAAACACCGTGACTCGGAATGTGCAAGATATCGCAGAAAATATATCATCTCAACTGTCTGACAAAAATGAACATCTTGAGTGGTTTTCTGTAGACTTGGATGAGTCAACGGATGTGTCAGATAATGTTCAACTGTTGATTTTCATTCGTGGAGTAGATGAAAGCTATGACATGTATGAAGAACTGCTTGATATTGAAAGTATTCACGGTACAACTGGGACAGATATTTTTAAGGGAGTTGAAAATGCCATTAATAAAAAGAATCTTCAATGGAGAAACCTAAAATGTATCACCACCGATGGAGGCAAAAATGTGTGGAAAAAATAAAGGAGTGGTCGCACTTGTATCAAAGGCTGTAGAAAATGATGGTGGTTCAAAACCATTAGTTCTTACATCGTATCATTCATCAACAGTCCTTGTGCGGAAAATGTTCACTAAAACCAGTCATATCAGTTGTTAACAATTCCACGAGTTTATTGAAGGGATTGGAGATAATGACACGCCCTATCATACTGCCGTACGCTGGCTTAATTGCGGAAAAGTCCTTAAGCGTTTTTTTGAACTTCGAGCAGAGATCGAAATTTTTTTAAATGAGAAGCATCGCCCTTGTGCCGATCTAAGAAACAGTGAATGGCTGTGGAAATTAGCATTATACGTTGATTTGACAAATCATATGAGCGAACTAAATTTGAGATTGCAAGGAGAAAATCAGCATCTCCCTGATTTATACACCAATATCAAAACGTTCAGGCAGAAAATAATACTATTTCAATCGCAATTACGTGAAAAATGTTTCACACATTTCAAAACATGTGAAATATTCAGCCACACTACAGAGATTGAATTTCCCGACGATTTTGCAGTTGAAACTTTGAGTGCTTTAAAGATAAATTTCGAATATTTGAATATTTATTTCCAATAATTGTATAACACACATGGTGGTACAATTCGTCAATAGCAAGTAATAAAACAAAACAAAAACGAAAATGAAACATCTAACAGAATAACATTGAAATAACAACACACATCGCATATAATTAAAATTTTCTCATTAAGCATTTAGGAACTCATTTATGGTGTAGGGCTCGATATCACGGATATATTTGAATATTTGAGATTTGAAAATTTCAAAGATTTCTGTACGTTTGATTTCAGACGGCAACTTGTTATAAAACAATATTCCCGTATAGAGAGGTGATCTTTCAGTCATGTTGAGTCTACGAATCGGTGTATTATAGTTGATATTATTGTTTCTAGTGGCAATGTCGTGATTTATCAAATAATTGCAGAATTGTGCTTTGTTTTTAAACATGAATAAAAGTGTCTCATATATGTAGATACCCGGAAAAGTCAGCAAGTTATTTGATCTGAAAACATTTTTACAGGTCTGAGTGAACATAATCCGTATGATCTTTTTTTGAATTATGAAAATACGCTTGCAATGCACACTACTTCTCCAAATGATTACACCGTACTTCAATTCCCGCATAGACATATCCAAAGTAGACCGCTTTTGCGGCATAGTGAGATAATTGTCTCTGAATAACTAACTAAATAACATGCCTGAGACAAGTTTTTACTAGTGACCTCCACCTGAACATCGAAACTGAGACTATCGTCAATATGAATGCAACTTAGAACAATTTTCTGTGCTTATGGGTTCTCCCTGGAGACGAATTTGCCTTTGTTGATCATCGCTATCCTGTGAAGGTTGAAAAATCACAAGATTAATGTTTTTCGTATTTAATATTAATCTATTTGTGTTAAGCCACTCCTGCAGGCGTTCTAGCTGAGCATGGACCTCATCTGAGCCAGTAGAGCCATCGGAGCTTCTCCCAACTGGAATAATTGAGTGGTGTCATCTGCATAGGTAACGAGAGTGGCATCTGGCAAATGAGTACTCAAAAATATCATTTATAAAAATTAGGAACAAAAGTGGCCCGAATATGCTGCCCTGTGGGATACCAGCCTTGAGTTCAACATAGCCTGAGTTTAAAGATTCCGAGCCGAGCATCACTGATATACCTTCTGCTTTCTTGACGATAAATAGGCCTCTCCCAGCCGAAAGAAACCCCGCGTAACCCGTGCCTCTCAAGTTTCCAAAGGAGAAGCTTATGGCTCAGAGTGTCAAATGCCTTTGACAAGTCCAAAAATATTCCACACGCCCTAAATTTTTCCTCCATGGCCGATATTACTAATAAAAAACAAGTACTGTGTTTAAGGAATTTTACTTAATAATTGCGATTCGTAACGTGTTTCACTACACCGTAGCTTCTTCAGACGAATGATTATGCAGAAAAATGTAAATGAGAATATAACTATAAATGTTCTTGAGTATTTAAAACTTATTGGTCGCCTCCTCCTAAGTGGTTATTTATGACAGGTATATCCAATAAAATTAAGGAATAGATTGCTCCCGAAAAGATTCAATAGAGGTGAAGGGCTTAAATCGACTTGTTCATTAATGAGTCTACCTGAGTGTTTGTATTTATTTATTTCTAAAGTTTCCCAAAGATCTACCTTCCAATATTTATTATCTGTATGCAAAATTTCAAACTGTGGGTCGAAAGAATGATTATTTTCTAAGAGATGATTCGCGTAATTTGAATCTGATTTTTATTTGAAAACTGCGTTTATGTTCCGATATTCTAATATTAAAATTTCTATGTGTTCTACCAATGTAGAAATTATCACAGTCATTGCAATTCAATCTATAAACACCTGATTTATTGTTATTACCTGGTTTGCTTCTATTATTTTTTATATATTTGCCTAAATTATTATTAGTTTGAAAGCTATGTTGAAATTATTGCTACTTAAGAATGATTTCAGTTTCTCACTTGTAATGCCAACGTAGGTTAAGGTGTTGAATTTTGTTTCAATTTATCGATAGGGTAAACTTCATTCAATGCGATTCTACTTTGTTTTTATTTAAAATATTATTTATTAGTTTGGGATCGTAACCATAATTTTTGGCTATTTGTTTAATCAAATTTAGTTCTTTGTTGAAATTTTCTGGTGATAGCGGGATGTTAATCAATCTATGAATAAAACTATTGAATGCTGACATTTTATGTTGATATGGATGACACGACGAGTTATGTATTATAATATCTGTATGTGACGGCTTATGGTAAATTGCGAAAACATGTTTTCCATTTTCATTCGAAATTGTTACGTCTAAGAAATTTATCGAATTATTGCTTTCTATTTCGGTTGTGAATGCAATTTTTGGATGTAATGAATTTATATGATTTTCGAAAATTTTCAACTGTCTATCTGTTCCTGTGAAGCAAATAATGATATCGTCTACATAGCGATACCAGTATAAACAATATTTACTGAGTGGATGATTATGAATTAATTTCTCTAAGTTATTCATGAAAATTTCTGCTAACAAAGGACTCAACGGATTGCCCATAATCAAGCCGTCTTCAATAGTATAATATTTGTAATTGAAATGGAAATAAAGTATTTTCTGCGTCGTGACCGGTTCAAAATACATTGAATTTGGATTCGGAGGAAAATTCATAACGAATGCCTCAAGGTTGAGAGAAACATCTGCAAAGAATTAATTCAGATCGTCTAGTAATAATTTTGTTATTTCCTCGGATATGTGTCTTTCCTCCCGTTCGATTTATTTGTGAGTTCTTTCACTGTTTCTCATACGGCTTTCTTTTTATTATTATTAATTTCGATCTTGTTAGTATAGAATTCACATCTGTTTTTATTTAAAAAATCAATGTAGGCTTGTTTATATTGTATAAATCACGTTTGAGAGTATATTCAAATTTTTTATAGATTCGAATGATTATGCAGAAAATGTAAATGAGAATCTCGGCACTATAGGAATATATTGCAATCCCCAGAGTTATTTATGACAGGTTACAATAAAATTAAGGAATAGATATATTGCTCCGTGATACGATATCATTTATTGAGCCACCTGATCGCCTTTCTCAATTACACAACCACAAAAAGTAGGAATTCGCATTTCCTTTGATACGCGACCTGTATTGTCTCATTGTACCAGCCGGAACCTCCTTACCGTTGTAACCATTAATTACAGTTTTTCACATTAACTAGTAATTTTGAAAAACAAAGCCAAAATTAGATTCTCAGCTTTCTTTAACAGTTCAACGAACTGCACATCGTGGTGAAAATAAGCCGGTATCCAAACAGCATGAGTATCAATCAAAAAAATATCACACAGGGTAGGATACTTAATAATGGAAATTTTAACGAATAACTTAGTTTTACGATCACAGGAACTTAGACTTCAGACGAATTCACAACCGAAATCTGCAGAGTAGAATAAATGAAGCGTATGGGCTTTTATCAGATGTTGAGAAACCTCAACATATCTAAAACGTTGAGACCTTAGCGCTCCGGAAGTATGACGCGTTAAACGCATTTTTGCAGATAATAAATATTGGAAGTATATTGATAAAATATCAAGAACAAATATCAATTCTCAATCTCTACGGTGTAGTGGAATGTAAAATTCCTTAAAACACAGTACTACCTCCACTAAAAGTATGTTAAAAGCTGATGATAACTAAGATGTCTAATATTTGTTCCCAAAGATGGGTTGTTTTGAAGACACTTATGGCTCAAAGAGAGGATGGTTATAAAAAAGATTGTTTGATTGCAGTACACATATTTTAGAACGTTTAGATGTCAATTTTAATTAACTCATTCAGAGGTTCAATCTAAATTCTCATAAATTTTTTTCTACCGATAACCACAGTAAAATTATCCAACTAGAAACAATTGTTGGAAATATATTTATATAAATCTAATTTTCACTAATTTTGAACAGTAGGCATAGGCATAGACTCGAATTTTCTAGTCAAAGATTGATTCATATTTTGTAAACATAGAATATCAAGCTGAGAGACTTTTCGAGAGCTTAGGTTTCTGCGTGATAATTTCTGTCGTATAGATAATAAAACAATTGAAAATTACTTGCAAGTAATAAAATAAATTATCATTCTGTGTGCGATTAGTATTTTCTTCCATCAACTTTCACAATACTAACACAACAAAAAACATCAGTCGTTATTAATGAAACATAATTTCGCAGGCAGAATGGCACGAGACAAAATATAAATTCATTTAGCCCACGGACTGTAGTTTGGAGACCCCTGCTTCAGAACATGGTTAATATATTTTATATTCGTTGTATTTTACCAAAATGTTTTGAGCACCTTCGTTTCATCTGCTTCTGTCAAATGTACTTAGAATCTAAAATTATTCCAAAAGATCGTTTCGGAGAATACTTATCCTTAAACCACCTGATGATCTTGCAAACTGGTGGAGGTAACAGTTGACTAGTTTTACAAATTTTTTTTGCATGGATCAGTGTAAAGTCCTTTGGACCTTTTTGAAGCAGTGCTCAATATTGCATTCGCTTCTGTCAAACAGGAGACAGTTGAAAATGAAATGGAATTATATTCAAGTAAACCTCCAAATTGGAAGTTTATAAAATTTTATACATTTGTAATAAAGTCATTTACTCGTCGTGTCAATTTAAAGTATTCCAGTTAGTACATCATAAGAGGCATATAAAGCAAATAGGGAAAAGGGTACAATCCCAAACTTGTGGTCATTGAATGAAGTCAAAAATGGCGATGAGATTGAAACAAGTGAGAAATTAAATGTGGTGGCGTCGTCTAGTTTGTGTTATTAAAAATCTAAAACCTAGGTTATCAGGTGTTTTTCAGTCACTTGAATGACATAGAATTTTAATATTAATTTTAAAATAACGGAAAATAATATCGACACATATGCATAATTAAGTTTTTGATTAAATACACTCAATCAATGATATTCACCTATGAGATTAACTAAGTTGATATTTCAGGTGACTGTTTGCCGCTAGGAGGATCTACTCTATTGAAAAAGGAAAGCATCATAAGCTTTTAAGCGAAATTATACATAGCCTGAATCCTCAAGAGCTTTAGTCCGTTACTATGTATTTTGTTAACACAGTATACTATGTGCAATGATACGATAAACCATCTCTCCCAAATTAATCAAACAGGTAAATTGTTTAAATAAAATGACTTCATTCCGGTCAAAATTTTAATTCATAATTCACACTATATAAAGCAAAAGGGTCCGAGTTCAGTCTAGAAAAAGTATTTTCAGTTCGCATAGCTATAATTAATAAAACAATGTGATAGTTTCTGTAACACCGCAGGTACCAGATCACGCCTGGATATTTTGAGATTAAAAACTCGCTCCTGTTGTTTATCATTCATTCCTATTAATACTATGATAAGTTATATACCATATATATAGCGTTACTATATGTCATATATATATATATATATATCTCAAACCGCTGATTGCTTCCTGATTGATCAAATATGTATCATAGAAATTCTTATCTATAGTCGTTGATCACAGGAACAGATTTTTTTGTGTATAGACGTTACGAGGTGCGAATTCTTAAAAGGTAATATAATAAGATAGAGTGTCCCGAATTATCTGCTATGAGTGATTTTTTGCCTAAGTAATTTGTACGGAGGCTACTGTTCTATTCAATGCTTGCAATTCATTACCAGGAGTGTGGAATTCTCTAGTCCTTCTTCTATAGCCGCTCAAATTTGCAATGATGGGAGGTGGAATTTTAATATTAGAATGAAAGATTACGCTTGATTATCAATCTCTTAAAAAATCATTCTTTAAAATGCAAACCCAGAACTGAAATGAAAACTGATTCTTCAGGGTAGATCGCTACCCGTTTGATTAGAAACAGATCTTGCTCAGTCCTTGCTTCAACTCAGACTCAAATTATTAGAAAAGAATCATGTCAATACTATCATTAAACCTAATTACCCTATTAGACCTCAGATATTCTTCCTCATTATTAATTTTAAATCTAAATTTGTTTAGATCAAAATTATTTCCATTTCAATCTATTTCCCACAAATATTATACTATTGAAGACGGCTTGATTATGGACAATCCGTTAAGTCCTTTGTTAGCAGAAATATTCATAATAACTAAGAAAATTAATTCATAATCATCCACTCAGTAAATATAGTTTATACCGGTATCGCTATGTAGACGATATCATTATTTGCTTCACAGGAACAGACAGTTGAAAATTTTCGAAAATCATATAAATTCATTACATCCAAAAATTGCATTCACAACCGAAATAGAAAGCAATAATTCGATAAATTTCTTAGACGTAACAATTTCGAATGAAAATGGAAAACATGTTTTCGCAATTTACCATAAGTCGTCACATACAGGTATTATAATACATAACTCGTCGTGTCATCCATATCAACATAAAATGTCAGCATTCGATAGTTTTATTCATAGATTGATTTACATCCCGTTATCACCAGAAAATTTCAACAAAGAACTAAATTTGATTAAACAAATAGCCAAAAATAATGGTTACAATCCCAAACTAATAAATAATATTTTAAATAAAAACAAAGTAGAAAATCGTATTGAATGAAGTTTACCCTGTCGATAAATTGAAACAAAAATTCAACACCTTAACCTACGTTGGCATTACAAGTGAGAAACTGAAATCATTCTTAAGTAGCAATAATTTCAACATATCTTTCCAAACTAATAATAATTTAGGCAAATATATAATAAATATTAAAACCAAACCAGGTAAAAACAATAAATCAGGTGTTTATAGATTGAATTGCAATGACTGTGATAATTTATACATTGGTAGAACACATAGAAATTTTAATATTAGAATATCGGAACATAAACGCAGTTTTTCAAATAAAAATCAGATTCAAATTACGCGAATCATTTCTTAGAAAATAATCATTCTTTCGACCCACAGTTTGAAATTTTGCATACAGATAATAAATATTGGAAGGTAGATCTTTGGGAAACTTTAGAAATCAATAAATACAAACACTCAGGTAGACTCATCAATGAACAAGTCGATTTAAGCCCTTCACCTCTATTGAATCTCTTCGGGGAGCAATCTATTCCTTAATTTTATTGGATATACCTGTCATAAATAACCACTTAAGAAGAAGCAACCCAATAAGCTTTTAATTACTCAAGAACATTTATAGCTATATTCTCATTTATATTTTTCTGTATATTCATTCGTCTGAAGAAGCTACGGTGTAGTGAAACGCGTTACGAATCGCAATTATTAAGTAAAATTCCTTAAAACACAGTACTTTTTTTTTATTATTGATAATGGAATTTTACCAAGTAAAAGCCTCCCAAATTCAAATATACATAAAAGTAAATAAATAAAATACATAAAGTATTTCCGTTAATATGTTAATCAAATTGAAACTAATTAACTACAAGCTATTATAAAGCAAAGGAAAAGGGTTCCCGTCCGAGTTCCTTGGTCACTTGTATTTTGAACTTGGCGATGAGAATACGGTTTTGTGGTGGCGTCGTCAAAATTTGTGTTTTATCTCTAATTATCTTTGTGTAGTGACATACCTGAATAAGGTATAATTTTCATAAAAGTTTTTGATTAAAACTGATATTTTTGAGATTAATGATTAAGTTGATTTCCAGGTGACTGTTTGGCCGCTGACTTTCTGAGCGGCCTTTATTAGGAGCCTGAATCCTCAAAAGCTTGATTGATAGATATACATACTATGTATGTATAGAAGCAAATAAATGGATCGATAACTCATGGATGTTCGAAAATAATTCAAACAGCTTCCCATTATCATTCCGGTTATTCAAATTCAAAAGTATTAGAAGAAACTTCGGCTATTTTTTCAATCTACAATTTTCTGTGCAACCAGATTTCACTGGAGGTGATAAACGTTTTTCCTATCATAAATGTTACCAATATTAATACTTAAAATACAATATATATAGGATATATATATATATATATATATATATATATATATATATATATATATATATATATATATATATATATATATATATATATATATATATATATACCGCTGATTGATTTTTTTGCGATACTCTTTGTACGGAGGAGATCATCTATTGTTGCTGATATGATTTTTTGAGGTGACCACTTATCTATATGTCTCCTACGGTGCTTGCGAATTCAGGTCTAGGCTACCAGAAGTGTGAGTTTCTGAATGAGTAGCTAGTAATTGCTACTGTTCTATCAATCAAAATTTTGAGGATTCATTCTCTAGCTCCTAAGCCGCTCAGAAGGTGGGCAATGACTCATATGAAAGTGAACTTGATTATCAATCTCAAAAATATAATTTCAAACCCAGAACTTCTATGAAAACTATACCAAATTCAGGTATCTTTGTTTCGCTACCCGATTGATTACAGAGATGACGACAGCAAAAAATGTGTTCACATCACTGAACTCAAAATAAAAGTGACGAAGAATTCAAGTTGAGAACCCTTCCTCTTTTCTTTATAATATTGTTATATGATTAACGTGTAGCTGCAAAAGCAATTTTTTTAGTATTGATGTTGGATTACTCGTCCATTAAATTACACCCCAATGAATTAGTCCATTTTTTTTAAGTTTGGCTGTAGTATTGAACTGGGTAATTTAGACCCTTTTTAACTCATTTATGTTATATTCAGTAACCTTCTGGAAGACACCCTAAGCTATATTTCTACTAAAACTTCGTCTTTTTTCAACTTTTTGTATCTTATCAGCTTTAATCAACTGAACTTCTTGTTGACTATATTTATCTCGCTTCCTTTTTGGGATGAAAAATGAAAATAATTTTCTTTCGTACTCTTGGAACGAAATAATAAAAAATTGAAACTAACAAATTACGGTGCACAAAAAGTCAGGGGAATTTTAGGTTATTGCATTATTGAGATATGTGGTCATGTTTCAGTTTATATTATTGTGTTTTGTACCTTCATCGTTGTTAAGCGAAAAATATTATACTCAATAACTTTTTCACACAGATTTTTTATTTGAAATTTATATCAGGTCAAGTACTTTGGCTGTTTCATCGATTAGTTCATCAGTGTTATCTGAACGTTAGATAGACTGTGAATATGTATAAGTTATTGTTGAGTTATTTAATACTTCGTACCAAATAATACTCCAAAAGGAGCTTGTCCTTGAGAGTAGCAATCAAGATCGTCGACAACATTTGCCACAAAAACAACGGAAATAATAAATTTGAAAATTCCAGCTTGAAGTGATATATTGTAGTCTATTTGTATGGACTCGCCGTGCCAAACAAGTTATTTCGAACAAAATGCATTATAATTATATAATCTGGCACATAATAACATTCTACACAATATACTTACGATATTATATAACATAGATGTAAAGTGCCGTTTCATTGTGGATATTCATTACTTGATGAAAATTATTATATATGTATATATATATATATATATATATATATATATATATATATATATATATATATATATATATATATATATATATATATATATATATATATATATATATATATATATATATATATATATATATATATATATATATATATATATATATATATATATATATATATATATATATATATATATATATATATATATATATATATATATATATATATATATATATACCTGACAAGAACTAATTTCCAAATCTGCCCGCATTGCACGCAGCCCCCAAGCGCCACAATAGTGCAACCAAGCAGGATGCCGAGAAACGAAGCGGCAGACTGCAGTTTCGCCCTTATTAGGAGCTCATCAGCGCCGCATATCGCTTCTCAGCATCCTACCAAGCTACATCGGGGTACCCTATCAATTCCAGAAAGGACGCACCTCGTACATACGTACGAGAGTCGCCCTCTATGGACCGACACGGCGAACCCGCTACCGGACTTGGAGGGATTATTCATTGATCTGCGGATTTTTGAATAATTCGTCTTGTCTCAGATTTACATACATATACTCCACGCGAAGTTTATCGCGGAAGATATCTGACCAAGCATATATATATATATATATATATATATATATATATATATATATATATTTCAATTATATAAAGCAATGATGTTCAAATTTATTCATAAATTTATGACGATTTTCGCCACAGTGTGACTTCATCACATAAGTAGTACGTTTAAAAGAAAATGCCTTATATATATATATATATATATATATATATATATATATATATATATATATATATATATATATATATATATATATATAAGTCGGCGAATATTCATGTTCTAGAAAAGAAAGCAAACTCTTGATAGAGTTCATGAGAGGACTGGTAAGTCGATGCAGACCACTTATCTGCTAATTCATTCATGTTCTAGAAACCCAAAGCAAACTCTTGATAGAGTTATGCATATAAGAGGACGAGTTAATGTCGATGCAGACCACTAGCATTGCAAAGGTGCTGCCCTATCCGAAACCCAAATAAGTCAAACAACCGACACAACGATTTTGCGTTTTAATGGGTGTGAGTTACATCTGTGTTTTCGCTAGATCGGATGTTGCATGACAGAGAGGTTACGATGGAGGACGACCCTTTCGACCTTGCGTGGTTTGAAATCTGTTGGCAGGATAAAACATTGTTATTATGCTGTCTATATCGGTCGCCAAACGATATTCACTTCCCTAGACTGTTTCAGTATATAGGTGATAAGTTGGATTGGATTCAGACATCATCCGGCATCTGAGGTCATTGTACTGGGTGACTTCAACGTTCACAACACCAACTAGCTTCGCCATTCCAATAGAATAGATGAAGCAGGAAGACAGGTTGAAACTTTCGCAATCAGCCATAATCTAACGCAGCTAGTCGACAAACCGACAAGAATAGATGATCACCCTACCGACTTCCCGAATACTTTGTATCTCTTTTTGATTTCAGATCCAGATGATTTTGGAGTGGAGGTCTCAGCACCGCTAGGCAACTCAGACCACAACCTTATATCTGCTACTGGAACCATTGTACTGCCGCTAAATCAAGAACCTGAACCACCCAGACGCATTTGGCACTATAACCGTACTAATTGGGATGAGCTGCGTGAATTCTTTTCGTGCTTCCCATTCAGTGATGTTTGCCTTTCAGATCCTGACATCAATGTGTGCACTGAATCTGTTACAGAAATCATTCATGCAGGAATGAATCTCTCCATCCTTCATTTCATGAAAAGAACAACAGCTCAGAAGCCATGGTTCAACAAAGACCCCGAGAGAGCCTCTGCAGCCAAGAGCAGAGCTTACAAGTCATGGAAGATAAATCCAACAGAGGAAACAAGAACAACCTTCGTACGAATACGGAACGTATGCAACCTGACAACTGCAAGAGCCAATTCCAATTTCAACGAAGGGGTAACTAATGAACTCCCTGAACAGGCAAGCTGGACTAGACAATTCTAATCTATGGCGAAGACTGTCAGTGCCAATTTCTGTAAATCTGCGTTTCCTCCTCTTGTTGGAGAAGACGGAAGTATAGCATCATCTCCGAAAGAGAAATCCGATCTCTTCGCTCTCTTGTTCTCAAAGAATTCTGTGCTAGATTCATCTAACGCAATACCACCATTGTAGCTGAACTGCAAGAAGGCAGTTGATCTAGACGAAATACCGCCAATCGTCCTGAGAAAGTGTGCTCCCGAACTGGCACCCAATCTTAACCGTCTGTTTCAGATCTCTAATCATAGCCAGACTTTTCCGAGCACCTGGAAAATAGTGAGAATTCAACCGATCTCAAAGAAACGAAAGAGGTCCTTACCCCAAAACTACCGCCATGTTGCACTTCTTCCTATTATGTCCGAAGTGATGCAGAGAGTCATTAATGATGAAATCATCAAATATCTTGAAATGCAGGGGATTATTAACGACTGTCAGTATGGTTTTCGCAGGCAAAGATCGACAGGAGATCTGCTCGCCTACGTCACTCATGTTTGTACATCAACGATAGAAAAGCATAGGGAATCTAGAGCAATAGCCCTCGACATCTCTTAAGCCTTCGATAAGGTTTGGCATGCAGCCTTGAGGAATAACCTTGCTCCATATGGGCTTCCCGAAAAATTGCGGGGCTGGACAAGTTGCTTTCTTTCAATTCGATCAATACAAGTTGTGGTCTACGGTATAACATCTGATTGTTTCCAGTTGCATGCAGGAGTACCTCAGGGATCCATTCTTTCACCAACCTCGTTTCTGTTGCAGATAAACGATCTTCTGTCATATACAGAGAACAAGATCTTCGGTTTTGCAGACGATTGTACACTGGTTTCGTTTTTCAGTAGTCTGCTGCCGATTAAAACTGCGGAATCTCAACGTCAGAGATGTCAACAAATTCACAACTTAAAACTCTGATTTACACAGGATATCTGAGTGGTATCAGTTGAACCTGGTGAGCTTTAAAGCGAGCAAGATGCAAGCAACTACGTTTTAGAAAGGTCCCCGCTGGAGAACCTCATTTAATGATGCAAGGCCAACAAATTGTATCCAAAGATTCGATGCATCTTCTCAGAATAACGGTCAACTTCGGGTATATAAGGCGCAGATTCAACCTGCTTTGGAATATTGTTCCCATGTATGGGGATCTGCGCCCAAACATTCGTTGCGGATGTTGGGTAGTGTGCAAAAACCGGCTGTGCGTCTCATCGACCACCCGGATATCACCCGCAATCTCCAACCGCTGGCTCTCAGAAGACAAGTTGCTGACCTTTCTCTCTTTCACAGATACTTCCACAGAAGCTGCTCCAAGGAGCTGATAGACCTTGTTCCGGGAAAACTCATGTTTAACCGCAACACTAGGCCTGCAAGGAGTTCTCATCATAAGGCGGACATTTAACGACCCTTCGAACCTCTCTCTATAAGAATTCCTTCGTTTACAGGGCCGGTGAGCTGTGGAACTCGTTTCCGTCCAATATCTTCCCAACATGCTACAATTTGGCCCTCTTCAAGGAGCGAGTGAACAGACACCTCAATTCTTCTCAGACGCCCACTCATGTGGTGTAACAGATTCGCTTATTCCTGGGAAGCGCGCAAAAAAAAACTTTTTAGATTCAATTTTAACCAAAATTAACTGCACAAATGTTTTTCTAATCGGCACAAATCATCCCATACAGCCATTTATAATTTTTCCGATCATCCACATCAACATAGAGCAGCTGCTTATAACAATATGATTCTGAAAGTCAGAAAATAATTCTCTGAAACAGTTCATTATGAAGAAACGAATAGCTGTCGTCAACAAATGTTATATATCATAATATAAGTATGATTGGAAGCATGCTTATTCATTGCATATCAATATGCAATCCATGAGGTTTTCATAGTATTAGAGATAAATCAAAATATAATATATTAACTAATATTTGTAAACCTTGTCTAAATTTGAAATATTTCCTCTCATCAAATAAAGCTTTCAGAACGGATATAGGCAGGTATATTAAAAACAGTAAGTCCAAAATTCGTTAAAGATACCAATCAAATGTTTATAAGCTCTCTTATGGAAATTGTAATTTATATCCGTGGAACTTTTGGAAGTTTCAACATTACATTATCAGAGCACAAACCCAGTTTTGACAAACAAAAATCAGATCCTCACGATGCAAATTATTTACTGGAAGAAAACCATACTTTTCATAACAATTTTGATATTCAGATAATGAAAATAATTGATTAAAACTGTACCTATGAGAAACATTGGTATTCAATAAACGGAAAATTTCCGGATACTTAGTCAGTTAGACCGAATTCGTACCATTATTAAATTTTTTCAGTTCTTAAAGCAACCCTGTGTGGATTTTTTCCATTGAGCTGAATACTTGCTTTTACAATGTTATATATAAAGCTAATCTTCCTCCAAATATTTCATTCAATTAAAAAAAGACTAATATGTGCCTAGTACTTTGGCGTACATAGTTTTTTGTCTTCTATAGATAATGATACGTTTCAATTTCGAAATTCATGAAGTTATCTATTAATATGGGGTCATAAATATATCAATACCCATTATATACTACGGATGTCAGGGTTCAGCATTCAAGATACAGTCTAGGACGGATGTACTAGGATTTTACATGTTAAGTATCCAAGATTTGATGGAGATAGGTCTACAACTAGACGACTGTGGTGCTTTTATCATTGCTCTGTTTGCTTTCCTCTGTCGCAAAAAAATCTTCTATTTTCCATAAACTATCTCATATAGATATTACCATTTATAATTCTTCCACACATACATATCAACATAAAATACTTGCTTATGATACATAGACTCACAACGATACCGATAACGGAGAATCATTTCTTGAAAATCTTAATATTATAAAACAAATACCCGTCAGTAATGGCTATAATTCTAGTATAATTAGTAACATGCTTTCCCTACTCTTACGACAATACTATATAAACTTTTAGGTTGGTCATTCAAGAATCGCTTGGTAACTTTCAGAAGTTTAAAATAAGAAGATATCATTTGAAAGAGATGAGTTTAGAATGAAAAATATCAACAATTTTCGAGTTAATGAAAAATTAAAAAATTCTACCATCTTCAAACATTCGCGAAGAGACCAATCAACTAGCAACGAATGGATACTAATCATTTCAAAATCCAGTGTTTCCTCCCTGGGCCCTAATTACTGCCAGTATACGTCTCGGAAGCCCCTCAAACAAATTTTGGATATACTCTTGAGTCACTGAGTTCCAAATTTCAGGAAGCAGATTTTCTAGTTGTTGGAGTGTTCTACAAGGCATCCTACGTTGCTGAATTTGCCACCCCATGTTGTCCGAAACATGTTCTATGGGATTCAAGTCGGGTCTTCTTGCTGGCCATCTTAAAATATGTATTTCGGCATTTTGTAGAAATTCTGTAACTACTTTAGCTGCATAAGGCCGAGCATTATCATGCATGAAAACGAAGTTTTCGCCAATCAATGGGCCAAAGGGTACAACATGGGGTTCAAGATTATCTGGGATGTATCTGGCCGCTGTCATTCTTCCATTATTCACTAGGACTAACTCAGTTCGACCATGGAAAGAAATGCCTCCCCACACCATTACTGAGCCCCCTCCAAAGTTTTTGGTTTGCCGGATATTGCATTGCTGATGCCGTTCCCCAGGACGTCTGTATACAGGCATGCGTCTATCATTTGATACTAGACAGAACCTGAACTCGTCGGAAAAGAGAACATTCGACCATTCTGGAATACCCCAATTTGCATGTTCCCTCGCAAACTGAAGTCTTGCAACTCGATGCTCTCTGGTGAGACGCGGGCCGGTAGAAGCCACCCTTAGTCTGATATCGTCCTCTCTGAGCCTCTTCCTAACAGTTTGAAATGAAGTATGCTTTCTGAAAAGTGCAAGTTCATGTTGTAGCATTCTAGCCTACAGTGCCGAACTCTTAGTGCAGTGAAACGAAGCCAACGATCATGAACTGGTGTTGTTATCCGATTTCTTTCCTGTCCGGCCCTTCTTCCATATTCCCCTGTTTCGTGATACCGATTGATTGCTCTTGAAATAGTGCTTTGGTTAACATTCAACAAGTTAGCCACGTAACGTTGGCTTCGCCCCTCCCCTAGAAGTGTTACAATTCTTACCACTTCATGATCACTCAAATAGCGTCCAGGACGTTCAGCAGCCATTACAATAAATTCAAAGGTTCGAAAATCAACACGAAACACAGAAAATAATTTGCATTAATTTAGCATGAAAATTGAAGAGAAATTGAATGAATACTGATATATTGACTCATATTGGTGAACCCAGTCTAAATTTGAAGTCTCCCCTCAGAGTATATCTCGAATATAGCTTTCACAACAGATAACTTGCTAGGCATATTCATCAAAAAATTCAAAATTCATAATTGAAAGAAAATCAAAATAAAATTTATATATGTACAATTTTAGAAATTTCAATATTAGGTTATCAGAACACTAACGCAGTTTTAACAAGTAAAACCAGTTTCTCACTATGTAAATCATTCACTGAGAGAGAAACATACTTACAATAATCATTTTGATATTTTACATAATGAAAATCATAGATTAAAACTCAACCTATGGAAAGCATTGGAAATCAATAAACAAAGTCCGGAAACTCACTTAATGGTTAACTAGACCAAACTTTGTCCTTATTATCAAATCTCTTCAGTTGTCAAAGAAATTCTGATTCGATTTTCCTCCTATTGAACGAAGTACCCGATTTTATCACTTATATATAAGGCACATCTTTGTTTTGAATGAACCTCTTATCTAAGGAAGACTTAGTGTCTTGTAACGCATCATAAGCTTGTGAATATAGTGAAAATTTGAACATTGCTTTGTTTATTGAAAAAAATATTCAATTTAGTCCTGCATTAGTCCATTGTAGGCGACTATCTCGATTACCAGTGTACAGAACTGGATCCTATCAGAAAATTATTCAATAATCTACAAATTATTGACAAAAATTCTCCTTGATAAAATATTTAATAAGTATTTTCAAGCTCTTGGACTAATGTACTTTCCACAGGTTTCTTATCGTGAAATGTATTTTTCTGCAATCATTGAAAAATTAATTGATTTTATTTCAAAACTAAAATGGAATTCCTATTTGTTTCAGGACATAGCAAGGGCCTTACAAAGTAAATATCCTGAATCACTGCAACCGAAACTTTTAGAAAGACGGAAAAGTGCTGAGCTGTTAAAATTGAAGCAGGAAAAAACTCCTTACCATCAAGAAAAACCTTTCATAGATGAACAAAATTTAAACCCTTTAATTGAGTGTGCTTCGAACTCTGTGGGAATAATATTTAATGCAAAGCTTGGTAGACATATAATTGCAACTAAAGATATTGAAATTGGGGAAGTTATAGCTGTAGAGAAACCAGCATTCAGTGCATTGACTGATGAAAAGTGGTGTCATTGCCATCATTGCCTAACCCTGTGTTACTGTCTGATACCTTGTGAATCGTGTACTCAAGCACTTTTTTGCAGTGACGCATGTAAAGATAATGCCAAAGTATACCACAATTTCGAATGCCACATACTAGCTACGATATCTACTCTAGATATAGTCCCCTCCAGAGTTTTACCATTACGAATATCTATAATTGTAAAGAATGGTTACCAAGATATAATGAGTGGATGTGATGATCTCTCAAATGAAAAGTTATATAGATCAGGAAGATACAGAGAAATTCATAATCTCGTCACCAACTTGGAATCTAGATCAGCCTCGAATTTATTTGAAAGAGTAGCAATGACGGCTATATTCTATTATTTGGTGAAACAATATACAGATTTCTTCAAAGGTGAAGATGAAGGCTGTGAAGATACTTTTAAAACAGTATTATTGCATCTATTGCAGGTTTCTGCATGCAATTTTCATGAAATTAATGAAACTGAAAGAAATCCTCTTACACAAGTTTATGAATTGAAAACTGTAGGAGCTGGGGCATATAGTTTTTTAAGTTTGTTCAATCATTCATGTTCACCAAATGTTGGAAGAATATGTTATGGAACAACAATAGTATTATTAGCCTCAGAATCGATTAAAAAAGGGGATCAGTTGTTCGAGAATTATGGGTAAGTGGTAATAGGTAAATTGTAAACATGAACACTTTCATTTATTATTTGAAATATTTCAATCGTCATTTCAAGAATGATATATCATCATAGAGGTGACGAATTGTCAATAAATGTTAAACAGTTCCAAGAAAATTCGGAACAACGCTTGCAAATAAGCCCACACTATTATAATATTTGATTTTGTGAAGATAGAGAAAACTTAGGATACCAAAATAATATTTTGACACAAAATTATAATTTTTATTCAAAATTTATTGAGGAAACAAAAATAGCTCAAAATAGATAAGAAATAAATGTGTGCCTCTTTTACAGCACTAATAAATTTCCTTGGCTTCGTGGCATATTAGTAATTAGGTTTTTCAGGTCTTGAGAAATATTTGCCTAAAACTGAGGTGATAGGATTCCTAGGGCACCCAGTGCCCAAGGCAGCCAGTGGTCACGAAGACATTTAACATAATATGTTATGTTTATATGACAAGAAGTTATTAGGTTAGGTGAATATTTTATGATATCCTATATATTATTATATCTTTCATGGCATGCTGAATTGAGTTTGAGTCAAGAAATCTTGGTGGAAGACATAAGCAGATTAGTTCATCATTTTCTAATTCTGCTATATTAATGGCAGCTTGATGTGAATGTGCTATGTAATCCAAAAAAATCTCATCTATAGTAACTTGAAAATTAAGCACATTTCATTTCTATAACAATGCTAGAGGTTTGAACTACCATTCTTAATAACGCCACACCTAAGCATTAAAAAGTCACCTCCGTAAGGATAAACATGCAGTTGTTTGAATTCTTACTATCCCTCGTCTAGTCCGTATACGTCTCCTACATATCAAATGATCTGCTGATTTTGCTTTCATTGGTGAAAAATACTGACTTTCATTCTTCGCGCGCATGCCTATCTTTGACATTTGTGTGCTGTATTTAAAGGAATCCTTCTTAACAAAGTGCTTGGGACTACTCCAACACCTGGTGGCTCAGGTGGAAATACTGCTTCCTGTAGTATTTCTATGTTACCCAGCAATCGACCTACACCTCGTTGTGGTACTCTGAAGCTCATATACGACTGTAACGGTTTTCAGTGCAATGTGTTTCTGATGTACACTTATTGCAAAAGATCGAACAAATCAAAAGCGAGACACTTTGGGTACTTGAAATTCAGACTTCAACTTGGTTGAATCATGCCAACAAGCATATTCTTTTGTTCGTCTCGTGATTTAACCATGGTCATAGTAAAGGGGTAGGGTGCAAAATGATACTTCGAAATTCTCAATCCAAATTCGTTTTTAATCGTTAACGAAGGCTGGCCTACGACAATATCCATTATCAGATGAAAACAAATCATCACAAAAAAATGACAAAATGGAGTGAACACATGTCTGTTTATTGATAATTTCTGCTCTTAATACATTTGAGAAAAACAAACTTGTTTTAACTAGCCTTGAATTCAAGTTATATCTCTTTCTTGGACCAGTTTAATTTCATTTACGGTATGAACTGTGAATATATTCAATGCAGTCTAAGTTTTATTCATTTTTTTATTTACCAAAAATAACATCATGTATTATAACAAAAAACTCTATGCAAAGCGCTGTAATCCTGCAGAGATAAACAAGGGTATCTGTTGGCAGGTCCGGCAACTTACAGCTAACTTATCAACTAATATTGCACATTTTGGAATTATAGATCATAGTAATAAAATTTTAGTAAAATTCCCATTTTGCCTTTTTTTTTATTTGTGTATCTATACGTGTACTAACCCTATATATTGTTTTATCCAATTTTTTGTTGGCATTTTTATAATATCCAATACCTTTAGATTTGGCTCATTATATGGCAGTTAATTGAACACTTTTATTGCCTTAATATAGTTTTTTTATCGTTAACAACTTTGGTAGATCTCCGTGAGATAATACTTTTATTTCTTGTTCTACTTGTTAAAGCCCTATATTGGTCCTTATGTGGCGAACAATAGTAGTTTAAACATTCGTATGCAAATAATTGTTTATTTTGCACAAATTTGTTTTTATTTACAATCTTTGAAATTATGTTTTGAAGCCTCAGTAATTTTCTAAGATTGTTTATATATGCACCTCGCCACAAAGATTGTATGAATTTTGATATCATATTATTGTTTCAACTACGATTGTATGACCCAATCTTTGGTTGTTTTATATATATATATATATATATATATATATATATATATATATATATATATATATATATATATATATAAATTTTTTTTCACCGACAGTTGCGGGTAATTCCAATAACTACCTGGCTTTGTGGCCAAGGTAGTCATCTTAACATCTTGTGGCTCAATAGGTGCCCAACTTCTCGCTGCGATCCGATGACAACTCCACGAGGCCGTTGACGGATATAATCATAGGCATAATTACAGTGGTGCTCAGCTCGTGAATTTGCTTCATTTTAATGGCCAGATCTCTGTACTTATCGATCTTCTCCGAATACGCCCTCGGTATATTATCATCAGCCGGTATCGTCACATCCAAGAGTACAGCATTTTTCTCTTGCTTATAGAATACAACGATATCCGGCCTATTGTGCGTTATGGGCCGATCACAGATTATAGTATTATCCCAGTATACTTTGTGCTCCTCATCTTCAAGGACAGTTTCAGGCGTATATTTGTAATTCGGTACTCTGTTCTTCAGAACTCCCAGCTTCAACGCTATCTCCTGGTGGTATATTTTTGCCATGCTGTTGTGCCTGTTGAGGTAATCCTTGGGGGCCAAGATCGGGCATGAGGATGTGACATGCTGGATTGATTCCAGGCCCCTGGAGCAGCGGCGACATTGGTCTGAAGGGGTATTAAGCTTAGCGATATGCTTGTTATAGGCCCTTGTTGGCACAACCTGATCTTGTATGGCCAGCAGCCTGCCTTCAGTTTCCGGGTGTAAATATCCTGCCATAAGAAAGTTCACCGACTCACGCTTGATTCAGTTAACAACTCCGAACGAGTAGGTTATGCTCGGGAATGCCCAGGTGGTAAGGGCTGTCACCATTGCCTTGGAATTCAGTTTCGACTGGAGTACAAGTTTGATTCGTCCGAACAACTTCTTTTTGAATGCCTCTCTGACTTCTGAAGTTTTGAAGTCCAAGGCTTGCTGTATGCTCAGGTATTTGTAGGTTTCCTGGGGTCCAAGTGCAGGGAACATTTCCTCATTGAAGAGCTGAATTCCAGGCCCCATATCAACCATCTTGCCTCTCCTGACACAAACCGCCGCACATTTTTCCACTCCGAGTTGCATGCGAACACCCTCGCTAAAGGCTGCCACAGTTTCCAGCTGCCTCTTCATTTGATCTACTGTACCTGTATATAGTTTAAGGTCATCTAAGTATAATTGGTGGCTTATCCGGGTATTGCTCTCTTTGTCATAAACGTAGCTGTCCGTGCTGTTGTTAAGAAGGCAGCTCAGGGGGTTCAAAGCTAGACAGATCCAGAGTGGACTTAAAGAGTCCTCCTGAAAAATTCCCCTTTTCATCCTGATTTCACCTGCAGAAATTTCTGCTCCTTGCGTTCTTAGACAGAGAGAGGTTCGCCATGTATTCATTAGTTGATATATAAATAGATATATATATATATATATATATATATATATATATATATATATATATATATATATATATATATATATATATATATATATATATATATATATATATATTTGTCTTCTACATAATATGTTCAATATACTTATGCCATCTCAGATTATAATCAAAATAACTCCCAAATATCTACATGATTCTACCCTCTCTATTGCTATTCCTTTATATCAACTTGTATATTATTAGGTACACTATCACAGTAGTAACCAAAAGTTATATATACTGTTTTTTATACTCAACGACAGTCTATTTAAGTCCAACCACAATGATACTTCATTTAAGTATATATTCATTTTATTTTTCCCACGATGTTTCAGTTGCTATAACAGCCATATCATCAGCATACGAAATGATATGATCATAATTATTGGTCAGCAGATCATTTACATATATGATAAATAGTAAAGGACAAAGATTAGTTCCTTGCGGCACACCTGTGTTAACATCTAAAAAATCACTTTTATAGTTATTGATTCTCACTCTCTGTTTTCTTCCAACTAAACAGTTTTTTATTAAACTATATGCATTATCTCTTATTCCATAGTTATACAGTTTATCCAATAAAATGTCATGGTTAGCCGTATCAAATGCTTTTGCCAGATCCAGAAACGGAACAGCGATAGGTTTACTTTTGTCAAGATTATCATATTTTTCTGTAGTTATGTAACTGAGGGCATCGGTAGTGCCTTTCCCTTTAATAAAACCTAATTGATTTTGCGCAAGGATTTTGTTTTTTTTCATAAAATTATTCTTTCAAAGATCTTAGCTATGTTTAATACTAAGGATATTGGCCTATAATCTAATACATCACTTTTTACACTTGCTTTTTTTCAATGCATAAGATATAATTCAAAGTATTAACTGTACAAGATGATATAGACTTCAAAACTTTGGAAACAATGTTATCAACACCACCATTCTTTATTTTCACCTTATGTATAATACCTGTTATCTCGATGCTGTCAGTTCGTTTGACAAAAATGGTATTGTTATTCAAGGGTGGTAATTGAATTCAATAATAAAAAACAAGTACTGTGTTTTAATCATTCATAATTCATTCGTCTGAAGAAGCTACGATGTAGTGAAACGCGTTACGAATCGCAATTATTAAGTAAAATTCCTTAAAACACAGTACTTGTTTTTTATTATTGATAATGGAATTTTACCAAGTAAAAGCCTCCCAAATTCAAATGGTAATTGAATTAATTGATTTTGAGGAGTATTAATTCTATTGCTAACAAAGTTAGCAATACAATACACAAAATGTGTATTCATATAATGTGTAATTTGATTTGGGTCCTCAATAGTTATGTTATCATCTGTTATTAATTGTTTAATCACATCGTTACCTTTTCTGGTATCTTTACCCATTTTAGCATTAATATGTTTCCAAAGTTTCTTCGACTCATTAATATTTTTTTTAAATTTGTACTTTTTCATATTTGCTTTTAGATCCTTAGTAATTTTATCTAACTGCTTGGTATGATTTTTATATTCCTTTCATACTCTACATTGTTAGGCGGAGATCTTATCTTATATAATTGTTCTTTTCTCATACACGAAACTACGATTGCACTAATAATCCATTCGTTTTCTGGGTAATTTCTTGTGTTTTGGATTCAGTAAATATTTAGATTTATTCATGCAATCATGAATTTCCTGCTTAAGAAATGTCAATCACGCACTGTCCGAACCATAAACCAGTTTCTTTGACTAGCCACTTGTGTAAGTTTTTATAATTATAGTAATATATTAATTTCTCCTTTAATATTCTTGGTGGTGTATTTATGGTTACAAAAAGTTGATAATGATCTGTTAGTGGTTTCTTTATGTGTTCACATGCAGTGTTTCAGATTTGATAAATATGTTATCAATACAAGTGCCCATATAACTATTATTATCAGATTATTATCAGGTTAATACCCTTTTTCGAGTAAATAGTTTAAAAATTCTGACTAATATCGTTATATTTCTTTACATCAATATTAAAATCACCAATAATTGAGTGGTTTTACAGTATTTTCTGAGTTCAAATAAGTATGAAAATTCCTAATAAATTCTAAACATGGAAAATCATGTGATCTATAAATTGATGATATTTGAAGGCTTTTCCTTGTACATCTTCAAATAGATCAATGTGTTGCGCCATCGCTTAAACTATTTGATTGTGTTAATCCTGATACATGACGGGTTCGTTAGTGTCCCATTATTTTAAGGCGATTTGTGTTATCTGCTTCATTCCAAGTCGATAATATAGGTTTTATTGGATAATCAGTCATATCAATTAACTTTTTCATTCTTCGTTTTTCCTGTCAAGCATTCTAACTCTTGGTTTTTCTCCCCTCAATCTCTAAATACTCTTTCAAAATGTTTCATCCATCTTTGTGATTACTTTCATTCCTTCCACTAAATTCCTTTGTTCATCTTTCGAAAACACATTATTCTTCTTTCATTGCCCTTTACTTTCCTTATCTCTTGATAGAAGCTTATCACTGGCTTTTCATTGTAGTTCTCCATTGATTTCACTTCTTCTATGTATTGCCTTGTATGAAGCAATTGAACTTGATATCATGAATATAATATCTAAAACGAAAAATTTACATAATACATTAATAATACTAAATAATAAATGAACAAAAAAATGTCACAATCAGAAACAAATTGATTGTCTTATCAATTGTAAAGTTTATTCTTGTGAGAATCGATCATCTTAGAATATACAAATGTTTAAAATGAAAGGGTGTTCCAAAAATGATAACAATATGAGAAACCCCAATTTTTCATAATTTATTGATTACACGAGTTTTAAATGACAATCTCTTCTTCAACGATTGATATTGAGTCATTTCATATAACATATATTTTTTATATACTAACAAGACTTTTCAACTTAATTTTGTCACTTGAATCAGAATTCAATCACTGCAATATAATTTCATTATTTTTTGCTTGTCATAAAGATCTCTGATCTAATCAACATATGTTTTAATTCTTTATATTTATTGGATTAGCATTGAAAATCTTTGAATACGTTTGAATGAGAGAATCAGCGTTTATGAATCTATATTTATTGTAATGTTTAGAATACAATCCAAGGTACCTAGGTTATTAACATATATAAGGCAGCTCCTCTGAAGGAGCACTCACCTGTTACATAGTTTCTTCTCTTATTATTAGGTGCGCAACTGAGTTGCTGTTTGTCAATAGATGGCTCCAGCAGTAAGTGCTGGTCTATTTATACACATCAATAACGTCTTGAACAAAGTTTAGACATAAACAAAGCACTGTGGTACGTTAGTGGTTTTGTTTTTTCGTCATATACTTTTAGTTGTGAGAAAATGTCTGACTTTGTGCCAAATAATCGTCATTTACGGAAAATGTTGATTTTCTTCTTTCATTTGAAGAAAACGGCGGCTGAAACTCATAAAGAGCTCCAAAAAGTTTACGGAGATGCTGATCTAAGTGAAACAACGTGCCGGGATTGGTTCCGTCGCTTCAAAAATGGTGATTTCGATGTGGACGACCATCCCCGTGAAGGAAGGCCAAAATCTTCGAAGATGCTGAATTGGAGGCATTGCTCAATGAGGATCCGTGCCAAATGCAAGAAGAGTTTGCTTCAGCCTTAAGAGTTACCCACCAGTCCATTTACAAGCGATTGCATGCATTGGAAATGATTCACAAGTAATGAACTTGGGTTCCCTATGATTTGAAGCCCAGAGATAATGAGCGTCGTTTTTTCGCCTGTGAACAACTGCTCCAGCGGCAAAAAAGAAAGGGTTTTCTCCATCGCATCGTAACGGGTGATAAAAAATGGATTCATTACAGCAATCCAAAGAAAAAATCCTGGGTATTGCCCGGTTATGCTTCTACGTCATCCCCTCGGTCGAATATTCAAGCTGCGAAGGTTATGCTGTGTATTAGGTGGGACCAAGTCGGTGTTATTTATTATGAGCTGTTGAAACCGAACGAAACCATCACTGGGGAACGGTATCGAACTCAATTGATGCGATTCAGTAAAGCACTGCGTGAAAAGCGGCCACAATTCGAGTAGAGACACGAAAAAGTAATTCTACAGCATGAAAACGCTCGGCCTCAAATTGCCAAACCTGTTAAAACCTACTTGGAAACGCTCAACTGGGAGGTCCCAGCCCACCCGCCATATTCCCCAGATATTGCACCATCGGATTATCACTTTTTCCGTTCGATGGCATATGGTCTGGCTGATTAGCAGTTCCGCTTATATGAAGAGCTTGAAAAATGGCTTGATTCGAGGATAGCCTCAAAAAACGAACAATTCTACTGTTACGATATTCGAGCTCTGCCAGAAAGATGGGAAAAAGTTGTAGCTAGCGATGGACAATATTTTGAATGATTCATTTGTAATCATTTTTCACAATATTGTTGTATCTTCATAAAAAAAAAACAGCGAGAACTTTGTTGCGGACCTAATACTTTTTGTGCAGTTTATATTGGTTCAAATATCCCAAATTTTGTATGAAATTGTGAGCATTTTATAATACTTTTGTTTTTACCTTCATTTGTTGAAAAAATTAATATTCTCAATTTGTTTTTCTTTTCGGTTAATCATTTATCTTTTATATAAAGTTTCAAATCTTTTTAGATTTTTTCTTGTATTTAATGTTTCAGGTTCTGAAAAGTTGTTCACTAATCATTTAATTAATTATTGGATATCATAACGGCAATGAAAACTAGTTCGGGATAATAAATTCTTAATTCTTCCAGTTATATATGTATTTACTTATATGAAGTATCAATTTACCAATATAGAATCAGGAATATATTCCATATTGGTGCACAATGAAAATTTATTATAACATCCATTGGATATTTTCAATGAAATAAAACTAAAGTATTTAGATTTTCACTATATTAACAAAACTATGACCGGTTTCACCACACTGTTGCTTCATCAGATAGATACAAACTAATGAACAGAGTTATTCCTCATATATAAGTCTTATTTTCTACTTAATATTACAATAGGTACAAGAGGTATGTTGGAAAACCCATCGGAGTTGCTTACTTTATGAATTGAAAAGATTGAGTAAAGGAGAAGGATTTAGATCTAATGTACTATTAAGTAACCTACCTGAATTCTTTTCTTTGTTGATCTCTTCAATTTCCAATAGATTGAGTTTTTGTCTGTTATTTTCATTGTGTAAAATTTTGAAATTATCATTAAAATTATGGTTTTCTTCAAGTAAGTGATTAGAATAATGGGAATCTGATCTAACCAAAAGCTAAACTTATGTCATGGGATGTAGTAAATCTCTTCCCTAGTGTTCCACCTAGTGATACAGTGAAACTCTTCAAGAACGCCCTTCAAATTAATAAAGTCAATCCGATAATTCAATCAGAAATTTGTTTAGAACAAAATTATTTTTACTTCAATGGAGTATTATATAATAGTGAAAAAGGTTTAATCATGGGTAATCCTCTGAGCCCTCTGCTCGCTGAAATTTTCATGGATAATATTGAAAAAACTATCCAAGAACATCCGTTATTCAAACACTTTATTTATTGGTTTAGATATGTCGACGTTATCATTTGTTGTTTCACTGGCACAAACAGACAATTAGAGTCATTCAAAACATTCATTAACAAAATTCACGATAATATTAAATTCACGTTAGAGATAGAAACAGAAAACTCCATTAACTTTCTGGATTTAACTATTACTAAAATTAACGACAAACATGGTTTTTCTATTTTCATAAGCCATCGCATACAGATATTACTATTCAAGCTCATCTACATCCTTATCCACATAAATTAGCAGCTACAATAGTATGGTACATAGACTCATTAATATCCCAATGTCACAAAATAATTTCATAAAAGAGCTAAATATAATTAAACAAATAGCAGTCAATAAGGGTTACAGTCCAACTATGATTGAGAACACGATTTAATGCAAAAAATTTCAAAAAGCAATCCAGGAAGTATTTCCAAGTATAAAAAGTTCTAACACAAAATACAACAGCTTAACTTATTATGGTAATCCTAGTCTAAAATCAAAATCATTCCTCTGGCATTATAATTCCAATATAGCATTCCGAACTGATAATTCTTTTGGCCGACATATCAAAAACTGCAAATCTAAAATTGCTAAAAGTAATAAATCCGGTGTTTATAAACTGTCTTGGGGGGACTGTAATAAAATTTATATTGGTAGAACTTTCAGAAATTTCAAAGTTAGATTATCCGAACACAAACGTAGTTTTAATTATCATAAATCAGATTCCCATTATTCTAATCACTTACTTGTAGAAAACCTTAATTTTAATGATAATTTCAAAATTTTACACATTGAAAATAACAGACAAAAACTCAATCTATTGGAAATTTTAGAGATCAACAAAGAAAAGAATTCAGGTAGGTTACTTAATAGTCAATTAGATCTAAATCCTTCTCCTTTACTCAATCTTTTCAATTCATAAAGTAAGCAACTCCGATGGGTATATCGATTTTCATCAAGTAACGACCTCCTCAATCAAATTATTCAAAAAACATCCATTGGAGTAGTCAAAACATGAAAAGATTTGCATATACAACAAAAATATCTCCATCAACAAAATAAAATTCGCAAAAAGTTTAAGTCTCTCTTTTATACTATATCAAACTGACTATAAACATAATTAAAACTTTTCCAGCTACCATCATGCAATGCACTCGAGAGCTGAACGCCGATCAGCCCTGAAAATACAATACTTTTTCGATTGTGCATGTAGAGCGTGTGAAAATGACTGGGGTACATATGACACTTTACCTCAGATCGATTTTGATATGAGTATTCTGATGTTGAACTTTGAGAAACTAGCTAATGCAGATGTAGAGACTGCTAGAAAAATAGCACCTGATGTGAAGAAAGTTGTTAAAAAGTTGGAAAAGCACATTCCTTGCAAGAATTTGTGTGAAGCCCAGGAATTATTGAAACAGTGCTTCAGTGTTCATGGAAACTTAAGAAGAATGTTGAAGTCATAGCAAGAATATTAAATGTAAATGCTTTTATCTAAAATAATAAACTTTTTCCCAATTTCTTTATTTATATATAAAATATATATATATATATATATATATATATATATATATATATATATATATATATAATAAACACCTCAAAAAGTCTATGGAACATTTCTGAATATCGATATATCGTATCCAGAACGATCAATATGGATGATTTTTTTTAAAGAAATGAACACCTGCATCAATTTCTCACCAAATTATGTAGAGTGCCGCAACAGATTTCAGTTTTTTTTTTATAAAAACTAAAAATGCAGCAAATGCAACGCTGCTTTATAATCATTTCATGTATTCAGTGTTTGAAATCAGTTAGTTGGCACTTTGTTTCTGTTGTAAGCACAAATAAAAAATTCAAGTTTTGTAATTCGACCATGGAAAGACGACATTTGACTAGAGAAGAGATGTTACGAGCCGTTGGCATGCTCCAAGCTGGGAGCTCACAACGGGAAGTATCCAGGGTTCTGGGAAGTAGCCCAAGTGTCATAAACCGTTTATGGTCACGTTTCAATGAACCAGGTAGCGTAGAAGAACGCCATACAGGTCGTTTCAGGATTACTACAGTCGCCCAAGACCGATTTTTAGTTTCACAAGCCAGAAGAGATCGTACTACCACAGCATTTCAATTAGCTCAAAAGCTATCACGAGTTCATAATGTACAAATTTCTGACCAAACTGTGAGAAATAGACTGCACGAAGGTCAACTCCATTCCAGACGTCCTTTAAGAGTTCCACAACTGACCCATGGAAATCGCGCTACTCGTTTAGCTTGGTGCCAAGAACACGTAAACTGGGATCAAGAGAGGTGGGCCACAGTTCTCTTCAGTGATGAATCTAGATTTAGTTATTATCCCGATTCGGGAAGAATTCGAATATGGAGGGAACCTGGAAAGCAAAACCGTCTCCAGCATGCTCGATAAGTTGTTAGACAGGAAGGCGGATCAGTGATGTTTTGGGGAGGTATACGCCTCGGTGGAAGAACTGACCTCGTTTTCATACAGAACAACCTGACGGGAAATTCTTACGCAAATGAGATAGTTTTACCTGTAGTGGTACCGTATCTTCAAACAATGGGTCAAAATCAGATAATGCCCCTCATCATCATGCAAGAGTTGTCTTGAACGTTCTTGAAGAGAATGATATCGATCTTCTACCGTGGCCATCCTGCTCCCCAGATCTGAATCCCATCGAGCATGTGTGAGACACCCTGAAAAGAAATCTCCTGCGTCAAAACGTCTTCCATCATGAACAGGAGCTTCGATTAGCAGTTCAGGGGGCTTGGAATGACTTAGGCCAAAATGTAATAGACAATTTAATATTGAGCATGCCTCGACGATGCCAAAGTGTCATTAATAACAGAGGTGGACCTTCTGGGTACTGAAAAATATAAGTGCTTCCATATCGTTTCGAAAATATTAGTTCAGGATTTTTTTTGTGGTTCACCTAATTTCGTCATTTTCAAATTTCAAATTTTTTTTATAATAGGTGCTTTGGAGATGTCAAATATTAGTTTGTTTTCTTGAGAATACATTATATACAATACATCATAACAAAACCGAAAGATTTCTATAAATTCGAATCATCAAATTCATATTTTAAAGATATTGGTGTTCCTTAGACTTTTTGAGGTGTTTATGTTCCAAAAAAAAATTTGTTGATTTCACCTGAATAATTCACTGGTCAGAGAATATTAGTTCATAAGTAGATGTGAAAAAATTAATAAATAAAAATTTAACATTCAATGCTAGTAAGATTCTGAGTAAAGTCACACTATTATGATGGCTAATCTGGTGAGATAGCACTCTGAACTTCAAAACTTTTGAGTATGATGAACAAAATATAATAACACCACAGTAAAACTTGATTTTCAAAACATCTGAATGCTCATTTTGCTTAATATCTCATATCAGCTTCTTTTTCTGATAATGCTAATGTAGCCCAATATTTGTTGAATATTTAAAATATCTAGAAATTCTTATTCTTATTCTACCAATATATATGAGCTTCCAGTCAGTATTCAGTGCGTTGGAAGGAGACGGTAGTCTCGAGGCCGAAGTGAAGGGGCATAAATAGAAATTTAAAAAAAGTAACTAGTATGTTTTCGTATGTGTCACCAAAGGTGTCCATTTAGAACTTGTCACTGGTTCATATTATCGTGTGCTGTTTCAATCCTACACCTTCGAGACAAGGTGAGAAGACAGTTGAATATTATTTCCATGAATAAGGAAGATGTAAAGCTGGAAATAAATGCCGATACCGTCATAGTGACCAGATACTCAGGCTGTTCTGGGACAGAACAGTTTTAAGAGGGGGGCAGTGTAACGATATCCAATCATCCCTGCAGCCGACCCTGTCACCGCCCGGTGAACTGACGAGTACGGGGAACTTTCGGGAGACTTCTCTGGATCTGGAACAGAGCAAATGTTCTAGAACAATTCGTATTTGTATATAAGTAGAGAGCGTGAAGCGCAGAGAAGTTAAGTTTGAATACAGATCGCGAATAAGTAGACAAAGTGTTAGAGATAAATTAAGCAGTATCGATTGTGTTATATAAATTAGTCATTTAGTTTAGTGTTATAATTGTTCAGTCTGCGTTTAAATAAACTAGTTAGAGTTTTGTAACGTTGTAGTGTTTGATTTGAACCCACAAATAATTTCAAGAACTGGGAAACGTTACAGTATGTTCAGGGCCCCGCTAGGGCTACTGGCGCTTGTGTGCTAAAAAGGATTTTGGCGCCCCTTAAGGCATTTTGGATCATGTTTTTTATTTTTTTTAAGGTAGGAGGTAGGTAGGTAGGTGTTTGAAGTAAAGCAAATAACTGAACTTTAAAAGTCATATTTATTTGTAGACTAAAATATCAAAATGAAAAAAATAGAACAAAATCATAACAATATAAATTCTTGTTCACACCCATTTTAAAACATTTACTTGGCAAGTGTCGTAGCTAAGGGGGTGCGGCGAGCCTGATTATGACCATCAGTTATAGTTCTTTCTACCTATAAAAAATCGTAAATCTGTGGCAGAGAGCATAACCGCCTCTAATAAAATTATCTGGGTAACTATAATATTGTACCACGAGCATAATAATTGATATTTAAAAAAACAATGTGCACAGTGTCAATCGATCAGGGATTCCCCCAAAATTTAATGCCCTGTTTGCGCATAACCAACGCTAGTCAGGGGATTCCCTCGATATAGCGCTTGTCACTTGTATTGTGGATTAGGCCATTCGTTTTGTTTCCGACCGCATTCATTTCAATATTCGCTTACGTGAAGGTGTGAACGTCTAGTGCAAAGTGTTTGTTAATTATTAGATATTATAAACAACATTTTTTGTATAAAAACCGATTTAATATAGTCGATTCTTGAAGAAAATAAACAAGCTAAGTGAAGTATTTTTGTTATTACAGATAATACTTTCACGATATTACTTTAGGTAATATTGTTTAATTGTGAATAATATGCTTATTTATTATTTGTTTACTTATTATTTTCCGATCTGCTAGCAATGGGATTTCTTTACAAAAGCGGAATACATTAAGTTTAGATTTTTGATTGAAAGTAATCATAATCATATCATAAACTTCGCGTACGTTGATTTTGCTCCAAGTTGAATAGCTCGAGCACTCGTGGCATGGATATCACAATCAACGGTGGAGTATTTAACTAGTATTTTTCGAATAATACTTAAAAACATATTTACACCCAGACCCAGGATTGTTAATATAAATTAACAATCCTGCGTCTGGGAAAAATATATTTCACAAAGCTAATTACGTAACGTGTAAGTGTTTATTTACTGTTATAATTAGTTTATAAAATCAACGTATCACTTACTAACTAAAAATATTTTTTAGAATATCCAGAACGAAATATGCCTCAGGGAATTCATACTTCAAAAAGACAAAGCAGGTTTCAACAGAGAAAAGCTAAAAAGGCTAAAATGGATGAAATTCAGAGCATGTCCGGTTCTCTTTTCAAATATGTAACAAAAGCAGATAGCTGCCAAAGTTCAAGTAAAGTACCCGAGTCTCCTGCTGACGAAATTAATGATTCACATCTTGCAGACTCACATTCAGATAGCAACATCGACAATACAGCATCAATGAAGACGACCCAGGACCTTGACGGAATCAAAATAAATAATGAAAATGACGCCGTTAATGCTACTTTCGGAAAAGCATTAGCTTCGAAGAATCAGTTCAACACTTGAGAGATGTTTCACATTGGAGTTTACCGGTAACTGATAATGTTCGCATTGACATAATAAAAAAGGGCAGTGAACATTTACACAACAAAGAAGGACTGTTTCCTACTGTATCTCGTCATGGTTCAAAGATTAAAGGTGATTTACGTCTTCTTCACAGGAATGGTTTTATAAACAGATGCCTAGTGGTGAAAAAATTCTACGATCATGGATGGAATTTTCTCCTATATCAAATAACCTGTACTGTTTTTGCTGTCAGTAACATTCAAACAACATTTACTACTGGATTTCAGAAGTGAAGAAGAACTAAATCCTAAAGACCATGAAACTTCATGTGAACATTTAGAAAATTTCAAAAAGTGGAATACTTTGGAAATAAGATTAAAATCTCACACCACAATAGATGATGCAACCCTACAATTAATGAATACGGAAAAACAGAAGTGGAAAAATCTTTTATCTAGATTATTAGATAAAACATTGTTTTTGGCTAAACAAAACCTAGCATTTCGTGAACATGATGAAACCCAAGGGTCGTCTAATAAAGGTAATTTCTTAGAACTGGTTAAACTGCTGTCAAAGTATGATGCAGTACTCAAAGAACATATACTATATTTGGAGCAGGAAAAATCACCTAAAGTAACATAGTACTATTTTCCACTCATACTTAGATATTTAAAATAATGCTGCAGTTATGAGTGGTATACACGGAGGAGTGCAAGCTATTATTAAAGCAGATATTTCTAATTTCAAATACCTAGGTTGGGAACTTCGTTTGGAAAGGTGGAGATTAAATTTTTTCAAATATATATTGTAAAATACTTAGATATTTAAAAAAATATGCAGATATTTCTAATTTCAAATACCTAGGAACTTCGTTTGGAAAGGTGGAGATTAAATTTTTTCAAATATATATTGTAAAATACTTAAGGAGTCAGTTTCATCAGGTAACGAGAACAACTTTAACGCTTTAATTTCGTTAAACAGATCATTGGAGCCTATATCCTTATTATCCTGATCTGTCAGTCGCTCTTCAATAATAGAACAATGTTTTAAAAGATCGCTGTCACTTAATTTGAATATGTCTCTAAAAAATCCGAAAATATCACACTCATTTAATAAGTCAAATCGGTTTTTTAGAGAGCTTATAGTTATATATATAGTTATAATTTTTAAGAAAAAACTAATTTTAAAGGCGGTTTTTGGATCATGAGGGGTCTCATCTCGGTGTTCATAGTCAAACAGTTTTGGTTTAAATTTCCTCCTGACCGTTGGTAATGGTGGAAAGTCTCTTGCAGAGTCAAGTATTGGATTAAACGCAATAAAACTTTCCTTAACTTCAACCTTTTTAAAAGTGGTGTTAAGGACAACATACCTCAGAACAATCTAATACTATTGAAAAATATTTTGAACTGCGAACCATTTCTGAAATATTATTTCTTACTTTGGACGACAATAATTCAATTATTTCATTCTGTATTGCAACGCCTGAATAATGAGTCATTTTAACAGATTTTTTTTGGGAGTTATACACTCGGCTAACGTGCTAACGTGTCACATCACTGAATCCAAAGAGGCAATCATCTCAACAGCTTTTAGAAAATTTCTATTATCATGTTCCAAAAGCAATTGAGAAGAACCTCGAAATGCCAAGCATTGTGTAGATAAATACTTAACAATCGCACTAATTCTTTCCAACTCGTCTCGCTAATATTTTTTTTCCGTTTCTAAAATCCGCAGATGATGAGCATTAACGGTCGTAGATTTGTCCAACATTTTTTTAAATTTACCCAAGTGTTATATAACTGTTGAGTAAAATTGACGTTTCGTGTCTATTAATTAGCAAAGACAAGTGTTGTTAATCAGATACTCCATTTGTATCACAAAAAGCGTTAGGAGTTTTACATTTACAAAACAACTTACAGCAGAAACAAAATACAGAATCTTTAGAAATAGAGTAAATAACCCAAGCCCTTTCGACTTTTTCTCCAGTTGATAGATTTCTTTCAAAGTATTTTCACGAAAAGTTTCTCTTATCTTTATTACTAGGAAAGCTAAAACTGATGTCTATAAAGGGTGGACCACGTTTAACCAATATTCTAGCCATCTCATTGGTGATTCTTTCGGGCCACAAACCGGAGTCGGACGGAATTATATCGATACTAGCCTCATTACAGCCTTCATCGAAAGTGTCACTTGCAGCAGGTATTTCGGTAGCTGACATTACCGAACTTTTTACACAAGCTGAATTACCTGAAATGGATTGTTCAAGTGCTGTAGACGAGGATGTTGTCATCGCTTCATCGGGCTCTGCATCAGTAAAAGCTGTTTTGCTGCTACAACCGCTGCCACTTGTTGCAGGACCTGATGTTACTGTTGAAATTTCAGATGGTCCACTCACGGTTATTGATATTACGGATTTAGAATCTTGAGATTCGGACTATTCGGTCGCACCAACATCGATAGTCTTCGTGGAATCTCGATTGTTTTGCAAGAAATGCTTTAAAGATCCAACCGTTTTTCCCCTTTCTTGTAGTCTCTGTTTCTTTTGCTCGCGAAACTTCGCACCTGAAGGTCTCTTTCTTTTATACTGAAAAAACAAATGAATAATTAATACTCATGGGAATTAGGAATTAACTTCTAAAGTAACCACAATAATAAGCACCATGTGGGTAAGGTAGTAAATATTCTTAAAAAGTTAACTAAGTAACAAATAGTTTTTAACCTTTTATAGGGCAGATTATTATTAAGTAAGATATGGCCGATTAAAGTTTGCATATTTGAGTAAAAAGCAATTTGTTCGAGCCCTTTCAGCTTAAATCCTTTCAAAAATAAAGGCAAAAAAGATATCAAACTAATTCGATCTTATCGCCCTCAAAAAACCCTACAAAATAATTTTTTTAAAAGGATCAATAGCATAAAAACTGAGCGAGTTATGGATAAAACCAGTTATTTTTTTAAACCCGTACATGACATTTCAATTAATAAACAGATATTTGGCTAAAAAAAATTAATTATAACCAGTATCCTATAAAGGGTTAATGTTGATAATATAAAAAAAAGTGCAGCTCAATAAAATATCCATCTAGTATAGCGGCCAATACATTCAAGGACCAACGATGCTGGTGATCTATTTGTCTCATGAGGTGTGGATTTTCTGTGGCGTGATAATGAAAGTTGTACCACAAGCCCATTCTTGTGGAAAGTTGCCTCGTCCGAGAAAAGAACTCTGCTAAACATATTTGGATTTTCTGCCACTTTGTCACTTGTCCTATCCTATTGCAAAACTTGATTCGATTTTCATAGTCTTCATTGTTCAGTTCTTGGTGCAGCTGTACATAACATGCATGAAATTTATTCACTTTCAAGATTCTCTGGACGGAAGTTTGACTCATATCTGTCAACTGAGAAATCTCCCTTTGGCTTTTATATTGATCCTCTGTTACTGTCAACAAAACTGATAACTGGTTGTCTTCAGCTGTAGCAGTTTTTGGTTTTTCATGTTTCTTGTAAGCGATATTACCCGTTTCGATAAATCTAATTAGAAGTTCTTCAAAGCAGCTTGCATCAGGATGCCTCTTATCAGAAAATTTGTGTGCATAAACTCTACTTGCCAACAAAGAATTTCCATCACACTCACCCAGAATAAAAATCATATCAACCATTTCTTATTTGGAGAACTTCATGGCAGTCAATTGAGGAAATTGGGTTCAAACCTCACTTAAACAATGTTTAATAATAAAACACTGATAAGTTCACCATGTAAGATGCAGAATATGATATGTCCGGACACCTGACAGAAGGCACAAATAAAAAAAAATGTCAACACATACCTCGGTTTACGTTTTAATCATCTTGATTTTATCATTCATTAAAATAATTATCTTGTTTAGGTTTCATTTTTTACTACATGAATCATTACAGAAAAAAAACTTCTGTGCGAATAATGATGCATGTTGATGAGTTTGAAACGGTTTATAGAATTTTCATCAAAACTTTTTACAAATATTCGAATATTTCGAAAATTATCGAAGATAAAGATAAGGTTAATTTGGAAAATTTTAGCACAATATTTTATGCGTTGATATGAATAATAAAATACAGGGTGTTCCATTTGAAAAATCAAGATATGATATTTTAAAAATTACAATATTCAATAATTCTTTTGAGTCATTTCTGTATAAAATGAGGATAATCTATTTCAATCCATCAATAAAGATATCTTGGGGAATAAGAAAACGAAGGGAAAAAGTATTCATCCCCTCTGGCCTAAGGAGCATGCGATGATGTGAGAGCCTATTTTCATGAATTTTTACGGAAAAAAATATTGTGACGAAACTACTCACCAAAAAAACTTATTACTACTTGAAGACATTATAGCAGAGTTTAGGGCGCTCTTGAATTCAACAAAAAAGTGGTCTTCCTGGAATCCTAAGCACTGGAATCGATAGGGTACCCCGATGTAGGTTGATAGGATGCTGAGAAGCGATATGCGACATTGATGAGCTCCTAATAAGGACGAAACTGCAGTCTGCCGCTTCGTTTAAAATAGTATCCCAATCGGATCTCCGGGGGGACTGCCTCGGGAGGCTCATGATGCGGGTAAGTCGAGCACTCCTCCAGCGAACTCACTAATTCATTCACGTTCTAGAGAAGAAAGCAAACTCTTGATTGAGTTCTGCAATATCAAAGGCTGGGGCACAACAACTGAATGACGATGCAGTCCACTAACATCTGCAAAACGCACAATCTCATGTGCTGGTCCTAACCGAAACCCAAATAAGTCAAACAACCGACACAACATATTTACGCTTTTATGGGTATGAGTTACATACGAGATTTAGGTTAAAAGGGTCTTCTGTATTTTCGCCAGATCGGATGTTGCATGCCAGAGAGAGGACACGATGGAGCATGACTCTTTCAACCTAGCGTGGTTTGAAATCTATTTGCAGAATAAAACACTGTTCTTATGCTGTCTATATCGCTCGCCAAACGATATCCACTTCCCTAGACTGTTTCAGTATCTAGGTGATAAGGTGGATTGGATTCAGACACATCATCCGGCAGCTGAGATCATTGTTCTGGGTGACTTCAACGTTCCGACACTCCAATAGAACAGATGAAGCTGGAAGACAGGCTGAAACTTTCGCAATCAGCCATAACCTAACGCAGCTAGTCGACAATATTACTTACCCAACCGACTCCCCGAACACCTTGGATCTTTTTTTGATTTTAGATCCAGATGATTTTGGAGTGGAGGTCCCAGCACTGCTAGGCAACTCAGACCACAACCTTATATCTGCTACTGGAACCATTGTGCTGCCGCTATACTGAGAACCTAAACCACCCAGACGTATTTGGCACTATAACCGTGCTAATTGGGATGAGCTGCGTGAATTTTTTCGTGCTTCCCATTCAGTGATGTTTGCCTTTCAGATCCTGACATCAACGTGTGCACTGAATCTGTTACAGAAGTCATTCATGCAGGAATGGATCTCTACATCCTTCATTCAATGAAAAGAACAACAGCACAAAAGCCATACAAAAGACTGCGAAAGATCCTCTGCAGCCAAGAGCAGAGCTTGCAAGTCATGGAAGAAGAATCCAACAGAGGAAACAAGAACAACCTTCGTACGAATACCGAACGTATGCAACCTGATAACTGCAAGAGCAAAGGCCAATTTCAACGAAGGGGTAACTAATAAACTAATAGACAATTTAGAAAAGGCCTTCAGCGAAAAGATTACCAAATATATTAATCTGGCATTCGAGATCAAAGAGATATACTCGTTGAAGTCGGTTGGGATCCTTCCATTGATAGTTTCGGTGAATGGATTGATAAAAGGGCATCTTGTTGATAACACCGAGAAAATCCTTAAGCTAGCCAAAGGCATAGTGTCCAGCGCTCAAGAACAAGCGATATTGGGGACAAAACGAATAGTCAGGGGCTTCCTAGTCAATCCATAGCAGAGTGATATTTTGGCATTAGTGCCCAAGTAAATTAAGTGATATGGGTACTAATGCCGAAATATCACTCTGCTATGGAAGTAACACTTCGAGGTACTCGTAGTGAGTCGATATACATAAAGAGAATTTGCGATGAGAACTGAAATCGATTCCGGAAAAAGCATTTGAAAAATGTTTTAATGATTGGATTATTCCATGGCGTGAATGTATTATTCCGGAAGTAGCCCACTTTGAAGGCGATACAATAAATTTGGATGAAAAATATTATGTTTCACTGAGCATTTCCTGTCACTTTTGACAGAATGTATTTGTTGTAGGTTACGTCTTTGCATGCTTGTATGAGTTGTCCCGCTCGTTTTCATCATCTGAATTTGATTGACATTTATCGTTTCAGAAATCAATGAGTTTTTTAAAATACTTTAAAAAATTTAATTTTCATTTCAAAATCAGAACATTCTAGCAAAAAATCTAGTTCTTGGGGAAGCTGAATGTGTTATGTCTTCATTGGTGATGCTTTCCAGTTGGTTTGTCAGGTCGCATATCCTCTCCTCTTTTATTTTGATCAAACTTTCACAATGTTCCAACTGGAAAATAAAATGTATTATTTTTAGTTATATTCTTCTGCATTCATTTATTAAATAATGAATAGTGCGTCATCTTTCATTCGATTATATTTCGAATCGATTAAATTTTATTCAGTTTTGGCGTAACCTACAACAGAATAACAGAAATAAATCATGTACCCCAGAATATACAGGGTGGGGCAACTGAAACGAAAAAGACTAGATAACTACTAAACTATTCGTTTCTGAAGAAAAAGCAGAAACAGGTCAATTTTTGTCTGACGATGATTTTATTTTACATCAACCCGCTAGCAGGGGTGGACAAAATTCAATTTTTTGAATAGAGAAGATATGTCGAGTGATACCTCATTGGAAAGCTCTTCTGATTCTTAACACAAACGTGTAATAATTTTTGAGTTGTGACATATTCGGAAGAAGATACAGGCTGGTTCGTCAAAAGACGAGTTATTTTCAGTGATTGCAAAATCTGTCGAACATTCACCTGTTGTATTTGGGGAAAAATTTCTTTAAGCATTGGTGCTTCCACTACACCCCCTCAGATGAAGGTGTCAACGCCTCAAACCTTCGAATTGATCAGTTAGTCCGAGTTATAGCTCATTGGATAGGTATTTAGAATTATCTGATTACAATGAACGAATTTTCAAATCCGATTACATTTCAATGAGGATACAGGGTGGATCATGGAGAAATTCATAACAGTAAAAGAGCCTCTTCACAAAGAAGCGATGATCGCTACGTGTCATAAGTTGAATCGCAAAAAATGTTCACCATCGGTGGGTTGATGGAACGCAGACATGTGTAGATAACCACTAGGGTAATGGCCTGCACGCCTCACGACCGCATACGCAACCGATCGTCAAGTGTGAAAAGCCTCAGCATGGTATCTAAGGTAAGTTCTCGTTATAGAAAAATATTCATCCGAAATCACACATGTGTAATGCATATTTCTCAACGACAAATGCGGCAGTTTTTGTGTTTTTTCCAGATTGCTTGTATCTGACGAATGAAATTCGAATTAGTTTGTTTGTATATCTAGTTGCTTTTACTATCACGGGTTGCATCCATACCAGTATACTGGTTTATTCAATAAATGAAAGAGTAGAAATTATTGAAATTTGTTTCAGCAATAATACTTGTGCAAATAGGGCAGCTGTTATTTTCAATGAACTCCATTACGACAAACATATATGTGCCAAGTACATTTAGGAGTTGGTGGAAAAATTGTACATGTGCATGTACAAAGACCCATACGAAATGAGGAAATGGAAACTGCGTTACTTGGGCAAGTAGTGATTGATCCCACTCTGAGTACAAGAAAATTGGAAAGTGAAATTGGTATCAATCGAAGAACAATTGCACTAGTTTTCAAACAATACAAATTCCATCCGTATAAAATGAAGATGGTCCAGGAATTGAATGAGGATGATTTCGACTTCAGAGTGCAATTCTGTGAAATAATGAGTGAGCGAATCGCAAACAATCCCCACTTTCTCTACAATATTTGTTTCTCGGATGAATGAACTTTTTTTGAATGGCTTTGTAAATCGTCATAACTGCCGGATCTGGTCGGACTCTGATCCCAGAATATTTCGTGGAGTGCATACCCAATATCCTGAAAAATTGAATGTTTGGGTTGGCATCTATGGGAATCGTCTGATTGGGCCATTTTTCTTACCAGGAAATCTGACGGGATAAATGAATCTCCAACTACGTGAAGAACTAATCAATCCGGCCATAACTGAAATTTTGGGAAAGATCTATTTGGGTTTCAGCAGGATGGTGCCCCCCGCATTTTGCACTTCCTGTTCGACAATATCTAGATCGAGAATTACCTGATCGTTGAATCGGAAGAAGAGGCCCTACAGAATGGCCCCCACGTTCTCCCTACTTGTCACCATTGGATTTTTTCATGGGGCCACTTAAAGAGTCAAATTTATAAAACTGATCCAGCAGATAAGGTAGATTTACGACAACGGATTGTAGTCGAGTGTAATCGTATAACCCCTGAAATGCTACGTAATATCCGGGAACGTTTCGAGCAAAATCTGTATTTGTGTTTGAAAGTTGGCGGCGAACACTTTGAACATTTGTTCGATTAATACCGAGTTGACCTATAAAATGTATCAGGTATAATAAATTCAATTGTTTTTTCATTTTTCAATTTTTCCTTACTCACCTACATGTAGGTAATTCTACGCTACAAAACCATATAGTCTAGTTGCTAGTTCCAACTTGTAGAAAAGGATTTTTTACTCAATAATTCATTAGAATGTACCGTACTGGACTTGGAGATTTTGAAACTTTCATTAGTGGAATGGATGGAGTGTTGGGTGCAGTATTTAATAAATTCCTCAACTATATGGTAATTTGTTGCGATTTTAATGTGGACCTTTTGGTATAAAGTCGTGAGAGATATGAGTTTCTAGACCTCCTAAAGAGTAACAACGTAGAGCAGACGGTTTTTGAGCCAACTCGAAGACTTTGCTGGACAATATTCTACTTAATTTTGAGAACCGTGATGGAAACACAGTAGTATTGCCTGGCTTGTCTGATCATATGGCTCAACTGATTGCTTTGTCTGGTAAGAAGTCGGCAGATGAGAAGCCAGTGTTTGAAAAGCGGAGGTTGTTCTCGGAGGCTAAGATGCAACATTTTCGTGAGTGGTGGGGGAGTGCTCTTGGGATGTTGTGCTAAGGAAGGCTGACGTGAACATGGCATATGACGCTTTCAATGGCGTCATTCGATCGAGAATGGATCTCATATTTCCAGAGAAGACGCGCGCGAAGAAGAGTAGTGTCACTGTTGCTTGGATCACCAGAGAAATCAGAGTATCTTGCAAGAATAAACGTGTTCTGTATGAAGGGGTACAATCTGGATGGGTCTCGGAAGGGTACTATAAGAAATACGTGAAAATTTTAAAACAGGTTATAGAGCAGCCAAAGATAATAAGCAACCAGTCTTTCATGAGTGGCGCACAAAACAGAGTGAAAGCGACGCGGTCTTTAATAAAACAAATAAGTGATCAAAAGGTTCGGAATGCCCCCCCATTTTTCCATTAATTTCCGAATAGGGCTGAGAAAGATCTACTGAACAAAGTTAATGCTTTTTTTGTGTGTTATGTCTAGATGTTGATAAAGTTAATTCAATGCATAGCACTAACATCAAGGTTTGTGAGTTCAGCTTGTTCTTGAAGCCGGTGGTGAAACAAGATATCGTCAAATATATTATGCTGTTGGATGACAAGAAGTTTGTAAAGTGTGATAAGGTACCAGTTTCATTATTGAAAACAATTGCTGAGGAGATTGCCACTCCTTGGCCCACATCATTAACCGGTCTATTCAACCAAAGAGAACGTATCAGAAACTAAACAAAACTATTTCCTCGAAAAAATTGATAACTCATCTAATAAAAGTAAGAATATCTGGGAAATTGTGAATGAACAATTAGGACGTGCAAAGAAAAAGTCCGATATTAAGTAAAAAATTAATGTCAGAATCACTTCTGACACTAAAGAAATCGCGAGCAAGTTCGGTACATATTTCACTATCGGTAAAGATTTGACTATAAACCATTTTGGTATGAATGTGTCGCTGCCACCAACTGTCTGATAAACTCTCTGAGTCGATTTACAAATGTCCGGTCACTCAGGATTCACTTCTGCATCTCATCAAAAACATTTTTATTCTTTTATTTATTTATTGTTACAAAACATAGGAACCCCTACAGGATAGACCCAATTACCGGGGTTCACAAAAATGATAACAGAAAAATAAACAGAAGTGAATCTGTCATACGAAATGAAAATTATAACTTTCATAAAAACTCAAGAGAGAAAAAAAGACTCACTGAAGACTACAGAATCAAGTGAAATATCATGAAAACTAAAAACTACTACAATGAGCATGATTCATATCTAATGAGATATGCAATAACATTTTTTTGAAAGAAGAAAAAGGTTCATGAAAAATAAAAAAATCTATACTGGCAATATGCCAATTGTACAGACGCATAATTCGCAAGAAAACAGAATGAAAAAATAAACTAGTACGGGCCTTCGGAACATAGAAGAGTGCATTTCGACGACTAGGATACACGGGAACATTGAAAGTGAGATAATTAACAAGCGGAAAACTAAAAGAATGATTTAAAATTCAATAATGAAATACAGTGCCGAAAAGGACTTAAAATTTTGTGATGACGCAAACTTAATTGATAATCATGGTTAGGACTGGAAAATCTAGAAATGAAACTTTTGACAAACTTTCTCTGGACTCGTTCAATTCTGTCAATATACTTGTAATAGTGAGGGGACCAAACAGGTACAGCATATTCCAAATTACTCCTCACCAACGAGAAATATAGCATTTTTGAAGACCTTGGTCTTGAAAACTTTTAGTAATTCTTAGAACGAAACCCAACATTTTGAAAGCCTTAGAAAATATATGATCAATATGATACTCAAAGGACAAGTTAGAATCAAAATATATAGCAAGGTCCTTAATTTGGTTTATCCTCCCAATTACGAGCCCATCAACAGAAAGAATAGCATCGAAGACATTGACATTCTTTGTAAACCTTATATGCTTACCCTTATCAATATTTGATTGAAAATACCTACTTTGACAAAAAGAGAAAAGTCTGTCAAGAACACTCTAAAACCTCAAAATATCATCATAGGACCGAATAGCACTGTACACTCTAAGATCGTCGGCATATAAATCATGTTTTGTATAAAGAAAATATTCCGAAATATCATTAATGTAAATTGAAAATAAAAGGGGACCCAGATGTGACGCTTGAAGACCACCAGAGGTGACATGAACGAAACCGGAATGAGTGCCATTGAGTGCAACACACTGCAGTCTATCCGATAGATACGATTCTATCAATTTCAGTGAGGACCCCACCACACGAAAGTCCTCTAGAACCCATAACAAAGTTGCATGATGTACCTTATCGAAGGCCTTAGCCATGTCTGTGTAGACGGCATCAACTTGAACATAAAAGGCAATAGATCTGCTGATCATGATGATATGAGCACTTACTTACTATAAAATATTGCGAATAATATAATTGAACCACTAACCCATCTAATAAACCGACCACTTCTCGAGGTACTTTTTCCAGAGTGCCTGAAAAGAACAATTGTTGTTCCAGTATTTAAGGAGGGAGTCGCGACTGCATCTGAGAATTATCGACAAATTTCTATTTTAAGTGGCATATCAAAGGTTTTAGAAACTTGCATGTACCAACAGATTACTAATTTCGTAGAAAATAAACATATTTTGTCTTCAGCTCAGCATGGTTTTCGATAGAATCGATCTATTGTATCTGCTTCTTGTAGTCTGTTTGATTATATATACAGTGAAGTTGATAAGGGAAAATATGTTTCGTGTACCTTCTATGACATGTGTCGTGCATTCGACCTGATGCAGTCGTCGATTGCCTGTTCGTGTGTATGAACTGGAGCTCGAGGTTCCCCAGGAGTCGGTCTTGGGACCACTTTTGTTCAGTTTATTTATCAATGATCTTCTGTCATTTATCTACTCCTGAGGAACTTCGATTCATTCTTGAACTAATGAAAGAATGGAATCGACTCATTCGGAACAGAGCTAAGACTATCACCTTAAGTTTTCATAATAGGAGGTCAGCACCCCTCGTAGATTCCGTCTCATTGACTGAAACTAAATATTTGGGTACCAATATCGATGCGAGCCTGACCTGGGCAACTCATATTGTTCAGGTCTGTAAAATGCTGGGTAAGGGGCATTTTGCCTTGCATCAGGTGAGATCGTCTCTTGATCGTGCTGGACTGCTGAGTGTTTACTTTGCGTTGGCATACAGTCATCTTTCCTACAACATTATACTGTGGGGCAGATCCAGTGGCTGGAGCCGGGTATTTGTGGCGCAAAAAAGGTTGGTTAGACTAATGTTTGGCTTGGGACCCCGACAGTCTTGAAGTGACAGTTCTTTTGGGCATGGTCTTCTGGTGGTTCCTAGTATTTTCATAATGAAGGCGGCACTATATGCCAAAAATAACTTGGGTGATCACCATGGCTATGGCACAAGAAACGCGATAACAATTAGCTATCCTTTGCATAGATCGGCTTTGTATGAAGCGTCACCTAAGTACGTCGCAAGCAATGTTTACAATAGGCTACCTAAGAACTTGAGGCAAATTGATCATCCCAAAAGCTTCAAAAAAGCTCTGAAAATTTTTCTCAATGAGAAAGCTTATTATTCTGTTGACGAAATGTAAAAGTATCTGTGATATTTCATGTGATTCGATTCACGCTGAGTGTTTTATCTATGTCTGTGAATTTTTGTCTTATTGTACATATATATTGTTTTTGAAATTGGCATTATATGTATATTTGGTTGGTAAAAATGTTTCAAGTGCTATTTCAATATTGATGTTGTGCACTATACATTTTATTTATATGTGACGAGTACACCCTGTATGGCAAGTACAATCAAATTCATTTGATTTTATTTGATTCTATGAATGAGCTCTATTATTTGAAAACCAAACAAAGGTGTTCTGAATATCCATCCAAAATCAGCAGACCTCGCAAACAATGTATCGTTCTCTATTAATTCACCCTGTATCTTCATCACAATGCATATAAAGCAAAATTTTGTCTACAGTATTCTATAAATTCTCAAACCTTTCCAATGAGTTATTTTACTCAAACTAACTGATCAATTCGAAGATTTGAGGGGTTGACATCATCTGAGGGGGTGTAGTGGAAGCACCACTGCTTAAACTAACTGATCAATTCGAAGATTTGAGGGAGTTGACATCATCTGAAGAGGTGTAAGGGAAACACCACTGCCTAAAGATTGTTGTTGAAAAAAATCACTGGAATAAGTGTATCGAGTTTGAAAGTTTTGAAAGCCTTGGCTTCGCCTCGACCATCATATCACACGCGCCAGGAAATTGCGCGCATTAGGTCGAGCAGGCCACAATAGTCGTTGTTTCGGGAGCGGCCGGGAAATCTATACTTTCGGCGGGATCAAGAAAAGTTGTATACGATACACGGCCAAAAAGTTGAATGCCCTGGCACGTGTGATATGAATGATATGACACGATCAAGGACATTCAACTTTCTCGCCTTGGGTCGTAATATACTATTTTCCCCAAGAAGGTTACTTTTCACACCACCTAGTACTATCATGAGAGTTTATTGAGAATCAAGATTGCAATTTCAGTCTCTCGACCATCTTCAGCTGTCAACTGAACTAAAGTTGAAATATACACATATTCAGACAGGTACATACAAAATTATTAAGGGTGCAAACTAGAGGTAATAAACGAATTGTGATAAAAGCAGGTATTCTTTAAATATAGACGAATAAGTCGGGCCAAACTGGTCGTTCAGAGGATTATCTCTATGTGGAGTTTGTTGGAGTTTGAAAATTTCGATGGAGTCTAAGAAATTTAACTTCCGTCCTCAAGGTGTTTTGTGAGTAATTTGAAGTTGATCGATGGGTGGAAAATGATGGCTATCTTCGATACAATGTAAAGCGAAAGTAGATTCGTCGCTTTTTTTTTGATGCGTGGGTCCCAGGAATAGGCGAACCTGAGTGGGCCCCTGGGAAGAACTGAGGTGTCGTTTTACTCGCTTCTTGTAGGATGTTGGGAAGATGTTGGACGGAAGCGATTTCCACAGCTCACCGGTCCTGTAAACGAAGGAGTTCCTATAAAGAGAGGTTCGAGGGGTCGTTAAATCTACCGCCATATGATGAGAACTCCTTGTCAGCCTAGTGTTGCGTAAACATGAGTTTTCCCGGAACAAGGTCTCTCCGCTCCTTGGAACATCTTTCGAGGAAATATCTGTAAAACAGAGAAAGGTCAGCAACTTGTCTTCAGAGAGCCAGCGGTTAGGGATCGTGGGTGATCTCCGGGTGGTCGATGAGGTGCACAGTTCGTTTTTGCACACTATCCAACATCCGCAACGAATGTTTGGGCGCAGATCCCCATACATGGGACAATATTCCAAAGCAAGTCGAATCTGCGCCTTATATAGAAGCAACAGCTGAGATGACGTGAAGTATCGCTTTGCTCTGAAAAGAAAACTAAGTTTAGCTGATGCCGACTTAGCTATTGCTGATACATGTTCATGTCAGCGAAACCCGGAGTTGACCGTTATTCCTAGAAGGTGCATCGAATCTTTGAATGCAATTTGTTGGCCTTGCATCTTTAGAGAAGGTTCTCTAGCGGGGACCTTTCTAGAAAAACGGAGTTTCTTGCATCTTGCTCGCGTTGAAGCTCACCAGGTTCCAACTGACCCCACTCAGATATCCTCCGTTAGTCAGAGTTTAAGTTATCAATTAGTTGACATCTCCGACGCTCAGATTCCGCAGCTGTAATCGGCTGCAGACTACTGAAAGACGAAACCAGAAGATACCGTCGACCACAACTTGTATTGATCTATTTGAAATAAAGCTACTTATCCAACCCCGCAATTTTTCGGGAAGCCCATATGGAGCAAGGTTATTCATCAAGGCTGCATGCCTAACCTTATCGAAGGCTTAAGAGATTCCCCATGTTTTTCCATCGTTGAAATACAAACATGAGTGACGTAGGCGAGCAGATCTCCTCTTGATCTTTGCCTGCGAAAACCATACTGACGGTCGTTAATAATACCCTGCAAGTCAAGATATTTGTGAGTACATCGTTTATGAGTCCTTTCATCACTTCAGACATAATGCGAAGAAGTGCAACAGGGCGATAGTTTTGGGGTACGGACTTCTTTCTTTTCTTTGGGATCGGTTGAATTCTGGCTATTTTCCAGCTGCTAGGAAAAGTCTGGCTTTCATAAGAAATCTGAAACAGACGGTTAAGAATGGGTGCCAGTTCGGGAGCACCTTTTCTCAGAACGACTCGCGGTATTTCGTCTAGACCAACTACCTTCTTGCAGTTCAGCTGCTCGAGAGCCCGTTTCACAATGCGGACTCTGAACTTGATTTCTGCCATGGAAGAATTTGTAGGTGGAATGTTCGGTGATATTGCGTTAGTTGAATCCAGCACAGAATTCTTTGAGAACAAGAGAGCAAAGAGATCGGCTTTCTCTTTCGGAGATGATGCTATATTTCCGTCTTCGCTAACAAGAGGCGGAAACGCAGATTTGCAGAAATTGGCACTGACAGTCTTCGCCATAGACCAGAATTGTCTAGTCCTGCTTGCCTGTTCAAGGAATTTATTAGTTACCCCTTCGTTGAAATTGGCCTTTGCTCTTGCAGTTGTCAGGTTGCATACGTTCAGTATTCGTACGAAGGTTGTTCTTGTTTCCTCTGTTGGATTCATCTTCCATGACTTGTAAGCTCTGCTCTTGACTGAAGAGGCTTTTTCGCAGTCTTTGTTGAACCATAGCTTTTGTGCTGTTGTTATTTTCATGGAATGAGGGATGTAGAGATCCATTCCGGCAAGAATGATTTCTGTACCAGATTCAGTGCACACATTGATGTCAGGATCTGAAAGGCAAACATCACTGAATGGGAAGCACGAAAAGAATTCACGCAGCTCATACCAATTAGCACAGTTATAGTGCCAAATGCATCTGGGTGGTTTAGGTTCTTGTTTTAGCGACAGTACAATAGTTTCAGTAGCAGATGTAAGGTTGTGGTCTGAGTTACCTAGCGGTGCTGAGACCTCCACTCCAAAATCATCTGGCTCTGAAATCAAAAAGAGATCCGGGGTGTTCGGGAAGTCGGTTGGGTGATCAGGTATTCTAGCTGCGTTAGATTATAGCTGATTGCTATTGGAGTGGCGGAGCCAAATGGTGTTGTGAACGTTGAAGTCACCCAGTACAATGATCTCAGCTGCCGGATGATGTGTCTGAATCCAATCCACTTTATCACCTAGATACTGAAACAGTCTAGGGAAGTGAATATCGTTTGACGAGCGATATAGACAGCATAAAAACAATGTGTTATTCTGCAAACAGATTTTAAACCACGCAAGTTCAAAAGCGTCGTTCTCCATCGTGTCCTCTCTCTTGCATGCAACATTCGATCTGGCGAAAACAAAGAGGTCCCTTTAGACCTAAATCTCGTATGTAACTCATACCTATAAAAACGTAAATACGTTGTGTCGGTTGTTTGACTTATTTGGGTTTCGGTTAGGGCCAGTACATGGGGTTGTGCGTTTTGCAAATGCTGGTGGACTGCATCGACATTCAAGTTTTTGTGCCCCAGTCCTCTGATATTGCAGAACTCTATCAAGAGTTTGCGTGAATGAATTACTGAATTCGCCGGAAGAGTGCTCGACCTACCCGCATCATGAACCCCTCAAGGCAGTTCTCCCGGAGATCCGAATGGGAGACTATTTCAACTCTGGATGATTTTGACCCAGAAGAGCTCATCATGCTTTGCTGTCAATCTTTCCCACCCTGGAAACCGGACTATCCGCCAGATCCCGAAAGTTAGTCACACCAATTCACGGGACCTATAGCTGGATGTGCTGGTATCACACCGGGCGACGGGGGTGAGGCCGTCTGCCACCTCTGGTTATTGTAATCTAATTGACCTTCTTTGTGTCTAGTTTTGAATAAACGACTACTCTGACCTATATAATCGGCTTCACAATCCATATAGGACAACTTTTGAACTCCAGTATCTATTCCTCAATATCTCATAAGTCTATATGTGCAATTATTAGTTGGTTGCGAAAAATTGCTACATTGGGCTTTAAAAAATCGCTTAGCCTGCGAGGTTAGATTTCACCTACTGTTGACCTGAATTATATTCTTTATCCTGCAGAAGGAATTTTGTGAAGGTGTCGTTTCAAGTAAAAGTTGATTTTTCGAATTTATTCACCTTTTGTTTCAATTGTTGAATCTCGTCTTCTTTTTCTTGCAGCGTTTTTTCCGTCTTTTCGTATTCTGCTATAGGTATGGTTTTGTAACCTGGTTTTCGCCTGAAGTTTTCTGGAAATAAAATATATGTCGACACGTTATTTGATGACTAATGAAATATATAAAAGAATGATTTCATCAAAAACATAATATGTTGAAAAAATGCCAAGTCGTTTCACCACAAAAAATTATGAGATGTTATATAAAACCAAGTCGGTTATTAATTTCCTTCGGATCAATAATAAATTATTTATACATCTCAAAATAATAAAATAAAATTGGTAACGGAAGTTGAGTACATAAGCTAACTGTCGTACATAGGGTAGAGTTGAGCCGGTTTTATTTAAAGTATACAGGGTGTTACAAAATAGTATGTCACAACTGAGGGGGTGAATCTACGTGCAATTTTAAGAAAAAAAGATCGTATAATCATAAGTTCGCAAAAGCTTCATTACGGAGCTACAAGGTGTTGAAATTGTTTTCTCTTCAAAACTACTGCAGTTTTGAGATATTCAGCCCAAATTTGAAATGCAAGCTTTTTTACAGGCTCCATCATTACACGTCCTGAATTTTAACTAGAATCCACAAGGTGTTTTCTTTTCCGGAGCCATGTGTTCTTTTGCCCTTTCAAACTTTTTCAGCACGCCACTGATCAGCGTTCAATCAATTTTCGTCATCTTCGTTCAATTTAGAAATTTTTTGACACATGTAAGTTTTATTATCTCCGCCTGTTCTCGAGAAAAAAATTATTAAACGATTGTATGCATTCGCTGAATTGAAAGCACTTCTAACTAAAAAATAACTAGTAGGCTTTGATTTTTTTCATTTATTTATTTATTTCGATAGTTGCTAAAGTAGAACCAGTGTCTGCTCGAATTGTTTATTAAATTAACTATTAGTTTTGAGACTTCTGAAGTTTTTGCTGTAAGAAAAAATGGCTAATTTTAGTAACGCCGAATTGGCTGATATCCATTACATGTATGGTCTAGCTGATGGAAACACAACAGAAGCTAGGCGATTATATTAGGTGCGCTTTCCAAATCGAGTAAAACCAGACAGGCGAAAATTTTCAAATATCCACAGAAGGCTGAGGGAAACTGGTACTTTTACTGCAAATAATCATTTAAAAGGTGCAACTCAAACTATGAGAACTCCAGATATTGAGGAAGCAGTTTTGAATTGTATTCATTTGAATTCTCATGTGAGTACAAGAAAAATTGGAAATCAGTTGAATATTTCACATGTTCTAGTTTGGAGGATTCTCCAGGACTTTTTATTGTGCTCGTTTCATATTCAACGCGTCCAAACTCTACTTCCTCGAGATTTTCCTTCAAGACTGAATTTCTGCCGATGGTTCTCAGATAAAATCAGAGAAAATGCTCATTTTGATAGTGAAATAATGTTCACCGAAGAAGCTAACTTTTCGAAAACTGCTATCACAAATTTTCAGAATAATCATTATTTGGCTGAGGAAAACCCCGATTTGATTGAAGAACCTCATCATCAAGAACAATTCTCACAGAATGTCTGGGTCGGAATTATTATAAATTATTTGATTGGGCAATTTTTTTGTCTAACAGACTAAACGGTCCCGCTTATCGGCAATTTTTTGAGGAGGAGTTAACTTTATTGCTCGAGGATGTAACACTTTTGGTAAGAAAACATAATGTGGTTCATGCATGACGGGGCACCAGCACAACTCAGTGGAATTCTTGAATAATACATTTAACAACCGATGGATGGTCAGGGTGGGCCAGAACCATAGCCTCCTAGGTCCCCAGACTTAAATAGTTTAGTCTTTTTCTTATGGAAATATTTGAAAAGTTTAGTTTATATCACTCCAGTGAACACTGTAGAAGAATTGAGAAATCGAATAATAACATCTCGTGACACGATAAGAAATACCCCAGGAATAATTCAAAGAGTGCGTGATGAGATGCGAAGAAGGACAGAGGCCTGTATTCTTGCAGCAATGTATTTAGTTTTTGATTGTTCTTTTTTTTTGTTTGATATTGAATAAGTATAAGTTGGGTCTCAAAAGACGAGCTATCAAAATAAAAGCATATTTTGGGCATACCTATCGAGTATTTCTATTATTTTCTTTATTTAGCGAATAACATACAATTCAAATAATTCAAATTCAATAATTTTTCAATCGAAAACGGTTGGAGATACGAAATAATAACAAGTGTCAAAAATGTTTCTAAATTGAACGAAGATGACGAAAATTGATTGTATGCAGTGGTGCACTGCAAAAAAGTTTGAAAGGGTAAAAGAAGACATTGCTCCGAAAAAGAAAACGCTTTGCAGATTCTAGTTAAAATTTAGGACGGGGAGGCTGTAAAAAATAGCTTGCATTTCAAATTTGGGCTGTATATTACAAACACTGCAGGAGTTTTGAAGAAAAAAACAATTTTTTCCGGAAAATTCAAGACTCTGTAGTTCCGTAATTAAGGAAGTAGAGTTTGGACGCGTTTAATATGGAACGGGTACAATAAAAAGTCGTTGAGAATCCTCCAAACTAGAACATGTGAAATATTCAACTGATTTCCACTTTTTCTTGTACTCGCATTAGGATTCAAATCAATACAATTCAAAACTGCTTCCTCAATATCTGGAGTTCTCATAGTTTGAGTTGCACCTTTTAAATGATTATTAGCAGTAAAAGTACCAGTTTCCCTCAACCTTCTGTGGATATTTGAAAATGTTCGCCTGCTTGGTGTTACTCGATTTGGAAAACGCAGCTGATATAATCGCCTAGCTTCTGTTGTGTTTCCATCAGCCACACCGTACAAGTAATGGATATCAGCCAATTCGGCGATAGTAAAATTAGCCATTTTTTCTTACAGCAATAACTTCAAAAGTCTAAAAACTAATCGTTAATTTAATAAACAATTCGAGCAAACACTGGTTCAACTTTAGCAATTGTCAATATAAATAAATAAATGAAAAAAATCAAAGCCTACTAGTCATTTTTCAAATTAGAAGTGCTTTCAATTCAGCGAATGCATACAATCGTTTAATAACTTAGTGCTCGAGAACGGTCGGAGATACGAAAAAATTTCAGGTTTCAAAAAGGTTTTTAAATTGAACGAAGATGACGAAAGTGGATTGTACGCTGATCAGTGGCGTACTGCATAAAAGATTGAAAGGGCAGAAGACGACATGGCTCCAGAAAAGAGAACACCTTGTAGATTCTAGTTAAAATTTAGGGCGTGTAATGATGGAGGCTGTAAAAAATAGCTTACATTCCAAATTTGGGCTGAATATCTCAAAATCTGCAGCAGTTTTGAAGAAAAACCCAATTTTTTCTGGAAATTTCAACACTCTGTAGACCCGTAACGAAGCTTTTGCGGGCGTATGGTTATATAAACTATTTTTCCTAAAATTGCACGTAGATTTACCCCCTCAAAATGTGACATACTATTATGTATCACCCTGTAGTATTTTTCTATAGAAGAGGCTTAATGGTTCAATTATAACAGTAAACAGTAATTTATTTAGTTAGGTTTTCTATAGTCAATTTGGTGAAGCTGTAGAGTAAAAAATCTTTAGGTAATTGGATGGTCATAGGCGTGCCACTCGAATAAGGGATAAAGGAATTAGTAGGTATATTCACCGAATTCAATCCCAAGACATGTATTAATAACATAGCTATATATTGACAAGAGTTCTCGAAGCAGTTTTATCATTTGTATGCATCAATTAGTAGTTGGTGAAAGTGTTTTGTTCATTCCACATATTATGGAAAAGTTTTCTAATTTAACCCCTGTTGAACGTGCTAAAAATATACTTCTTTACCAAAGTGAAAAATTAATTATATTGAATGTATACGATGCTTTAAGGTATCAAGGCCATTCACCTTCAAACGATGAAAATGATAAAATGAGTTCTGAGATGACAGGTATTGCCCAGTCCACAATATACAACCTTCTCAAGAAAAGAAAATCTGAAAATGGATTTATAGTGAAACCTCTAAAAACTTCTCTAGAAAAACCCCGAATGGTTATTGATGAAGACTTTAGAACACTAATCGAAAAACTGTGCATCATCAGATGGCTGACCGATAAAAATATTTTTTTTTGAAGAAAATATGGTGAAAAAAGAATTATTATCAATTGTGAATTTACATAAAAAATCATACAAAAAATATAAGATTGGCGAAATGGCAAAAAACCAGGAAGTTAATATACTCCGCCTTCCATATTACCAGTGCGAATTGAATCCGATTGAACTAATAAGGTCACAGGTAAGAGGGATGTGGCTAGAAAGAACACAAGTATTAAGATAAAAGACATCGAACTTCATTTCAACAATGCAATAAAATTGTTACATCCCAGAACTGGAAAACATACAATTTTATCCGATTGAACTAATATGGGCACAGGTAAAGGGTGAAGTGACTAGAAACAAGACAAGTTTTAGGATAAAAGACGTCGAACTTCATTTCAACAAGGCAATGAAAACTGAAACATCCCTAAACTGGAAAAATTGTATAGACCACGTCATTAAAGAAGAAAATAAAATGTGGGAACTGGATCAGATTATAGATGCCATGATAGATCCTGTTAGTAAGAATTTAGGTAATGAAGATACATCATTAGAAGATGAACTGTAAATATTTTATGAAAATATTGCAGCTTAAAATATATATGAGCATTTTGTCAAGCATTATTTTTATAAATTTAAATTGTAGAAAAAATTGAATTTAAAACATTTTTAAACATTTTGTGAGCTAATGTCAAAACCCATGTGGAAAATTTAGCATAAGTCTACTATATTATAAAATACATGTTCCTTTCCATAGTTTACTCAAATTATTGGGTTATCTGAATTATCATAAACATTATTTCTATATATTTTAACGTATAGAATTGAGAGTAAGTTGAGTATGCATGAAATTCATGAAATAATTATTTTGGGTGAACGTAACTAACTGGATATTCACACTAAATTATTATCGTTTTAAATACAATATTGTTCAATTGATTCAATTTTATTTTCGAAGAGAACACTAAAACACATATTGGTCTATGTTACTGACTACAAATTTTAGACGTCTAAAGTAAACATTTCATTTAAAAAGAGGACAGCAATATTTGCAAGCAACAAAGAGACAGAGAAGATCGTAAGCAAGTAGTTGGGATCTTCCTGGAGATTTGTACGAGGGTTTCTAACAAAGATCCAGCAATGAATTGGTGACTTTTCCAAGACAAAATCATAGAAATTACATTTATTTTTGAATTTGCCCACGTACCACGTTTCTAAAGGATTTGCATACTTAATGATCTTTTATTACTCTACGTCTTTACCATATAGACTATGATGCATAATTACCTTTTTCGGTATTATAGTTCTGAAGTATGATATATACTGGGTGATTCACCAGTGGCGCGGTGCTCTGTAGCTCGTACACTCTTGAAGATTTCATTTTCGTTCAAACGGTATTGTACTTGGAAAGTAAAATCTACTCCAGCAATTCATTTTGAACTGAACAAGGTTTCAATAAAAAAATCTTGAGATATTTTTCAGATTGGAAGACCACTTTTTTGTTGAAGAATCAAGAGCGTGCTAAACGCTGCTATAATGTCTTTAAGTAATAAGTTTTTTTGGTGAGTAGTTTCGTCACAATATTTTTTTCCGTAAAAATTCATGAAAATAGGCATTTTCCTTCGGCCACAGAGGATGAATACTTTTTCCTTTGTTTCTTTCATACAGGAGTGACTCAACAAAATTATTGAATATTGTAATTTTAAAAATATCATATCTTAATTTTTTCAAATGGAACACCCTACCCTGTATTCTATTATTCATGTCAACGCATAAAATATTGTGCTATATTTTTGCAGAAGTTAGATTATCTTTATCTTCGATCATTTTCGAAATATTCGATTATTTGTAAAATTTTGATGAAAATTCTATAAACTGTATCAAACTCATCAACATGCATCATTATTCGCACAGAAGTTTTTTCTTTTTGTGATGATTCAAGTAGTGAGAAATGAAACCTGAACAAGATAATTCTTTTAACGAATGATAAAAATCAAGATGATTAAAACGTAAATCGAGGTATGTGTTGACATTTTTTTTCATTTGTGCCTTCTGTCAGGTGTTCGGACATATCATATTCTGCATTTTACATGGTGAACTTATCAGTGTATCGTTATTAAACTTTGTTAAAGTGAGGTTTGAACCCAATTTTCTCAAATGACTGCCATGAAGTTCTTCTAAAAAGAAATGGTTGATATGATTTTTATTCTGGGTGAGTGTAATAGAAATTCTTTGTTGGCAAGTAGAGTTTATGCACAAAAGTTTCTTGATAAGAGGCATCCTGATGCAAGATGCTTTGAAGAACTTCTAATTAGATTTATCGAAACGGGTATTATCGCTTACCAAAAAAAACCAAAAACTGCTACAGCTGAAGACAACCAATTATCAGTTTTGTTGACAGTGACAGAGGACCCATATAAAAGCCAAAGAGAGATTTCTCAGTTGACAGATATAAGTCAAACTTCCGTCGAGTGAATATTGAAAGTGAATAAATTTCATGCATATCATGTACAGCTGCACCAGGAACCGTGACAAAGTAGTGGAAAATCCAAATATGTTTAGCAGAGTTCTTTTCTCGGACGAGGCAACTTTCCACAAGAATGGGCTTGTTAACAGGCACAACTTTCATTATTACGCCATGGAAAATCCACACCTCATGAGACTAATAGATCACCAGCATCGTTGGTCCTTGAATGTATAGTAGATGGATATCTAATGGGCCACACTTTTTCGACGGGCACCTAAATAGTGAAATGTATTTAGATTTTCTGCAAAATCATCTACCAATGTTACTTTCCGATGTACCAGAGCATATAAGACAAGATTTGTGGTTTTAACAGGATAGGGCACCGGCACATTACTCACATCAGGTTAGGGGGCATTTGAGTCATGTATTTCCAAACAAATGGATAGGACGTGGTGGTCCTGTTAGATGGCCAGCTAGGTCTCCGGACCTTACAAGTCTAGATTTTTTCTTGTGGGGTTATATTAAGGGCATCGTTTACCAGGTTCCTCCTACAACACAGTAGAATATGAGACAGAGAATAGTCGACACCTTTCAGTCAGTTAATCCGCAAATGTTGTCGAGAGTTCAACGGTCTTTCCTCAGAAGGATTGAGTTTTTTCTACAAAGAAACGGGCAACAACAATCAATACTTATTGAAATAGTTCAACACCTTGTAGATCATCTCACCAAAAACCAATCTATTACGTATTTCATACACGACTACCTTAAAATATCTCCAGTCTCTGATCAAGTATAATGATATGTACTAACAAAACTCTTCTTTCGCAATCTCTGATTTTATTATTTTAGTTTATTTTTTTATTTCGAAAATGGTCGAAGATAAAGATAAGGTTACTTGTGCAAAAATATGGCACAATATTTTATACGTTAATATGAATAATGAAATACAGGATGTTCCTTTGAAAAAATCAAGATATGATATTTTTAAAATTACAATATTCAATAATTTTTTTGAGTCAATCCTGTATAAAATGTATTCATCCTCTCTGGCCGAAGGAGCATGCGATAATGTGAGAGCCTATTTTAATGGGTTTTTACGGAAAAAAATATTGTGACGAAACTACTCACCAAAAAAACTTATTACTTAAAGATATTGTAGCAGAGTTTAGGACGCTCTTGAATCTTCAACAAAAAAGTGGTCTTCCAAATTGAAAAAACCTCCCAAGATTTCTTTATAGAAAATTGCGAAACCTTGTTCACTTCAAAATAAATTGTTGAAGTATATTTTTACTTTCTAAATACAATACCGTTCGAAAAAAATGAAATCTTCAAGAGTGTACGAGCTACAGAGCACCGCGCCACTGGTGAATCACCCAGTAAATTAGATCCTTGTGGAATCAAATCAAAAACTGTTCAAAATATTCTTCGAAAACATCTGCATTCATGTCCTCATGATAGTCTCAAATACTTTTATTTTGAAACGATATTTTTTAACCACTCTTAAATAATTTCCTCTACAGCAAACGTTTTCTTCTTTATCTAGGAGAACTGACTTACTGTTGTGCTCTTTCCATTAGAAATTGAATGCATGCCAAACTTGCCACAATTTCAGGTAAGTCCTGATACGAGCTCAGCGTGTATTTTCCTCAGTGGAAATTTCTTTTCGAAAAAAGAATACACAATTTTTCGATTAGTATTCCTAAGGTCTTCACCAATAACCATTCGGAGCCTTCCTGGAGAAGATTTAGACGGTTTCACTATAAATCCATTTTCAGATTTTCTTTCCTTGAGAAGCTTGTATATTGTGAACTGGGCAATTCCTGTCATCTCAGAACACATTTTAACATTTTCATCGATTGAAGGTAAATGGCCTTGGTGCCCTAAAGTATCGTATACATTCAGTATAATAAATTTTTCATTATAGAAAGTGGTATATGTTTAGCACGTTTAACAGCAGTGAAATTAGAAAACTTCTCCATCATTTGTGAAATGAACAAAACACTTTCACCAACTACTAACTGATGCATACAAATGATAAAACTACTTCAAGAACTCTTCTTAATATATATCTATGTAATAAGTACCTTTCTTAGGGTTGAACTCGGAGAATATACTTAATAATACGCCTTATCATCCGAGTGGACATTTGCAACAACATACCTGGCGGGCGATGGTACCTGTGTACTGAGTAATCGAAACTGTTCTGTTCATTGTAAATTATTCATGCTAGGAATGACTCATCAAATTTATAGCCATAATGATCTCATATACAGTTTATTGCATAAGGTGAAAATGGTTTCCATATCATTTAATGGGTATTCAACTAAGTACATGTGAATTTTTGGGACCAATAGAGATGAAACCCACCAGAATTTTCCAATAATTGTTCTTCATTATTACAAACTCCAACAGAACCTATCACTATAACAACAAATATATCCAGGCCCGCCGTAAGCGGGTGTGCAAGGCGTGCAATGCACGCGGGCGGCGCATTTAGGGGGGCGGCAAATCAGACAATCATCGACTAAAATTCAGACATTGTCACCTCACAATACTAAAAAGATTATCCTTATAAAAATAATATGATGAACGGCGCCCAAATATTTCTTTTATATCGTAGCATTACATAGCGCCATCTATTGAAATTCATGAGAACAAAGTTAATCCGTATCCTGCTCTATGCGAAATAGTGAAATCCCACAGATATCAGGGAAATCCTTAAAACTATATACTCATTTCTTTGTTTTATTTATTTAACACAAATGCGAAAGTGATGTGAGTGAACAACAAACTACAATTATTTGGTTATAGCCCTAATGTGAGATCCGGAAACAGTCCAGGGTACTTAAAATTAATAATATTCTGTATATTTTTGTGCCAAGTGTGACTATAAAAATAATTTAGAAAATTATTTATATTATCCGTCGGCGCAAAAAATCATAATTATGGTAAGTGTCTTTGTTTAATTAATCAGCATATGGGCGCATTCATATAAACAGCAGGTATTCATGTAAAATTTAAAGGTTATTTTACTGAAAAACTTAAAGTAAAGATTTATTAAAAAAATGTATTAAAATTAATACAGAGTGTAACAAAAGTAACTTAAGTTACGAAAGGGGGACATTCCATCTAATCAATACGAACAACTTTTACTATGGGGTCAACTCTGAAGTCGCGGAAAAAAATTAGTTATTCCATTACATTTGTGTGCAGTAGGTATGAACATTTTTTTTTCGCAGTAGTATTGTGATTATTATTGTGATTTAAAGGGTATTTTTTTCTGTTATACAACTTAAGAGTGAAGATTTATAAAAAAAAATATTAAAATTATACCTATACAGGGTGTAACAAAAGTAACTTAAATCCCGAAAGGGAGTCATTCTACACATAAATACGAACAACTTTTACTATAGGGTCAACGGTGAAATCGCGAAAAAAAATAACTATTCCATACAAAATGTATGGAAAAGCTGATTTTTTTTCGCGATTTCAGTGTTGACCCCCTAGTAAAGGTTGTTCGCAATAATGGGTGGAATGATCGACCCCCTTTTGGGATTTAAGTTACTTTTGTACAACCGTATACTAAACTTTTTCAAAAAAATTCCAGGAACCGCAAAAAAGGAAAAAAATTTCAGGAGCTCAATTTCGACGGCAAAAACGAGAAAAAGATACAGAGAAGAAAAAACTAGCGGGATCTCTTGAGAAATTTTTTAGCAAACCAGAAAATAGGGACTCTGAATGTCAAGAGAATGTTGACGTAGATGTAGCTTCAACAAGCGCAGCTTTAAATCTAGAAGTTATGGAGGTATCTGAAGAGAAAAATGTTAGTCCTTCAGGAGGAGACTCCAGTGAAACTAAAAAAAGAGAAAGTAGTGCTAAAGAACCTGTAAGCAATTTATCGTCATCAAGTAGCTGTTTAGGTTATGGTGATGATCCCGGTTCGTGGCCCGCCAGTATGACTAATGATATTGTTAATATTTTGGTTAGCCGTGGTCCCGTGCAGCTGTTTAACCACAATTTTCCTGCTAATATATATGGAAGAAAATTTGCAAACAGTTATTACTCTAGAAATCTTCCTAATGGAGAAAAAATTAACAGAGAATGGCTTGTTTACTCTACGTCAAAAGATTCAGTCTATTGTTTTTGTTGTAAAATATTCAGTAAAACTGTAAGTAGTCTGTCAGCTCCAAGCGGTTTTTCCGATTGGCAACATCTGTCATCTACCTTAAAACGACACGAAACAAGCATTTCCCATAGCGAAAATTTAAAATGTTGGGTCCAACTAAATCATATGTTAAAAAATAAAACTACTGTAAATCAAATGCAACTGAGACTATTAGAATCTGAAAAAAACAATGGTGTGATGTATTGGAAAGGATCATAGCTGTTATAAAATTTTTCTCATCAATGTCTGGCGTTTAGGGGCTCGTCCAAAATATTATATGAGCATGATAATGGTAATTTTCTCAAAGCAATAGAAATGATAGCATCCTTTGATTCAGTTATGCGGGAACATATTTAAAGAATTCAAACCTCGAAATTCGATTCAACTCGCATGACTCACTATTTAGGAGATCAGATTCAGAATGAAATCATTGATTTACTCGGCACGACCATAAAAAATTATATCCTGAACAAAGTCAGAGAATCAAAATATTTCTCTATCATATTAGATTGCACACCAGATGTAAGTCACACAGAACAAATTACAGTTATACTAAGGTATGTTGTTTTAAACAGTGAAACTAAAAATGTTACAATATGTGAAAGTTTTATTGGCATCTGTCCGATAACCAGCTCCACAGGTGAAGGACTATTAAATTTTGTTTTAGATTTATTTTCGCAATTAAACCTTGATATTGAAAACTTACGTGGCCAAGGTTATGACAATGGTTCTAATATGCGTGGAAAACACAATGGATTACAAAAAAATATTGGAAATGAATAATCGTGCATTTTACGTTCCATGCTCGGCGCATAGTCTCAATTTAGTCGTTAACGATGCGGCAAATATAACGCACGACACGGTCAACTTTTTCAACTTAATTCAAGAAATTTACGTTTTCTTTTCGTCTTCTACCAAAAGGTGGTCCATAATTTGCAAGCATTTACCTGATTTAAAACTAAAGGCATTAAGTGCCACGCGATGGTCTAGCAGAATCGATGCAGTCAAACCTTTACGGTATTAAGTAATTTAGCAATAATTTCAATTGGACATGAGATTCTAAATAGACTAGACACCAAAAAAATTATAGCTGATTTTGCCAACATGAAGGCAAGAAAGGTGCAGTTTCTGTAAAATAACTTAATACCTATACCTACCTACATAATATGTATAAACTGCACCTTTCTTGCCTTCATTTTTTCATTTAATGTCGTATTAGTGTATCTATCTTGTATAAAATAACCTAATATAACATAGTTTTTCACTGTACAGCATTTTTTTTTCACATTTTTATAAACACCTAGGTTTTGTAGTTAGATAGAGGCGGCACGATAGGAATTGCACACCGGCGTTCAAACCGCTAGCGGCGGTCCTGAATATATCTAACCTAAAACAGTGTTTTGAGCTCTTGTACCAAGTCAAATTAAATCGCACATAACATTTTGCCCACAATACCCGCGAGAAATAACCTATTCACATAGAAATCTAAAAAGAACAATAAAACCCACCCTGAACTGAAAACTACCTGACATCATTTCAAATTGGTTTCTCAGTTCTCTGGTAAAAGCCTGTAAATTTTCTGACTGCTTTATATAATTCGGCAGCTTATTGAAATTTTGAGTGGCTCGAAAGGCCGGATTAAACAGGCCTTTATGTGTTCTGATACCTCAATGATATATATGATTTTCCGATCTAGTGGCATAATCGTGAATCTTCCTATTGAACCAATCTTTGCATTCCATTTCTGTTTTTAGTGTATGATTTTAAAAAGTAATCTACATTGCTCATATTTCAATTCCTTTTCCAGCTTTTAAATACCCAACATTTTCAATTCGTCAAAGAGGAGCTCTATGTTTGTTAGTCTGTCATACTCATAATTGTGAAATTTGCAATTTCATCATCGTGGTCACCCCACAAGAACCCCACACCGAAATTAAATATCAAAAAATTGACAGTAAAACTGAATTGTATATATTTATTTTGCTTTTACGTGTAAGAGAGCTTCTGCTTCAATAAATGGCCCCTATCATAGGTTCAACTATTCATTATATGATCAGTATGACCATTCCAAGTTAGGTTCTCATCAATTTTCAACCCGAAGTATTTGATTTTTTCTACCTGTTCGATATTCACATCATTCATCTTTATCTGAGGAGTACGAAATATCCTGTTTTTCTGTTTGAATTCGATTCTGTTTATATTTATTTTCAGTTTATTACACAGAAGCTAGCTCATATACCGTTTCAGATCCGTATTAACAAGAGATTCCAATTCCCCAGCGGTTGATGCACTGTACAGCAGAGCAGTATCATCTGCTGTGGTATAATACCGCCCCTCAAGCCCAGCACACCTCAAACTCATGACATAGATCGAGTATAACAACGGCCCGAGGCCTGACCCCTGAGGCACACCCCACTCATTTTTTTCAAATGTCGCTAGCATTATCCTTCAGTCTTACATATTGATTGCAAATACACTTCCCACAAAAATTGTCGCATCACCCTACTTTTACGACAATACTATATAAACTTTTAGGTTGGTCATTCAAGAGTCGCTTGATAACTTTCAGGAGTGTAAAATAAGAAGATATCATTCAAAAGAGATGAGTTTATGATGGAAAACATCAATAGTTTTCGAGTTAATGAAAAATTAAAAAATTCTACCATCTTTATTCAATCGCGAAGAGACCAATCAACTAGCATCGAATGGTTACTAATCATTTTCAAAATCGAGTGTTGCCTCCCTCGGCCCTAACTACTGCCAGTATACGCCTCAAACAAATTTTGGATGTACTGTTGAGTCACTGAGTTCCAAGCAGATTTTCTAGTTGTTGGAGTGTTCTACAAGGCATCCTACGTTGCTGAATTTGCCCCCCATGTTGTCCCAAACATGTTCAATGGGATTCAATTTCAGCATTTTACAGAAATTCTGTAACTTTTCTAGCTGCATAAAGCCGAACATTATCATGCATATAAATGAAGTTTTCGCCAATCAATGGGCCAAAGGGTACAACATGGGGTTCAAGGATATCTGCCATGTATATAGCCGCTGTCATTCTTCCATTATTCACTAGGACTAACTCAGTTCGACCATGGAAAGAAATGCCACCCCACACCATTACTGAGCCCCCTCCGAAGTTTTCGGTTTGCCGAATATTGCATTGCTGATACCGTTCCCAAGGTCGTCTGTATAAAGGCATGTGTCTATCATTTAATACTAGACAGAACCTGGACTCGTCGGAAAAGAAAACGTTCGACCATTCTGGAATACCCCAATTTGCATGCTCGAGTCATACAACTCGATGCTCTCAGATGAGACGCAGGCCGGTAGAAGCCCGTCTTCTCTGAGCCCGTTCCTAACAGTTTGCAATGGAATATGCACATTTCTGGAAAGTGCAGGTTCATTTTGTAGCATTCTAGCCGTACAGTGCCGAAGTCTTAGTGCAGTTAAATGAAGCCAACGATCATCAACTCGTGTTGTTATCCGATTTCTTTCCTGCCCGGCCCTCCTTTCATATTCCCCTGTGTCGTGGTATCGATCAATTGCTCTTGAAAGTGCTTTGGCTAACATTCAACAAGTTAGCCACGTAACGTTGGCTTCGCCCCGCCTCTAGAAGTGTTACAATTATTACCACTTCATGATCACTCAAATAGCTTCCAGGACGTTCAGAAGCCATTACAATAAATTAAAAGATTCTGAAATCAACAAGAAACACAGAAAACTTGCATTAATTTAGCGTGAAAACTGAAGAGAAATTGAATGAATACTGATAGTCAAATAAACTCATTATTGTTTCAGACATGTTTGAGATCATATGGAAACAAATGTTACCACATAAATAAGATGTTTTCCCCTCATTTATCCAAAAACATATGTTGACAAAGACACTGCGTTCGAGCTGCTTAATCGATTGTGGAATTCAGAATACCAGGTGAGGCGACAATTCTTGCGGTGTGTGTATCATACCAAGGTACCCCGTATAATAATATTTTAGAAGAATATAATTGATGGCACGCCTATGACCATCCTGTCACCTAAAGATTTATTACTCTACAGCTGGGGTGCTCTCAAACGGTCGATCGCGAGTGCTTTTGAGTAGATCTAGAGAAGAAAAAAATTTTAATAAGTAGGTAACTAAACTACAAAATTTACTACGCAATAAAACAGTCTGCTAGCGGCAAAAGGCGGTTTTATCAAAGGAACGCTCGGTACTTGTTAAAGAAAAGGCGCGTTTTTTGTTCTTGACGCTTTTCTAGAAATTTCGGGCGGCGCGTTTGACGGGAACATTCGAGACTCTCGTTCACGCCGATATAAATGTTGCGTCTGCAGGAATTGGAGTCATTCTGAATTGTTACTTGAATGCAATACTACGTCGATACAAAGTTTATTATTGAATAGTACAAAATGAGTGCAGCGAAGAAATTTTAAACGTATCATTTTAATAACAATTGGGAGGATTGCTACGTCAAATTTTATTATTAAATAGTAGAAAATTTGTGCAGTAAAGAAATCTTATGGTGAAGGATAAGTGCATTTGTCTTATTAGTACTGCGTCAGTTGCAATACCTAAGCATAGTAACTCAGCGAGGCATCATTAAACGGTTCATGAAAACTATGAAAAGGATTTTCCGCCACAGAGTGCATTGAGAAAACGAGAAGTACGTGATTTGATATCTTGTTTGAAAAAAGAACAAACTATGTTCACAAGACCAGCTAACCTAGCAAAAGCTGCTACGATCGCGTCATTTAAAATATCTCATATATTGGCGAAACACAGGAAATCATTCGAAGATGGATCGGTAGTAAAGGAGGCATTTATTGAAGAGGGTGAAACTTTATTTGGAGATTTAAAAAATAAAACAGAAATCATGTCTGCTATTAGAGAACTTCAGTTATCTCGACCGACTATCACAAGGCGGATTGAAGTCAGGACATGACAGATAAACTAAAACATGATATCATGAAATGTACATACTTTTCTTTACAGTTCGACGAATCTACCGATATGACAGACACTGCCCTGCTGTGTATTTTTATTCGGATGGTATTCAATGACATGTTGGCTAAGGAATGAATTTTTGACAATCATTCCTCTGAAGGGGAAGACTGTGGTAAAAATACATATGACGTTTCCTTCAATTTTGTAAAAAACTACAAGCAACCAATATATAAATTAGTGTGCTTTACAACCGATGAAGAACCAGCAATGACTGGAAACAAAAACAGTTTTGTGGCATTGTGTCGAGCTACTGAAGATTTCCCTTAATTTTTTTCATTCCATTGCATTATACATCAACAAGCTTTGTGTTCAAAAGTTTTAAACACGAAGGAAATTAAGGGCATTGCAATAAAAATTGTGAATTCCATCCGTGCACGTAGCCTGCAACGGCGGCTCTTTAAGTTGCAGTTGGAAGATAGGTAGTCAGCTGAACACACTGATTCAGTTCTTCACACAGACGTCAGGTTGTTGAGTCGCGGAAAATTCCTAGAAAGGTTTCAAGAATTGTTGCCCGAAATAACAATGACATTTTTTCTAGACGGAAGATGTGATGACACTCAGATGTTGAAAAATGGAAAATGGCTGACTGATTTGGCATTTTTGACTGACATCTCAATGCATATAAACACCATTAACTTGGAGCATCAAGGTAAAGGAAAAACTATCATTGAGATGATTAGAGCAGTAAAAGCATTGAAAAATAAATAGCAACTTATGATAGATCAACTGAAAAGAAGGATCTGAAACATTTTCTGGCATTATTTATTGATTATCAAATATTTTAGGACAATTCATTTATCAGTTATCCTTTTCATGTAAACACATTGAGGAATTAGCTACTGAAATAGCAAGTCAGTTTAATATGAACTCATGTTCTGTTGAGAATGAGTTCTTGCAGATTATATCAGATATACATTTCAAAGTAACAGCATTTGGTACACATTTCTGGTGTTTTTATATGAAGATAAATATCTGAATCTAAGGCAAATCGCCCTTCAACTGACGGCAACGTTTGGGTCAACTTACTTGTGCGAGTCTGCATTTTCTGATATAAAGATAATTAAGTCAAAATATCGCAATCGACTAGCAGACGATCATATGTCAACATGCTTGCGATTAGCACTCAGTGGTTACGTACCATCCTATGAAAAGTATGCTGAGGACATGCAGTGCTACGCTTAAATATCCAAAGTCATCCCTTAGTTAAGTTTAACACTATATGTAACTCTTTTGTTTTGTAACAACCAATAAACTCGCAATTTTGAATAACTATGAGTTTTTTCATTGATATTATAAAGAACCTAACTAAACGTAACCCAAACCTTGATTAAAATATTGTATATTGTGCGGAAAGCTAATATCTATATATGCTACGGTATAACCTACCTAGGTAGGTAGGAAGGTAGGTAGGGTGTATCGTGTATGTACAACAACCTTGCATCACACATACTTGCAGCCTCTCAGAGTCGATCGTAAGTAGTCTAAAAATATTGAGGTAGATCGCCAGCAGTTTAAGTTTGAGTACCCCTGCTCTACAGCTTTACCAAATTGACTATAGATAAAGCTTAAGCCTGTAGCCGAGCCGTGCGATAGGTAATGTACAAACCGCACAGGAAACTCCCTCCTAGCTGAATCTTCGCCAAATAATGTGTCTACTGGTGAAGAATTGGACAAGTCCTGGCTGGAGTGTATATAAACGTTCTTTTTCAATAGACTTGGCTGATTCTTGTAACAATTATTTATCGGTGTCATTTTAACAAACAAATCTAATAAAGAACATGATATTCGCCTGAAAAACGACTAGGTTTTTGCAACGAGGTGTTCGCTTATAGTTTCCAAAAAATCTAATCAAAAATTGACGAGAGGTTTCAGACTGCATCCACTTACAGAAAATGTGGATAAATAAAAAGACTTTATTTCATAAGCACCTGCTCAACTGAGGATTTCTGAAAAATTTCAATTCAATTTGCTCATTTGTTTGCGATGAAAAATTGAAAATCACATTTTATGTTCCATATTCCATGTTTCGGAAAAAACGGTCATAAGAAAATAGTTATCTGACAAATCTTCCTCATTTGAGCTGAGACATCACCACTTAAAGTAGAAAACGCACTTAAACCATAAACTTAAATAACAATTCCCTTGTTTTGTCTGAAATTTTGGTCAAAATAACAATTTGTCTCATGCAACATTTATATCCTTTAATTACCTTCTGAACCAGAAGTTAAGGAATTCTCCCCTTTCTGATCACCCGCTCCTTTAGATTCGACTTTTATCTTAATTTCATGTAGAACATTTTCTATAACGCCTTGCTTTGATTTAGCTAGATGTTCCATCGTCTCACGGGATAAGGGCATATGAATCTTGACCATTACTTTTCTATTTAAAGTTTCCCAATTCGCCAGTTTACTGGAAAAGCTATTAGTTGGAGTATAGTTATGTAGTTCCACTAATTTTGGATAATGTTGCTTCAAAATTTCGGCTAACGGCACTGAAAAAAATTGAATTGAGAGTTTTAACTAAACAAAGTCGGAAAAGTATTGTTATCAGTTTCAAAAGAAGTTGCTACGTATAGTGAGTGTTGCCTTGAAAGTCAGTAATTTTCTGGTTTTTCTTGTGAAAGTGTATTGTGATAATTTTTCAAACTTGTGTCGACTTATGTTCTATCACATATGAGTTTCATTTTGCTAAGAAACTCAATATCCGATAAACACCTGAATTTGGTCGCTAAAGGTGTGAACAGATTCAAGAATTTTAGTCAGGTAGCAATATTCAACTAACCACAGAATGTTATATACCCCTCCCTGAAGGAGCTAGTTTCCTGATCCACTCTTCATAATCATTGTCAACCAGACTAGATTATGTAGTGGTTCAATCTAGTTGGATGTCATGAATTGGAGCATCAGACTGCAGTTTGGGTCTCGTTCGGCCTTATCAGAGTTGAACATTCACATCATCAAGTTAGACCGCTACCTACTCGTATCAATTTGTTCAAACGTATCAAGTGTGTTAGTATGTGTATACATATACAATTGGCGCCCTCCAATGAATCGACACAGAAGAGTACCAAAACCACAGGGAAACAGCGATGACAAAGAAGACAGGCACATTTTGCAGAGTTGCTGTGAATTATCAAATCAGTCTAGCTTCCTGAAGTTTTCTTTGTTTGATCTACTGTTTGTCTTAATCATTCCCAGGTATGTATGCAACACACGATACCGAAACTGCAGTACGTTGCTCCCATTTAAGATATTCGACTAAATTGTTTACTACTATGGGGCTCTGGTTGACGATGATTATGAAGAGAGAATCGAAAAACCAGCTCCTTTAGGGAGAGATATTCAACATTCTACGAAAGGTTGAATTTTGCTCCCTAAATGAAAATCTTCAATATCATTCCACATATTGCGAAAAAATTCGCGTGTTTATCGGATATTAAGATATGATGTACATCTGGTTTAAGAGCCAATCAAATACTAGAACGCTAACTTAGTTTGAAGACTACAAGGTGCAGGCACAGTGTGCAGTGTTGTGGTGAATATTTAAACTATTTTGGCTTCTTGAATTTTTTGTTTGATCTACTCTTTGTCTTCATCGTTTCCCGGTGGCTCTGGTAGTTGTAGGTTTGCTGAAGCGTGGCAAATGTATAAACATGCACATCAATGTATTTGATACGAATTGATACGAGAAGGTGGTGGTCTGGCTTAATGTAATGAACGAGGCCGAAACTGTATTCTGTTGTTTCTATTCATTACATTCGAACAGATTTTATCACAACTAAATGGCCATGGTTGACGATGGTTATGAAGTGTGGATCGGAAAACCAGCTCCTTCTGAGATGGATACATATTTAACATTCAACGGAAGGTTGAATATTGCTCCCTGACTACAAGTCTTAAGGAGAAGAGCTTCACAGAAGGAATACTTAAATTAAATATACAAATATGCAAAAAATGTGGATACATTAGGAAAACACCATATGGAATGAAGCTGTTTTCTTAATAAATTGGCACGTAATTCAATAATACAGGGTGTTACATAAGAGTATGTCACAACTTGGGGGGGTAAATCTACGTGCAATTTTGAGAAAAAAAGTTCATATAAACATAGGTCCGCAAAAGCTTCGTTACGGGGCTACAGAGTGTTGAAATTTCCGGAAAAAATTGGGTTTTTCTTCAATACTGCTGCAGATTTTGAGATATTCAGCCCAAATTTGTCATTCGAGCTATTTTTTACAGCCTCCTTCATTACACGTCCTAGATTTTAACTATAATCTACAAGTTGTTTTCTTTTCTGGAACCATGTCTTCTTTTGCCCTTTCAACCTTTTTTGCAGTACGCCGCTGATCAGCGTACAATCAATTTTCATCATTTTCGTTTAATTTAGAAACTTTTTTGACACCTGTAATTTTTTCGTATCTCCGACCGTTCTCGAGCAAAAAGTTATTAAACGATTGTATGCATTCGCTGAATTGAAAGCACTTATAATTTGAAAAATGACTAGTAGCCTTTGATTTTTTTCATTTATTTATTTATTTTGACAATTGCTGAAGTTGAACCAGTGTTTGCTCGAATTGTTCATGAAATTAACGATTAGTTTTAAGACTTTTGAAGTTATTGCTGTAAGAAAAAATGGCTAATTTTACTATCGCCGAATTGGCTGATATCCATTACTTGTACGGTGTGGCTGACGGAAACACAACAGAAGCTAGGCGATTATATCAGCTGCGTTTTCCAAATCGAGTAACACCATACAGGCGAACATTTTCAAATATCCACAGAAGGTTGAGGGAAACTGGTACTTTACTGCTAATAATCATTTAAAACGTGCAACTCAAACTATGAGAACTCCAGATATTGAGGGAGCAGTTTTGAATTGTATTGATTTGAATCCTCATGTGAGTACAAGAAAAATTGGAAATCAGTTGAATATTTCACATGTTCTAGTTTGGAAGATTCTCCACGTCTTTTTATTGTACCCGTTTCGAATTCAACGCGTTCAAACTTTACTTCCTCGAGATTTTCCTTTAAGACTGAATTTCTGCCGATGGTTCTTAGATAAAATTAGGGAAAATGTTAATTTTGATAGTGAAATAATGTTCACAGACGAAGCTAGCTTTTCGGAAACTGCTATCACAAATTTTCACAATAATCATTATTGGGCTGAGGAAAACCCCCATTTGATTGAAGAATGTCATCATCAAGGGCAATTCTCACTAAATGTCTGGGTCGAAATAATTGATAATTATTTGATTGGGTCATTTTTTTCCTAGCAAATTAAACGGTCCTGCTTATCGGCAATTTCTTGAGGAGGAGTTAACTTTATTGCTCGAGGATGTGACACTTTTGGTGAGTAACATAATGTGGTTCATCCATGACGGTACAGCAGCACATTTCAGTGAAGAAGCTGAGGGGATTCTTGAATTATACATTTAACCACCGATGGATAGGTCGGGGTGGGCCAGAACCATGGCCTCCTAGGTACCCAGACTTAAATAGTTTAGACTCTTTCTTATGAGAATACCCCAAAAGTTTAGTTTATACCAATCCAGTGTACACTGAAGAAGAATTGAGAAATCGAATAATAACCTCTTATGACACGATAAGAAATACCCCAGGAATAAAACGGTTGGAGAAACGAAAAAAAAAATGTCAAAAATGTTTCTAAATTGAACGAAGATGACGAAAATTGATTGATTGCACGCTGATCAGTTACGTACTACAAAAAAGTTTGAAAGGATAAGAGACGACATCGCTCCGGAAAAGAAAACACCTTGTAGATTCTAGTTGAAATTCAGGACGTGTAATGATGGAGGCTGTGAAAAAATAGCTTGCATTCCAAATTTGGGCTGAATATTTCAAAATCTGCAGGAGTTTTGAAGAAAAAAAACATTTTTTTCTGGAAATTTCAATACCCTGTAGCTCCGTAACGAAGCTTTTGTGGACCTATGTTTATATGAACTTTTTTTCTTAAAATTGCACATAGATTTACCCCCTCAAGTTGTGACATACTTTTATGTAACACCCTATATATTAATTCAATCCACTATAAACACGTGTTTATATTATCGGTTTAGTTCAGGCAATTGATTGGTATTGGTTAGGAACTCAGTTTCTTTGAATTGAAAATATAACAAGGATGCATCATATGAGTGTTGAAGAAATCAACAGATCACATTGTATACTCGACAGAAGAATAACAGAGACTAAAGTTTCACAAACGAAAGCCACTAGTCAAAGCGCTATATCATAATTGATGAACCAGTATAGGGAAACGGTGAGTGTAAGGGTACAACATGGAGGTAAACACCGTGTTACACAGGACCGCATTCTTCATAAAACATCCGCCGGAACCCCACTATTTTGTTCAATAAACTGCGTAGCCTGCTGGTTCAAACGTATAACCCGAATATTTCAAGAACTGATGGCAATAGGTTGCATGATTTCGATCTTCACTTCAGAAGATCTTGAAGGTATCAGCCCCTAACACGATAAAATCTCCAGCTCGATCAAAATGGGATCAAAATCATATGGATTGCGGACCTATAAACTGATGCAATGTTTCATCCACACATGAATCTCAGTTTGAGCAACAACAACAAGATTTTAGGCGAGTGCGATTATGGAGAGAACCTGGTAACGTTCAAAGTCTAGGAAGTACATAGCTACAGAGAGGGTACTGTTATTTATCCATATGTTCGACTGAAAGGAGAGATAATCACATATAAAAGAAAACTATAATGCTGATAGCTTAGTACAATAAGCCCGAAGAGAAACCGCCTCGGTAGCTACACGGTTAGTGAGCAAGTATGTAGGAATATGCTAAGCCGAGGTGCCTGGTTCGAATCCAGGTTCAAGTTATGGATGTTGTCCTTGAACAAAAAAGTGATACTAGGAAAGAGTCGTCTAAAGGCATAAATTTCCAAGACCAGATAACTTGTAATCCCTGTGGTGGCAGTATTCATTGCACGGTCAAGGAGAGTGGTTCGGAATCCACGATAAGATGTAGGTCCACTGTGTAAATGGGCTAAGTTCCTGAGCACATTGTTAAAAGATGAAACAAACAACAAGGAGCCGGATGAGGTTAGGCTAGGTAAGTTTTAGATTTAGATACTTGTCTATGAAATTTTTGAAAATTTATCATCATAGTACAATATTTTTGACCAATGAATTTAATTACCATATGCATTCAATGCACTGTCCTTTTGACAGCTTAGAACAATGAGCGGGAAGAAGTTAGGTTAGGTTGTTGTTGTTGTTTCGTCATTTTACGATGTGCTCGGTAACTAAGCTCATCTACACAGGTGGACCTACAGCTTATAGTGGGTTCCGAACCACTCTCCTAGACTGTGCAATGATAACTGCCACCACAAGGATTACAAGCTATCTGGTCTTGGAAGTTTATGCCCTCTTTAGGCGACTCTTGCAAGTGTCACTTTTTTGTTCAAGGACAACATCCATACCTTGAACCCGGATTCGAATCAGGCACCTCGACTAAGTAGTTCCAGTATGCATACGCATAAACCGTGCAGATACCGAGGCAGTTATTAGGTTATGTTAGTTTAGATTTAGATACTTGTGTTTGAATTTTTGAAAATTTATTATACTTGTTCAATATTTTCAACCAATGAATTCAATTACCATAGGAATTCGATGAACTGTCCCTTTGACAGCTTAGTGCAACAAGCCAAAAGAGGTTAGGTTAAATTGTTGTTTCATCATTTTACGATGTGATCGGTATTTTAGACCATCAACACAGGTTGACCTACAGCTTATAGTGGATTCCGAAACACTCTCCTAGACCGAGCAATGATAACTGCCAACACAAGCATTACAAGCTATCTGGTCTTCGAAGGTTTACGCCCTCTTTAGGAGACTCTTGCATGTGTCAATTTTTTGCTCAAGGACAACATCCATAACTTGAACCCGAATTCAAGCCAGGCACCTAGGCTAAGCAGATTCAATATACTTACGCACTAACCGTGCAGATACCGAGGCGGTTATTAGGTTAGGTTAGTTTTAGATTCAGATACTTGTCTATAAAATTTTTGAAAATTTATTATCATTATTCATTAGTTTTAACCAATGAAATGTGTGCATCCCTACTAATTAGTTTCAGTGTAAATAAAATAAATAGTTGTGTATATTGAGAAAATTAGATTAGCCTCTTATTATAAGACCTGTAAAATCAAAACCAGATAAATTAATACAATATTGCTTCATTTTTATTTGAAACAAACCATAACTCAAATGAATCAAGTGCAATATTATTAGTATAAAACAACCTTAAACAATTCACTTTAAAAGGAAATTAACGGTTAAATATTGATACTCCTGCGAACCCCAACAATGCTTAATATCAAATTTTGATATGAATAGAAACACGATCGGAGATAGCACAGTATGTAGAATGGATTATCATTCAAAACACACTAAGTCTCACACGATCGCTCCTGAAGTGTAAACTAGTTGTGACAACCTGAAATAACGGCAATTCAGTTGAAGATGGTTTACACTGCAGATATCATTGAAATTGTGAGTTTTGTTTTTCTTGATGTTCCTCAATTTCACTGCATTTTTCCTATAGCCATTTTCTCTAGCTTCCAACCACTTCCTACGTATGATTTTGTTGAGCTCTCTGTGTTTTATTGAATTGCTTCTTCCCTATATTTCATATATCGTTTTCTGGTTATCTGTTATTACGTCTTTAATGTTGTTCCATGTATTTTCTACTTCGTTTCATCTATTTCTTCATTTCGTTTCATTTTGTTTTCTATGCTTGTTTGAACTCATTGTCTTGTTTCAGGTTCTTTCAGTTTCCCTATTTCTATTGATCTCATGATTCTTGGTTTCACAGTTTTCATAAAATGTTGTATTTTCACAGTCATTACGATCAGAGTTAATGTCTGAATCGGGATATGCGTTTTGACTGATTTAACAAACTTTTTATGATTTTGGTCTACCAAGATGAAATCGATTTGATTCCTTGCAATCCTATCTGATCTATCCGCAGGCAATTTCCATGTACACACAACCAAATTTATAGGGAATCACTCGGTATTTCACATTATTGATTGTTTTTAACCATGGATCTTTGACTATTTGTGAAGAATGAAGTTTTTTGCTGTTTTTTCATGAAAATGCCTTACGTTGGATTGTCTGATGTGTACAGGTGTCAAATAATTGCTCCCGTTGAAGAAGGGGGACACAGAGGGATATAGCAGCCACAATGGGGGTATCACAGGGGTTGATCTCAAAAGCCTACGCCTGATACGTGGAGCTACTATCTCTGCAAAATGTGCCTAGAAGAAGCCGTAGAAAGATCACTTCTGCAAAACAAGACTGCTTTTTGTGCCAAATTGCAAGAAGAGACCCTAGTGCGTCGCACCCCATAATCCATAATAATAATTATTTGTTGTAAAAAAACTGGATAGTATGATAAGAAATGTTGAATTATCACCACATGTTCGGGATATTGAACTCAGTCGTCACTGTGATTTGAATCTGTACATTTCAAAATTTAAAAAAGTCTATAATCATAATTGAAAATGCTTTACATGGCATTGTCCAATGTGCAGAGGGGTCGAATAATTGCTCTCGTTTGAGAAGGGGTGACACAGAGGGATATAGCGGCCACAATGAGAAGGTATCACAGGGGGTGATTTCAAAAACCTACGTCTGATACGTGGAGCTACAATCTCTGCAAAATGTGCCTAAAAGAAGTCGTAGGAACATCACTTCTGAAGAACAAGACCGCTTTTTGTTCCAAATTACAAGAAGAGACCCTAGTGTGTCACACCAAATACTCCAAATGCAATTTTTGGAAGCAACAGGCATCAGTTTATCAGTCGAAACATACGTCAAAGACTTCGTTCGAAAGGTTTATACAGCAGAAAGCCCTGAAGAGTTCCAGAGTTAACCACACAACAAAAAAATTAACAGACTTAATTGGTTTATCGAGCACCAGAATTGGAATATTGAGAATTGGCTAAATGTTTTTTTCGGATTAGACCAGAATTGGTCTTCGATCAGATGACCGCCGGATTCGGGTTTTAAGGGGTCGTGGAAGACAAGCTAGACTCCGAGCAGCAAGACAAATTCAGAAATACCAAGGGGGCAATGTGATATTTTGGGGTGGCATTATGATAGGAGGCAAAACAGATTTGATTTCGTTTCCAGCTAGTGTAACGGCTCAAAATTACGTGGACCTAGTGCTGGAGCTCATAGTGAGACTCTGACGAGATGCCCACGGTGAGAATTTCACTTTTATGCAAGATAATGCTTCTCCGCATACCACCAACCTCTCGCGACATTATCTTGAAACATAGGGAAACGCTATTTTGGACTGATCAGCTTGCTTTCCAGACCTAAATTCTATTGAGCATTCATGGGATAATCGAAATGGGCCAACAAATCTACTCGCATGCAGACGAAGAACTACCAGAAGGAGCGTAGGAAAACCACAGCTCAGATGGAAAGATGACATCCAGAAGGTCGCTGGTAAAAACTGGATGCAAACAGCTGCGGATAGAGACAGATGGAAAAATTTGGAGGAGGTCTATATCCAGGAGTGGATACAGACTGAGGAGAGACTCAACGCGGTCAATGTAGATGAGAATTTCCAGATACTTTTTGTTACAGAGTATTACAGAATTAATTTTCATAAATAACGGTAGGAGAATCAAAATTGATTTGAATAAATTTGAACAAAAGCCAAATGTATTTTACGAAAATTAATTCAGATTTTCAATTGGGTGAGGTACAGGTGTCCCAAATTCAATGCATTTGAATGAAATATCCTTTGTTTTTAAAGATTCTAGTTTTCACTATCCCAATCATTTTGAAAATGTGCATTTTTGAAATACCTTTTCTATCTGCGTTGTCTTCGAAGCTATCGTATAGGAAAAATCCGCATTTCGTAGAAAATTCTAATCCCACCAAAAACATGAAATGTACAAAAATGTAAGTCTCGCAATGAAAACACTCTGCCGTAAAAAGATGTGGGATATCATGTGAAATCAAGTCGATCATTTCAGTTAATATCCACACATTTTATTTATATAGAAAAAACATAATGACTTGGCAATCGTTCTACAACATAATAATATAGGCCGGCTGGTGGCGTATGGGATATGATGCTCGTCTCCTACGCAGAGTTACCTGGGTTCAATCCCCACAAAGTCGGTGCGATATTTCGGATTCTGGGAATCGCTTGAGTGTCCATCTTTCGGAGGAGATGTAAAGCTGTCGGTCCTGTCTATGAGAGATGTGTTGGACATTAAAGATCCCTTCCCTCGACACGAGAGGGGTTCGGCAAAATTCCCGGGTTAGTGAGGTGACAGAATTCCCCGGCGTGTCATTAGCCGAAAGGCAGAAATAGAGCACGTTAAAGGAAAAACAAACAAACATAATAATATAGGGTTTACAATATTCAAAGAATAATATCCTCGATTGGATGGAGCAACAGTAATACCAAATACTGTAAATGAGGTTGCTGCTCAATTTTGTCATATCGTGCCATGCGATTGCCAAGTTATTATGTTTTTTTCTATATGAATACAAATGTGTGGATATTAACTGAAATCATCGACTTGATTTCACATGATATCTCACACCTTTTTACGAGTGTTTTCATTGCGATACTTGCATTTTTGTACATTTTATGTTTTTGGTGGAATCTCATCTCTTTTTGTAAATAATCATTGGCTAGTTTCACGAAGGATGAACATGATCAAGAGATTAAGCCAATAATTTTCTATCTCAAAAGAACTGGTTGAAAATTTTTTAACAGCATTTGATCTGTGATTTTTTCAATTATAGAATTGTACGATTTAATCTATGCGCCACACACCGTGTCGCTACCTATATTCAATGTAATGTATTTAAATTCAATTTTAATATATTCATTTTCAATTATGGCTATTTTGAATTAAAGAAAGCCTATGTCGTGGATACATTACCTACAATAAAGATATTTCCCCTTAATTAGAAGGCCAAAGTAAGCCGCACAGGCAATGGTGTCTTGTTGCGTATTGCTGGTTGCCTAAATAATCGTTTCTTAAGGGACGCGGCGGTTCAACTCTTTCTTCCGCAGAGGCCGCCTCAGACGTTCAATAATATTGTCAATATTTTGCGATATTGAAAATATTATTGATCGTATAAGGATGAAATATTGATGGTTTACTTCCATATTGATGGATTGATGTCAATATTTTTCACATAAATATTGACAATATTATTGACCGTGTGAGGCGCCCTTTTAGAGTTCTTTTTATGGCGTAGGAATGAGCGGACTTCTGTTTATGATCTGAGTGGCGAAGGAATACACTTTTTGTGAGGTTATTATGTTAAACCAGAATTGCGATTAGAATGAAAAGTGCTAAGTTTTATGTGATTTATGTGGAAGTTATGACTCTTCAAGTGAATATTAGTGTTCGAAACTTCTGCAAATTCTTCCCAGAGCTATACAAATGATGTATCGTTCGTTTCACGACAAGAAGGATATTACGTACCTTTCTCGAAGTAATTTTCCAAGGTGAGGAAGCACTAGATATGTGCGATGCTTGAATTCAGAAAACAAAGCCTGGATTCTAAAATTTTTGAATTTTTCCTCACTCTGTTGGATAAATAATGACTTAATCCAAAATTTGAAGTATGTGTGTATGCTAGAAATTCTCAAACAATGTGATGATCAGTGAGTCAGTTATTACAGGAAAAGGTAAAAACGGAGAAGTTCGACAGTCTGTAGTTTCTATAATATAGGTGATATGAGCAAGAAAATTTTTAAAACGGGTAATTTTGGTAGTATCCCTTGCATAATGAAGGCACAGCTAGTCTGCTTTATCCACATCAAAGTTATAGAAGGTCGAAAATGCTCTGAAATGGTTCCTGAAAAGGATGGTCTGGCCGTGCGTTTGTGTTTTGTTCGTTTACTTTTCACGATGTATATGTAATTCTGCTTTTTGCTCGACTTGGCACAATTCTAAACCAAATCTCAATTCTGTATCAACGTTGTAATTTTTGGAAATATAAAGACTGAATTTCTCTTATGAGACACGCTGTATATTTTTATACAATTCCATAACTTTTTCTCAGGAATACAAAAATGTATAACCCTTGACTATTTTATCCATGCTGAACCATTTTCAAAGCCAGTTCAGAGAATTCTCGATCTAATAACTGAGTTGGCAATGGAAAATAGTGTTGTACTACTTGAAGATTCACAAGACAACTACAAGACTGAGAAGAGTGGAAAGACCATTTTGAATCTGCACTCACGTCCTGAAATACCAACAACTATTGGTAGTGCCGTTCCTTTGCAGCATATTTTTTTTCTAGGGAAGACATATATACGAATACAAATTAGATATGCAAGAAAGCTACTTATAATGATACGCAGTAAATAAACTTTATCCCATTCATTACAAACATATTTCGAATTCTCGAATTTTTGTCTGAAATAAAATTTGCAAGAATGTTCACGAATGATCAAGAAGTGGTTTATTCGGACTCCTATAGAACAAGTTCTTTTCTCTGTGGTTATCGCATTCTAAATAATTATTTCAGCATGGGTGAAACAAATCAATCATCCGATTGTAATGGCCGCTTGTCCAATTTTACGAATCAAGAAAGTTAACAAGGAGTAGAGTGTTTATTATAGTTTTTTGGATTTTGTTAGGCTTTAATATGGATATTTATCCGTATAATAAAAAATTTGATATGTTGGATTGTTATATTTCGTGTTTTGAAAGTACGCGAGCTTCATCTGAATTATACTTCGAGAGGTTTGATCATTTTGGTTTCAATTTTCCGATAGTTTCATTCAGTTTATATATTCTGAATAGATACCCCGAAAGAAGGCAATCCGATTCATCCGTATTCCAGCGTATTGAAAGAATTATAGAGAATTAAGGTTCATTCAAGAAGCCTCGTACAAAATCTTCGTCTTGTTCGCGTGCCATACCCACCTAGAGCGTTAGAGATCAAAAGCATGACTTGAATTTTGTCGGCAGCTTTTCTAAATGAAGATGTCGTACTTTGTCCGAACCACTGGCGAAGGTTCTTAAGCCATGATGTTCGACGACGGCCTGGCCCGCAGTAACCTTCGATTTTCCCTTGAATTATTATTTGTAACATATTGTATTTGTCGTTATGCATAACATGACCAAAATATTCCAATTTCCTCTTTTTGATTGTATTTGAAACCTCTGTTTCCTTATTCAGTCGATGTAAGACTTCAATGTTCGTAACTCGGTAGGTCCATGAAATTTTTAACATCCTTCGATAAACCCATATTTCGAAGGCTTCCAGTGTCTTACACATGGCCTCTGTAAGGGTCCACTCTTCGACACCGTATAGGAGGATACTGAATACGTAACACCGCAATAATTTGATCCTGAGGGAAACCTTCAACTGTCTACTGGTAAGAACTTTTTTCATGTTTGTGAATGCTCGTCTAGCTTGTTCAATGCGGCTGCTGTATTCATGTGCCATGTCCCAATCATTGTTTATATGGCATCCCAGGTATCTGTAAGAGGCAAAACGTTCTATAACTTCGTCCCCAACTAAAAGTTTCTCTTGGCAGTCTATGTGTCTTTTACTTACTGCTAGCCATTTTGTCTTTCGCATTCAGTTTATTTTTGATTTACTGTGGTCCGACACCGATGTTACGAGTTCTTGCAGATCTTTCAGGTTTGTAGCCAGTAGAACTGTGTCATCAACCTTAAGTTATTGACCGTGACACCGCCGACGATTACTCCAACAGCTTTATCATTCTAAATATTCTCTCTGCATACAGGTTAAAAAGCAGTGGCGAAAGAACGCAATCCTGACGTACTCCCCCCCCTTTATTCCTATTTCTTCTGACATATTATTGTCCACTCCGACGGCTGCCGTTTGATTCCAATACAGGTTGGCTATAATGCGGATATCACGCCCATCCAGTCCCAGATCTTTAAGTATGTCAACTAGCTTATTATGTTTCACGGTGTTGAAAGACTTTTCGTAATCAAGAAAACAGGCGAACACATCGACATTAACATCACGACAAGGCTGTACCAGAACTTGGACACTGAAAAGGGCTTCACTTGTTCCAAAGCCGCCCCAAAACCAAAAGTGAGAATCGCTTAGGGTTTCTACACATTTGCGATATATTCTAAGGTGTATTATCTTCAGGTGTATCCTGAAGTGACTCATTAAGCCAATGGTACGGTAGTCTTTGCAGTACTTTAAACTGGTTTTCTTGGGTAGAATAACAAAAGTTGATTTTAACCAACCTCTGAGTATTATTCCTGTTCTATAAATATAATTTAATAAATCCACCAGTACGGAAAGGGAGTTGTCTTCATCAATTACTTTCAGAACATCTACGTAAATTCCATCAGGTCCAGGTGACTTCCGCTTTTTACTACTGCAATAGCATGTTCTACTTCCGCTTTTGTTATATCGATCCCATCGTTTAAATTGATGTAATGGGATGCAGTTCTATCGTCATTAAAAAGATTCTGAATATACTGACTCCACTTTTTCAGTTTATCTTCTATTGATGTGAGAATATTGTCGCTTTTATCCATTAGTAAATTATTTTTGTGTTTAAAGTTACCTGCCGTTTCTTTTACTTTTTCATGCAAATTGAAAGTGTCGTGTTTTGCATCTAATACCTCAATTTCATCGCATCGTTCAGAGAGCCAGTTTTCCTTTGCTATTCTTATCTTGGAACGAATTGACTTCTGGACTTTCGAATAACTTTGTGGCCACCTACTTTTAAAAGTTCTTCTCAAATCCATTAATTCCAGTATGTCATCGGTCATCCAAGGTTGCCTCTTTTTCGTTGTGTTTTGTGCTAGATGTTTATCTCCAACCTGCCTTACAGCTGTTTTAAATCGTTTCCATGTGTGTTCTATATGTAGTTCACTTTCACCTTATGCTTGTTAGTTGTTTACTGAGTTCATTCTTGACTACTAACTGTAGAGTTGGATCCTTTAACATTTGTATTTCTTGTTGGTATGTTTTCTGACATTTAACAATTCTTTCCAGCCTAATGTTTACAAACGCTGCTGCTAGGTTGAGGTCAGTATATACGTCGGCACCAGGGTACGTTTTAGCATTCTGCATTGAGTTCCTGCATCTTTTGTTCACAAGAATATAATAAGTTTGGTTTTTCACGTTTTCATTTGCATAAAGGTCCAAGTTTAGAGACGTCTAGGTTGTTGCTTAAAAAGGTGTTAGTTATAACAAAATTTTCGTCTAGACAGAACTGAACCAACCGGTCTCCTCTCTCATTCGGAACACCTAACCCGTACTCGCCGACTACATCTTCAAGTCGTCCTTTCCCCACATGGCATTAATTATAGAGAATTACGGTTCATACAGCAAGCCTCGTTCGAAATCTTGCAGAAGAGAAAATAAAAAATATAAATGAAATAAATGTATTAGCTTTCTGCGAAGCTACACCTTCGAGTTTATGCAGAAAAATCGAAGACCAAATCCTCAGTGCAGAGAATATTGAAAAGATATAAGTTCAAGCCATACAAATATACAATCGCTCAAAACCTTAATCCAAATGGCGATTGCAATTCAGCAATTGGTACTTGAAAAAAATTGGCACGGATTTAAATTTCGGCAGGCATGTGATATGGTCCGATGAGGCGCACTTCTCAAGTTCGGGAATTTTTATAGACAAAAGATTTTGTTCGCAGGAGAACCCTCGTATGATTCTTGAAAGATAATGTAACGTTTCTTAGTTCTTAAAATGATTGGTGCGTTCAATTTGAACATTTCAACGTTACAAAAACTCTAACTAATTTATTTACCCGTGAACTGAACAATTAAAACACTTAACTAAACGATTAACTTCTATAACTAATTTATATAACACAATCGATACTGCTTAATTTGTTTCTAACACGTGTCCACTTATTCGCGCTCTTTATTCAAACTGAATTCGCCGCGCTTCGCGATGTCTCTTTCTATAAACAAGCACGAATGACCTAGAACATGCGCGTAATTTCGGCTTTGTTCCAGATCTTCGTTCGGGAGCCTTCTGTAAACGGTAACACTGGTCTCTCGGCGCGCTGGAACTTTCTTTCAGATCTTTCTCGAATTCTCCCGAATATGCATCGCAATTCGTCATTCCGTCGGACAGTGACAGGGTCGGCTTCAGGGATGATTGAATATCGTTACGATAGAATCAGGAAAGATTCGGATTTAGCGGGTAGTTAAATAGTTTATCAATCCTACGAAATAGGTCTGTCGGCAAACGAATACGTTCGTATATTTGAAAGCGTCATACCAGAATTGATGGATGATGTTCCTTTGGCACAATATAACAATATATATTTTCAGCAGGATGGCATACCTGCTCACAATTCACAACTCACGCTCCCCATTTTATAAAACAATTGTCCTAGAAGATGGATCGGTACAACCGCATTCAGTCTTTATATTTCCAAAATTACAACGTGAATATAGAATTGAGATGGGCTGCTGAATTGCGCTTAAAATTTTCTATAAAACACTGTATCTCGAAAGCTAATTATAATATTCTATATTTACTATCTCTTCAGCATCGGCGAAGTGCAGGGCGTTATGTGTGATGCATTAATTTCATTTGGAGTTGACTCTTTCAATAAATTGCCTGAGCATTCTGTGGATGCTGAAATATCCATGTTTGTGAAAAATTTGTTCAATCCTTCTGCATATAATGTGGTATCAATGCTTTTCTCGCGTTTAATAATTTTCAGATTTATTATCGCCCATATCGCTTGGCTTTAATTTTCTGCATTGTTCAGCAGTTCTAAATCTCTTTGCCTTATCGAGTTCTCTAGATGCTGTTTATATTTCGTTTTAAGCTTCTCGTAAAAACTTCTTGAGACTTGATCTTTCTTAATCAATGATACAGTACACACTGCGTCCAATTGGTTTTTCAATTTTATTGTCTCAGCATCGGTTTTGTTTTTGCGAGTTAACATTTATCTTTCTTTCAGGAAAAAAGTATTCAACATAGTGTAGTACTGTATCATGGAACCAATTGTAGCCATCCTTAGCTTCAAGTCTCTTCAGATGTCTCCAGTCGACCCTGTTGATATGGTCCACAAACAGGTTCGTGTTCGAGACCAAAAAGACGCTGGTAAATGTGAATTCATTGTGTAGAAGACGTCGTTATGCGTGAAGGCTCTTCAAATATATGACACAGATTGTAAGTATCCATAATTTCAAGTAGTCTTGATCTGAATTTGAATTTCGCAGGAAATCAACATTGAAATCTCTAGCCAAGGTTACATTATTAATGGGAAGGTTGTATATATGGTTCAGTGCAGCATCAATTTGTGCTAAGAAAATGTCGAAGTCTCCTTTCGGAGTACGATAGGAGCAAATAACAGCGAGATTGATTTTTGGTATTTTTATTGCCGATTTTCTACTGAAAGATCTGTTATATCATTCAGAGGTCCTGTTGCAATATGTTGCGAGGCCCCACGATAAAAGGAACTCGAATTTCAAAGTTTTCCATTATGCACATGCTCGAACGATCCTTTGTCAGCCAGTGCTCCGTAAAACATGCAAGACTACAACCTTGATCATTCAATAAATACTCGAGTCGATCGATTCTGTTAGTAATGGATTGTACAGTGAAGTTCACTATCTTCAATGAGTGGTAACTTTGGTTGGCTTGAAGTTTCAAACGAGCCTGTTTTGTTCTCACGAAAAAAACTGTATCTTGAGACCGTGACTCCCGATGGCCAATTCGATGACTTATATAGCTGATCCAGAATGTCCATATCAGTTTCAAGGCGGAAAGAAATGCTTTTGGCCCCGTCGCGAACTGGGCATGCTTCGACATCAACATTTTCGGTATTGAACTTGTGTGACACGTAGCGCCATACTCTTGAAACCATACGTCCTCCATATCATCCTCTTCAACTTTCGGGAACAAAAAGGTAACGTTCGCCATTGACGGTAATGACGGCTCCTTGCTCATTTTCAAAGAAAAATGGGCCTATGAAGCCTCCGGACCAAAAACCGCACCAAACTGCCACTCGCTGAGGATGCATAGATGACGTGTCGATTTTCCGTGCCCCAAATGCGACAATTTTGCTTGTTTACATACCCTCCGAGGTGAAAATGAGCCTAATCGGAAAAGACGATTTTTCGGTAAAAATGTTCATTGCCCATCCAGCGAAGCTAAATCGCATTGGATGATCATGAGGCTTCAGATCTTGAACCAATTGAACTTTATAAACCTTCATACTGACGTCTTTATACAAAATTCGACATAAAGACGTACGTGAAATGTTCAATTGTTACGAACGATGACGAGTTGATGTTGATGGCTGTTCGACCACACTTTGAGCCACAGCTGCAATATTTTCCTCCGAACGCACTGGACGAGAATGTACGCGAGTTGCTTTGTCCAATAACGAGCCACATTGACGAACTCACTTCACAAATTGATCTATAAACTGAATTGATGGCACTTTATTTCCACCGAAAATTTTTCGCAGATTTCTTACAGTTTGAGTCGAAGATTAAGAACTTTGGACATATGTTTTTAATATTTCCCAAGTTTCTTCAAGCAAAAAGCCACCCATTTCGTAAATTTCAAATCTTTAACTAAAAATATGTCACTTCGTAAGGGTCAAATCGGCCCTCTGTTTCAAAATAAGTATGGGTTCAAATTCCAAACGCTAGATTGCCCACCCCGTAGTTATGACGTCTAAAATATCTCCCACATTTACAACCCAACCTGTGTATTCGAAAAGAGGACGTAGATGACAAAATAGATATCATACCGACACCTCACAAATAAGCAAATCCACCAGTGAAAATATTTCCGTCTCCTGTAAAATCACACTATATATATTTATATAAACTTTTATATTTTACTATTCTATTATGGTCTATCATTAAGTAATACTTTGTATGAAATGTATTCAACTCCTAGTGAAGTTCAGAGGATGCTATCAAAATTTTCCAAATGATATCAAGTTCGAAACATGAAAAATAATCATTGAAAGCCTCACCTGCGTCTGAAAAATCCCGATGTACATTCCTTTTTTGACGAGTTATATTATGACTGTCTACCCATCTGAAAATATCCTCGTAGTCGAAATCTGGCTTGAGTTTCTCCATTTACGGATTTTCCAAAAATAAATGCAGCGTCAAAGTTGAAGTTTGTACTATTCTACGCTGTCATCGTTTCCGACAGTTAATGCTATTGAAACGCTTATGATCTTTCGAAAAATGATAGATTCTTCTCGGAAAATTCAAGGAGAGGATGCGTATGAGATGAAATTTGGGAGATTGTAATCTCATATTCACAATAAATCGAGTATACAGAAGTCCCTGAATAAGATAGCAAAAAATGATTGGTTTATCATTTGGCCAGGTTTCACAAAAATTTATTAAAAATACTCGACATATGTTTTGAGTTGTTATCCCATTATCAAGAGTAATACAATACTTAGTTCAAAATGAGTGATTTCACTTATGTTCAACGGCATCAACAATAGGAGGTAAATTGAAGTCTAATTAGTTGTTGCAAATTGGCAGGTTGTTCCTATGAGTGGACATAATTTCAATAATCTCGAAAAATAGTTAGAATTTTTATTTTGGAGAATAGATCTTTCATGTTCTTGAACATTCTTCTCGATGCATCTTCCGGTTTGGCCTATATAGAATGTTTCATATTCACTGCAGTGTATTTTATATACTCCGCTTTCATCCAATAATTTTGTTTTATCTTTATTATTAACCAATAATGAACAGAAATTCTTTTTATTAGTCTTGATGGTGTTAATATTATTTCTGTGTAATATGTTACATATTTTGTTGCCGATATTAGGAATATAGTTAAATGGAAATTTTCTGTGAGATTTCTCAGTAGGCAACGGATAAATGCTCTGCAATAAAAGTTTATGTTGTTTTTGTCTCATTAAGGTATCAATTAATTTTGGTTCATAGCGTTTCTTCATAGCGATTAATTTCAAAACTTGAACTTCATTCTCAAAATCGACAGCTGACAAAGGAATAGAAATCTGTGCACAAATGAATGAAAAGCACTCGATTTGATACTCTGGAATTGAAAACTACTGTTATGAATCAGGGTGTCCCAATAGGTTGGTTCTCTGTATATTTTAAAGGCGTTTGAGTCATCAGCCATACTAATCGACAAGTCCAAGAAGTTCGAAGATTTTATATTCATTACCAAAAATTCATAAGGTAGATTGTCCCATGAGACCTATTGTTTCTTATATAAGTGCTCCACCTTCTAAATTATGTAAATATTTGACTTACTTCCAAATTTGATACAACACAATCCAATTTACTCAATACAAAACTCTATAGAATTAACCAATCACTTGAGTTCTCTAAAAATTCTGATAAATGCTAAAGTATCCTTTGATATAATTAATCTATATCCGTCTACACTCTGCCATGATGTCAAAGCCACAATTAATCAACAACTTCAATCTAAAAGTACTTTAAGCCCAACTCATATAGAAGAAACGATGGCAGCAGTAAAGAACCTATGTCTCCAACTAAGTTATTTCAGGTTCAATAATAAAATATATCAACAATTAGATGGTTTACCTATGGGCTCTCCATTGTCTCCGTTATTAAGTGAAGTATTTATGACAAATTTAGAAAATAGAATTTTCAGTTCCCCCTATATCCTAATCAATAATGTATTTTTATGGTAAAGAGATGTAGATGATATATTCTGTATTTGGATTGGCACAGACAGACAACCTAATATTTTCTTACAGTTTTTAAATTCTTTTCCTAAATCGATTCAATTTACAATGGAAAATGAAAATAATGACTTGGACTTGTCGATTAGTAGCGCTCATGAGTCACTCGCCTTTAAAATATACAGAAAACCAACCTATTCGGATACCCTGATTCATAAAGTAGTTCCCAATCCCAGGGATCAAATTGAGTGATTTTCATTCATTTGTGCACAGATTGTTTTCTATTCCTTTGTCAGCTGTCGATTTTGAGAATGAAGTTCAAGTTTTAAAATTAATCGCTATAAACAACAGCTATGAACCAAAATTAATTGATACCTTAATAAGACAAAAACGACATAACCTTTTATTGCAGAGAATTTATCCATTGCATACTGAGAAATCTAACAGAAAATTTCCAAATAACTATATTCCTAATATTAGCAACAGAATATGTAACAGATTACACAGAAATAATATCAACATCATCAGCACTAATAAAAAGAATTTGGGTTCATTATTGGTTGATAATAAGGATAGAACAAAATTATTGGATAAGCGGAGTATATAAAATACACTGCAGTGAATGTGAGACATTCTATATAGGCCAAATCGGAAGATGCATCGAGAAAAGATTTGAAGAACATAAAAGATCTATTTTCCAAAATAAAAATTCTACGGGTTTTTCGGAGCACTGCATCAATGAAAATCATTTCATAGATTTCGAGAATATCGAACTCATGCATCCAGGTAATAAAGGAAAAAGGATGGACATCTTGGAGAATATTGAAATTACGTCCGTTCAAAGGAAAAATCAGATAATTTGCAACGACCAACTAGACTTCAATTTCCCTCTGTTGTGAATGCCGTTATACATAAGTGAAATCATTCATATTGATCTTAATATTGTATTACTCTTGATAATAGGCTAACAACCCGAAACATATGTGAGGTATTTTCAATAAATATTTGTGGAACCTTTGCCAAGTGATAAACCAAACATTTATTCATTATGTTTCACCAAATATTAAGCGAGAATTCCATATTATTTATCAAAGATAGCAAAATCTCTAAATCTGATGGAAATCGACAAACTAATGCAATTTAACGCCTACGACACTATAATCTTTCTAATTACGATATTTGTTATATCGGAATAATAAAGAAAAAAAGGTGGCAATCGAATCAAATAAAATTTGATCGATGATTCCTTAGAGAGGTGCTATTCAAAGATGATTAATGCATCAGATTCCTTTGATTGTCTATTCGGGTTATGTAAATATAATCTACAATTTTAAGTGAACCAGAATTGGCTGGAGAAGATAAACGTTCATTTTCCTAACATAAATATTCCCATCATTAAACCTTTGAGAAATACAATATACAAGGAAAATGTGTATCGGTGAAATAACCAAATGATTGCTTTCAAATGCTTTCTAACTATAAAGTTTATACGGAGATGATTAGGGTAAATTCGTTAGGCTATAGTTTTTTAAAGTATGATAAAATGTAAAATATTTATGTTATTATGAAATCTTTATTCCTGAAATAATCAGTTATAATCAGTTTTATAAAAATCAACAAAAGCCATAGAGTTTTATGGTTATAACAAAAAATAAAATGCACTTTTCACTTAACCTTAGTTGGCCATCTCTCCCGGCACAAGAGGGGGAGTTGGCCTTAGTGGTACGGGAAAGATGACCACAGCTACATTTGCCTTTTCCCTTCCCTTTTCCAATAATTTTATTTTTCTCAACATTAATTTTTTTCTTTTTACCACATTTGGAACACAATTTGTCGAATTCGGTACAATTTGTATGCACTCACATGTGACGAATAAAACAACGTAGCCAATCTTCTGTAAGTTGTGTTAAATAATCAGACTAGCTCACAGAACATACTCAATGATTCTGATGATTCAGAACCTTCTGTTCATGAAGAATATAAGAGATCTTCGGAGGTCTACCAACTTCTATAACTGACTATTACGCTACCTACTATATGGCAGGATACGTTTTACGAAAAATTAGAGTCTCAGAATGTCAAGTATGTAATGAAGAACTTTTTGCCCCAACAACAACACACCTTTATTACATTCAAGAAATTTTGTGTTAATACGTCTGAGTTAACTTATCCTTCAGTAAAAGTTTCTCAATTCTTAGAAGACATTCACAATAGACTTTACTTTTTCTTGAATAATCAGGGGCATCAGGGGCATCAGGAAAATCTTGCCTTGAGATTCAAAGATAATTACAAGTCTCATTTTTCTCAATTCGATTGTTTTTGAATTTGGGAGGCTTTTACTTGGTAAAAAAAAAAATTCGATTGTTGTCACTTACATTCTGTGAAAGATGAAATTTTTGAAAGGGTTACTCGTCTTCTAATTTTCAAAGTCGTTAAGGATAGAAAGAAGGAAACTGTGGCTTCTGGGACTGAAAGCAAATCCAAAAGGTTTAGAAATAAGTAGGAAATCAATCTTTGATGGGTTCCTTTATATGTGTTCATTGAGATTTTAAAGAGCGGGTTGTCTACACTCTACTATGTGCGCGTTTTTTATTTACCATCGATCTTATACAATCGATAGTACTACACAGGCTGTTTTGTCTGGGCTTTTACACCCTTTTATAATTTACAAACATGTTTTCTAGTCTGTGATATCATTTATTTTCCTCCATGCATCTTTTACACTCATGGGGAAAGAAATTGATATGTGACCAAATAATTAAATTTGTTGGGTTCTTTACACCCTACATTCCTTTTGTTATCCATAATTCATGTTTATTTTGTGATATATACATTGTTATTATTCCAAGATTAGTAATGAGATTGCCCATTTTTACCATGTTAAACAATTTTGAGTGATCTCAAGTTCATTTAAATAAAAATTTGTTGGGACAGTTAGTACTGCGTTTTTCTATTTTCAGAAGCAGTATAGGGTAACTGCCATGAAGGTGGCAGTGAAGGTAGATTACCCCCAACGGGGGACCAATGGTTGCAATGGAGGACCAATATTAGTGGCTGACAATAATATTCCACTATTCCTTTTTCATTTTGAATGTTAGAATGTTCCTTTTTTCTGTGATATGTGATTTATATTTGTGATTTACATGTGTTAAGAATTTATTTTATATTTGGAAATGTTTTGCTACATTTTCTGTAGATATAATAATAATAATAATTTATTGCATTATATAAAAATTACACACAATGCAATGAAGTGAAAAAACCTCACAAAAACCAAAGGCTTGTGGGGGCGATTATATAATTTTTACACATATTTCGAATGAAATTTAACATGAGATTATAGGAATGTTACATCGACTAGGACAGTTTTAAATTCTCGAAACAGAATACGACACAATAAATAGGTAGAGTAAGGTACAACCAGAACAACAGGTCGCAGCTCATCTACAAGTAACATAATTTTTTACATCTATTTAATATCTGATAGTATCTCTCTCTGTTGACGTTTCATCTCCATTTTCTCAAAGAGATTTTAAACTTTTTGAGATTCACAACGCATTGAAGGTACGATGGAAGTTTATTGTACAATCGCAGTGCAAGGTAATGGAAGCTTCTTTGACTAATTGTCGTTTCCATTTTTGGAATGTAAAGCGGAAAATGACCATATCTTGTATTTTTTACGTTTGCAGATGTACTTTGATTTGATATATTAACTTTTAGATTATTATAATAAATAGCAGAATAACTTGTACACGTCCCATGCACCAGATAATTCGTAAAGAAGTATGCTGGGATTATGAATTTCTTTTTTATATATAATTTTGAGTAACCACTCATAACGTAGTTGAGATTCTATTAATGCCGAGTAAAGTCTCGGGTATGCTCAAAATATTCGAAAGCTGTTTGAATTTTGACACCAAACCTCTCAGCTTAGATACCAATTTATTGATATAAGTTTTCCATCTTAAATGAGAGTCCAAATATATACCCAGGTACTTGCTTTCATGTGTGACGGGTATTCTCAAAAGAGAGTCCTCACAGCGAATTTTAAAGGAAGCCCCGAATGGTAGTGATCTTTTATCAAAAGCGAATGGAACATATTTGGTCTTTTCAGATTTTATGATTTTTTCGTTTGAATAACCAGTGGTTTCATTCCAAATGTGTTGGTATTTTTTGGAAATTTCAATCTGAAATAACGACGATTCTTGTTGAAATATCAAATTCGAATGAACGAAGTGACAAGTAAATTAATTTTAGGCACCTGTCAGGTGAGCGTAGCCAGTTCAGCTACTTGATTCAAATATTTCAAAGCATTCTCTGTTAGTTCTTGCAAAATCATCAAAATTCAATATATTCCCAAATTATTTCGGAACTATGAGAGATGGGTATAGTACATGAAATAACGACGATTCTTGTTGATACAATTCCATCTGAAATTTGACGCAAATTCAATTCCTTGATCCTTCTATATTCCCAAATTATTTCGGAACTATGAGAGATGGGTATAGTACATGCTTATACAATTCCATCTGAAATTTGACGCTTCAATTCCTTGATCCTTCTTCTATCCCAAGCAAAAATTGTGTCTGTAGTGCAAAAGATCTACGAGCTACAATTTTTTTAAATGTTCCTCAAAAATCGAGTTTACAACAAAAATAATTAAATCTGTCAAAAGTTTTGACAGATAAGTGCCAACAAGTTGGGTATTTTATGCCTTGCTCAAATGTCGGTTCTAGATGTATAGTAAAAAAGGTAGATTGCCATTTGAGATAACAAAGTGATGACCCACTTCCGGTATAACCGGAAATGGTATCACTTCGAAAATATTTCGCTTCAATTGGAAATCGCTAATTATGGCCGCGTACAAAATTTCAGCTTGATATTGTAATTGGAACTCAAAAAGTTTTTAACAGACGGTCCCGGTGGATATCCCTGTATATAAAGCGTCTGGTTGGCCTGACTCAATATTAAGTATTGAAGACACAACTTCGTTATGGGGTGCCTCAGGGAACAGTCCTAGGTCCAATAATGTTCAGTATTTACATAAATAATTTGTTTCCTTTGGATATCACAGGCCAAATAATAAGTTTTGCTGACGATACGATTGTGTTCTATTCCCAAAAAAAGTGGGACCAACTCATGCGGACGGCAGAATGGGACTTTGTCTCCATTAAAGCATGGATGAATCAACACTTGTTGACCATAAATTTTGAAAAGACCAAATATGTTCCATTCGCTGTTGATAAAAGATTACTACCATATATATATATATATATATATATATATATATATATATATATATATATATATATATATATATATATATATATATATATATATATATATATGCATGTTTGATAGCAAATACACAGTTCTGCAATCCATGGGAGACGTAAATAATCAATAATAATACAAAATTGCAAATTCGTATTAACATTGCATAAAATTATTTTTTCGACAATATGAATATATATATATATATATATATATATATATATATATATATATATATATATAAAAATATATATATTCATATTGTCGAAAAAATAATTTTATTTTAATTGTGTATTTGCTATCAAACATGCAACACAATCGGCTGCATCTGTCGTATTCAGAATTTGATTTTTTCACAGTTTCAAGATTGAAGACTGAGGACAGACAAACAGGTAAGGACGTGAAACGTCTTCACCAATAAGTATTTAATACGTCGAATATTCATTTTCTTCAAGAAAAGAATTCGAAATTTCTAACTTGTATACTTATGTTGTGTTAAATAATATTTTTTAAAATTCATTTCACTCATTAAACATTCAACCAAATCTTAAACCCAAATCTATTTTCATTTTATGGTTAACTATGGAAATTAAAACTTCTGTGGAAATTCAATCAATGCAAGATACAATCAGTTTCTAGAATGCTGATAATCAACAATGCAGGTAGGCAAGTGATAGAACAATAACTTTAACTCTTCTACCGGTATCGAGGTTCCCCTTCCGCGGAAAGGTGAAAGTACTCCAAACCTAGTCAGTTTAGTTGAACAAGTCATCCATTTCGGTAAACGGAGGTCGTACTCCGGTCTTTCATCGCTTCTTAGCTTCTAGTATTCGAGCTTTTTCTAGTCAAAATGTAAGTATTACTTATAAATTGTATTAATTTTCTCATCAAAAATAGCGTTGGGAAATGAATACTAAAATTAAGCGACCATATACAAATGTTAGACACAAATAAATGGGTACAGTAACCGAATGTATTAACATTGAAAATTCAAATTAATAATTCAAAGAGATTATTAATGCAAATTGCATTTACATTATACATTTCTTCTCTCGTTCGATAACCATTAGAGAAGGAAGAAAACTGATTCAGAAAACATTTTTCTTCGATAAATATTCTATAAAATTGAATTGAATGAACGACATTTCATAATTTGGTTTTCTTTTTTACTGAGATTTCAGAAATTTATGAAAAAGTACAAAACGAAATTTAATTTAAAATTAAAAGACTTTCAGTAAATAAATATAGTTTTATGGTGTATGTTATACATGATCTTTCTGATTATTTGAATACAAAAATCAATCTTTTGCGCAGGATATTTCTGTTGTACCTATATGTGATTGAAGGACTACTTTTCAAAATTCTGGCAGCAAAATTTGAGAAAATCAGCTAAATGGAAATAATTTTCATTATAAAAATATTTCACATTATAGAAATAATTAATATCAACTGAATTATCCAAGAAAATAAACATCGTAGAGAAGAAATATACATTCCTGACAAAAACAAAACCGAAAGATTTTTCTGCATTACACATCACATGGGAGATTCAAAATGTTTTCTACTCTAACTAGCGCAGGTGTCCGCGCTAAAGGGCCCATTAGAAATATTTTGAGAACGGGTTTACCAATCCATCTCAAATTTTGGGATAAGAGTAAATGGATAGTGATCTAAATTTTGCAGAAGTTTTCATACCGGTACCACTTCCGGTAATACCGGATATCGACTACAACTTTGCTTTATCGAATGGCATGCTTTACTTTCCAATTTTTTTTAAGAGCATCCCTATCAAGCATCTTTAGTTAAGATTTGCCCTATCTACAACCATGAAGCAATGATTTTTTTCATCAAAATTTTCGGTGTTATAGTGTCATCCTCTTTACTTAACAAAAATGACACAGATTTGAGTAAGGTTATAAATTTTTTAGTTTAACGAACGTATTTTTTGATGCTATGTTCTATACAGGGTGCTCAAAGACCATTGTCAACTTAATAAAACTGAATTATCAAAAACGCGTTTTTTGATTTTTGAATACGAGTACCTATGTTTTTTCCTTTAGTAGAACAATAATTCAATTTAGTACTGATCAGTATAAGGTATCCCTGAAAAAGAATTATCACTAATTTTGTTTTTATAAAGTTCTTCTGTTAACTAAAATGACAAATGGCAAATACTCGAATGAGAATATTATGAATTAATTTATCTTATTAATGTCGAACCAGACAGAAAAGTACCTGAATTTACGAAAGAAAACAATTCTGAAAATTATGTAGTAAGTTTCAATGCTAACGACGAAGAAATTGCAGTTACGGTCTTGGGTTATTCTTATGCCAATCCGTATGCGTCTGTACGTGCTGCTGTTACGGATTTGGGGATAGTACGTACACCGATTTATAAAGTTTTGAACAAAAATAATTTCCACCCCTACACTTTCTCATGTCATCGATAAATCGAGAGACGCGGTGGTTAGGATTGATTTCTGCAAAATGTTGATGGTTCACATTCAAGAAACCCCAGACTTCTAACAAAACATTATATAGACTGATAAGCCAAATTTTTGAGAGAAGCTATTTTTAATCGGAATAATTCCCATATCTGGACCATCCAAAATCCGCATCAAACTCGGGAGCGAAATTTCCAACATTGTTTTAGCTTCCATGTTTTCTGTTTAATGTACAAAAACCAATGTCGATATTTGCTTTATGAAGAAAACTTGAGTGATGTCAAATAGATTTTAGCTACATTTGTTTCGGAATTCTGGACACTCTCCCATTAAATTAAATGAGTGTGTTTCATGTTGGTACCAAGTCGATGGTGCTACGGCTCATTGCACGACTCGAGTATCGGAAGAATTAACCAACTTGTTTCACGACAGATGGATAAGAAGACTGGGTCCTTGGAATTGGCCGACAAGATCACCGAATCTTAACAATTGTATTTTCAACTATGGGGGGACCCAAAGAACAAAGTGGATTGAAAAATGTTTAGAAAACAGTGGTGGATGACTTGAATATTTGGTTTGATGTCATTTTTCTACGTTGTTAAAGTTTGCAGTATTCAAAGAATTTTATTTTTCATAAAAACACACACCATAAAAATTGTCGCATCACCTGGTATGCTGAATTCCACAATCGATTAAGTAGCTCGATCGGAGTTTCTTTGTCAACATATTAGGGAAAAAAAAACTTATCTATGTAGTAACATGTTTCCATATGATCTCAAACACGTCTGAAACAAGAATGAGTTTATTTATTCAATTTCTCTTCAGCTTTCACGCTAAATTAAAGCAAGTTTTCTGTGTCTCTTGTTGATTTTCGAATCTTTGAATGTTATTGTAATGGCTGCTGAACGTCCTGGACGCTATTTGAGTGATCATGAAGTGGTAAGAATTGTAACACTTCTAGAGGAGGGGTGAAACAAACGTTACGTGGCTAACTCGTTAAATGTTCACCAAAGCACTATTTCAAGAGCAATTAATCGGTACCACGAAACAGGGGAATATGGAAGAAGGGCCGGACAGGCATAACAGCACCAGTTGATGATGGTTGGCTTCGTTTAACTGCACTAAGAGCTCTGCACTGTACGGCTAGAATGCTACAAAATGAACTTGCACTTTCCAGAAATGTGCATATTTCATTTCAAACTGTTAGGAACAGGCTCAGAAAAGACGGGTTTCTACCGGCTTGCGTCTCACCGGAGAGCATCGAGTTGCAAGACATCAGTTTGCGAAAGAACATGCAAATTGGGGTATTCCAGAATGGTCGAATGTTCTCTTTTCTGACGAGTCCAGGTTCTGTCTAGTATCAAATGATAGATACATGCCTGTATACAGACGACCTGGGGAACAGTATCAGCAATGCAATATCCGGCAAACCGAAAACTTCGGAGAGGGATCAGTAATGGTGTGGAGAGATGAAGAACTCTGAAATATATTCGGAAAACTTAGGTGGATTAAAATATTTTCAGTTCGATTTCATTCCATAGAACTGAGAGGGTAAGATTTGAAAAATAAAAGTATTCAATGAATAAGATTCATTCTTTTTAATGTTCATTGTGTACCTCTCAATTCGGAACCAACTTTACAAAGTGCTCATTCATCGAAAACGAAATCAAAATCTTGGGTTCTACATCTAATCTTTTTGTCTTTGGTTTTCGTATTATGGGATATTATGTTTAACTTAGATTTCTCGATGTAGTGGGAAAGAGGTAGCTATAGAGTAAATAATGGATTGAATGCAAAAAAAAAATTCATCTATTTCCTCTTTGGACATTCTGTTTTCTCTAGTCGATTATTATTCACATTTTAAAATGTTCAAGAAAAATTCAATTTCGTAAACACTGAGATATTTCAACATTTTCTGCATGTATTACTCCTCTCAAGATGAAACTAGTGTTTTGCAGATTCTTCTGCTGTCGTGAATAAACTATGCGGAAAACGAACCATCATTGATCTAGGTCAGTCGAATAATTTTCATCATCAAATGATTTCGGTGAAGTTAATGATTGAAAAAGATTTTAACATCTTGTTAAATTCCGTAGATCTCACCAGAAGGAAAAGATTTAGGAACCTGTTACCTCATAGCAAAATCTTTTCCAAGAAGTTCTCCCAAAGTCGTAGGGATAGGTGAAGTAGTTTGTTAAATATCAATCCTTCAAGTTACACTGAAATTTGAATAGCCTAACGTTATTGAAGCAGTTTAATTTTTGAAATTTTTTTTCGGTAGTTCATGTTGAAACTTTTCACCCAGTAACCAAGCAAGAATAATATTAGTTAATTTTTTGAAGAAAATCACTGTCTTTACTTTCAAGTTTCTCATCAAATAATTTCGTAAGAACAAACAGCGGTATAGAGCCGAACTGAAAAGCTAGGTAAGTTTCGCTCTCATCTTACCGAAATGAGTAGTCGGTATAAGGCGCAATCATCTCTAGTTTTCTTGATGGAGAAATACCATACATATACAGTCACAGTCCTGTGAACAATTGTTCGAAAAATCTTAAACATTTTCAATTTTTTCATAAACGACAGAATGTGAATGTAATTTGAATGCCACCTTTTCAATTTTACTAAAAACTAATACAAATAAATTAAAAAAATAGAATTTCAAATAGATCCCGAGCTTTGAAGGTTTCACGTCTCATCTCAATCACCTCACAGAAAAATATTGACAAATTTTCCCATTTCGTACCTCCGACGTTATTTCCGATTAAAATTGATTCTGGAAATCACTTACTTGATAATTTAAAGAAAAACAATTTCTAATCAAAAAATGTTTCGAAAACGACCAGATAGAATGATAGCAGATAGGCAATGCACATTGCACACCTCATATGTACAAATATTATTTTTATAAAATACAATGAGCCCTGAAGTACTGAAACGAAGAGCAACAAGAAGAATTTTTCAATTTCAATTTATTCAATCGCCCCGTAGAGAAACGTTATTCTCTAGATAATTTCAAAAGACACAATTCTCCATTCATAAGTTCTCCTTTAAAACAACCTATTATATTATTGATATTGCAAATCGATAATGATAACAGATTATAAATATATGAGTCAATACTTTCTTATACAATTTGAATAATAAAAACAAATACTGTGTTTTAAGGAATTTACTTAATAATTGCGATTCGTAACGCATTTCACTTCACCGTAGCTTCTTCAGACGAATGAATGTACAGAAAATATAAATGAGAATATAAATATAAATGTTCTTGAGTAATTAAAAGCTTATTGGGTTGCTTCTTCTTAAGTGGTTATTTATGACAGCTATATCCAATAAAATTAAGGAATAGATTGCTCCTTGAAAAGATACCGGCTTTTTGGCTTTGTGGTATTTCAACATACTACTAAGATGTGCAGTTCATACTCAGAATATATGATTCTACTCAATGTGCTTGAAAAACAGATTGACTCCCAATTACATACGGTTGAAGACACATAACAACAGTGGGCCAGCAAGAAGAGCAATCGAGAAATGCCAATGCATTTGGCTCAAAGAGGATATGAAGATCCAGTATAACAGGAGGATCGTTGCCAACATATATTTGAAGGTAATCCATACGGAATTATTGTTTAGATTGCACCCTGTTGAGTTTGATATTTTAGACTCTGAATCCAGATACGATGTCAAAATTTTAATTCATAAAAAGTTTCAGCAAAAACAGAAAAAGTTGAATTCACTTAAATTCAAAACTTCTCCTACCAAACCTTCAACTGATAAATTTTCAGACCATAAATTTTTTGACAGATTCACTAATTTAACTGATACCGATTTTACACAACCACAAAAAGATCTATCAGAAAAATGATTCAAACATAATTTACATTCAAAACATAATAGAACTAATTTTGAACGGTTAGGCATAGACTCCGAAATCATTTTCAAAAACTCCAAAGATAATATTTTAGCCAAACATCAAACAGCAAAAATCATCAAAGAAGACTTTTCAAAATTATCACCTCATTGCAATTCCGATTATAAGATAATAAAAACAATTCGTGAAAATAGTACCAAGAACGATTTAGTATTCACTAAAGCAGATAAAGGTAACACCGTCATCGCGATTAGTAAAACCGATTATATTTCTAAAACTGAAGAATTCTTAACAGCCGGAAACTATATAACATCAACTAAGGATCCTACCGCAAAATTTCAAAAAGTGGTTAAAAACATTTCGACAGCAAAATCATTAATTACAGACCACGAAAAATATAAATTCAACTCCAATCCACAATCCCCCGAATTATATTCGTTGATAAAACTTCATAAACCTAATTACCCTATTAGACCTGTTGTTTCTTATGTAACGGCACCTTCTTTCAAACTTTCAAAATTCCTCAACGACTTGCTAATAAAACATTGCAATTTTAAATCTAAATTTTCGGTCAAAGATTCATACGAACTAATTGCCAATATCAAAGATACCATTATACCACATAATTCCAAACTCATTTCTTTCGATGTTAAGAATCTATTTCCCAACATTCCTCCGAAAGATACCTATTACCAAGTTGAAGAATTATTAGAAAAGAATCATGTCAATACTATCATTAAATCAGATATTCTTTCATTACTACAAATTTGTTTAGATCAAAATTATTTCCATTTCAATAACAAATATTATACTATTGAAGACGGCTTGATTATGGGCAATCCATTAAGTCCTTTGTTAGCAGAAATATTCATGAATAACTTAGAGAAATTAATTCATAATCATCCACTCAGTAAATATTGTTTATACTGGTATCGCTATGTAGACGATATCATTATTTGCTTCACAAGAACAGATAGACAGTTAAAATTTTCGAAAATCATATAAATTCATTACATTCAAAATTGGATTCACAACCGAAATAGAAAGCAATAATTCGATAAATTTCTTAGACTTAACAATTTCGAATGAAAATGGAAAACAAGTTTTCGCAATTTACCATAAGCCGTCACATACAGATATTATAATACATAACTTGTCGTGTCATCCATATCAACATAAAATGTCAGCATTTAATAGTTTTATTCATAGGTTGATTAACATCCCGTTATCACCAGAAAATTTCAACAAAGAATTAAATTCGATTAAACAAATAGCCGAAAATAATGGATACAATCCCAAACTAATAAATAATATTTTAAATGAAAACAAAGTAGAATCGCATTGAATGAAGTTTACCCTGTCGATAAATTGAAACAAAAATTCAACACCTTAACCTACATTGGCATTACAAGTGAGAAACTGAGATCATTCTTGAGTAGCAATAATTTCAACATAACTTTCCAAACTAATAATAATTTAGGCAAATATATAGAAAATAATAAAACCAAACCAGGTAAAAACAATAAATCAGGTGTTTATAGATTGAATTGCAATGACTGTGATAATTTCTACATTGGTAGAACACATAGAAATTTCAATATTAGAATATCGGAACATAAACGCAGTTCTTCAAATAAAAAATCAGATTCAAATTACGCAAATCATCTCTTAGAAATAATCACTCTTTCGACCCACAGTTTGAAATTTTGCATACAGATAATAAATATTGGAAGGTAGATCTTTGGGAAACTTTAGAAATCAATAAATACAAACACTGAGGTAGACTCATCAATGAACAAGTCGATTTAAGCCCTTCATCTCTATTGAATCTCTTCGGGGAGCAATCTATTCCTTAATTTTATTGGATATACCTGTCATAAATAACCACTTAAGAAGAAGCAACCCAATAAGCTTTTAATTACTCAAGAACATTTATATTTATATTCTCATTTATATTTTCTGTACATTCATTTGTCTGAAGAAGCTACGGTGTAGTGAAATGCATTACGAATCGCAATTATTAAGTAAAATTCCTTAAAACACAGTATTTGTTTTTTATTATTGATAATGGAATTTTACCAAGTAAAAGCCTCCCAAATTCAAATGTATACAATTTGATACTAACTATACCCACTAGCCTCTAAACCGTGTTGCCAAATTTCAGAGGACACAAAGTAAGAAACAAGTATGGATGGCCAATAGGACGATATTCATATTTTGCTGTATATGCGTATATATCGGTGGCTCCCCTATAGAAAGTTCGCTGAACACCATAGTATATCTGAAGATGTGTACCAATATGCCTCCTAGCTAAAGCTTGGATTTGAGGCCCTAGCATTGTATTGAACTCGACCGTGATAATATACATTGGGATATCATTTGGAATCCGGATTTTCGCATTCTCATCCGATTTTTGGGACAATATTTTGAATTCGATAAGATTAATATATTTGACATTTCGTGTTCGGTTATGCCGGAAACGATACCAACTTTCGATTTTCAAATAAGACACCCTGTGTTTTTCTGCTTATTTTAATTGTTCATCTCATACTTCGACCGTTTGACATATTTTTCAAATAAGAACAAAACACAATCTTTTTTTTTGCAATTTTCATCTTTTGTTCTAGAAGGCCATGAACAGTGACATCTATCACGATAAACAACATTGTATTTAAAAATTTAATTGCTCATTTTTACGGGGTGTCAAAGTTTTTCTATTAATCAACTTTAAAAATGTAGAATAATAATATAAATCATATTCAAATAATTTTATGATTTTCAGGCCAAATATTCATACATTTTTCGTGGTATTGTATGGAAATGAAAATCCAAAAAAATCTGATAGTTAACAATTGTCTAGCTTCTTGAAAAATTAATGAGAAACTTCGTTCATTTCAGTATACAGATGACGCCATAATTTTTTCATATTTTGAATTTTATATTTAATGCAATAAAAGAGTTATTTATGATACAAAACTCACTCTGGAGGCTCTTCATAAATGTTGTGAAGGCACGAGCCTTGTTGTCAATGTTACATGAAAATCATATACAGGGTGCTTCAACGAAAACTGAACAGAGGCTATATCTACCAAGATATTCATTTCTGATCAAAACGCAATAACAAGTCCATTTTTGTTTCAAGGAAGACATCTTTTGGGGTACAATACTTGCCTGAAATATCAACCACCTAAGCAGGGGTTGCAATCCTTGACCATTTTGAATGGGGAAGATGGGTCGAGTGATGACTCAAAAGAAAGGTGGTATGTTTGTCTACATTGCTTTGAACGAATTTACATTTTTAATTGAAAACTGTAAAAAATACAGGGTGAGCAATTGAAGGATAGGGAAGACTATTTCCCTGAGACTGTTCAAGTTTCAGTGAGGTAAAATGGAACAGATCCATGCTGATGAATGGCAGTCATCATCAAGTACCATCCTCATCTCGAATTTCAACCCCTGAAGCAGGGGTGACAATCCTTGAAAATTTGGAAGAGGGTAGATGGGTCGAGTGATAACTCGAAAGAGAGGTATTATCTTTGTCTGCATTCCCGTGAAATAATTTTCATTTTTGATTGAAAACTGTAGAAGATACAGAGTGAGCCACTGAAAAATAGAGAAGACTATCGCCCCAAGACTATTGGAGTAATAGTGCGAAAAACTGGAATAGATTCATTTAGATCAAAGATGACAGCCTTTGATCTGGAATGAATCTGTTCCATTTTTTGCACTAATACTTGAAAAGGTCAGGGCGATAGATAGTCTCCATTTCTCCATTTCAATCAAAAATGAAAACTCGTTCACGGGGATGCATAAAAAGATAATACCTTCCTTTCCAGGTATCACTCGACCCATCTACCCTCTTCCAAATTTTCAAGGGTGGTCACCCCTGCTCTAGGGGTTGAATTTGAGATGGGGATGGTACTTGATGATGACTACCAATGATCAGCATGGATCTGTTCCATTTTACTTCACTGAAACTTGAATAGTCTCAGGGAAATAGTCTTCCCTATCTTTCAGTTGCTCACCCTGTACCTTTTACAGTTTTCAATTAAAAATTGAAATTCGCTCAAGGCCCTGTAGCCAAAGATACCACCTTTCTTTTGAGTCATCACTCGACCCATCTTCCCTATTCGAAATATTCAAGGATTGCAACCCCCGCTTAGGGGGTTGATATTTCAGGCAAGTTTTGTACTCCAAAAGATGTCCCCCTTGAAACAAAAATTGACCTGTTTTTGCTTTTGATCAGAAATGAATATCTTGGTAGATATAGCCTCTGTTTAGTTTTCGTTGAAGCACCCTGTATAATAGAGATGGTGCTTTTTGATTTTATAGTTATTAATATTTTCTGAATTATGTTCGAAGACCTGAACAGCTATTTTTTCACCTTAAATTGTTTTTTGCATGTACTGGCAAAACATTTGAATAGATCTTTTAGATATTAATCCAAGCCCAATGAGCTAACGCTCATATTTTTAGGAACTTTATAAGACCAATTTGAAAATGATGTATGTTTAGGACGAACCCTGTATAATACAGCAATTGTTAGCGTAAAAAAACTGTTTATGATGTACTAACATGCGCCATTCTCTGAATCATCACGCACATAAACAATTATAGTGTTCGGAGCACCTTAATTCAATATCACTTTTTTCTGCGCATAATTCAAGAGATATAAATCGGACAATATTTTTTTTATAAGGTATACCATATTCTAATGCCCAGCTATTCAGTAGCACAATTATACTTCACAATAATAAATTGTCATGTCATGAATGAAATGATATGTTTAGCTTTTCTTTCATATACCCATTCTAATCATGGGAGATAATAATTTAATGACATAATGACGATTCGAGAGAAATATGAAATGAGACTATTTATAATGCATAGTACGGCATATACGAGGGATGTTTCCTAAGTTTTAACAACGATGTCGAGATAGTGGACTTTTGAAATACAGAGGATAACGAAAATAGTCAAAGAAGGGAATACGATCAACAACCCCAGTGAGATAGATGATCTCTTCGAGGATTTCTTTTCAAAAAAGACTCACCGCAAACTTCGAGAACATTTCGGCCAAAAACCTGCACATCTCGTACAATTTTTAAAAATACTTTTTTCTTCAGTCCCATTGACGACAAATATGTCAAATTTGTTCTCCGAAAAACACTAAAAGTGCCGGTCCCGACGGGATCAATTCGGGGATACCAAAAGCTCTAGAAGAAGTCATAGCTGAACCGATTGCTTTTCTAATCAATGTATCTGCGTCAACGGGGGTTTTCCTTTCCTGCTCAAGATAGTAGCTGTTGTACCTATTTACAAGAAGGGGGACAATACCGATCTGATGAACGACAGGCCTGTTTCGATCTTAAACACACTATTAAAAGTGATGGAAAGAGTCTTTTGTGACAAAATGTTGGCTTTTTAGCAGAGTATAATCTGCTGGCTGACGCACAACATGATTATAGAGCTGGGAGATCACCGGAAACAGCAACTCTCAAATTCATGAACTTTGTCTACGATAATCTAGATCAGGGTCTAGCAGTAGCAGGAATTTTCTTCGATCTTTCAATTGCATTCGAGGTTTTCTTTTTCAACTTTATACTGAATAAATGTTATGCATTGGGATTCAGGGGTGTTATGCAGGACTGGCTTAAATCTTATTTGAGTAAGAGGTCATCTTACGTTGAGGTAGACAGTTCACATTCTGTGAGTTATGCAGTGGGCACAGGCGTTCCTCAGGGGTCTGTGCTGGGGTCACTCATTTTTCTATTTTTCGTCAACGAGTTACCCCAGGTGATTTGTAGTAATGTTATGGTTATGTTTGCTGATGATACCTCAGTGGCTCTAGCAGCGCAGACTCCTGAGGAGCTTGTTGCGAAAGTCGAGAGTGTGGCGGGGAGTGTGGGTGTCGATCAAACGGTTGGTGGTGAATCAGAGAAAAACTGTTGTGATGAGGTTCTCCCTCAGATCAAGTCAAGGAGGAATTTTTCAGTTGAATGGTAGTAATATTCAATCTAGTCCTCAAACTCGAGTTTTGGGGCAATACATCGACGAAACGGATATTCATATAAATACAGTGTGCAAAAGGATCAATTCTGCTCACTTTGCCATTCTGAGATTGGGGGTTGTGCTGAATCAGAGGACTTTGTTATCAATTTATTATTCCTTAGCGTACTGTCATCTGTCTAGTAATGTATTTTTATGGGGGGACTCGGCGGGTGTTTAGGTGTCAGAAGAAACTCATGTGGGTAATTTTTGGATTACAGCCTACAGATAGATGTAGACCATATTTTCTGCAAAATTCAGTTCTCACTTTTCCCTGCATTTACAAGTTGGCTGTAATTTCGTTAACTAAGAAAGAAACATCTGAATTAGTTGCAGACGAACTCAACAAACCACGGTTTTGGTACTCGATCTGAAAATATGCTTAGAACCATGCTCCATTACACTAGCAAAATCGAAAAGTCACCACTTTATGTGAGATCAAAATTCTTCAACAAATGGCCAGTTAGGTACAGAGTTGTGGCATATGAGCCATTTAGGAAAAACGTTAAAAAGCTATTGATTTCAGAGAGTTATTACACTGTATCAGAATTTCTGGACAGACAGTTTAATTTAATGATCTTCCTTTTGATCCTATTATTTGTATTTTCGTATATTATTGTTATATTTATTTGTTATTTATTACTTGACGTGTACATCCACACTTTCGTGGCCTTACGTACTGAATAAATCATTCATTCATTTCGCAGATGGTTCCTCAAGCCATTTTATGACGAAAAGTTCTCATGAACATATGTCCACAAACGCTTCGTTACCGAAACACAGTGTTGAAATCTTCAGAGATTTTAAGTTTTTTCATTTCAAACAAATTCGGCACATAGCCGCCTTTTCAAAATCTACATAATCAGATCACAGAAATAGTTATGAAAATCTACAGGCTGGTACTTCTTCAGAGGTCACCTGTCTTTTTCAGCCCTATAACTTTTTATCACTACTCCTCGGGTCATTCAAAATTTTTTTTATAAATTTTCCATTAATTTTTCAATCTTTTTTATATATTGCATTTTTCCATATCTGCCACAGTTTTTGTGTGAAAATTGATCAGTTTCATGTGTTCGGTGATTTATTTCTATTGCAGACGACTGTCATGTTGATTTCTTTCATTGACAACTCTGAATTAATTTTTATTAAGTCGCTTTCGTTGATATTTCGCTGATAGGCAGTGATAGTTGAAGCGACTTTTTCGAAATTTCATTAAGTTGGAGGTTTATCCAAACGCAGAAATGGCTGACAGGTATTTCGTTTATGGCCCCCCTAACGTCAATTCCTTAGAAGCTGAGAGACATGCTGAGATATACCCTCAAAGTGTTGCTACTCATCATACTTTTTTCAAACAGGTTCATCAACGTCTTCGAGAATCTTCTTCTTCTTCTTCTTTTTCATGAACCCATAGCCATCCAGTCCTGGTAGTAAGCCTCCTCTTTCCCCTTCCACGCGGAGCGGTCCTGGGTGAACTGCATCCACTCTCTCCCCGCAATTCTCCGGATGTCATCTGCTACGCGCCACGTGTCCCGCCCATCGCCATTTCAGTCCGGCAGCAGACGCCACTACGTCCTCAACCTAAGTCTTTTGTCATTCCTGACTCGATCACGGATGCTTATGCCCAGCATGTAGCGCTCCATTGCCCTCTGTGTCACTCTCAGCATTTGCGCATCACTTCTTGTCAGTGTAATGGTCTCCATACCATATGTCATAACCGGTAGGACACACGCATTATAGGCCTTTCTTTTGAGATTTATTGATAACTTCCTATCTCTGAGAATGTGTTTTAGGTTGCTGAACGCTGCCCAGGAAGTCCTACTCTTCTGTTTAGATCTGCCGTTTGATTTTCTCTGCCAAGATGGATTTTGTGACCAAGGTAGACATAGTCTTTTACGTTCACAATGGCTGAATTTTCCACCACAATTATATTTTGCGAACGGGTCATGACTTTTATTTTACTTAGGTTCATCTTAAGGTCAACACTCTTTCATTTAGTTGTTGGAGCATGGTTTCCAGTTCTTTGAGGACTGTGTGAATCAACACAATATCGTCAGCAAAACGCAGATGGTTTAAGTAAGATCCATTTATGTTAATTCCTGTTTCCTCTGTGCTAATTCCTCTTTCCTCCCAGTTCAGCTCCTTCATGGCGTACTCGAGTACAAGGGTAAACAGCTTCGGGGATATGGTATCACCCTGCCTCACCCTTCTCATTATAGCGATTTTTTTCCGTCTTCCAGTCTTCATTAAGAGTGACTTGCAGGCTGGGATTGTTGTATATCTCTCTAATTAAATTTTTATACCTTGAGTCTTTCCGCGCTTGGTTCATACCCTCCAGTACTGCCCAGACCTCGATACTGTCAAAAGCTTTTTCATAGTCCACAAATGCTGAGCGGCATATTATATTCGTTGCACTTCTCCACCAAAGTTCGCAGTGAATAAATATGGTCAATTGTGCTGAAACCCGCTTGCTCGTTCGGCTGGTTAAATGCTAACCTCTTGGTTAGTATTTTCGTCAGCAACTTGTAGAGGTAATCTGATCGGTCGATAATTGCCTATGTAAGCTGCATCACCCTTCTTGTATAATATGACCACTTCGGCATTCTTCCACTGCTCAGGAATTCTTCCCTCTTCAAGTCACTTGTTGAACAGCATGCAGACAGCTGTCTCCAGCTGGTCCCCTCCCTTTTTGAATATTTCAGGGATGACTCGGTCCACTCCCGGGCTTTTTCTACTTTTCATCTGGTTGATTGCGGCTCTGACTTCACATCTTGTAACTTCCGGCAGGTCTTCCGAACCGACATTTAGAACTTTATCAATGCACGGTCCCCCATGTGATGGGGTAGGAACTTTTTCAGAATATAGCTCTTTGTAGAAGTCTTATATTATGTTAATTATTTCTGTTTTTTCATATTTAGCATTATTGTTGGTGTCCTTCAACTTGTGTATTCTTTTTTTCCTTTTGAAAGATTCTTTCTGAGTGTTCTTAAATTCATGTTATCTGCTATTGTCTACTCCACCATTTGTGTTTTTCTGTTTCTACCATCTCTACGTATTGCCTTCTTTATAATCTTGTTTAGCTCCTCGTGCTCTTGAGACTCCATGTTTGTGTTCCGTCTCCTTTCTATAAGAGCTAGCGTTGGAGGAGAAAGTTTTGAATTTTGAATCCTCCTTCTACCACATATTTTCTTTATAGAAGTAATTAGTCCATCAGTAATAATATTGCACATTTTGTTCAGGTCAGTAGACTGATTTATTAGCGACATCTTCACACTGAGGTTCTTTTGAAATTCATCTTTTTGGCTTTCTTACTCCGCTGTCGTTGGGCGGAGGGGTTTTTGAAACCATCTTGGCTGTTTCTAATCGAGAAATAGGTAGCTTCAAAACTAGAAAACATGATTGTGGTCGCCAACGGGATATTAGAATAGCAGACTTAGAAAAAATGTACTTGGTTCAATTGACGAGAACCCGATACCAGCACTAAGAAAATAGATTTGCAGCTACATGTTAATCATACGACGGTATTAGCCATCTAAAAAGAACAGCTCTTATATCCATATTATGTACGAGTCCAGCTATTGTTACCTCTCGATTTTCCTAATCGTCTTGCATTTTCGCTTTGGATGCTAGATTTGATCTGCCAACAGCCTGAACTTCTGGACGAATCTAACCTTACCTAACCACAACAACCTCACGGAAGAGAGAGCTTTCGTTGAATCTCATCACCAGGAACAATTTTCTTTGAACGTGTGGATTCGAATCATTGAGGATCACCTAATTCCACATTTTCTCCATCCTAGATCGATTGGAGACTCATGCACTCAGTTTCTGATCGGAGAGCTGCTGAGTCGACTTAATCCTACTTTTTTAGGTGACAGGGTGCGAATGTGGTACATGCACGACGGCCTCCTGCTCATTTTAGTATAAGAGCATATCAACATTTGAACAAAACATATCCAGATAGTTGGATAGGCCGAGGTGGACCTCAATTTTGGCCAGCTCGTTCACCTGATCTGAATCCAATAGATTTTTCTACTTCGGTGAACAGAACTCCTTTACAGGACGTAGAATACTTAAGAATCCGCATTATCATTTATTCTATGATATGATATGAAGATTTATATACCGACGTCTAAACTTCTGTGTAATGGAACAATTTTCTTTGAACGTGTGGATTGAAATGATTGGAGACCACCTAACTCCACATTTTCTTCCACCTAGATTGAATGGAGATTCATATACTCAGTTTCTAACCGAAGAGCTGCCAAATCTACTTGATCCTACTCCTTTAGGTGACAGGGCGGGAATGTGATACATGCACGATGGCCTCATACTCATTTGAGTATAAGAGCATGTCAACATTTAAACGAAACCTATAACATATCCAGATAGCTGGATAAGCCGATTTGGCTAGCTCGTTCACCTGATCTAAATCCAATAAATTTTTCTACTTGGGGAGATTTGAAAACGTTGGTTTACAGGACTCCTGTACAAAACTTAGAATACTTAAGAAACCGCATTATCATTTCTTGCAGAGTCATTCAAGATACTTAAATCTTGGGATCTTCAATCATATACGAAGATTTATGTATCGACGTCTAAGCTCCTGTGTAATGGCTGAAGGATGTCAATTTCAGCACTTTTAATGATCGCTTCCTTTACATTACAAAAACTGTGGCATATATATATATATATATATATATATATATATATATATATATATATATATATATATATATATATATATATATATATATATATATATATATATATATATATATATATATATATATATATATATATATATATATATATATATATATATATATATATATATATATATATATATATATATATATATATATATATATATATATATATATATATATATATATATATATATATATTCATGAAATCAGTTTGATTGCATGAACAGATGTATGGGCAACTCGTCGGGGTGAAACTCCCTATATATATATATATATATATATATATATATATATATATATATATATATATATATATATATATATATATATATATATATATATATATATATATATATATATATATATATATATATATATATATATATATATATATATATATATATATATATATATATATATATATATCTATATTTGGATTTATATTTCTTCATGAAATCAGTTTGATTGCATAAACAGATGTATGGGCAACTCGTCGGGGTGTAACTCATCTGCCTTTACCATCTGAAATGGTGTAGGGTCTACAATATATTAACATTACATGAAAATTCGATATATCAACAATATTGTTCATATATGAAATTTCTCCATTCAATCTTCTGTCTTGCGATTGTTTTAGTCTCTGTCCAATTTTCGCCCTGTTGTCCCAATATTTCCGCTATTATTCCATTCCATGTTTGTCGTGGTCTTCCTTTTTTCATCTTCCCGTTAGTCTTTGTTTCCTATATACGTTTGACTTGCCATGTATTATCCATTCTCTGAAGATGTCCCACCAGCTGAGCTGCCTTTTCTCTATCTAAGTTGATTCAATTCCTAATTCCTTTCGTATGTCAATGTTCATTAGCTTATCTCTCTTTGTGACTACCCTTATCCTCCAAAGATATTTCATTTCGACAGCTTGAATTTTACTTTCTTGATTTTTATCTAGAACCCATGACTCCTATCCAAATGTCAGTATTGGCCTATAGATTGATGTGAATACTTTCATTTCTGTGGCTCTTGACACTTCTTCATTATTTATGAAATTGTTGCTGATAGCATAATATGCCTTCATGGTCTTTTCGATCCTATCATTGATTTCAGCATCTTGCTTTCCTGATTCTTTGAGTTCAACTCAACCACTTATATTTTTTCACTTGTTCTATTTTTGTCCACTCTATCTGTATATTTATGTCTTCCTTTTCTGTTCCAATCACCATTACCTTAGTTTATTCTTTGTTCATTTTCATACCACTCTTATCTAATTCTCTGTTCCATATATTCGAGTTTTTGTGAAGATCTTTTTCATTGCTGGCCATTATCATTATATCATCCGCGTATGCCACTTCTGATACTTCTACTTGCTGTACGTTTCTATATCAAATCTGGATTTTCCTCACTTCTGTCGAGCAATGTTTTATTAATTCATCCATAAATATTATGAACAACAGAGGACTAAGCCCTCCCCCCTGTCTAAGTCCCACCGTTGTCTTGAAATAGTCCGATCTCCTGTTTCAGCTTATAATGCAATTTCTATTACTGTCATATATATTAATTATCAGTCTTATAATTTTTGCTTTGATTCCTCTTCTACGTAGTATTTCCCATAATCTTCGACTAGGCACCCTATCAAATGCTTTTTCCAAGTCCATGAACGCTAGTTATATTTTCTTCTTCATCCTGTTAGATTTTTACATCAATATCTTTATGCTGAATATATGATCTTGAAGACTTCTTCCTTTTCGAAATCCACTTTGTGTCTCTCCCAATGTTCTTTCAATAATTGGCCCCAGCTTAATATATATTATTTGTTCATATATTTTCATAGCCGTGCATAATAACGTGATTCCCCTGTAGTTGTTACTTTCGTGTTTGTCACCTGATTTGTAAATTGGGATTATCATTGAAATCTGCCAGTCTTCCGGGATTTGTTCTTCTTGCCATACCCTATTATATATTTTCAAAAGCACGTCTTCTCCATATTGCCCCATGTTCTTGATCATTTCGGTCGTAATCTTGTCATAGCCTGGGGCTTTTCCATTTTTCGAGCGTTTTATAGCTTTCTGTAATTTCGAGTTTGCTCGAAAATTTTGGCGTATTCTGGATAGGATATTCTGGACAGGATAGTTTGTAAGCCTTTATCGATTCATATTCGATCTTTTTTTAACTGATATCTCTTTACCGTCGTCTTTCAGTTCCTTTTTGATATAAGCTACTAGTAAAAATAGTCGCTCCCTATTTCATCTCCTCTTCTCACTCTAATTATCAAGTTATTCATTACCGCAAAGTCTAGTAGTTTCATCCCATTGCTATTTCTTGTCTGTCCTCCATGTTTGCCTAAAACTGTCCTATAAATACTATCGTTATTTTGCTTTCCTACTCTTCCGTTGAAGTCATCTGCAATATAAATACTTCCCTCTGTTTCTTCTTTAGCTTTTGTTAATTGTTCACAAAATTCGATTTTCTTACAATTATTGTTCCTTTGTTCATGTTCGGATTCCTTAATTCAACTGTGAGTATTCTTGCTGACCACGCTTTCCAGCTTAAACTGCTCTGCGGTTTCTTTATTTATCAAACATGCAACTCCTGCTGCCGCCCTGGTTTTTTCGTCTACTCCCCAGTATAACAATAAGTGTTTGTTTTCTAACTCAATTATTCCTTAGCCTTTCTTTTCGTTTCTGTTATAGCAACTTCTGATTTCTCAAATTTCAACTACTCTTGAAGTTTCTCAAATTTTCAATTGTTTCTGTATACTTTCCGACTAATTCTTTACGTTTCGCAATTTCATATCATTATTCTTATTATCTTCATCCTTTTCTATAGCCAATGTCTGCCTTCTATTTATTCTATCTCTATTCTTTAGTAGTTTTTTGGAGTCGATGCCTCAACTTCCATTCTTTCTATCATCTTTCGTTTCACATCATTCGATTTGTAAATATTACCATCCACTGCTAGTTTCTGATGCAAGACTTTGACTCTTTTCCCACTTGCTTTTAATTTTTCAGCTTCTTCTTTTCGTGTCAAATCAGTATTAATGAAAATCGACTGACCTGATTCAGTTCGGAGTTTGTTCTTGTTTTTTAATGCCAGTTTTTCTTCTTTGAAACTCTCTAAAACAACTATTCCTTTCTTCTCTTTGATAATTTTAACGTCCTTTATATTCGTTTCGACACCTAATTTCTCCTTGAATAGTTTTCCAATCTTTTGAACCATATCATCCTCTTCTCTCATCTCAATTGCAAACTACATTATTTCTTATCTTCTCCTTTTCTAAGTTGTATATTCTTGTGTTTAAATAAATTCTTCAGTGTCTCTTTTAGTTCTTTCTTCTCCTGGTTCCACTTTTCTTCTTTACGTTTCATTTCTCTCTTGATTTCTCCTAATTCTTTATATGCTCTTACTAGTTCGGATTTTATATCTACTCGTTTTACTTTGCTATTTTGAAACTCTTCTTTTCTTCTTCCTCATCATTCGTATACCCTGAAGTACTTCATCCATTTTCGGTTCTTCCGTTTTTTGGGTTGAACTTACTATTAATTTGCTTCTCTTTGCGCCTTCTTCCTCTAGATCGTATTCCTCTGGACTCGTGTCTTCCACTTTGCGTTTCGCTTCGTTGTTCATGTATTTGATAATTTTAGTTAAGAATCATTCGAATTTATTCGTCACGTTATTTAAAATCACTTGAGATTTGATCAAACCTTATATAAAAAAAATTCTGAGCTCTATATAATCTTTAATGCGGTCCTGTTCTAATGAATCATTCGATCACGATGGCATGCCAACTCGACACCTGCCGGTATTTGTTATCAATTGTTATTAAATTCTCGCGACACGTCAGTAGCCCGACCACTCTTTGTCTTTGTTTTGATTTTCAGCGTTGAAAGAAACTATTGTTCACAATTTGAGTTTTTTCTCTATGGTGCACTGGGCACTTTTCACTTCAGTTTTCAGTTTACACAAACTTTATATTTTTACTCGAAAACTCCCGTATTTTAGGATTATTTTCGGAGCAATTTGATAACCACTATCTATCAATAACGCAGGACCGTACTGTGGTAGATACGGAAAAAAATTAAAGAAATCAAAAAAATTTTAATTGCCAGAGCGTACTGATAAAAAGCTATAGGGGTAGAAAGGTTACATGAACTCTGAAAAAGTACCACCCTGTAGATTTTTATAATTGTTTCTATGATCTGATTTTGTAGATTTTAGCCACCTATGTGTCGAATTCGAACAGTATCTGAAAAACCGTAGTAATCATAAGAAAAAAACTGAAAAAATCTGAAGGTTCAAACACCCTATATTTTAGTAACAAAGCATTTGTGCACATATGTTCATGAGAACTTTTCGTCATAAAAAGGCTTGAGGAATCATTTCCGAAATCTTTCGCACTTACACACACATACATATATGTGTGTACACATATATGTATGTATATTGTTTCTTAGAGAATTCTACTCCAATATTAATAGAGCTCTGCTATTTTATTTGTTCGTTCTTACCTATATTCTAAATTATGTTTCTGGAAAATGTATTGAGGGGGCTACATTGATAAGACAGATTGAAATAAATGAGAACTACCTTGCTTTTCCCTACTGGGTGACATTCATTTTTCATTTTTATCTCCTTTCAGGGCTATACATTAACTTAGGCTATGCTGGAGGTTTTTGATATTCTCTTTGTGGTAGTATTTTCTATAGTTTTCGAAATGCCCCTTCGAACCAAATTATGGTTCTATTAAGAAAAGCAGAGTGCATTCTATCAGTAAGAAATTCGAAAACTTGAAACGTCTAACATTGTTGTGTTCTTCAACTTTTTGAAAAACATAAGGCTTGTATTTATGTTTTCTTGAAACTGAGTCTGTGACGCCCCGATTTCTGCAGAAATTACTAAACGGATGTTTCTGGGATGGCTTCTAAACTCGATAAGACAATCAATTCCATTTCTTCATTAATCTGGAAAACTTGCGGCGCTCTGATTTAGCTCGATCTGGAAATCGTTCCTGATAGAGTCGAAATTCTCGAGCACTATTTCGGTTAGATTGGAAATAAATTTTCATTATTTCTGTATTCTTTTTATTTTCTTCTTCTATATTCATTAAAAAGACTCGGAACGAAACAATAACAAGAATTAATGGGTAGGTACGAAATCTGTCATAATTTTTCGATGATAATTGCGAATAATAATAATAATGATATCGTTTATTGCATGAACATTACTGAAAATTACAAAAATCTTAACCTAAAATGAGAAAAGGGTGAATTTCAATATTGGACTTGATTTTCAAATTCACCCAGATAAAAAAACATGCTGAAATGCATAATAAAATATTGTCAAACGTTCACAATTTCACACATTTACTCTTATAAATAAAAAAATTATACAACTGTTTTACAGTCTTTAGGTCAAGAAGAACGAAAATGCTCAACTTTACAGATCCTGTATCTCATGCTAACAACATGCGGGAGGTAGTCGGTAGGTATGGTCTTGGAACACGCAATGAACGTGGGGAAAAACTAATAGAGTTCTGTGATGAGACCGAGCTGTTTATTACAAACACCAATTTCAAACACCATCCACGAAGATTTTATACATGTCTGTCGCCAGATGGCAAAATGCGAAATCAAATAGACTATATCCTCATGCGCAAAATATGGCGTACATCACTCAGAGATGTAAAAACATACCCGGGATTAGACTGTGGAAGCAACCATAACGCACTCATAGCAGAGATATGCATCAAATTGCGCTCATTCAGTAAGATCCCTAAACGACCAAACAGATGGGACCTCAAAAACAACAACAAATTGATAGAAAGCGCATCTGAAGAACTTGAAAGGATAGACGCAGAGGTGATTCGTCTAAGTGCGGAAGAATTGTGGAACAGAAAGAAGGCAATCATGGAGGCATCCGAGCGCGAATGTAAAAAAGACAATAAGCCAAAAAAACAATGGATTTCAGATAGATTTTGGAAGCTAATAAGAGAGCGTCAAAGAATGAAAACGTTTGGATTAACAAAAGGTGATGTACGTAACAGGTATAACAGACTTACCAAAGAAATCCACGCAGTTTCAAAAGACGATAAAAATGCATATTTCGATTCCATATGTCAAGAAATTGAACAACACTCCTTTAAAAGCGAGCCCCAAGACCTATTCAAAAAGTCAGATCTCTAACTTAAGCAACTAAGCCGCGAATACTAACTATCAAGGCCTAGAATGGAGAGAAGCTTACCTCCAAATCGGATGTTATAGAAAGATGGAAAACTTACTGTCAGGAATTGATGGCTGATGACAGTACAGATTGCCATTCGCACAACATAGAAGCAACAGAAGAGTTAGAACCGCCAATTCGAAAACAGGAAGTGGAAAAGGCTGTTCAAAGGCTTATTAAACAAAAAGCAGCTGGTAATGACATAGTTACTGAAATGCTGAAGGCGACATGAGGCGCTGAAATAAAAATATTACACCACATCTGCACAAGAATCTGGGAAACGTGGATTAGGCCATCTGAATGGATAGAATCATTATATATTCCGCTATATAAAAAGATATTGCAAGAGAGGCTGAAACCCTACCAACATCCCCGAATTCCGCCTTAACAGACAGGTTTCGTGCCAGGACGCGGCACAAGAGAGCAACTCATAAATGTCAGACAACTTATAGAGAAATGCTACGAATACAATGTTCCCTTGCTGATTCTTTTCTTAGACTACATCAGGGCCTTCGATAAAGTTGTCTGGAATAATTTGTGGCAGGTTCTGGATGAGATGTGCACGCCAAAGCATCTAACGTGTGTTAACAAGAGTGTTTATACAACCAACAAGGCTTTTGTGAGGATGGACGACATGGCTTCAGATTCGTTCACAGTAGGAAAGGGTGTAAGACAAGGGTGCATCCTGTCACCCATTTTAATCAACATATATGGGGAATGGATAATAAGGAAGGCGACAGAAGGTAGGAATGGTGGTGCCTCTGTAGCGGGAAATAAAATATTAAACTTTCGTTATACCGATTACACAACTCTTTTTGCATCCTCAGAGGAAGAAATAGCCGATCTGTTGAAACGGATCAAAAAGGTCAGTGAGGAGGCTGGATTACTTCTCAACCGCTCCAAGTGCTCCCTGATGGTTGTTAAAAGAGCAAACTCACTTCCGCCATTCAGAAACCTCATGAATAATAATGAACTAACAACCGAAATAATATACCTTGGAGTCAGAATAACCATCAACGGAGACTGCGAAGGAGAAATAAAACACCAATTAGCAATAGCTAAGTCATCTTTAGCCAAATTAGGAAAGGTTTGGAAGGACCATTACATAACGAAGAAGACCAAAGTCAGGTTGCTGAAATCATTAATATTTCCCATAGCAATGTACAGTTGTGAAACCTGGACAATGAATGCTGCATGTCGGAGACGTATCGAAGGATTTGAGATGACATGCTACCGCAGGATGCTTCGTATACCTGGTCTGCTTATAGAACAAATGTCTCCATCCCTAAAGAACTGAAAATAGATATCTAAGACAGCCTTTTATCAACTATAGAGATGCGTCTTGTCGGATTCGTTGGGCATATAATACGGGAGGATGGATTATAAAAATTGACAATACAGGGCAAGGTCGACGGGAAGAGGCGAAGAGGTCAATCACCAAATAGATTCATCGACCAGGTGAAAGACCTCACAAACTTATCTCTTTCAGAAATAATGAGAGACGCAGAAGATCGCGAAAAATAGAGATCTTTTATCAATGGTGATACTAACGCTTATAAGCCACGACGTTCGAAATCGAACAACGATGGTGATGATGAACTGATGTAATCAAGAGTACCTACTAGAAAAGAGGAAACGTAAGAAGTCAGATTCAATCCACTTCAATAGTAATTGATTTTGCACTTTTTCTCTCGAAATTCTGACCAGAATAACTTTAATGAAGATTTTGAGATGGGTCTCGTATTGAGAGATCGAAATGAATTATTTGAAAGATTTCCGTTCATACAATCTGCGAATTTCAGGGTCATCGCGCGAAAAATTGTAGTTTTTGGGATAAAAGCGCGAATAACTCAGAAACGATAACGAGTCGATGCCTATTAATATTATGAGTTGAATGCTGTGTGCAAAAATAGGTAGTCTAATTTGAAAAAACGAATTTTTGTGCCTTTGAATGTTCTACGATTTTCCGCATGTTTTGGAAACACCCTGTATACCTTGAAGCCTCTGAATGCATTGAATTCTGCTAAATTACTCTCTTTACTTACAACGCTAGAAATAATCGATATTGAATGATCTTTAGTATTTTCATTATGCCTTCTAAGAGACTACCAAAAATCGCAAAATTCCGATTGAAAAATTCATATCTTCCTTTCAGTTGATTTCAGGTGGCAATAATATAAGAAAAAAAACTGTCCCAAATATAATTTTCTACAATAAAAAAATAGAAACATACATTATGCCATTCAAATAACAAAGATTGTGTCAACTTCCGATATAACCGGAAATGCCAAAGCATTGAAAATATTTTCGGAACTTAGTTCGAATAACATTCAAGACAACAACAAAAAATTTCTCCAATCGGTCATTCCTTCCTTCATATACTTCTAATGCCCCAAGTCTTGTGGGCACCCTGTATATCTGAACATTTCGGTAATTCGTTAGTAGTACAAATAATTGAATATCCGGAATACAAACGTCATCATTATCCCTAATCTTTTTTGTCTGCTATAAATGAATTCGGATTCCAAATAACAAGATTTAATTGAATTAAAGCTGAAATCCAAATTATAATGTTAGTTATAGGTTTTATAATTCTTAGAACAACCACAATACATGTTGTCAATGGAAAGTTCCTCAAACCTTTGGATTATACCTTGATTTCAAGGTTAACAATGTGAATTGGTCTTCGATGGAGGAATTATCGTAGATTATTTTTAAGTTTCACAGAAAGATAATTTGCTAAAAAGAATAGAAACGATCAATTCTAATTTCTCATTAACAGATTCATACTTTTTCGTACAAATTGCAAACGTATTATAGCCCTCTTAACCATTTCATCTGCATTTTCTTTAAAAATGTAGAAGTACGCGCCGTGTTTGGTATTTATGGAACAAATTAGAATGATCCAGATTAATAAGCTAAAAATTGAGCAATACGCAAAAGTTACCTGTAATTTTTTCAAATATTGGTTTTCTTTTAAACTTAACTGATGAAGGATTGTGGAAAATGACATGATACTGATTAAAAGCACAATTTTTCGGAAAATATACGATTTATTTTAACTCAAAGTATTTTCAAGTACTAATATATAAGACTGGTATATTCTGTAACTTTTCTTTTGAAATTTCAAATATTTAATCTCTAGTTGCTATTCTGTAAGTCGTTATTTTAGAGGGCTTATAAAGAAGCATTTTTAAAGGATCTCTAAAATTATTTTGTTAGCATTCAGCAACATTATAGTTCGTCAATTTTCAGGTACAGAATAGGCAATTCTTACCATAATTCTAACTCTAAGTTATGTTCTATGATTCTAACTCAACTGTCAGTTGAATAGTTGAATAATTAATGTCGGTTTTCATCATTTTCAGATAGGTATTTATATTTGTGATATTTCCTAAATTAAAAATGTCTCGAGCTCCGAGAGTAAATGAAAAGCAAATAGAAAATTCTATTTCATTCTTGAAAACCCATAGAGAGTATTAAAACAATGAAATATTGAATATCATTATATCTTAAAAATATTGTTCTACTACAAAGAACATTTATATACTTATACATGGTGTCCGTGAATTGCTTGTACAACGTTATACCACATTTTCTTCAGCTTGAAATAAGTCGATTTAGGCCAACTTACCTATATGAAAAGTTTTTCGTTTGGCCGCTAGAGGTCGCCAAATCCAAAGATCTTGATTCTTATTTTTCAAATAATTCGAAAACGACTCGATCAATAGGAACCATATTTGGTATGCGTAATCGGGTGCGTTATTCGCGTTTTTTAGTGATCCACTCAATGGCCTTGACGTTTTACAAGTGTCCCTAAAAACTCGAACGTGTTTTTAATCAACCATAATTGTTGCTGTTGTTGAGCAAAACTGTTTTAGAAATTGAGTAGCTAGGCTTATTATCGAACTGTTTTGTTTGATATGATGAGCGGTTCAATAACAAAAAACAGTTTTTCAATTTCATAATATCATTTCTTCAATCCCCTTGCAAGTCAAAAATATTACATATTGACCATGTTGGCTTTGGATTTATTTTTGTAGTCTGGCAGATTGTCATTTCATTATGCTTGACAACCTCTTGCTGACAAAATGATGTTTTCTAGGTTGTTAAATCGGATCAAGCAAATAGGAAATTCAATGTTCAGTAGTACAAAATCGAAAAAATCGAAGAAAAAATTCAATAAGTTTTTCACAATGACTATTTAAAAATATGAAAACAGGTTTGGAAACTTAATTAAGTAACAAATCACCTCAGAATAACGATTAATTAGTTTACACCCAAAATTTGATTCAACTATAGTAAATGTTCCAAATTTCCACCATTTTGCTGAATACAGGAGTTAATCCTCTCTGAGAAATTGAATTCGACCCTTGGCATTACTCCAGGGTAGTTTTTGAAGGAGTTGGCTGTATTTAAAAATTCTCATATGTAACTCTTCTCGGGTGTCTATTAGAGAAGAGTTAACTCTAGATTTTAAAGCGCCCCAAACAAAGTCACACGGTGTCAAGTTGGGAGATTGTGCAGGCCAACTTGCAGGAGCATCAGCTCCCCTTCCGATCCAAAGATTCGCATACTGTGCATGTAAGAATTCGCGAACCGCTAAAGTGAAGTGAGGAGATGCACCTTCGTGCATAAACCGCATTTCTCTTTTTTCTTTTTGATTTTTCTAATTTTTTCAAGGATCTCCAAAAGTGAATCGACCAAACCTTTACGTAATTGGTACCTTAAGCTACCAATTGCAACCCCTAGCTAAGGTTTTTCCGCTTAGGGTAACTTGTAAATACCCTTTTTGTAAAATACTTCGCATTTCAAAAATTGGTATGGGGCATGTTTTCGCATTCCTGAAAATTTAAAATTTGAAATGTATTTATATAGAAAATGGAATATATTATCATTAGTATTTAGAATTATAATACTTTTATTCATTGAAATGATACACTTTATTTTAAAAATAAATTTGAATCATAAATAATCTTGAACTATACTTATTGAATTACTTCAATGAGATCATCGTTTTTGTAGTAAGATTCATTCATCATCTGAATCATTGCAGTTGTTGCACACAAAATATGCACTTTCGCCTTTTACCCATTTTTCATGAGCCCATTTTTTACAAGCGATGCATTGAATAATCCACTCTTCACATGGTTTAGATGCTTCATAAGAATCAAGGCAGTGAATACAAAAACAATCGCCTTCTTCCTCATCACTTCACTGCGTAGATACTTTTTGACCTTTTACTCTCAAAATTTTACTTTTGTTATGTTTCTTTTGCTGAAAAATTTTTTCTTATTTATTTTTACGAAATATCGTGATCTACTCTTTCTTCGCATTGGACTATCAGTTAAAATTTCAGTGGATCTTCTCTTCCTCTCAATTCTTGTCTGCTTGCGGGGAGCTGCTTTTTCAAAAGGACGTATGGATTCTGGACAGAAAAACATCTTCTGACGACGTAGAAGGAATCGGTTGAAAGTTTGACGTGGATTTAGTTACAACTGAAGAAGAAGAAACCACCTGAGATGGATTTAATGTTGATGGAGCTGATGTTAAATCATCACTTGCTGCTTCTTGTTGAGCCTCAACAGCTAAAGGCAAGTTATCACTACAAGTAGTTTGATTTTGCTCAAGTGGTAATGGTCTGTCTGAGAAGTATGACGGCATAAAATCTGCTTCAGTAAAAATATTCGGATTAAACGGATAAATACCCGCTACCCGAATGATGTTACTCGTGGTTAGTGCTAATGGAGTAGCAGTAGCCAAAATACATGGAATAACGTAAATCGTCATCGGTTTCTTATTCGTTGCAATCCAAGCGTCGCAAGCAGAGTAAAAAAGTGGAGGAGAAATAGGTAACTCAGATAGCCCAACTAATTCAAGTCGTGTATATGCGTTCTCATTTTCTACGGGTATTGCGTCAGCTAATTCTGCTGCATTATTTTGTCGTACAGAAGTAGGGTTATGTTTTGTCCAATAATTTTCTAACGTTCGAGGAACTAATCCATTCTCTTAAGCAGCTCGTCGTATACTGGAGCCTAGTTTAATTGCTTCAAAAGCAAAATTTATTTGTTCCATGGTATAACTCGCTCTGTCGGTCTTTCTCTTGTAATGACGAACCATTTTGAACCGACAGAATCTGCAAAAAACGAAATTTTTTCATTTTGTATTATGCGTAAATATGCCCCGCATATTTTGCGAAAACGTGCCCCAAGGCCATTTTTAAAGTACATCTGCGTGTACACATATGAAAAAATACTTTTAAATATGCCTAACATACATTTGAGGCGCTCTAAAATTTACTTTTCTGGCCAAAAACAACACTTTTGTAGCTCATTCTTCGATATACTTTCCAAAAGCACTGAAACGTCCGTGAAAAGGAGGTAGAGTTTAGATGCATCGGAACGCATAGGAATTGGCGAGCTCTAAAGGCACATAGGCGAAATAATGCCTATACCAAAACTTGCCCCGTGCGAAAACTAGCCCCGGTCTCCCCTACTTGTAAAAGCATGTGGATTTTCGACACTCTACACGTGTTCATTTCGAAGGTTAGTTATGCCAGACCTAGTAAAAGTGCATTCGTCAGTAAATAGAATTTTCCTACTGAAGTGGAGATCCCGAGTTCTCTTCTCTTGGATAAATCGGCAGAATGTTAGGCGATACTCAGGATCGTTAAGAAGTAATTCCTGAACTTTCTGAATGCGATGAGGATGAAATAATTGTTCCTTCAAGACATCAGGAATCATTGTTTTAGGAAAGACAAAATGAAAACCTAAACACCGCGTGTTTAGTTGTGGGTTTACCTCAACCATGTTCGAAATTTGTTTTTTGTAACCATTCTCGCGAAGGCGCCTCTCCAGATTTCCAAAACATTCGTGGTTCGGCACTATGCGATCTTGAAATTTTTCAGCATATACTCTCGCCGCTTTCACGTCCATTGCCTTGAAAAAATCCGTACACCATAACCATATCAACCATTTCAGAGTAACTGTACATCTCCGTTCCTAATATTGATGAAAAAATCACCAAAATACCTAGTGAAGAACTTAAGGAACACAACAATTAGTTGCCAAGCCTAATAAATGACAATCTGCCAGACCACAGAAATAAATCAAAAGCTAACATGGTCAAATGTGATATTTTTGACTTGCTAGGTGGTTGAAGAAATGAAATCATGAAATTAAAACTCTTTTTTTTTTATTGAACCGCTCATCATATCAAAATTTCCCAAGGGACAAAAAAGTTTGATAATTAGCCTTGCTACCCAATGTCTGAAACAGTTTTACTCAAACCACGACTGTTGAAAAATTATGGATGATTGAAAACACATTCGAGTTTTCAGGGACACTTGTAAAACGTCACGGTCATTGAGTGGATCACTAAAAACGTGAATAACGCACCCGATTACGCATACCAAATATGGTTTCTATCGATCGAGTCGTTCTCGAATTATTTGAAAAATAAGAAAAAAAATCTTTGGATTTGGCGACGTCTAGCGGCCAAACGAAAAAACTTTTTATATAGGTAAGTTGGCCTAAATCGACTTATTTCGAGCTGAAGAATCTGTGGTATAACTTTTCACACGCAATTCACAGACACCCTGTATATGTATATTTAGTCAATGTCATTTCGAATGGTTCGTGAACTTAATCGTCGGGGAAATCATCATTATAAAATACAGCAATGTTGTGCAACATTCAACAACTGTAAAGTATTTCACCAGCTTTAATTGGGTCCTAGTTAAGGGTTCAGTGCTTTTACAAAATCGGAATATTGACTTTAAAACGCCATTTACTTTTTCAATTATATTTCTCGCTCTTATGAACGCATAATTATCATTACTCTGACCTGTCTTCAGAAGGGTTATCAAAGGGAATCAGTAGAAATGGCTGAAGGGGGTAACCTGAATCCCCTATGAATATGGAGGCATTTTTTTTAATATATAGGTTTCTTATATATCTTCTTATCGTTGATTCCTGCCGAATTGCAGAATCATGCGTGGACCATAGAATGCAGACATTTATACATAAAATATAGTAATTGCTTCTGAAATTACCTGGCAGTTGATGCTATACTAGCGCTTTCTACAGAAGTATGGTAAAGCTAAGAAGTCTTCTGGGTCTATAATAGCTATTTGAGTACAATCAATAACACCAACACAGAGGAAAAGGCCATAAAAATCGGCCTTGATCCTGGCTCTATCATGGTCATTGCTAGGAAATTTTATGCAGTTAGGGAGTAGGTAATTTACTATGACATTAGCCACTTCATCAATACATGGACACATGGTTAGCTCAAGGCAAAATGGTATCTTCGTCCAGTACTTAGCTGATACCCTCCTGCTCCATAAAATTATGAATTGGGTTTGATGTATCTCTTTCACCCACGCCCATATGAAGCTCAATAAGATTAATTATTATTTCGGTAACTTTATTGAAATGGAATAGTTTTTTCAAATGACGCATCTAGCAGTAAAAATGGGTTGATTGCATCCCTCAAAGGTCTTCGACTCAATTTTAGACAAGACTGAAAGAAAAATGCAGAATCAAACACTTATATATTGTGAAACACACCTAACTTCAATCTCAGCCATCCCTGGAACCAAAGTTTTTCCTCTAATATTCATTTCAAGAAAAAACTTGACACCAATAAGCAATTGCTGATAATTTTAGAGAGAATTTAACCTCACTATCACATTATTCATTTTACAGCACGAGTTTAGGGGATTCCTCGTTAAGCAACGAGGTTAGTTAATATCAAAATCGATTAAGAGGGTTTTGATATTTTAGTGGCCTCTTGAATATAATAAATCAGTTACAGAATAGATCTCTATATCTTCCATAGGCACATATCATTTCAATTAAATTATATGATGATTACCTCTAAATCTGTGCAATAGTATACATTTGAAAAACGTAACTCTTCAAATCTTTTCCACTACAAGGTGTTCCATTTTAAACGAGGCACCCTGTATATTTCCAAATGTGCTATAAAACTACAAATGATTTTGGTAGGGGAAGATCTTTTGTAGTATAATTCAGGCTTCAACGAGCAACCCTCAGTGGGGACTTGAATCCCGCAAAATTGAGCTCGGCAAAGGGGTCGAGCGACACCTTATTTGAAAACTCTTTGTAACAGTGTACAAGAAATTTAACTTTCACAATTTTTTTTCTAGATTATTGGAAAAATCGAAACAAATGAATTTTTGTTTTGAAGGGGAACCTTTTGAGAATAGTTAGTACCTGCGTGGTTTGAGCAATAAATTTACTTACCTTGAGGTTTTAGATGGTGACAAAAGTAGGACATCACTTCTGAAAGCCATTCTTACAAACTACAATAGATTTTAGGAAGATGTTATTGTGTTATTTGAATTTTTCTGATTCGGTAAGAAAAATTCTTCAAAGCTTAATTTTGTTCTTAGAAGCAAGGTGTTCAATCTGATTATACGTTTGTTCGATCATTTGATGCATTGTAAATCAATTATTGATCTACTTCTCTACTGACGTGGTTAAAATTTTAAAATAATTATGGAGTACACATTACAAGAACGTGTTGAGCTTTTGAGCCTTCATTACCAAAATCAGAATTGTACCCGAGTGGCTACAATGATATTCAACCAAAACCATCTTGAACGTATTGTCCAAGTACGTAATGGAGTTGATGCCAAAATCTATTGAGACGATTTCAGTAATGGAAAAAAGGATGCAAATTAAAATTGAAAATGTTGAAGCAGCAACTGTGGCGGTATAAAAACATGTTCAGCTTTCACCAAGCACGTCTTCTGTACGACAAGTTCATGCAGCTGCTGGTGTTTAAATTAAAGAATTCAAGAATTTAATGATGACTTGGATAGAAATTATGATCCAGCATCATCAATAACCCGCATTTCTTGTACAACCTTTGGTTTTCTGACGAACACACTTTTTCACTGCACGAAGATGTTAACCAGCATAACTGTAGAAATCCTTATGTATTTCGGGACACCCACACACCACAATATGTAGAAAAGCTAAATATTTGTGTAGGAGTTTTTTTTAATTTTTTTCCTTATATAAGGGACTTCAGAAATGAAACATTTTAATTTTTCGACGTTTATAATTTCATTTAGTTGACTACATATTGAACGCTGAGATAAGAGAAGGAAAGCGGTGTAGGTCAAAATAACATTTCCTCAAAGAAGAAAGCGCATGAACTCCAAAAAATTTTTATGGTTAAAAAATTAAACGGTTACAGCGGCTTAAGGTCATGAACAAAACGAAAGAAGAAAAAGAACGTCAAAACGTGTCAAAATAGGTGAAACGTTACAAATCTGACAAACTGTCTAAAAAAATTTTAACCTACAAAACAAAGTTGAAATATGTGTATATAACAGATTGGCCTTGGAGTCACTGTACATTCATCTTCATCAGAACAACTTTAATACCAGATCGAGGTCGAAAATCTTAATTTGTATAAAAATCTCCTGTAATTTCTCTATTAATTCTGTTTAATAAAATGTTTTCTATTTTCAATCTGTTATATATTTCAACTTTGTTTTGTAGGTTAAAAATTTTTTTAGACAGTCTGTCAGATTTGTGACGTTTCACCCTTTTTGACACAAGATGTTTTGGCGTTCTTTTTCTTCTTTCGTTTTGTTCATGGTCTTAAGCTGCTGTAACCGTTTAAATTTTTTAACCATAAAAAGCTTTCTTCCTTGAGAAATTGTAATTTTGACGTACACCGTTTTTCTTCTCTTCTCTCAGCGCTCATCATATAGTCAGCTAAATGAAATTATAATCTTGATTTCTTGTAATGTTTAACATGTAGACAATAATGTAACTGACAAAAAGTTTGTAAGTATTTTCAGATAACTATTTACACTTGTTTTACGTGTATTCTTTTTTCCTTTTTCGTCAATTTTCTAAAAGTATGTTTTTTAAATCATTCCAGAAAGCCTTTTGAATGTAACTTTCCTGGAGATGGCCGAAATATCGAGCCGAAACGTCGAAAAATTAAAATGTTTCATTTCTGATATCCCTTATATAAGGAAAAAAAATTAAAGAAAGTTTATACATGGGCTTGAAACTTCACCTTTTAAAATATAGGAGTTTTGGAAGACCATCTAATTCGATCTCTTTCCATGATTGAAGGAGGTTCTCCAGCAGCGACTTTTCTGAAGAACCTTGTTGATTACGTCTTCTTCGCGTTGAAATTGACCAAGTTCAACCGACTACCATTCTGACATCTTCTCCAAGTCTAAATTCAGTGACTTTTCTGTTGGTATCTTTGACGGTGTGACTCCTCAGCAGTAATAGGGCGCTGCCTAGAAAATGAAGACACCAGAGTATAGTCATCCGCAAACCCAAAATATTCGGTTTTCGTTTCGGTGGAATAGGTTATTAATGCGCCACAGAAAAAAGTGCATGGAGCCCTAGGGAACTCCTGCGTTAACTTGAAATGATACTCTCGTTACACCATCAACTACCTTACGAATCGATCTACTGAAGAGAAAGCGACTAATACAATCACAGAATATTTTTTTGAATTGGAAGAAGAAGTCCTATCGAGTGCCTTGCCCGATCTGTTTATCTGAACCATGAAGACTTTTCTTGTGGGGTCATCTTAACACTACATACATCTTATCGTCTTATACCTCGAGATGAATAAATTTACTGGTTGATGCACTAACTACCCTCGTAAGATTTCCCTTGAAAACACAGATTGATTTGTTTTAATTATTTTTTAAATGATCTTGAAAAAAGCCAAAATATTCAAGGTAGTTCGTTTGAGATAAGAAATGATTTTTTTCATAAAAGATTCGTCGAAATTACTTTCCTCATACAACGTTGTAAAGAGGTTTTCCGAGGATATATCACACGACCCCTTTGCGGAATTCAATTTTGAGCGTTTGGAGTACCCCCTCTTAGGGGGTTGCTCGTTGAAGCCCAAAATATACGTCAAAAGAGGTCCTCCTAATGAAATTATTTAACGTGTTTCGTAATTCCTCGAAGAAGCTGACATTGTTACCCCGCAGAATTTCTGCAGATTGGTCATTTCCTCGGTCGAAGTGTTTCGTTAGTGAACAAAGTCCATTTAATATTCTAGTAATATGTCATAGTTTTCCCCTTGACATTGACACATTTTTCTCTGCGCTGTAAATACTCCAGATAATAATTTGCTTTTCTGCAGCCCACCGTTTCAGCGTTCCTAACTTTTCTAGCTCATACTTTTGGGCATTTGTGCTCTTGCTTATCTCGATGACAGACCTCAAGACTCAAGGATCTTTGCCTCGTCTTATTCTGTTCATCTCCCATCAGTCAATTCATCGAAATATTGATGAGAGTATTAATTGTATACTGTTTGTGTAGATTCTGACGGTTTTACCCTCTATCGCCCTTCAGGTATCTCTTTTGCGGCTATGGTCAGTCTCACCAGTTTGTATCACAGTCACGTCTGCGTCCGTCCATAGCCAATACCTGTTGTATCTAACGCTTCAAAGCACCTATGTAGATTTCAACATGCTAAGAAGCTGTATGCTAAGATGAACTGGGATAGCATGATACCGATTCTTGTTTGGAATAGGGGCATCTCAATGATTGTTAAATGCTATAGATGCTACCTTGCTTGGCGTCGATTTGTGTCGGTTATCAGGGCCACCTCCTTACGGAAAATCGAGTAGCCACAAACATTGCATCACCTTGAGTGCCTCTGTGGGTGCCGTATACATAGTTCTTCATGCATTTTGTACCTGACTAATTTTAAACTTAATTGTCGCCTATTTGGCCTGTGGCATACAGATAACGGCTTTATAGGTTATCATTGGCGCTAAGATTTTTGAGTCCAATTTTCTGGGTCCCAACCACCGTCCTACGGTATTTTTTAAGAGATATATTTGGCTCCTCCGGATTATCTCCTTTGTGGCCATGATCAGTCCCATCATCTTTGCGTTCAAGACACGGCTGCATCTGTCCATAGGCAATGACGGTTGTATTTAATTCTTTGAACCTTCTGTGTGATTTTGATATTTCATTAAGGAGCGGTCTCATTTTCACCCTATTATAATAGTGTGTCTGATGCCGAAAATCAACTAGGGTGGCATCATGTCGATTTCTTCTTGCTAAGGGGCATTTAAATGATTGTTCTATATCATTGAAGTAACCTTGCTTGTCCTCAATTCTTTTTCGGTTAAATCACCTTGACTTTGCAAGCAAGAGGTCGTTGACAGTACCACCTCCACTAGAAAAGTGAAGTAGCGACAAACACAACATGACCTTTATTGCTCGTGTGGATGCTCCTGTTGTATTTGTCGCCTATTGGCCTTGGGCTAACAAATGAGGGCTCCATGGGTTATTATTGGTCTTAACATTCTTGAGTTATATCTCCTGGGTCTTATCCCCTTGTATTACCTAAAAGAAATATTGGCCTTCTTGGTTATTGCCCCCTGAATGTGTGCTCCATTTGAGTTCAGTACCGAAATATTCTGTTTATGGCGAGAATCCAAACTTTGAGTTAATGCTCCTCAATAGGTTCAGTTTCGTTCGTTTCGTGAAGACAATCATCTCTTTATTTTGGGGATGTAGAGGCAGAGAGTGTTCTAGGCATCAATTTCCCATAATTTAGAGGACTATTTGCATATTGTTACAGAGAATTGCTTTGAATTTGCCACTCATCAAGACAGTTAGATTAGATCGCCTGCATAAGCTCTGGATGGAGTCCTTTTGGATTGAGGCTCCAAAGAATGCTATCAAGCTCTCATAACAGTTGAAATGATATATCTCCAAGTGGACAACCTCTGAATGCAAATCCTTTTACTGTAGATTCTCCAATACATATTTCTACCACTCTTTCAGATAGCACATTCGATTGTCAAATGCTACCAGAGTTGATTCCTTGTTGTCAAAGATACTTTCAGTCTACCAACAACTGCGTGCATAGTGGATTTTACTGGAGTATAAGTGTGTTGGTTGAGTAACTGTGTGTTGTTGGTTAACACCAATAAGTGATCCCTAAGGAAAAGTCGCAAAGCCCCTGCAGGATTTTCAGAGGATAAATATGTGAGGCTGGCTAATCGTGTTGTTTTAGATTCTATATATCGTAGTTTAAACAAGTGATCCTCTTTTATACAGGAATATCCACCGGGACCGTTCGTTAAAAACTTTTTGAGTTTCAATTTCAATATCAAGCTGAAATTTTATACGCGGCCATAACTAGCCATTTCCAATTGAAGTGAAATATTTTCGAAGTGATACCATTTCTGGTTATACCGGAAGTGGGTCCTCACTTTGTTATTTCAAATGACAATCTACCTTTTTTATTATACATCTATAACCGACATTTGAGCAAGGCATAATATACCCAAGTTGTTGGTACTTATCTGTCAATACTTTTGACAGGTTTAATTATTTTTGTTATAAACTCGTTTTTCGAGGAACATTTAAAAAAATTGTAGCTCGTAGATCTTTTGCACTATAGACACAATTTTTGCTTGGGTGCATAGAAGAAGGATCAAGGAATTTTTTAAGCAATCTACACATGTCAAATGTTCATTGGGTTATTTTGTATGATTTTTTCAATTTGGCCTTTTTCAAACAGCAATAACTCAATTTTTTCAAATGGCACGTGCCAATTTTCAAATCGCCATCAGATGAAGCGTCAAATTTCAGATGGAATTGTATCAGCATGTACTATACCCATCTCTTATAGTTCCGAAATAGTTTGGGAATATATTGAATTTTGATGATTTTGCAAGAACTAACAGAGAATGCTTTGAAATATTTGAATCAAGTAGCTGAACTGGCTACGCTCACCTGACAGGTGCCTTAAATTAATGTACTTGTCACTTCGTTCATTCGAATTTGATATTTCAACAAGAATTGTTGGTAATTTGAAGTGAAAATTTTTGAAAAACACAATCTCTTTTCAATTCATGGCGAATGACAAAAAGTGGTGGATAGAACTTGCAGGCAATTCAATAACCAATTTCCAAATTTGGCACCTATGAATAGAATAAAATTTCGAAGGATTAGAAGCAATTTTCTGCAATTTGGAGGAACAAAATACTAGAAGAAAATTGTCGAGGATGACGACAATCAATTTAAAACGCTAGCGTATTTTCATGTCAATCCACATGCGTCCATTAAGTCAGCATCAATGGATATTGGATTGAGTTATATTTACTTCCATTCAAAGGATCCTTAAGAAACATAACATGCACCCTTATTCTTTTATCAGACTACAAAAATTGAAACCAACTGACCTTCCCAAGCGGCTAAATTTCTGTGAAAATTTATTAATTCGGCTTCAAGAAGATGAGACAATTCTGCAAAAAATTATATGGTCTGATGAAGCCAAGTTCAATGAAAGTGGAATAACCAACAGGAGAAATCGACATTTTTGAGCCACAGAAAATACACATTTCATTAAGGTTATTGATTTCCAGAATAAATTCACCGTGAACGTTTTTGCAATTTTAATAAACGATTTGTTGGCTTATCACATTTATGAGGAAAATCTTAATGGACAAAGATACCTGGAAATTTTGAGAGGAGCATTATCAAAATTTTCAGATGAATTACCCGTTAACATTCTGAGGGATTGCTATTATCAAATAGATGGTGCATCAACACATAAAACACGAGCTGTAGATCGGCAGCTAACAGAAATGTTAGAGGATAGATGGTGGGGTAATCAAGGACCAAATTTATGGCCTCCGCGTTCTCCGGGCCGGACGCCCCTTGATTTTTATTTATGGGCCAAAATCAAGAGTGAAGTGTATTTTATTCCTGTAAGAAGTAAACAAGAGTTACTAGAGCGCATTCATAATGCTTTTCGTAATATTGATCCTGAGGAAACTAGGAGGGCAACTCATCAAGTTCGTATACGAGCTGTCAAGTGTATCGAGCAAAATACATATTGAACATTTATTCAGATCGTAAATTAGTTTCCTCTTATGATGTTTGCTATCATTTATTCGTATTAATGTAGTTATCTTCGATGATTGGTTTTCGCTTAGTTCCTACAATCTTTATTCATCCGAATTGTAGAAAATTGCTTCTAATGCTTCGAAATTTCATATTACTCATAGACGGTCAATTTGGAAATTGGTTATTGAATTGCCTGCAATTTCTACCCATTACTTTTTGACATTCTAAAATGAATTAAAAAAAGATTAAATATATTTTCGTTTGAATAACCAGTGGTTTTATTCCAAATGTGTTGTTGTGGATATTTTCAATCTGAAATAACGACAATTCTTGTTGAATTATCAAATTCGAATGAACGAAGTGACAAGTACATTAATTTTAGGCACCTCTGAGGTGAGCATAAACAATTCAGCTACTTGATTCAAATATTTCAAAGCATTCTCTGTTAGTTCTTGCAAAATCATCAAAACTCAATATATTCCCAAATTATTTCGGAACTATAAGAGATGAGTATAGTACATGCTGATACAATTCCATCTGAAATTTGACGCTTCATAATGATGACGATATAAAAATTTGCACGTGCCATTTGAAAATAATTGAGTTATTGCTGTTTGGAAAAGGCCAAATTGAAAAAATCATACAAAACAACTCAATAAACATTTGACATTTCTATCCACCCAAGCAAAAATTGTGTCTGTAGTGCAAAAGATCTGCAAGCTACAATATTTTAAAATGTTCCTCAAAAATCGAGTTTATAACAAAAATAATTAAATTTGTCAAAAGTTTTGACAGATAAGTGCCAACAACTTGGGTATTTTATGCCTTGCTCAAATGTCGGTTCTAGATGTATAATAAAAAAGGTAGATTGCCATTTGAAATAACAAAGTGATGACCCACTTTCGGTATAACCGGAAATGGTATCACTTCGAAAATATTTCACCCCAATTGGAAATCGATAGTTATGGCCGCGTATAAAATTTCAGCTGGATATTGTATTTGGAACTTAAAAAGTTTTTAACGGACGGTCTCGGTGGATATCCCTGTATATAAAGCGTCTGTTTGGTCTGACTCAATATTGAGTATTATATTACTTATGCAGCTTCACTTACTACTTACTATCCTGGCCCACTGCACCTTCCAATCTGAATCTTGTTTAGTAATAATTATTGATATATAACAAGATGAGTTTTTCAAGTTAATTTGCAATCTATTTCCAATTTAATTCCAAAAATTAAAATTCAGATATGAATCGATTTTATTCAAATAAACTGGGTTTTTAAGTAACGTGTTTCGTTATTTTGACGAGAATGAATTATAATATATGCACTGATTGCTAATGTGTCCTTCTCCGAAAGAGGTACTTAAAAAGAAACCAAACCAGATTTAAACATCTCTGAAATTTGATTTAACTGTGAAACATTCTTTCAAGTGATCTCCACTAGTGTTTTTTAAACGTTTCTTCCGCAGTAAGTATTCGCTTCTATTCTGAAATTATTCAATCAAGAAAATCGCAGTATGCCTCTGTTTCAAGTTCAAGTGGTTACAATAGTTATCAAATCTGCCCAGACTGCTAATGTGAGAATTAACCTGGACCGGCCGTAAGTGAGTGCAGAAATCAAGTTAACTCTTAACTGGTAATCTAATACTTAAAATCTGTGGCCACTCTGAGTCGGTTCAGGAAGCGGGAATGGCACGCATGAAAATTTATAGTAAGAAACATTATCGAGTAAAAAAAATTATAATTGGAATCTATTTGTACCCAAAAATATTGCTATTCAGGTTACTTCAACTATTTAGAGCTTGTAAATTTTGTATATTACACTGCGTCAAGAAATTAACGCCCAGAAACTCAAATTCAAATTCATTCAAAAGAAGTTTAGATATGAATAAGAATTATTTTTCCAGTATACTACTAGCACTAACAAGTGCTTGAGAACAATGAAATGAATATTGTACTCAGTTCTGGAAAGAATCAAAGCCCCCAAATACCTGTAAATACAGAATATTTCTACTCCTGTCTAGATTTACTGCATGACATCTACGATTCATACTCAAAATCAATGACCTTAAAGCATTCTAATCAATTTTGTTCCAAATTTCGATCAGTCTGTTCCGAACCTCATTCATGGAAGCAGACTGGTTTTGTTGGCTTCCTAAATCTCTCTCCAGAATATCCCAAACATGTTCAATGGGAATGAGATCTGGACATCGTACAAGCCACTTCATTGAAGTGATTTAGTGATATTGAAGATTGTTCCTATCGATATGAGCTTGAGAGCTCTGGTACTATTCTGCATAAACAAAAAATTTTCTCCTATGTATGCCACAAATGGTAAAACATGTTCTTCTAAAATATCTGTAACGTATCTCTGGGTTCCATTATTTACGATGACCAGATCAGTGCAGGCGTTCAGAAAAATTCCTCCCCACACTTTTATTGAACTTCAACCAAAACCATGGGAGATAAAAAGTTGCACTTGGCTCATCTCCCATTTTGACATCTGTACACTAGAGGACGTCGATCGTAATGAAAAACACATAATCTCGACTGCTTTGTAAACAAAATTCTCTCCCAGTCAGCTCACAACCAATTGCCATGTTCCCTGTCCAAATTCGATTGGGTTCTTCGATGTACTGCGGTTGGGGCTGGCCGCGAACTGTAACACGAGGCCTCGAATCAAGTTCCCTGAGACGTTATCGTATCGTTTGAGTGCTAATTCACACCCCACTGTTCTGCCGAAGCTTCATATGAAGGTGCCTAGCAGTAACGAACCGTTGTCGGAAGCAGGAAGTTCTCAAACTGCGGTCAAGATCGCCGTTGCTGCTAAATATCGTTCTTGTCCAGGTCCTCTTTCATGACTATCAGTCCAATCTAAGTCATCTAACATTACTGCTTCACAAGACTCTGCCGGGGTCCAACTTCGTGATTTTTCAAGAGGAACAAACGTTAATTTGGTTAGATTGGAATGCGTACGGATATGCGAAAGAAACATGTGCTCATTTTAGTTGCCTACCAAAAAGAAATTTGAAATATTTGAAACTGCAAAAACAGATCATTTTTTGGAAAACATTTTCAGATCCATAATATACCTTGTGGAACCTCTTTCCATACATTAAACATCTTACTGCATGTACTGCATACCTTCTTGTTTCTTCTTTAGTTGGATTACTAGATTATTGAAACGAAGTTCTTTAACGCAGTTTGCGTTAGGACTCACTTGAAATAAATTGTCAGTAACAAGAATCGATAAGTATCCAAAATCGAGGTCCGAACAAAATATTAAAGGCGAGCTCGATACCGTTGGTGTAACTGCAATAACACATAAAAATTTCATTAAAACGCAATTGTTATATACACACCCCAAAAAAATTGTCGCTTCACCTGGTATTCTGAATTCCACAATCGATTAAGCAGCACGATCGCAGTTTCTTTGTCAACATATGTTTTTGGAGAAAAATCTTATCTATGTAGTAACATTCTCAAACACGTCTGAAACAAGAATGACTTAATTTCACTATCAGTAATCATTCAATTTCTCTTCAGTTTTCACGCTGAATTAATGCAAGTTTTCTGTGTTTCTTGTTGATTTTTGAATCTTTGAATTCATTGTAATGGTTGCTAAACGTCCTGGACGCTATTTGAGTGATCATGAGGTGGTAAGAATTGTAACACTTCTAGAGGAAGGGCAGAGCCAACGTTACGTGGCTAACTTGTTGAATGTTAACCAAAGCACTCTTTCAAGAGAAATTAATCGGTACAACGAAACAGAGGAATATGGAAGAAGGACCGGACAGGGAAGAAATCGGATAACAACACCAGTTGATGATCGTTGGCTTCGTTTAACTGCACTAAGAGTTCGGCACTGTTCGGCTAGAATGTTACAAAATGAACTTGCACTTTTCAGAAATATGCATATTCCATTGCAAACTGTAAGGAACAAGCTCAAAGAAGACCATATCAGACCAAGGGTGGCTTCTACTGGCCCGCGTCTCACCAGAGAGCATCGATCATTATCATGCATTTATATGCATGATAATGCTCGGCCTCATGCAGCTAGAGGAGTTACAGAATTTCTACAAAATGCCGAAATTGATATTTTAAGATGGCCAGCCAGAAGTCCCGACTTCAATCCCATAGAACATGTTTGGGTCAACATGGGGTGGCAAATTCAGCAACGTAGGATGCCTTGTAGAACACTCCAACAACTAGAAAATCTGCTTCCTGAAATTTAGAACTCAGTGACTCAAGAGTACATCCAAAATTTGTATGAGGGGCTTCCGAGACGTATACTGGCAGTAATTAGGGTCCGGGGAGGAAACACTCTATTTTGAGAATGATTACTAACCACTAGTTGATTGGTCTCTTCGCGAATGATTGAAGATGGTAGAATCTTTCAATTTTTCATTAACTCGAAAATTGTTGATATTTTCCATCATAAACTCATCTCTTTTGAATGATATCTTCTTATTCTACACTTCTGAAAGTTACCAAGAGACTCTTGAATGACCAACCTAAAAGTTTATATAGTATTGTCGTAAAAGTAGGGTGATGCGACAATTTTTGTGGGGAGTGTACTCACTTAATTTCCCATTATTAACAAGACAATGTTGGTGTAGTTGGAGTAGCAATATATCAAAACTCTGAAAGTACTGTCAATATTTGTACACAAAATATTGAAATTGAATTAAATATTAATATTAATCACGTTTATTCAGTTATTTGTAGAATAGAAACATTCTGAAGTTAATAGTTGTTGCAGCTATTTATAAATCTCTCAATGAAATCAGTGAATAACATCATTCAATAACCGATGGATGTTGAAATATACTGTTGGGGGGTTTTGAATTGTTGAAAGAAAATTGAAAGAATTTAACTTTAACTAGAATTATGGAATATCTTTGACATTTTAGGTCGCCAGTTAAGTGAAATACTACAAATAGAGAACCCCCACCATCTCCGTCCTCGATTTTCGAGAAAACTTCATTAGTGAAAATAGATAGTAGCTGTCTTTTTTCTTTTCGAATTATACCAGATTTCTCAATTTTGTGGGATTTCCGTATCTGCTAAAACCTCAGTTGCTATCGAAGTTGTGAAAACTGTATTGATATTTTGAGAAGATTTTCTTGAGTAGAATTCAGGATTTAAACAAACTATTTTTTGTTGAATGATTTTCGAATTATTATATAAACTTATGTTTTCTCAATGTTATCTGCAGGATAATTTTGATACAGTAGAAAGGGTCTTTTTTCTTTCCAAGTATATATAAGATGTCTGATAAATTTTTATTATTAGTATAGTTATTGTTTTAAATGAACTAGCCTATATAACTCAACAAATTACATTCGAAAGTTATTAGATATATACATTACACCCAATCTTAAAACCTATATTACAAAACATTTAAAATTGAACATAACAAGAGAAAATAAAAACAAACAAAGAATAATAGGAAATAGTTAATTGATTCTGCCGTTACTTAGTGATATTTAATCATGATGGTAATAGGAAATTAAACTATGTTTTACACTATCACAAGAGATTTACTGAAAACCAGGATTGCAATTTCGGTCTCTCGACTATCTTCAGCTGACAACAAGTATTAAACTGAAGATGAGAATTCATACATACAAGGTGCTACATAATAGTATGTCACAACTCGAGGGGGGGAATCTACATGCAAATTTGAGAAAAAAAGTTCATATAAACATAGGTCCGCAACAGCTTCGTTACGGAGCTACAGTGTGTTGGAATTTCCAGAAAAAATTGGTTATTTCTTTAAAACTCCTGCAGTTATTTGAGATATTCATCCCAAATTTGGAATAAACTCTATTTTTTACAGCCCCCACATTACACGTCCTAGATTTCAACTGAAATTCACAAGGTGTTTTCTTTTCCGAGGCCATGTCTCCTTTTGACCTTTCAAACTTTTTTGCAGTACGCCACTGATCAGCGTTATCTTCGTTCAATTCAGAAACTTTTTGACACATGTAATTTTTTCGTATATCCAACCGTTTTTGAGTGAAAATTTATTGAATATGAATTATTTGAATTGTATGTTACTCGCTAAGAAAAATAAGTTATAGAAATACTCGATAGGTATGCCCAAAATTTGCTTTATTTTGATAGATCGTCTCCTGAGACTCAACTTATACTTATTCAATATCAAACTAAAAAAAGAACAATTAAAAAATAAATAAATTGCTGGAAGACTCCTCCACCTGCAAGAATACAGGCCTCTGTCCTTTTCGCATATTAAGACGCACGTTTTGAAATATTCCTGGGGTATTTCTTATCGTGTTACAAGAGGTTATTATTAGATTTTTCAATTCTTCTACAGTGTTCAGTGGAGTGGTATAAACTACACTTTTGAGATATCCCCATAAGAAAAAGTCTAAACTATTTAAGTCTGGGGACCTAGAAGGACATGGTTCTGACCTACCCCGACCTATCCATTGGCTTTTGACTGTATTATTCAAATTCCCTAGCTTTTACACTAAAATGTGTTGGTGCCCCGTCATGCATGAACCGCATTATGTTTCTCACCAAAAGTGGCACATCCTTGAGCAATAAAGGTAACTCCTCCTCAAGAAATTGCCGATAAACGAGACGTTTAGTGTGTTAGGCAAAAAAAATGGCCTAATCAAATAATTTACAATTATTCCGATCCAGACATTTAGTGACAATTGTTCTTGATGATGAGATTCTTCAATCAAATGGAGGTTTTCCTCAGCCCAATAATGAGTATTGTGAAAATTTGTGATAGCAGTTCTCGAAAAGTTAGCTTCGTCTGTGAACAATATTTCACTATCAAAATGAGCATTTTCTCTAATTTTATCTAAGAACCATAGGCAGAAATTCAATCTTGAAGGAAAATACCGAGGAAGTAGAGTTTGGTCGCATTGAATATGAAACGGGTACAATAGAAAGTCGTGGAGAATCCTCCAAATTAGAACATGTGAAAAATTCAACTGATTTTCAATTTTTCTTGTACTCACATGAGGATTCAAATCAATACAATTCAAAACTGCTTCCTCAATAGCTGGAGTTCTCAAAGTTTGAGTTGCACCTTTTAAATGATTATTTGCAGTAAATGTACCAGTTTCCCTCAACCTTCTGTGGATATTAGAAAATGTTCGCCTGTCTGGTGTTACTCGATTTGGAAAGCGCACCTGATATAATGGCCTTACTTCTGATGTGTTTTCGTCAGGCAGACCGTACATATAATAGATATCAGCCAATTCGGCATTAGTGAAATTAGCCATTTTTTTCTTACAGTAATAACTTCAAAAGTCTTGAAACTAATCGTTAATTTAATAAACAACTCGGGCAGAAACTGGTTCAACTTTAGCAACTGCCAAAATAAATAAATAAATGAAAAAAATCAAAGCCTACTAGTAATTAGAAGTGCTTTCAATTCAACGAATGCGTACAATCGTTTAAAAATTTTTTGCTCGAGAACGGCTGAAGATACGAAAAAAATACATGTATCAAAAAGGTTTCTAAATTGAACGAAGATGACGAAAATTGATTGTTCGCTGATCAGTGGCGTACTGCAAAAAAGTTTGACAGGGCAGAAGAAGACATGGCTCCGGAAAATAAAACACCTTGTAGGTTCTAGTTAATAATTAGGACGTGTAATGATGGAGGCTGTAAGAAATAGCTTGCATACCAAATTTGGGCTGAATATCTCACAAACTGCAGGACTTTTGAGGAAAAAAACAATTTTTTTCGGAAATTACAACATTGTGTATGTTTATATGAACCTTTTTTTCTTAAAATTGCACGTAGATTTACCCCTCAAGTTATGACATACTATTATGTAACACCCTGTATATAAACAGTTAGGTACAAAATTAATAAGGGTGCAAACAACAACTAATAAACTTATTATGATAAAAGTAGGTATTATTTAAAGATTTCAAATAGGGACGAATAAGCCGGGCGATCTTGGTTGTTCAGAAGATTATCTGTATATGAGGTCTGTTGCAGTTTGAAAATTTCGATGGATCCTAAAAAATCGAATTTTCGTCGTATTCTGTGAATAATTTGAAGTTGATCTGTGGGTGGAAAATGATGTCTATTTTCAATATAATGTGAAGCAGAGGTAGATTGGTCTGTTCTCTGGTTATTGTAATCTGATTGATGCTCTTTATATCTTGTTTTGAATGAACGACCAGCTTGACCTATATAGACCCCTTCACAATCCAATGCGAACAACTTTTAAACTCCATTATTGTCAAATTTATCAGTTTTATCTTTACTATTAGACAATTCCTGGGAGAGTTTCATGTGGGTCTTGAAAGCTACTTCTTTATTCTGTTTTGAAATGACATTTGCAATGGGTTGATAGGGACAAAATATGTTAATGAAATATATTTATCTTTATTAGTTGGTATATATACGTGGGTAAATATTATGATATGCTTATTGTGTTTGTTTTCTCGGATCATTTCGTTTATTATATTTGGGGGATAACCATTGTTCTTAGCCATTTATTTAATCGTTGACACTTTCCTGGACATATTTTTTTTAGAGAATGCAGAAATAAAGCCTCATGAATCATTGAATAAACGCAGCGTATTTATGAGATTTTGGGTGTGATGAGTCATGAGGAATGCAAATATCAGTAAAGGTGGTTTTTCGATATATATCAAAACTTAGTGTTATTTATATGAGTGATTCATATTCTCTCTTGGTCATTTTCATAGTACAGCAGTGGTAACTATAAGGGGTGATATAGGATGACGAGCGGGAAGAGCGGAATGTGAAAACACGTATTTTTGGATATTGATGAGGTCAGGGCGGAGTTCGTTGGGGATGTGAAACACCTCAACATTATTCATTTTAATATACGTAGTTTAAGAAAGAATGGTGATGAGTTAATTGTACATTTGCATGCAATGGATTTTAGAAATTTGGATGTTATAGTTCTATCGGAATGTTGGATTTTAGAAGATTTAAACAATTTTAACTTGAATGATTTCAATATTTATTACCATAAATCCAAATACACTCCCTACAACAATTGTCGCATCACCCTACTTTTACGACAATACTATATTAATTTTTAGGTTAGATTCAAGAGTCGCTTGGTAACTTTCAGAAGTGTAAAATAAGAAGATATCATTCAAAAGAGATGAGTTTATGATGGAAAATATTAACAATTTTCGAGGTAATGAAAAATTAAAAAATTCTACTATCTTCAAACATTCGCGAAGAGACCAATCAGCTAGCATCGAATGGGTACCAATCATTTTCATGTTTCCTCTCCGGACCCTAATTGCTGGCAGTATACGTCTCGCAAGCCCCTTAGACAAATTTTGGATGTACTCTTGACTCACTACGTTCCAAATTCCAGGAAGCAGATTTTCTAGTTGTTGGAGTGTTCTACAAGGCATCCTACGTTGCTGAATTTGCCACCTAACCTAACCCCATGTTGTCCCAAACATGTTCTATGGGATTCTGGTTGGCCATCTTAAAATATCAATTGCGGCATTTTGCAGAAATTCTGCAATTACTCTAGCTGCATGAGGCCGAGCATTATCATGCATATAAATGAAGTTTTCGCTAATCAATGGGCCAAAGGGTACAACATGGGGTTCAAGGATATCTGCGATGTATCTGGCTGCTGTCATTCTTCCATTATTCACTAGGACCAACTCAGTTCGACCATGGAAAGAAATGCCTCCCCACACCATTACTAAGCCCTCTGCGAAGTTTTCGGTCGTCGGTATACAAGCATGCGTCTATCATTTGATACTAGACAGAACCTGGACTCGTCGGAAAAGAGAACATTCGACCATTCTGGAATACCCCGATTTGCATGTTTTCTCGCAAACTGTAGTCTCTAAACTCGATGCTCTCTGGTGAGACACGGGCCGGTAGAAACCACCCTTGGTCAAATATTGTCTTCTCTGAGCCTGTTCCTAACAGTTTGCAATGAAATATGCACATTTCTAGAAAGTGCAAGTTCATTTTGTAGCATTCTAGCCGTACAGTGCCGAACTCTTAGTGCAGTCAAACGAAGACAACGATCATCAACTGGTGTTGTCATCCGGTTTCTTCCCTGTCCGGTCCTTCTTCCATATTCCCCTGTTTCGTGGTACCGATTAATTGCTCTTGAAATAGTGCTTTGGTTAATATTCAACAAGTTAGACACGTAACGTTGGCTTCGCCCCTCCTCTAGAAGTGTTACAATTCTTACCACTTCATGATCACTCAAATAGCGCTCCAGGACGTTCAGCAACCATTACAATAAATTTAAAGATTCGAAAATCAATTAGAAACACAGAAATATAGCATTAATTCAGCGTGAAAACTGAAGAGAAATTGAATGAATACTGATAGTCAAATAAACTCATTCTTGTTTCAGACGTTTTTGAGATCATATGAAAACAGTGTCTTACTATGGGCTTCAGCACTAGGTCCACGTAATTTCTAGCCGTTACAGTCGCAGGAAACGAAATCAAATCTATTTTGTCTCCCAGCATAATGCCATCCCGAAACATTACACTGTCCCTTGGTATTTCGGAATTTGTCTTTCTGCTCGGAGTCAAGCTTGTGTTCCACGACCTGTTAAAACCCGAATCCGGCGGTCATCTAGTCGAACACCTATTCTGGTCTCATCCAAAAAAAGAACATTTAGCCAATTCTCAGTATTCCAATTTTGGTGCTCGATGCACCAATTAAGCTATTAATTTTTGGTTGACTGATTAGCTCTGGAACTCTCAAGGGCATTCTGCTGTATAAACCCCTTGAACGAAGTCTTCGAAGTTTCGTTTCGACTGATACACTGATGCCTGTTGCTTCCAGAAATTGCCTTTGGAGTATGGGGTGCGACGAACTAAGGTCTCTTCTTGTAATTTGGCACAAAAAATGGTCTTATTCTTCAGAAGTGATATTCCTACGACTTCTCCTAGGCCTGTTTTGCAGAGATTGTAGCTCCACGTATCAGGCGTAGGTTTTTGAAATCACCCTCTGTGATACGCCCATTGTGGCTGCTATATCCCTCTATATATCTATCTATACTATCTATCTATACCCCTTCTTCAACGAGAGTAATTATTCGAGCCCTCTGCACATCGTATAATTCAACGTCAGGTATTTTCAATTATAATTATAGGCTTTTTTAAATTTTGAAATTCACAGTTTCAAATCTCAGTAACGACTAGTACAATATCCTGAACATGCGGTGATAATTCATAATTTCTTATCATACTCTCCATTTTTTTCACAACAAAAAACTTCTTCACAAGTAGTCAAAGATCCATGGTTAGGTTAGGTTAGGTTGTTGTTGTCTAGTACAATATTCCAAACATGTGGTGATAATTCAACATTCTTATCATACAATCCAGTTTTTTTATAACAAAAAATTTCATTTTTCACAAGTAGTCAAAGATCCATGGTTTAAAACAATCAATAATGTGAAATACCGAGTGATTCCATATAAATTTGGTTGTGTGTATATGTATATATAGGGTGGTCCAACAAAAACTTAACTCCCCAATTTTCCGGTTTTGAAATAAAAATATGGAGAATCGCTCGGGCTCGTCGATTTCTTATTCAAGGGGGAACAACTTTTCCTAATTTTTTTTCATTCCCGAAAACTTTAATTCCTTAACGGGGTGAGCACAACCCCTGATTTTGAATAGGAATGAGGGGTGTTGCGATACCTCATTTTGAAGATCTTATCGAGTACTATCTGACTCTAAATTTCCGCTTGAAAATTTTCATGTGCACGAAATGGCAGCTAAAAAAGTAGGCAGACCATGTGTTTCATTTACCTCAGTCTCTCGTTAGTCATCATGAATTTTCAGGGTCATTGTAACTGTGCCAAAGCGATTGTAAATTTGTAGCTGGTAAAATGGTGTATTCCGTAGAAGAAAAGGTTAAATTATTATATTAGGGTCAGATAGTACTCAATAAGATCTTCTAAATGAGGTATCGCAACACCCTTCATCACTATTCAAACTCAAGGGGTTGTGCTCACCCCCGTTAAGGAACTGAAGTTACAGGGATGAAAAAATGGAAAGTTAGATATATATATATATATATATATATATATATATATATATATATATATATATATATATATTCGAAATTTTTTTCAATATATATATATATATATATATATATATTGAAAAAGAATTTCGAATACGTTCCTACATGTGATCTGTTCTCATGATTGAATTTTCCTTGAAAATCGGGGACTGAGATGTGGGATCATTTTTTTGTTTGCGGTATTTCACATAGCTGTCGTACTAAATTATCAAAAGGGACACCCTGCACTAGCGACTATGATGTTGTTTTGCGATACTTGGACAAAATTGAATACGAAATTTATCAGGCTTGTTCCAATAGTATCCGATTTCCACCCTGTTCATTTTCAATAGACCCGACCGGTTTCTGCAGTTACGTCATTTTCAAGTGTCTAGAGCTTCTTATAGTTATAAGAAAGAAAATGCACATACATATTTTAAATGTTGAGTAGTGGGGAGTGATTCAATTCTAGTTGACTTTTTCACAAAGTTTGTTGATTTTCAATTGGTTCGTTGTCATCCAGATTTAATTTAATGACCCCCTATTCAGTGGTTGTAACATGAGCGAATTGCTACCTAATTGTAAACAAGAAACTAATAAAAGCAAACAGTCTGGAATGTACAGAAATGAATGCATTGAATGCCCAACAGTTTACGTGGGACAAAACAGGTCGAAATTTTGAATCTAAATACAAAGAACATCCCCTCAAATAACAAATCGACAGTTTTGAAACATATCAAATCTACAAGTCACATAATGATATTAGATAATTCAAATACTCTCCGCGAATGCAATACAGGGATACCAATTGACAAACTTTGTAACATCCAAAATTTATCATTCTCAGTAGTCAACTAGAATTGAAACATTCTCCACTACTCAACATTTCAAATAGGTATAGTTAGCATATTCTTTCTCATAACTGTTAGTTTTAGACACTTAAAAATGACGAAAATATCGAAACTGGTCATGTGTATTGAAAATAAACATCGTGGAAATCAGACAAAAGTTTTTTATTTTATTTATATTGAAATGAATTTCCATAAAATAAATATAGCAATTATATCATTAGCCAAAAGTATACGACCTTCCCCTAAACCACAGTGTCTTCTGGCCCAAAGTAGTTCCGATTGGTTTAACAACATGCTCCCACCGCTTTCGCCAGTTTTGGAAGCAGTACAGATACTCGCTTTTCATATTCTTCAAGCGGTCATCACATTAATTCCAAACGTTCGTTTGTAGTCGAATTAGTACAATATCGTAAACAGCCCGAAGTCGCAGGGAGCTATATCATGACTATATGAAGGCTGACGTAACTATAAGACCTTGTTATTTTCTGCACAAGGTTCAATGAATCTGCTGGGGAGCCATCGTGATGCAGAAACCAATCGGCTGTATCCGAAAGGTGACACTGTTTTTCGCATTCTGCAAATTGTCATTTGAAATTCTCCAAACACTACTTTTCCATATTCTAAAACCACCAATCGACGATCTTCAGCAATTGAAGTCGTACACACTCGATATGAATATGAGTCGCTATCAACAGACCTACGGCCATCTCAAAACAGCTGGTACATCTCTTTTATTTGTATCTTGCCCGTTCATTCGTTCCTAAAGAAAGTTGTCATAATTTCGACATTTTCCATATTACTTTTTTCGAGTTTAAAGTAAAGACTTCAAGTCCCAAGGAGATCACTCAGATGTTCTGATACAGAGATTTGAAGGTAGATCAGAAATTTTTGCGATAATCCACATTTCTTCACGTGTCTTCTTCTTCTTGGTGCCTTATCCGGTACGGACGTTTGCGATTAACATAGCTATTCGTATCTTGTTAGCTGCACTTCTGAAGAGCTGTATGGTAGTGAGCTCGTTCCACTGACGCAAATAATGCAGCCAGGAATGTCTTCGTCTACCAGGGCCTCTCTTGCTGTCCGTTTTATCCTGTTTGATGAGCCAGAGGAGGTGATATTTTTCGTGACGCTTTGTGTGTCCAAAGTACTCCATTTTACGTTTTTTTACGGTAAATAAGATTTCTCTCTGTTTATCAAGCCTACGGAGGACCTCCTCGTTGGTAATGTGGTCCGTCCATGGTATGCGTAGAATGCGGCGGTAGACCCACAGCTCAAATGCCTCCAGTTTTTTCATTAGTCTTTCCGTCATCGTCCATGCTTCCACACCATACAATAGAATTGAGAATATGTAGCATTTTGCCAGTCTGTATTTTAAATTGATAGATAGATCTCTACTGGTGAATAATGGTTTCATGTTGTTGAAAGCTGTTCTTGCTTTCTCAGTTCTTGTTTTTATCTCCATGGACTGATCCCAATCTGAACTTACGAAAGATCCGAGATAGGAGTACTTGTTGACCTGTTCCACTGGTTTCGTGCCTATTATCAGTTGTTCCCATTGTTGTGGTCGTTTACTAACACGCATCCACTTGGTTTTCTCAACGTTGAACTTCAAGCCATACTGTTCACTATTATTATCTTTATTTCGATATCATCCGTGAAGCTATACACTTTGACCCGACAGGTCTGCCCCCAGTAGAGATTAGTTATTACTCTTACGTCTTTATTGTCAAGACCTGCTTTTTGTAGGATGGATGCGAGTCGTTCATGGTTGACGCTATCGAATTCCTTAGCAAAGTCGACAAAGCAGATATATACATCTTTATTTGTGTATCTGCAACGCTGGATTAAAACCTGCAGAGCATCTCTTATGCCCAGAGCATTACGGAAACCAAATTGCGATTCACTGACCTCTAGATCGCACTTTGTATAGATTCTGTTCTGGAACACTTTTGTAAATGTCTTAGTCAGGTGGTTAATTAGACTTATTAGGCGGTATTGGTCGCAGGATTTTGCATTTGGTTTCTTTGGAATGGGAGTAAATGTCGAGTGCATCCAATTTTCCGGTATTACCCCAGTATCATAGATATTTTTGAATAATTTTACTAAAATATCAGGTAGCTTTAATGGCTTCTTTGACTTTGTCCCATTGATCTAAATTACTGCCGTTGATGTTTGTAGCATTTATTATGGTGTTGCTGATGGATATCTGGACTTCTCGTTTCATTTCAGGATTATGGAGTTTCCTAATGTCGATAGGTCTACCTGTTGATTTTCTGTCGATTCGTTTTAATTTGATCTCCAGTTTACTTACTACGGGATTGTGATCGGAGTTTTTATCAGTTCCTGGGTAAGTTCTCATATATTTGATAGAGTTACGAAACCTTTTTGAAATAGTGATGTAATCTATCTGGTTCCTCAAAATGTTGAGTCAGCAGGTGATCTCCATGTATATAATCGGCGTAGAGTAGTGTACTCGGTATTATATACAATGCCTAGGCAAAATATGAAATTGATGGTATTTAAAACATCACCTGAACGTTTTTGGAGTTCTATACGATGCCCAGGTATTCTATTCCAGATTGTAACATAATCTCCAAAATTATTAGGTTTCATCTAACTGAGAGCCAAAAAAAAGGGATTACCAAGTGATCAGTTTACCTTGAATCAGTTTCACTTTAGAAGTACATATATCCGAGAACTTGTAAATTATTCCCCCCTTTTTTTAATAAATCCGGAAGTTATAGCAATGATTTTTTTCCAAATGTGTTTTTTCAATAGTAAGATGCTTCTCTTGTATTTACTGCATGAATATTTGTGAAGAACCATCAAAATACTAGTTTTTCTAGTTTGGACGATTTCTTGTTATGAAAATGTTTTGACTTATTTCGAACACATCTATTTTATTATCATGTTGAGAACATTCAAATTTATTCGTACGAATAAGGATCCATGTAGACTTTGAATGTTTTGCTGTATACACATACAGGGTGTTCCCAGGCTCTATGATAAACTTTGAGAGGTTGTTTCTAAAGAAATTCTAAGACAAATGAGTGGAAATCGCATGGTCTAAATCTTTTTCGAATTCAGAGATATTTAGCTTAAAAATTTGACTCCTACAGTTCCTGAAATCACATATCTTGTTGTACAGAAGGTGACATTTGTAATCCTAGTAAAATGATTATCGAGAATGTTAAGTTACTTTTGACAGATAAATGTCAGAATAATCATTGTTTTGAACCGCATTATTTCGAATTGAAAATGCATTCCTTGGTAAATGAAGAATATGCATATATGATCTATATTCAAGGTTTTTACGAAGGAAACACACTATAAGCTGCTAGAGAATACCACTGAAAATTTTTTTATTCAACAAAGATCGCATCAACCCGGGGGTTATTAGCGATATATGAGGTACAATAGGGTAACAGAACATTTAAATATTTTCAATGTTTACAGCTTGTATATACTTGATGGTATTTTCAAAGTTGCAATTTAGTCCAAGTGCTTCTTCAATATTATCGGGAATCAGATATAGTCTGTACAGTGAAAAACTATGTTATATTAGGTTATTTTATACAAGATCTGCACCTTTCTTGCCTTCAGAGAATCTGGGGCATATTGCCATGATATGTTCGACTGATTGTCTTACGTTACATTGGGGCTGTGGCTCCTACTCATTAAATAACTGTGGGTGAAGATCGTGAGTCCAAATCTAAGTCGCGCTATGGGAAATGCTTGTTTCGTGTCGTTTTAAGCGATTTTTATGACGATAAATTGCTTACAGGTTCTTTAGCACTACTTTCTTTTTTCAGTTTCACTGGAGTTTTTTTCTCTTCAGATACCTCCATAACTTCTGGATTTAAAGCTGTGTTTTTCGAACAAGTGGTTTCACTTACCGGAGTTTTGAGGTCGTGTTCGACCACTTAAATTGCCATGCAGAATTCACTTTTGATGTTATAAACATCATATGTCAGAGTGGTAATTATATTTGGCTGTTTAATAGTCCAAGGAGGAGAGATTTCACGCCCTAAAGGGAAACAGGTAAGAAGAGTGATGTTGAGTGTAGAGAGATCGGACCGCACTTGATGATAAAAATGTTTAGGTGTTCGTGGTGTACTGGAAAATAAGTTTATGAGTTTGTCATTGTCTTCATATTTGGATGTTATATTTTTCGGATCCGATTGACTTTTTATTGCATATATGATTCTAAGGTACGTTTTTCTTTCATGGAGAGGTTGTTTACCTGCTTAGCAGTATGAGCTATCTATAGGGTTTGTTCTGAAAGCTCCTAGTATTAACCTTAATGCGTTGTTGTGTATTGTGTTTAGAATTTTTAGTGTTGAGTTGTTTGCGGAAGAATATGCTATTGAACCATAATCTAGCTTAGATCTTACTAATGTCCTATAGAGTGTCAGCATAGTTTGCCTATCCGAGCACCAGTCCTTGTTCGATATTGCCTTAAACACATTCAGTCTGCCATTGCATTCTACAGCCAGCGTCTTTATATGCTCTTTCCATGTAGATTTTTCATCTAAAATCATCCCTAAAAGTTAATGATGTGTTTCTTTGCCAGGTTCTTATTATAAAGCGGGAGTTGGGGTGTGTCGATACTTCTTTTAGAGAAAACTATATACTGAGTTTTTTCTGTAGATAATTTGAAACCTGTTTCCTTTGACCAATTTTCTGAACTATTTAGATAGTGCTGCATCATAGTAAAGATGTTTTGGATATCTTTGCTTATCGTCCTTTGAGTGGTGTTTTAAGATAATTCAAAACATCGTTGATGGCTAACAGAAATAGGATCGGGCTAAGTAAAGTGCCTTGTGGTATTCCATTCTCCAGGTTCTTTGATGCTGATAGGACTCCGTTAATTCTCACTTGAAATTTTCGATTTCCAAGAAAATTTTGTATAAAAGCAAAACAATGCCCACGTATGTTATGCGAATTCCAAATTGTATCATATGCTTTTTCATATCAAAAAATAATGCAACACATATTTGTGTGGATGCTAGAGCTTCGTGTATTTCAGTTTGCAACACTCTTATATTATCCATTGTTGATCTATTTGACAGAAATCCGCTTTGTTGTGGTGTGAGTATATTCTGTTTTTCTAATGTCCATAAGAGCCGGTTATTCATAATCTTTTCTGACAATTTACTCATGACACATGTTAATGAGATTGGCCTATATGACTCTGGGTTAGTTTTGGAATTATTTTGCTTCAAAATAGGGATAATAATAGATTCTTTCCATTTTTTTTGGGAATTCGTGATTCAGCCAAATCAGATTGTAGAGATTTGAGAGGTGTTTAACCGCATTTCTTGGGAGATATTTAATAAATATAATGGAAATATCGTCGGGCCAGCTGCAGTACTTTTGAAAAAATTCAAAGCTTCTAGAAATTCTGACATGATGAGGGGGTAATGTAGTGGATCATTGTCTACAGAGCGATTCTGTAGTGATTAAATATTACATAATAATTACTATTTCGATCAAAAAGGTACAAAAATAATTTTGAATTGACATTATGTTTCAAAATTGTGACAGTTTACTGAAGAAAATAATAAATACATAAAATCATTTTAATCATTACGAGAATTGCTCATAATGATTGCCTCCAACTTGAATTCATAGCTCAGATCTACGAAACAGTGACTGCAGAACAATTAGATGGACATTCTCATTTCTAATTTTTTCAGTGGCATTGTTTATTCGTTCTTATAACTACTAATCCTTCTATTTGGATAATTTTTATTCAACCATTAATCAACTGTTCTTTCTTGATGTGGAGGTGCTCCGTCAAGTTGGTAATACATATTCTCAATAAAATTTAACGGAACATTATCAATTAAATTGAACAACTTCTTCAGTAGAAAGTAATGGCTTTCAATCTGTTATTAGAAATATGAATGGGCAAGAAACTGTTTTTAAGAAGGCCACCCCTAACGTTCACACTGAACCTCCTTTGAAAACATCAGATTGTTTGTTGTATGTTCCAAATTATTTCATTCCAAAATATTCAACTATATGCTGGGTTCATTTGAGTTGTAGAATAAAAATCATCACTACGAAAATTATGAGATATTTGGCATGATAAAATATTCGTAGTGTGTATGAATCAGCTGCAATAGCAGAAACATATTTCAATCGGTTTACTAAAAGGTACCCGCCTCACAAGTCCTTTTAGTAAACCGATTGAAATATGTTTCTGCTATTGCAGCTGATCCATACACACTACGACGCAAAGAAGAATATTAATAGTGAATCGTTCAGGAGAATCAAAAATTGAAGTAATAAGTTCTTTGACGGCCAAACCTTCCGTAGGCAAATAGGGGCAAAAACTGGAATTGCGACAAGCTGTGTCCTCGGTATTCTGGAAAGAGCAATTTCATGCACTACAAAATCCTATTCGCCGCATAAATTGTTGCGATTGATATTTAGAAAAATACATAAACCCCCAGGCTTTTCTAAAGAAGTTATGTGGACCGACGAAGTCATTATTACTAGTAATAGGATATTTGAGCGTCATAATGAACAATTCTGGTCTGAGGTCAATCCTAAACGCCATATTGATATGTATCATCAATGAAAGCATGACTCGAATGAGAGAAATGTCTAAAAATATAGCCGTGTTTCAGCTTTAGAATTTTTTTTATGAAAAGCTGAATAGTGGTCGTTATGAAAAAACGTCAATAATAATATTATTGGTGCAACAGTTTCAGTGAGATGGCCACCCCGCTCCCCTGACTTGATGCCACTAAACGTTCAGGGTTTATATTGAAGATTTACTCTACAAGAGAACCAGTAATAATTTTGGAGAATTAAAACAGAATTACCTGGAATATCTTGCTTCTGTTAGCAATGTTCACATTTTTAATGCCTACTGAAGTATTTCTCGGCGATGTTATTGATGCAGGACGCCGATGCGTTCGTCTCTTAAACTCCTCGCCGGCATCAACCGAAATAGAAGTATGCATAGTAAGTTGTTTTGAAGATCTTCTCTTGAGAGATATTTCGCTCGTTCCGATTTCCCATTTTGTGAAACACGATCTTCAAGCCATTTCGAAGGTTATTAACCTTAAATTCAAGGTCAGCTGTATAGAAGATTACCCATATCGTCCGAAAAACTTGACTATTTCTATAGTACAATGATGTTGACCGAGGTGTATGTCAATGAGGTTATTAACACTATAAGAGATTTAAATAATACCCCTGCTTGTGGACCGGATAATTTTTCAACTGCTTTGCTCAAGAGGAGTGCAGAATACGTGGTGGTTCCCATGTGTCATATAATAAACGAATCCTTTGAAACTGGTCAGTTTCCGAATGCCCTCAAATTGGCAAAGGTTATACCTCTTCATAAAAAGGGCGACCCTGGACAGGTTTCAAATTATCGACCGATAGCTCTGTTGTCGAATTATCTAAAGTATTTGAAAAGCTTATTGCAAAGAGGATCATAAATTTTTTGGAGAAGTACGATCTCTTACAAAAAATCAAGAATCACGGCTTTACTCGAAATAATCAATAAGATCTATAACGACATGGACACTAATAAAAGGTTATGATAGCTCCTGATAGACCTAACGAAATCCTTTGATTGCGTTGATCACGATCTCTTACTGAATATAATTGAATATTATAGTTTGCGAGGTAGGTGTAATGATCTTTTGAGGAGTTACTTGACGGGAAGAAGGCAGTATGTCAGTTACGATTAGTCAGAGTCCTCGCCAATATTGGTAGATGCCGGCGTGCCTCAGGGTAGCGTTTAAGGCCCACTGTTTTTCTTGTTATATTGTAATGATCTTGAGCGGAATAACATTGGTATCATCTGATGAAGAAAAACAGAACGTGGTATTTGTTTTGAGTGCAAATTTGGAAGTGATCAATGATTATTTTGCTTTAATGATCTCAATCTCAATCAAGAAAAGACTTATTGAGTTCAACAAAAAAGTATACACCAAGTGACTAATGTCAAGCTGCTTGATTTGCACATAGATTTTTCACTGAATTGGAAAACACATGTCGAAGATATTTGTAGGAAATGTTCATCCTACTGTTATGCTATGAAGAAACTTTCTTATATAACTAGTAAATCTACAGTACGGCATTTTTATAACTTCAAAGTTGAGTCAATTCTGAGGTATGCCGTTATTTTTTTTCACACTACCTTCCTTATATATTCTAGAGGCGTTGAAGTATGTTAAACATGATATATCAGATTTTGCTACACTAGATGACCATCATAACTACCACACAAAGCATGGATCAACAGGTCTACAATACCAGCAGCATAGACTTTCGCTCTTCGAATCAAATCCTCACTATCAGGGTACACTTTCGTACAAAGTATTACAAAAAACTATGAAACTCAAGAATATAAGAGAGTTTTTGATCGATGTAAGATAGATACTGGTGAGAAATGCTTTCTACTCTACAGATGAGTTTCATAAATTTCTCTTGAGGGACTGTCACGTGTTCGATATTTTCCATTTGTAAGATATTGTTGTGTAAATAGCTAAATGCCGGGTTTCCAATTTTAAAATTTGTCTGAATGGGTTAGATTGTTTTCTATATGATTTTGATTTTAAACATGCATCAACTATTGTTGGGAAAGAATGTTTCTTTCCTATTTTGTCTTAACGTGTCTTATATCCATGTTGTGATCACTGGACTGAATACATATCTTATCGGCCGGCTCGGTGGCGTAGGGGATATGATGCTCGTCTCCTGCGCAGAATTACCTGAGTTCAATCCCCACAAAGTCAGTGCGATTTTTCGGATTCTGGTAATCGCTTGAGTGTCCATCCATGTTCGGAGAAGGTGTAAATCTGTCGGTCTTGTCCAACAGAGATGTGTTGGACATTAAAGATCCCTTCCCTCGACACGAGAGGGGTTCGGCAAAATTTCCAGGTTAGTGAGGTGACAGAATTCCCCGGCGTGTCATTAGCCGAAAAGGCAGAAATAGAGCACGTTACTCATCTGAAAGTCATGCGATAAGTTACGAGTAGAAACAAGGGAACACACACAGTTTCTACGAATGTCATAATGTTTGATGATTTAGATAGATGTGCGGTCTTTTGGCTGGCGGTATATCAAAACTGCACTCGACGGATGTCTTAGAAAGCAAAATGATTTTATAAGTATAAAAAATTAAATCAAAACTAGTATTGATGCAAAAGAGCACAAAGATTATCACAATAAACAGGATTCGATATATAAATGCAGAGTTTCTACTCTCACTATTATATACTGATATTTAATATCTGCAAAATAATTGAGAAAAATGCGTAGGTATTTGATTTCATCTCGCTAAGGTCATAATATAATAAGTTAATTACTAAAATAGAAACTATATCATTTCAGCTTCAATCAGTACTTAATTACTTGAATCTATTTAATTAATTATAATAAAGATTTATTACCAAATTTGATAGAGAGAATATATGTCCTGGATACCAGTAGGTAAATAAATCGAAGATGATTGCATCTAGAACGATGCAATCAATATATATAAAGTATTCTAAACCTAATAAAATATGTATTGGTTGAAAAGGTTAGTACTGTACCCTGGAGAAATTCTATAGATGCTTTCTTGACCTTATTTTCCGATTGAAACTTGACACCGACAACTAATTGATAATTAGTTTGATTGAGGAGGTTATTACTTGAAGAAAATTAATATACATTTTTTAATTGAATAGAACAGTGATGATCACTATATTCACAACGCACAAACAATCGAATTGATTCGTGAGACACAGAAAGTTCATTGCCTATCTCTATCAAACTTAAATGACGATTTTCAATTACTATTTTCTTCATTTAATCGATGTCAACTTTAGTTGAAGATGATGATGGCCGACCAGAGCGAGGCAAATCTTCCACTACATCTCGGCCGCTCTGAATGAAATATACCACTCATATGCACGTCTTTTGTTAAAGTCGATTCTGTAGCATTTTCAGCGATTCGGCACACGAAATTCTATTTGCAATACAAATTTTGAAACAAATTCTTCGTTCAATATTTTTATCCATTGTAAAAATTGCAGAACACACCTGTGTGAACTGACAAAATCGACACTAAATAAACTAAATGCGTTCAAACAGTTGTGCCATTCAAGCAATAACAAAAATTATGACAATATTATTGAGCAGATTTTTGAATAATCAATTCCCGGTACTTTGTTGACAGAATAAATTCAGAAGAAGTTTAGATATGTTGAAGAATTTTTTTTCCAATAATCCACCAGCACTAAGGAATGCTAGAGAACAATCTAAATCAAAATGGTACCCATAGAAATTGGTATAAAACTACTAATAGAAAATGAAGAACTCTTGGAAAAAGTCTGAATCCCAAAAAACTGGTAATACCAGATATTTCCCCCCCTAGCGAGAATAACTGCATCACGTCTGCGAATCATACTCAAAATCAATAACCTTATAACTTTCCGAACCATTTCGTTCCAAATTTCGTTCAGGTTGTTTCGAGTCTCATTCATAGTAGCTGGCTGGTTTTGCTAGCTCGTTAATCTTCTATTGAGAGTGTCCCAGAAGTATTCGATGGGATTGAGGTCTGGACTTCGTGCAGATTAAACGGAGAAGCATATTTGAATTTTTCGCAAGAATTCGCAAATTGGTTTATGCAAGCAGGATGCTGAGAAGTTCTTACGAAGCGGCAGACTGCAGTTTCGTCCTTAGTAGGAGCTTATCTGTGTCGCATATCGCTTCTCAGCATTCTAACAAGCTACATTGGGTACCCTATCGATTCCAGACAGGACGCATCTCGTACGTACGTACGAGAGTCGCCCTCTATGGACCGACACGGCGAACCCGCTACCGGACTTCGAGAAAGATACGAACAATAACAAACAGATGTGGAAACGTTAAAAATTCCAAACATTTGGGAATCACGGAAAGGCGAAAGATGTCTCCCAAATGTTTGGAATTTTCAACGTTTCTACATCTGTTTGTTATTGTTCGAATCTTTCTCGAAGTCCGGTAAAGAGGGCGACTCTCATACATATGTACGAGGTGCGTCCTTTCTGGAATCGATAGGGTACCCCGATGTAGCTTGATAGGATGCTGAGAAGCGATATGCGACACTGATGAGCTCCTAATAAGAGCGAAACTGCAGTCTGCCGCTTCGTTTCTCGGCATCCTGCTTAGTTGCACTATTGTGGCTCTTGGGGGCTGCGTGCATGGCAGGCAGATTTGGGAACTAGCTCTTGTCAGGAAGGATTATTCATTGATCTACTGATTTTTGAATAATTCTTCTTGCCTCAAGTTAACATATGTAGACTCCTCGCGAAGTTTATCGCGGAAGATATTTGTCCCATAACAACATTTTCAGACTTACTGAATTCATTCTCATACTCATTGAAATTATTTTCAATTGAAGTTTTTCCATTTCATCTCCTCAGATCTTTTCCAATAGATTAATTCTTTTCAAGAACAAAAAGAAGGTGTGGATAATGAATTTTTCCAATTATATCTTGGCATTGTATTCTTTTTCGTTTATTACCTTTACTTTGAAGTTTCCCATTCAATCGGCTGCTTTAAGTGAAGGCGGATTTCATTCAATTCATTAACGATTTTCATAAAAATGGCCCACCTTCATATTGTCGATGTGAATATTTTACGATGTATTATTCAAGTATCTAATTACTATTGTTGTGTTAATCTGAAAAAATCCAATGAATGATTGTGCATAACGCCTTAAAACCATACACGATTTTATCGCTTATGTTATTTGCGAACTGAAGCAATAAACAGATTTGAATTCAATTGAAAAGATGACACGGAATATAAGGCAAAAAAAAAATTAGATCAACTTCTATAATAACTTTCATACTACTACTGCAGGGGTGCTAAAACTTGAACTGCTGGCGATCTACCTCAATATTTTTAGACTAGTTACGATCGACTCTGACAGGCTGCAAGTATGTGTGATGCAGGGTTATCGTACATACACGATACACCCTACCTACCTACCTACCTAGGTAGGGTGTACCGTAGCATATATAGATATTACCTTTCCGCACATTATACATTATTTTATTTAAGGTTAGGGTTACGTTTAGTTAGGTTCTTCTATCAACTCATAGTGATTCAAAATTGCGAGTATATTGGTTGCTACAAAACAAAAGAGTTACATATTGTGTTCAACTTAACTAAGGAGTGACTTTGGATGTTGAAGCGTGTCACTTGCAAGTCCTCAGCATACTTTTCATAAGATGGTACGTAACCATCATTTCTGAAAATGCAGACTCACATAACTAAGTTGGCCCAAACATTGCCGTTGAAGGGCGATTTGCCTTAGATTCGGATATTCATCTTCAGATATAAAACACCAGAAATCGGTATTAGATGCTGTAGCTTTGAGATGTATATCTGATATAATCTGCACCAACTCATTTTCGACAGAACTTGAGCTCATGTTAAACTGACTTGCTATTTCAGTAGCTAATTCCTCAATGTTTTTTTTTACATGGAAAAGGATAACTCATAAATGATGCTATATTTGCCAACTTACTCCAATCAGAAAAACGCATTTCGAATTGTCCCAAAACATTTGATAATTATGCCTCATACGTATCATAATTCAACTAAGGAATACTTGCTTTCAAAGACAGAAAATGTTTCAGATCATTTCTTTTCAGTTAGAAAATTCAGACTCGCACAGATAAGTTGACCCAAACATTGCCGTCAGTTGAAGGGCGATTTGCCTCAGAGTCGGATATTTATCTTCAGATATATAACACCAGAAATTTGTATCAGATGCTTTAGCTTTGATATGTATATCTGATATAAGTTCATATTGAACTAACTTGCTATTTCAGTAGCTGATTCCTCAATGTTTTCACATGAAAAAGGATAACTTATAAACGATACTATATTTGCTAATTTACTGCAATCATAAAAATGCATTTCGAATTGTCCCAAAATATTTGATAGTTCAATCTCATACGTATCATAATTCAATTCAACTGAGGAATCCTTGCTTTCAAAGAAGGAAAACGTTTCAAACCCTTTCTTTTCAGTTGAGCTATTACAAGTTGCAATTTACTTTTGAATGCGTTTACTGCTCTAATCATCTCAATAATAGTTTTTTCTCTACCTTGAAGCTCCAAGTTAATGCTGTTTACGTGCATTGTGATGTCAGTCAAAAATGCCAAATCAGTCAGCCATTTTTCGTTTTTCAACATCTGAGTGTTATCACCTCTTTCATCTAGAAAAGCTGTTATTTCGGGCAATAATTCTTGAAATCTCTCTAGGAATTTTCCGCGACTCAACCACCTGACGTCCGTGTGAAGAACTAAATCAGTGTGTTCAGCTGACTCCTTATCTTCCAACTGCAACTTGAAGAGCCGCCGTTGCAAGCTACGTGCACGGATGGAATTCACAATTTTTGTTGCAATGCCCATAATTTCCTCCGTGTTTGAAACTTTTGAACACAAAACTTGTTGATGAATAATGCAATGGAATGAAAAAATTTAAAAGAAATGTTGATTAGCTCGAAACAATGCCACAAAACCGTTTTTGTTTCCAGTCATTGCTGGTGCACCATCGGTTGTAATGCACACTAATTTATATATTGGTAGCTTGTAGTTTTTTACAAAATTGAAGAAAATGCCATATATATCTTCGCCACGGGTCTTCCTTTCAGAGGAATGATTGTCAAAAATTCTTCCTTAGTTAAGATGTCATTGAATATCATCCGAATAAAAATACACAGCTGGACAGCCTCTGTCATATCGATGAATTCCTCGCAAAGAATAATATGTACATTTCTTGATATCATGTTTTAGTTTATTTGCCATGTGCTGAATCATGACTTCAATACGCCTTCTGGCAGTCGGACGAGATAACTGAAGTTCTCTAATACCAGACATGATTTCTGTTTTATTTTTAAAATCTCCAAATAAAGTCTCACCCGCTTCAATAAATGCTTTCTTCACAACCGCGGTTTCTTGTGTTTGGCCAATTTATGAGATATTTTGAATGACCCGATCGTAGCAGCTTTTGGTTGTTTGCTTGGTCTTGTGAACATGGTTTGTTATTCATTGCAACTGACGCAAGACAAATGAGACGAATGCACTAATCATACAAAAGAAAAATTCTTCCTCTCAATCGTTATTAGAATGACACGTTTCAGATTTCTTCGCTGCACTAATTTTGTACTATTTAATAATAAACTTTGTATCGACGTAGTATTGCCTTCAAGTTACCATTCAGAATGACCCCAATTCCTGCAGGCGCAACAAAAAAGAACAAACCATGTTCACAAGACCAGCCAAACAATCAAAAGATACTACGATACGCGATCGTAGCATTTAAAATATCTCATGCATTAGCGAAACACAAGACACCATTGTAAGATGGATCGGTTGTGAAGAAAGCATTTATTGAAGCGGGTGAGACTTTATTCGGAGATTTTAAAAATAAAACAGAAATCATGTCTGCTATGAGAGAACTTCAATTATCTCGTTCGACTGTCACAAGGCGTATTGAAGTCATGAGTCAGGACATGGCAGATAAACGAAAACATGATATCATAAAATGTACATACTTTTCTTTACAGTTCGACGTATCCACCGTTATGGCAGACACTGCACAGCTGTGTATTTTTATTCGGATGGTATTCAATGACACGTTGAATAAGGAAGAATATTTGACTATCATTCCTCTGAAGGGGAAGACCCGTGGCGAAGATATATATGACGTTTTCTTCAATTTTGTAAAAAACAACAGGCTACCAATATATAAATTAGTGTGCATTACAACCGATGGAGCACCAGCAATGACTGGAAACAAAAACGGTTTTGTGGCATAGTGTCGAGCTAATAGAGATTTCCCTTAATTTTTTTCATTCCGTTGCATTTGACATCAACATGAGTTCATGACATGAGTTCGAAAGTTTTAAACACGGAGGAAATTATGGGCATTGCAACAAAAATTGTGAATTCCATCCGTACACGTAGCTTGCAACGGCGGCTCTTTAAGTTGCAGTTTGAATATAGGGAGCCAGCTGAACACACTGATTTAGTTCTTCACACGAACGTCAAGTGGTTGAGTCGCAGAAAGTTCCTAGAAAGGTTCTAAGAATCATTGCCTAAAATAACAGCTTTTCCAGACGAAAGAGGTGAAGACACTCAGATGTTGAAAAACGAAAAATGTCTGACTGATTTGGCATTTTTGACTGACATCACAACGCTCTTAAACATCATCAACTTGGAGCTTTAAGGTAGAAGAAAAATTATTATTGAGATGATTAGTGCAGTAAACGCATTCAAAAGTAAATTGCAACTTGTAATAGATCAACTGAAAAGAAAGGGTCTGAAACATTTTCCGTCTTTGAAAGCAAGGATTCCTCACTTTAATTGAATTATGATACGTATGAGACTGAACTATCAAATATTTTGGGACAATTCGAAATGTATTTTTATGATTGCAGTAAATTGGCAAATATAGCATCGTTTATAAGTTATCCTTTTTCATGTAAAAACATTGAGGAATTAGCTACTGAAATAGCAAGTTAGTTCAATATGAACTAATATACATATCAAAGCTAAAGCATCTGATACAAATTTCTGGTGTTTTATATCTGAAGATAAATATCCGACTCTGAGGCAAATCGCCCTTCAACTGACGGCAATGTTTGGGTCAACTTACGTGTGCAAGTCTGCATTTTCTGAAATGAAGATTAAGTCAAAGTATCGCAATCGACTAACTGACGATCATATGTCATCATGCTTGAAATTAGCACTCAGTGGTTACATACCATCTTATGTAAAGTATGCTGAAGGCATGCAGTGCCACGCTTCAACATCCAAAGTCACTACTAAGTTAAGTTTACAACCATATGTAATTCTTTTGTTTTGTAACAACCAAAAAACTCGCAATTTTGAATAGCTATAAGTTTTTTCATCTATATTATAGAGAAGAACCTAACTAAACCTAACCCAAACCTTGACTAAAATAATGTATATTGTGCGGAAAGCTAATATCCATATATGCTACGGTACACCCTACCTAGGTAGGTAGGTAGCTAGGTAGGGTGCATCGTGTATGTACGACAACCCTCACACATATTTGCAGCCTCTCAGAGTCGATCGTAAGTAGTTTAAAAATATTGAGGTAGATCGCCAGCAGTTCAAGTATGAGCACCCCTGATCTGGACCAATCCACAATTATTCTCCACCAATGAACAGCGCGTTATTAGGAAAAAAATTGAAAAAATTGATTTGCATATAGTGTTGAATAAGCTCAGAACTCAAAATTGGCCTACTCAAAACTATAACGTCGAAATTTTTTTGTAAATTTTCCTTTAAATTAAACGAAGAAATAATATTTGGGGGAAGTCAACCCAAATTATTGGGTTCATAATGATTCTAGAACATCTATAGAGCATAATCGGCATCACTTAGAAGACCGAACCTGGCCATCGGGGCTCTCTCGTTCAAAAAGAGAGGGAATCGTTTTGTTGAGTTTGAATATTGAAGGGATTTTGCGATTATACTTCAAAATTGGCAAGCAAGAACAAGGAAGTGATTATGTTTCAGGAGACTCACACTGCGACGGAAGAACATCTCCGCAAAAGAGGAAATATCGCAGGTTATGTACTTTTTGATTATCTCCTTAGTCCTTTTTATGGCCTTGCTTGCTATGTAGAATCTTTTCTTAGATTCAAGTGAGTTTGGACATATAAGAGTCAGGTATGATTGTTGAAATATACAGAGGTCACAAAATTATGTTGGACGTTGCTGCATATGTCCTAGAAGTGACAATGAATCGACAGGAAAATATTGTGTGAAATGCTACAGGTATGCTTGTAAAAATTATATGAAGAAAATATCGACGAAAATTATCTTTCAAGGGACAATATTCAACCTTCCGTAGAATGTTGAATATCCTCCTTTGAAGGAGCTAGCTTTCCGATCTACTCTTCATAATCACCGTTAACCGGGGCAACAGGGAAGTGGTACAGCATGGTCAGATGTCACGAATAGGAACAATGGACTGCAGTTTCGGTCTCGTTTGACCTCGTCAGCATTGTTTACCCATTCGTTGCACAAGACTATGCCGTTACCTACTCATCTCAATTCGTTGGAGCGAACGCAATAATGTAAATATCACTGCGCCCTCCAACGAACCGAAACAGAGGCTACCTCACCAATGCCCCGCGTAACGGTGAAACCAAAGAGCAGATAAAACAGGAAAACGTTAAGTGGTCACACTAGATCGATAACATACCGCCATGCGACTCACGTTTCAGACAGAAGCAGCCGTCGAAGGACCATGGCTCCAACTTTCTATGTGGTGTACAAACAGGCATACATAAACATCTCAAAACAAAAAGTTACTATATGTGAGATTTCGCAAGGTGTAGACACATCGAAGAAAATTATTTTTCAAGGAATGTGTCGTGTGTACAAAAAGAGTACCAAAATTATTTCTGCTTAGCAGCTTCATTCTCTCATTCTCATCTTGCACTCCATGATTTCCAGGACTTCTTCCGAAGACAAGGGTGAAAAGGAAGGGGGATTGGGACAGGAAAAATTTGTTACAATGGAAAAAGAAAACCAGCAGAAACATGTTTAATGAAATATACCTAACTAATGTTCCTCTGTTTTCAACAGGGAACATCTCATACACATTTTGGGAATAAAGCCGTACGGGGTTGTAGCTCTTGCCTTATCAACATACACCATGGGAATAAAACCCTAAGGGGAGCAGTCCTAGCCTCATCTGAGAACTTAACTAATGCTCCGCTGTTTTTCAACAGAGAACATCTCATTCACCATTCGGGGGTGTAGACCATAATAACCTCAAGCTTCAAAAACTAATCTCCTAAATAGACTTGAAGTTCTCTACCCAGTTAATGAAATTATCTGAAACGGAATGAATTTTTTCAAAAACTACACGTGAAATGGTAAATAGGGCAATCGAGGACTAAATGTCTTATTGTTTCTTCAGCTGCGCCACATTCACATGCCTGACTTTCTACAGTATTCCATTGAAACAACATACTATTATTACGACTATGTCCTGTTCTGAGACGATTTAATGTACACCGATTTGTTTACTTATATCGAAACCTGCAACCCTTTTGGAAGGATTCCCTATGAGAACTTTATTGAAAACATCAACTTCCTGCCATTCAGTTTTCCAAAGATCAACAGCCTTCACCCAAGTATGCAAAAAGTCAATCGATCAAATAGGTTTCCTAGATTTCAATCTCATTTTTAGGTGGATTTTGAAGATCGTGTATTATCGGAAAAACTTCTGGAAATGAGTGATACTTATCCCAAGATGATTTAAAAGCTAATTTCTTGCGAATATGGGAAGGAAGTATATTAAAAATAACCGGAAGCCACTAACTCTCATAGAACAGTTCAACTGAGAATCAATCTTATTGACATGAGCACTATTCAACCACACCTGACAGCAATATTCTGCTGCTGAATATACTGAAGCTAAAGCAGTAGTTCGCAAAGTAGAGACTCCGGCGCCCCAATTAGATCCAGCTAGTTTATGTAGTATATTGTTTCTTGTTTTCAACTTCTGACATAATTTATCGATATGAAATTTGAAAGTCAAAGAACGATCAAGCCTTACACCAAGATATGTTGGAGTGAAATTATGAGTTAATAGTGATTGATTGAAGAATACTCTTAGTTGCCTATCCTTGTCATAATTATTCAGATGAAAACAAGAAATCTCAGTTTCCGAAGGATTTGAACATAAACGCTATTTTTTGAAGAAAAAGTTCAGAATTTCTAGATCGGTGTTTGCTCAGGTGTATAATCCTTTCGAAATCCTCTGGGAATGTTTTTAGCAGCATTTTTGACAACTCCTCAAAACCGGATATAATTTCTACTCAAGGGGAGAACCCATCTCAAATCAAATTCCATCTTGGTTTTTTCTAATGAATCTGCAAATGTTAATTGAAAACCTAACGAAATAATAACTGGCCTGTGTTGACTGTGGGAAAATCTGAAAGTACTTTATGACGAACAGGTAGAGGAAACAATTCAGAGTCGATAGAAACCAGACAAAGATCAGGGTTATAGTCGCGATTCCATCTGGCAGAATGATAAGTGCCCTTTGCCTTCGCATCGAATACAAGTTGAAAATCATTTGTTTCCCTTCGTTCAACTAATGAAATACCACTCCTGTCGTTTTCTGTATAACCCTATTGATTGTGATGGCAATTGAAGTCATCACAATAGATAGCAGGGTGGGGAAAAATAATATCGAAATAGATGGGCCAGATTTCGCCAGGAGGTTTATAAATATTAACAACAAACACATCAAAAAAATTGAACGCAATATAGAAAACACCACTCAACATGCCCTTCGGTACAAATTCAATATGATTGAATGATGAAGATTTTACATAACAAGCAAGGCCATAAATAGGACTAAGAAGATAATCAAAAAGTACATAACCTGCGATATTTCCTCTTTCGCGGAGATGTTCTTCCGGTTCAGTGTGAGTCTCCTGAAGCATAATCACTTCCACCTTGTTCTTATTTGCCAATTTTGAAATATAATCGCAAAATCCCTTCAATATTCAAACTCAACAAAACAATTCCCCCTCTTTTTGACCAAGAGAGCCCTGATGGCCAGGTTTATGATCTATAGATATTCTAGATTTATTATGAACCCAATAATTTGGGTTGACATCCCATATATTATTTCTTCGTGGATCTTGAGTAAATTATAGAAAAAAATTGCAAAATTATTTTGACATTCGTTTTTAAATTATGAAAATTGTCATAGATTGTAATAGAAAAATTGAGAAAAATTCTCTGTATGATATATTCATTCTTTATAGAAATTGCGAAACACACTTGTGAGAACTGGCAAAATCGAGCACTGTAAACAAACTAAATGACAGATCGCGTTCAAACTCCGCGTTAGTATAGTAAACAGTTGTGCCAACTTGGTAACAACGAAATTTTGACAATCGTTTCAAGCAAATTTTTTAAATAACCAATTCCCAGTACTTTTTCGACAGAATATAAAGCAAACAGAAAATTTTGTTTCTCGATTCATTTCCTAATTTGATAATAATAATAATAGTATTGAGTAAGTTGTTCTCTTCGGAAACGACTTCGGTTAACTCTATTGAGAACTCATTCCTTCTGGTAAACTTTTCAATAATCGATGGTTTACTAAATCATTTTCTTTGAAAAACTTGTTCTTATTAATTGGAAACTTGCGTAGTATTTGTTAATTTGTGTCCAATCCTTTCTTTAGCAATTCAGGGGAACTGTGATGAAAATCTCTGACTTTAGTACAAGGCCGTAAGAAGTAATTTATCATAATATTTAAAATTGTAATCGTAATGGTTTCCCATGAGTGATTCCTATATACCAAAACAGCACAATTAAAATTCAACATTGAGAATTACAAATAGAAAGTTTGAGAAACTACTCCTCTCTGAATATCAATATCTATCTTCTCTCCGAAAAGCAATCATTAGATACCTACTTGCTTATTACCTCACATTAGCTGCGGAGTTAAATATTCATGTTGACATAATCGATACAAGTTTAGTTTTACTCAGTTTTGTTTCTTGGAACTTTGAGACGGTGAGTCGTATCATTGAAGTACTTTATCAACACATTTAACAGTTTCACTGACCACGAGATATAAATATATTTTTTATTGAATTCGCTACACGCCGCTCCATTTGTAATCGTAATTAACTTTGTAAACTTCACACCAAATTTTCCGATACCGAATATCTATTGCCGATAGTTATTTTAAAATGTTGAGTGAAATGTATTGTAAAATTTTTTTGCTGAATTTCACGAAATGCAAAAGAAATTCAGTCTTATCATCCGTTGTAGACTATCATATTCATTAATTGACAAATCAAAATGTAATAGCTTTCAGTGTTTCTTTATTGACTCGATAATTCAGTTGATCTATTCAATAAATAATTATCAATATTTTCAAAAATAATTGATATTTACCACGAATTTTATATATCAAATTTTCCAAAGTGAAAGAAACTCGTTTCAAAATTAAATTTCATTGATCTCTGAGAATTTAATCTTCTAGATGATCTCCGAAAATTTTGAGACTAGTAAAAACTTCAAAGAATTGAATTTACTTTAAATACGTTGGTACATGTGACATAAAATGTTAATATAATGCATGTCCTGAAAGATTTGGCTCAAATTATTTTGTTATTATTATTTTATGCATAGCTAGCTGGGTCCATAGCGTGTTAGTTGCCACAGAAGAAATAATTACGGAAATATCATTCGAATATTGAAGTAGATATCTTGATTAATTCATTAATCTTCGGCTTTACTCGCTCTCAATGATGACAAATAGTTGGCGGCAGTGCTACGCATACATGATGCTTACGCAGAAAATATTATGCTTTCCCATTTTACAAATACATTTCGGATTTATAATATTAGTTTGCATGGATATATTAGTATACTCGTCACCTTATTTCACATTCTTAGGTGAGGTTTCAATAAAATTACTGAAACACTCTTTAATCGTTTTGTAATTCAAATCTTCAACACCAATTTCTATGTCTCCAGTGAATTCCATACAACATTCCTTGCTTTATTTTGCATCTTCAAGACTATTTTAACCAAAAATTCTAAAATACGATGTGTTCCATAGTTGACAAGACCCTAAACAAAATTCTTCATATCTCAAATTACAAAACTAACATTTTTCCAGAATATTCTGTGTGAAAATCAAGTTGGTAAACTTTCTGTTTGTTCAGTGAAATGCGTTCTGTCATTTTTGCATGATTCGATATCAAAAAGACAAACTTTAAAACAGAGCGAATAGGGGTGGGAAGCTATCATTTTGAACATCATTCATATTTGTCCAACTCTTTATATTAGATTACCTACTTGTTTGATAATTGTCAACAAATCATAGTTTTCTATTTTCATTCTTCATAAATGAAAATCAGCGAAACGTACAAATAAATGTAGATCGATTTATATCATGGATCTACATCAAGTAACGGCCTCCACAATTCAAATCATAGTTTTACCGACTGCTGCAAATCAACCGATAACATTAAACATTAAATTAATCGTTTTCTTCGTATCGAGATTCTCTTTAATTGAATTAGATTGAGATAGTTGTGAGAAACATCTTGATGATATAAACAGGAGGAAAATTTTGTCAAAAAGAAGTGAAATACGGTTTTCCAATTTACAACGAATTTATTTAAACGGATTTTTTGCAGATGCAAATATCGAATTTTTATGCAGCATCCGGCAGTTTCTTATTACATGTTTCATGTTTCATCCAGGACATCAATTATAGCCATAATGAACTTATCGGTTCAATAAATAAATGGTATGCATAAATTCCTGATCGCTAAAAATATACTAAGCAGATAGGTTACCTCCACAAAAGATCGTATCAAAAGTAGTATGGTCGAGGATATATTTCTGTAAAAGTTAAAATATCGTTATTATATTATTTCACACATAGTTCAAAAGCAGGTTTCATTACTGAATTGATTCTATTCATTGTAATGTTGTAAGAAGAAATCTGATTCAAATTTCCAGTGGAATACTGGCACGTATTGTGTTGCTCATATCCTTGCGAAAATTGTGATTGTATTATTAGTACTGTTTTCGTTTAACAGTACCAATTAGTTCGAATAACAACTCTTGAATAGATATATTTGATTTATTTATTGTATATACTATTACGTCCAAAAATTTGAATAGTGAATGATATGAAAATTGCATTTGATATCTTGATTACAATCTTCGAATATTCTTGAAGATAATATTGAACTCTTCTTCTGATGCTTATCCGTTTATCGAAGAAGTAACTATAGTTTCATTAAATCATTTATATATGTTTATATATCAATTCATTTAGTTAAATCAATATATTATATTTCATGAAAATATTTATATAACCACCCTGTAATTAATATTACTGCCAGACAATGATTATAACATATCCTGGAATGATTATATATTATATAACTTTAAATATTATATAAATATATTTTCAAATATAATAAATATATATCATTATATATATATATATACATCAATGTACCAACGAGTGGTGTCCACCTTTTTATATATACACACCACAAAATTGTACGGACCTTAGGTATATATATATATATCGATTAAGCAGCTCGATCGCAGTTTCTTTGTCAACATATGTTTTTGGACATATGAGGGGGAAAATCCTATCTATGTAATAACATTTGTTTCCATATGATCTCAAACACACCTGAAACAAGAATGAGTTGATTTGACTATCAGTATTCGTTCAATTATTCTTCAGTTTTCACGCTGAATTAATGCAAGTTTTCTGTGTTTCTTGTTGATTTTCGAATCTTTGAATTTATTGTAATGGCTGCTGAACGTCCTGGACGCTATTTGAGTGATCATGAAGTGTTAAGAATTGTAACACTTCTAGAGGAGGGGCGAAGCCAACGTTACTTGGCTAACTTGTTGAATGTTAACCAAAGCACTATTTCAAGAGCAATAAATCGGTACCTCGAAACAAGGGAATATGGAAGAAGGGCCGGACAGGGAAGAAATCGGATAACAACACCAGTTGATGGTCGTTGGCTTCTTTAACTTCACTAAAAGTTCGGCACTGTACGGCTAGAATGCTACAAAATGAACTTGTACTTTCCAGAAATGTGCATATTACACTGCAAACATTAGGTACAGGCCCAGAGAAGACGATATCAGACCAAGGGTGGCTTCTACAGGCCCGCGTCTCACCAGAGAGCATCGAGTTACAAGACTTCAGTTTGCGAGTGAACATGCAAATTGGGGTATTCCAGAATGGTCGAATGTTCTCTTTTCCGACTAGTCCAGGTTCTGTCTAGTATCAAATGATAGACGCATGCCTGTATACAGACGACCTAGGGAACGGTATCAGTAATGTAATATCCGGCAAACCGAAAACTTCGGAGGGGGCTCAGTAATGGTGTGGGGAGGCATTTCTTTCCATGGTCGAACTGAGTTAGTTCTAGTGAATAATGGAAGAATGACAGCGGCCAGATACATCGCAGATAAATTTGAACCCCATGTTGTACCCTTTGGCCCATTTATTGGCAAAAACTTCATTTATATGCATGATAATGCTCGGCCTCGTGCAGCTAGAGTAGTTACAGAATTTCTGCAAAATGCCGAAAGGGATATTTTAAGATGGCCAGCAAGAAGTCCCGACTTGAATCCCATAGAACATGTTTGGGACAACATGGGGTGGCAAATTTAGCAACGTAGGATGCCTTATAGAACACTCCAACAACTAGAAAATCTGCTTTCTGAAATTTGGAACTCAGTAACTCAAGAATACATCCAAAATTTGTTTGAGGGGCTTCCGAGACGTATACTGGCAGTAATTAGGGTAACTCGAAAATTGTTGATATTTTCCATTATAAACTTATCTCATTTGAATGATATCTTCTTATTCTACACTTCTGAAAGTTACCAAGCAACTCTTGAATGACCAACCTAAAAGTTTATATAGTATTGTCGTAAAAGTAGGGCGATGCGACAATTTTTGTGGGGAGTGTATATATAGAACTTCCCCGTTAAGGAATTGAAGTAACGGGGATGAGAAAATCGGAAAAGTTGTAGAAAGAACTTCTGGAAGTTTCGTATGTATATTTATATATATGAAACTTCCAGAAGTTTCATATGTATATTTATAGTTCTTTTTAATTTAATCATCTTGCATATTGAGGCGCTTGCCGTGCTTGTGGACAAGCTCTCCCATACTTTTTCATAGAAAGTTGCCTCTAATGAATTATTCTTGACCATGTCTTGAAGATTCATATTGCTTAGGAAGCTGTCACTTCTGCTAATGTGAACATTAGCAAATTAAGCATAAGTTAATATGAAAATTTATAACAGAAGAGTGATGGCTCAAAACTTCAAAAAATTATTCATTATTCAATATCTAAACTGTTTTTTTATATTTCAGGTTACAAATATTAGGAATCAACATAGATATCTATGATCCGATATTTCAGGCATTAATAATCCTAGGAATTATAGGATTTTTCGTCGCCTGCACGTTACTTAAATTTTTCGCATATTTGACTTGTGGCTACTACAGGGGACCTGAAGACATGGAAGGTAAAGTAGTGTTGATAACTGGAGCCAATGGTGGAATTGGATTCGAAACTACCAAGGAACTCGCACGAAGGGGAGCTACGGTGATTATGGCTTGTAGGAATGTAATTAGTGCCAATAGGGCTAAAGGTAAGAATAAAATGTGACAAACAGCCAGTAAATGATAGTCCACTGAAATATGTTTCATAATATTCAAACATATGAATATTGAATATTATACCCTTCAATATGTTCATTTCGTTTCATTGAACGCAGCTAGGACGGTTATTCTATGGTCACTAGTCTTGACACGAACCAGAGGCCAATTGACACAGAATACCAAATACACAGAAGTGAAACTCGATCATTTCTTCTTTTTTTTTTGAAGGAACTATTTAGAGTGACCTTGAGTACACCAACTCAGAAACTGCTCAGACAAAACGGGAATTTTGACGTTTACTGCACTCATAAATTGCTGTCGTTTATGAAAACGTCAATAGTTTTATGAACGTTGAAGTATATTCATGATGAGGAGGATGGTGAAACTATGTGAAATGGACACGTGTTATAATTTAATTATTTCTAAAAATTACATCCACTAGTACCATGATCAAAGGAAGTTTTTTTGAGATATAATATCCCTTGTACTCTGTACATAAATTAAATTTTATATAGAATTAAACATGAAACTAACGATACCTAAAATTGATGATACATTGAGACGAGGTAAATAGCACAGGCCCAAACCTGTAAAATCAAAGAGAAAATGATATCCACTTAGTGTTTTTCAACTCTGACAACTATTTGAATTGAGCAAGAGAAGTTTTTATAAATCATTTCCTCGGAGAATGCAAAAATAATTAGTTTTACACATGTGATGAAAATGATAATTTTCTATGCTTTCGTTGATGTTACATTTGAAATCTTTTTCTACATATTTCAATGCATGAAAAAACCTCATTCTAATAAACAGTTGTGAGACATAACCTTATGGGAACAGCCTCGGTTGCTGCACGGTTAGTGCGCAAGCATATTGGAACTGCTAAGTCGAGGCTCCTGGTTCGAATCCGGGGTCAGGTTATGGATGTTGTCCTTGAACAAAAAGTGCTGAATTTGAAAGAGTCGCCTAAAGAGGGCATAAATTTCCGACGAACAGATAACTTGTAATCCTTGTGGTGGCAGTTATCATTGCACGGTCTAGGAGAGTGGTTCGGAATCCACTATAAACTGTAGGTCCAGCTGTGTAAATGGGCTAAGTTCCCGAGCACATTGTTAAAAGATAGAAGCAAGCAAGATAACCTTATGGAGACGATTTGCAGCTGTTATCATATTTTATGGAAAGTATTTCCTCTAGGAGAATCTTAATTGTTTATGATTACATCATCCGATAAATTGGGAAAAGCTTGTCCCAGCTGGAAGACATAACGAATACATTTTTCAATAATTTGATTAAGGAGGTCGTTACTTGATGAAAATCGATATACATATTTTCAATGAAATAAAACTAAAGTATTAAGATTTTCACTATATCAACAAAACTATGACCGGTTTCACCACACTGTGGCTTCATCAGATAGATACAAACTAATGAACAGAGTTATTCCTTATATATTAGTCTTATTTCCTACTTAATATTACAATAGGTACAAGTACAAGGGGTATGTTGGAAAACCCATCGGAGTTGCTTACTTTATGAATTGAAAAGATTGAGTAAAGGAGAAGGATTTAGATCTAATTGACTATTAAGTAACCTACCTGAATTCTTTTCTTTGTTGATCTCTAAAATTTCCAATAGATTGAGTTTTTGTTTGTTATTTTCATTGTGTCAAATTTTGAAATTATCATTAAAGTTATGGTTTTCTTCGAGTAAGTGATTAGAATAATGGGAATCTGATTTATGATAATTAAAACTACGTTTGTGCTCGGATAATCGAACTTTGAAATTTCTGAAAGTTCTACCAAAATAAATTTTATTACAATCACCGCAAGACAGTTTATAAACACCGGATTTATTACTATTATCAATTTTAGATTTGCAGTTTTTGATATGTCGGCCTAAAGAATTATCAGTTCGGAATGCTATATTGAAATTAAAATGCGAGAGGAATGATTTCAATTTTAGACTAGGATTACCAATATAAGTTAAGCTGTTGTATTTTGTGTCTGAACTTTTTATATTTGGAAATACTTCCTGGATTGCTATTTGGAATTTTTTGCGTGAAATCATGTTCTCAATCATAGTTGGACTGTAACCGTTATTGACTATTGGTTCAATTATGTTTAGCTCTTTTATGAAATTATTTTGTGACATTGGGATATTAATGAGTCTATGTACCATACTATTGTAAGCTGCTAATTTATGTGGATAAGGATGTGTAGATGAGCTGTGAATAGTAATATCTGTATGCGATGGCTTATGAAAAATAGAAAAATCATGTTTGCCGTTAATTTTAGTAATAGTTAAATCCAGAAAGTTAATGGAATTTTCTGTTTCTATCTCTAAAGTGAATTTAATATTATCGTGAATTTTGTTAATGAATGTTTTAAATCAATCTCATTGTTGTGTTGTGATCTCTAAAATTCCAATAGATTGAGTTTTTGTCTGTTATTTTCATTGTGTAAAATTTTGAAATTATCATTAAAGTTATGGTTTTGTTGGAAAACACAAAATACAACAGCTTAACTTATATTGGTAATCGAATCAACATTTCCAATGCTCTGTTGGCGCAGTTTAGGGACAATAAATTCCAGTTTTGGCACGGATTAAATACTGTAGATGAAACTCGGATAGACCATTATACCTAACCTAACAGTGGACTGCAAAGAGGGAACCGGTTGCAAAAAAGCAAAAACTGTTTTTTCGGCAATGATGCGACTGTTCTTGGGATAGACATAGAATAACTTCAATAAATTTGGGTGGCAACATTGCACCAATCTGAGCTCTGAATTGTATAGTGCTTATCTAAACAGCGTGGACCGAAGTGTTCAGTCAAATTCTCAGTATTTTTGGACATAAGTCGGCTAAGCTTCAGTCAAAGTGAAGCTGTTGAGACTATCGAAATTATAAAAAATAAATTCACGTTAGGTCCAAACGGTGTGCCTTCGACAATATTGAGAAAATGTGTATTTTCGCTCTGCTATCCTCTTGCTGCTATTTTCAAAACTTCTCTTCGGCTTGCAAATTTCCCACTTACTGAAAAACAGTTATCGAATTATAGGGTATATGCATTTAGTCAGTAATTCCCAAATTACTAGATGATCTATTTTGTAAGTATCTCACATGGAAGTGTATATCAATTGTTATAAATGAACAACATGGTTTCCAGAAGGAACAGGTCTACTGTTACTAATCTTCTTCTCTATGTCAACCACATAACGGCTTCCATGGATGGTAGAATTCGGATTGATGCAATTTACACCGATTTTTCAAAGGCATTTGATAAGAAATGAGATAAAAACACAAGGTTTAACTTCAATCTACACTTTATTTGAAAAAATTCGACGACGTTTCGCTGACACAGCAGCTTTATCAAGAATGAAAAATAGAATGAAGAGTATGGTATTATAAACAAATCGTAGAACAAGTTGGATGAATAACAGGAAAATCCACACCGAGCCATTGTACAGTTAGTATGAAAGGTAATAAAAACTAATTAAACAAGTTAAGTAGGGGTGAGTAATTCAAATCTACCTGTTCATTCAAAAGCTTGTCCGAATGTTTGTATCTATTTATTTCTAATGCTTGTAGGAGATCTAATTTTGAACTTTTTGATTTTATATGTAATATGTCAAAGTTTTTATTGAATGAATGGTTTTCTTTTATTAGGTGGTTTGAATAATTTGAATCAGATTTATTTTTATCGAAGCTACGTTTATGTTCAGATGTTCCTATGCCAAAACTCCTATAGGTCCTACCGATATAAATTTTATCACAAGAACCGCAATTGAGTTTATAGATTCCTGATTTACTTGATTTTTCAACACGAGATTTGGATTTTCCTGTTATTCATCCAACTTGTTCTACGATTTGTTTATAATACCATACTCTTCATTCTATTTTTCATTCTTGATAAAGCTGCTGTGTCAGCGAAACGTCGTCGAATTTTTTCAAATAAAGTGTAGATTAAAGTTAAACCTTGTGTTTTTATCTCATTTATATCATGGATCTACATCAAGTAACGGCCTCCACTATTCAAATGCATTTGATAAGGTTAACCATACCTTGATAAATATATATACTTGATAAACTTTTCAGGATAGGGATAAGGGAAGCAGTACATAAATGGCTTTTTGACTTTTTGAGAGATAGAATGCAGGCTGTTAGGTGTTTCATCTCTAGTTCAATTCCTGAGGCCTCAGCCCCGTCGCCCGGTGTGATACCACCTCATCCAGCCATTGGTCCCGTAAATTGGTCACCTGTGTGACTAACTTTCGGGATCTGGCGGATGGTCCGGTTTCAAAGGTGGGAAGGATTGGCAACGAAGCATGATGAGCTCTTCTGGGACAAAATCATCCGGGGTTAAAATAGTCTCCCATTCGGATCTCCGAGGGGTTCATAATGCGGGTAAATCGAGCACTCTTCCGGTGAATTCACTAATTCATTCACGTTTTAGCAAAGAAAGCAAATTCTTCATAGAGTTCTGCAATATCTGAAGACTGCGGCATAAAAACGTGAATGTCGAAGCAGTCCAACAGCATTGGAAAAACGCAGAACCCCATGTGCTGGCCCTAACCGCTCGCCAAACGATATTCACTTCCCTAGACTGTTTCAGTATCAAGGTGATAAAGTGGATTGGATTCAGACACATCAACCGGTAGCTGAGATCATTGTACTGGGTGACTTCAACGTTCACAACACCAACTGGCTCCGCCACTCCAAAAGAACAGATGAAGCGGGAAGACAGGCTAAAGCTTTCGCAATCAACCATAAGCTAACGCAGCTAGTCGACCAACCGACTTCCCGAACACCTTGCATCTCTTTTTGATTTCAGAGCCAGTAGATTTTGGAGTGAGGGTCTCAGCACTACTAAGCAACTCAGACCACAACCTTATATCTGCTATTGGAACTATGGTACTGCCGCTAAAACAAGAACTTAAACTACCTAGATGCATTTGGCACTATAACCGTGCTAATTGGGATGAGCTGCGTGAACTCTTTTCGTGCTTCCCATTCTGTGTTTGCCTTTCAGACCTTGACATCAATGTGTGCACTGAATCTGGTACAGAAATCATTCATGCAGGAATGGATCTCTACATCCCTCATTCCATGAAAAGAACAACAGCACAAAAGCCATGATTCAACAAAAACTGCGAAAGAGCCTCTGCAGCCAAGAGCAGAGCTTACCAGTCATGAAAGATGAATCCAACAGAGGAAGCAAGAACAATCTTCGTACGAATACGGAACATATGCAACCTGACAACTGCAAGAGCAAAGGCCAAATTCAACGAAGGGGTAACTGATAAATTCCTTAAACAGGCAAGCGGGACTAGACAATTCTGGTCTATGGCGAAGATTGTCAGTGTCAATTTCTGCAAATCTGCGTTTCCGCCTCTTGTTAGAGAAGACGGAAGTATAGAATCATCTCCGAAAGAGAAAGCCGATCTCCTTGCTCTCTTGTTCTCAAAGTAATCAAGTTCAGAGTCCGCACTGTGAGACGGGCTCTCAAGCAGCTGAACAGCAAGAAGGCAGTTGGTCTAGACGGCACCCATTCTTAACCGTCTGTTTCAGATTTTTTATGAAAGCCAGACTTTTCTGAGCAGCTGGAAAATAGCGAGAATTCAACCGATCCCAAAGAAGGGAAAGAAGTCCGTACCCCTGAACTACCGCCCTGTTGCACTTCTTCCCATTATGTCCAAAGGGATGGAGAAAGTCATAAATGATGAACTCATCAAATATCTTGAGTTGTAGGGAATTATTAACGACCGTCAGTATGGTTTTCGTAGGCAAAGATCCACAGGAGATCTGCTCGCCTACGTCACTCATGTTTATACATCAACGATGGAAAAACATGGGGAATCTAAAGCAATAGCTCTCGCCCAAACATTCGTTGCGGATGTTGGATAGTGTGCAAAAACGGGCTGTGCACCTCATCGACCACCCGGAGATCACCCGCGGTCTCCAACCGTTGGCTCTCACAAGACAAGTTGCTGACCTTTCTTTGATTCACAGATATTTCCACGGAAGATGCTCCAATGAGCTGAAAGACCTTGTTCCGGGAAAACTCATGTTTTGCCGCAACACTAGGCTGGCAAGGAGTTCTCATCATATGGCGGTACATTTAACGACCCCTCGAACCTCTCTCTATAAAAATTCCTTCGGTGAGCTATCCTACAATTTGGCCGTCTTCAAGAAGCGAGTAAACAGACACCTCAATTCTTCCCAGGCGCATACTCATTTGGTGTAACAGGTTCACCTATTCCTGGGAAGCGCGCATAAAAAATAATAATTCCGGGGTCCTCAGGGGTTAGTTTAGATCGTTGCACCTCATCATCTGATGATGATATTTGCTACAGGGGGATCTTGCTCGAGTTGAGGATTGGTGTCACATTAATAGAATATTATTGAATTCTCAGAAATGTGTAGTTAATACTTTTTTCAGACTCAAGTCTGGCACTGACTACGAATACTTTTTGGATAACTGCAAATTAAAGCATGTTTCAGAAATAATGGACCTCGGAATATTCTCGGATTCACAATTGACATTAAGTGCTCATATAGGACTCTTAGCTCAGTTCTCAGGAACTGTCGGGATTTTTCTGTGGCATCCTTGAAGGTTCGATATAGCTCTTTAGTAAGGAGCATATTAGAGTACGGTGCTGTCTGGTCGCCAGCAACATCCTAGAGAGAGTGCAGAATAGGTTTCTGCGGTTTATTGCTTACAAGCAGGGAGTTTCCTAGATTAACTATGCCATCCTCGGGGCAAGCATAAACATTCACTCTCTCTCATTTAGAAGATCTATACTGGATCTTCTTTTTCTGCATAAATTATGAATGGGTCGGCTTCTTCTCCTAAACTATAAGAACAATTGTGGTTTAGATTTCCAATGCGGAAAATTCTTTTTCATTCGTAATCCACATACTTACTATACACAAAAAATTTTTCTCATAAAATGTTGTAGGTTCTATAATAACTTGTCGTCCACTGTTAATATTTTTGGAACATTTGGTGCCTATAGGTATCAAGTTCTCAGATTATTTGTACCTATCTCACAATAACATATCTTAGTAGGGTGAACATTTGTTGCTTTTAGTTTTCGCAAATATCAGATTAATTTGTGATGTATTTTTCTTTACTTGCTCAAAATTGTGAATTAATTTTGCAAATGGGACTTATGCCATCTATTATTACTATTACCATGCTGGCAAATAGTATATAAATAAATAAATAAAGATTATCTTTTAAAGAGCATAATACGCATTATTACTCGACAAGTTTAGAGCAGAACTTGCGGAAAAACGGCAACATTTACAGAAAAAGAAAATCCTGCTTCAACAAGATAACGCGCCCTAAGCGGTTGCCATGGCGAAAATCCACGATTTCAACTGCTTGACCATCCAAATTACTCATCATATCTAGCCCCAAGCGACTTCTTTCTGTCCCCTCATTTAAAAATTGTGTTCGGATATCAGCGATTTCCGTCGAATGAAGAGACAATCACCTACATGAACCACAATTTTGCAGTTAAAACGCCGAGTACTATTTGGTCGATGGCAACATCGCTGGAAAAAGTATTTAGAGTTATAAGGAAACTGCGTTGAAAAATCCAAAAAATGTCTGGTATCTTTGTTAGGTTAGGTAAGCTATATGCTCTGAAGTAAGTGAACGATCAAACCTCTTATAGGTCTTGCCCTATGAAAAAGTCTACAGATGAATCACACTTATGCACATTGAGATACCCACAAACAGAAGTGAAAGTATTCTTAAAGATTATGTGATTATGATGTATATTTCAGTGGTCCTCGTTTCTTCTTCCAAACTTTCCAATTTCTTCTTCTTAGTAACTATTATATGGGAGGAAAACTATCAATAACTTATTTCGCAATGCAGAATGTGTTACTTCCTGATTATAATAAATAAAAGGAATAAAAAAGTTTTTAGAAGATCATTCTTTCGCGTTTATCTATAGTCGGAAGTGGTAAAAATTTAATTATCTCATCTTGGTTGATGTGACTAATATCATCGATAATTGGCCAATGGAATGATGAAGAGGCTCCGCTTCGTCTAGTGAATATCATACAACGACAGAATACCTTTTCAGTTACATGAGCAACGAATATTTCAATTGTCAATAAATCAATCTGACTCACATCTGACTCGTCTTTGACAAGTTAGATAGGTTCTTCGTCGTTATCTTCACTATCATTTTGTTGATTGAAATTATAGCTAGTTGCAAAGTTGTTGCTTCTGGTGTGCGAATGGATATCTCCTTGTTTTTCTTCAAAAATGTAGTCAACCGAGCTTCCCCAAGTATCCGTTTCTTAACCAAGGTTCAGGTTTACGTTATTTCGTACTGAAGGACGAGTTAATGGAGCTAACCCTACTACCACCCATAGTTAGTAAGTACACAAAAAGGGAACATATAGACCAAGAGCCGGCCCTGACACATGCCTGAAGCCAGACCTGTCACTCAAAGTTCCCATGAAAGAACCTAGATGATAACGCTAGTGCATTCTGCTTTCTCATGAAAAAAATTCAGACAACAATGCTTTTGCATTTTGCCTTCTCATGAAAAAAACCCAGACGATAACATTTTGCATTTCGCTCACTTCCAGTGGATATTAGTTGATAAAAAAAGGGTTTAAATAAATATGTTTCCAATTATGGAAACAACCTTTTTAAAAAGATATTTATTCTAAATATTACAATATGAGCTCTCTAGCCAAACTACTTATAAGAACTAACTTAAGAAAGTTTACCATCTTATATAGGGTTCTTATCGTATAAACACAATCGACGGTGTCTCGCCTGGGTCTGTGTCCTATCTGTCTGGTGAAGAGATATGGTTTATCAATATCCGGTGGATGTATTTATATTCTTGCTAATCATTTTCATTTAATGACTTTTAAGTAGCATCTCTTTATAGACCGAGCCTTTGCAGGTGTTAATTAATTGTTCAAGTTATTGTATATGTACTTGTCACTTTTAAGAAATAAATAAACTTTCTTAGGAACCCCGCTCCCATTGCACATTACCATAACTAGATCATTCATGAGCTAATTTGCGCACTTCTTCAGATTTGGGATGAAAATATATTTTTGAAGTTAGTATTTTTGGTCTGTTCTTGACTGAAAGTAGGTTTACTGAAGTTACCAATACTCTGAAGAATGAATGAATGATGAATGAAGAATGTACCGCTAGATTGCGTAAATGGTTTCCCTGTAGAAAACCATATCGAACTATCAGCAATAAGAGTCCCAAAAAAGGACATAGCAGTGATCTGCAGTTATCGCCCTTCAAGTGGGGACTTCAATGTTTTCATGTCACAGATTGATGCTGCTCTGAATGAAATTTTCAACCTTCTCATGAAAAATTTTATTCTTGCGGGAGACTTTAGTGTAAATTTTCTGAAAGATTCTGAAAAGAAATCCAGATTAATAGAAATAATGGATAGGTTTAACCTCAGTTATACTGGGTGATTCACCAGTGGCGCAGTGCTCTGTAGCGAGTACACTCTTGAAGATTTCATTTTTGTTCGAACGGTATTGTATTTAGAAAGTAAATCTACTTCAGCAATTTACTGTGCAGTAAACAAGATGTAATAACAAAGCGCCTCACAAACAAACTGGACACCTACCAACCTCGAGAGCAGGCCGGATTTCGGGCAACATTTGGTGTTAATGATCATCTCCAAACTCTCAAGACTTTGATTGAAAAGAGCATAGAATACAAATTGCCTCTGGTTCTCATATTCGTGGATTACGAGAAAGCCTTCGATACCGTGATACAGGCGATTATGCTCAAAGCGTTGGCTGACTGTAGAATAGATCATAGATACACTGCCATCATTAAATATATATATGAGCATCTAACCTAACCTATGTTCAGCAGTGGACTAGGATGATTGACAGATGATGATGATGAAACAAGATGTCCAAATTTTTTTTTTAATTTTGGGTGTTTTTTTAAGATTGGAAGACCACTTTTTTTGTTCAAGATTCAGGAGCGGCCTAAACTCTGCTATAATATCTTTGAGTAATAAGTTTTTGTGGCGAGTAGTTTCGTCACAATATTTTTTTTCGTAAAAATTCATGAAAATAGGCTCTCACATCATCGCATGCTCCTTCGGCCAGAAAGAATGAATACTTTTTCCTTTCGTTTTCTTATTGCCCAAGGATAGCTTTATTGATGAATTGAAATAGATTATCCTCATTTTATACAGGAGTGACTCAAAAATTATTGAATATTGTAATTTTTAAAATATCATATCTTAATTTTCTCAATGGGTTACCCTGTATTTTATTATTCATTACAATGCACGAAATATTGTGCTACATTTTTGCAGAAGTAACCTTATCATTATCTTCGATCATTTTCGAAATATCCGATTATTTGTAAAAATTTTTGATGAAAATTCTACAAAGCGTATCAAACTCATCAACATGCATCATTATTCGCACAGAAGTTTTTTTTTTCTGTAATGATTCAAGTACTAAAAAATGAAACCTAAACAAGATAATTCTTATAACGAATGATAGAACCAAGATGATTAAAACGTAAATCGAGGTGTTGACATTTTTTTTATTTGTGCCTTGTGTCAGGTGTCCGGACACACCATATTCTGCATTTTACATGGTGAACCTATCAGTTTTTCGTTATTAAACTTTGTTAAAGTGAGGTTTGAACCCAATTTTCTCAATTGACTGCCATGAAGTTCTCTAAAGAAAAAATGGTTGATATAATTTTATTCTGGGTGAGTGTGATAGAAATTCTTTGTTGGCAAGTAGAGTTTATGCACATAGGTTTCCTGATAAGAGACATTCTGATGCAAGATGCTTTGAAAAACTTCTAATTAGATTTATCGAAACGAGTAATATCGCTTACAAAAAACATGAAAAACCAAAAACTGCTACAGCTGAAGACAACCAGTTTTGTTGACAGTGATCCATATAAAAGCCAAAGAGAGATTTCTCAGTTAACAGATATGAGTCAAACTTCTGTCCAGAGTCTTGAAAGTGAATAAATTTCATGCATACCATGTACAGCTGCACCAGGAACTGAACAATCAAGACTATGAAAATCGAATCAATTTTTGCAATTAGGCAAGTGACGAAGTAGCGGAAAATCCAAATATGTTTAGCAGAGTTCTTTCTCGGACGAGGCAACTTTACACAAGAATGGGCTTGTTAACAGGCACAACTTTCATTATTACGCTAAGGAAAATCCACATCTCATGAGACAAATAGATCACCAGCATCGTTGGTCCTTGAATGTATGGGCGGAGATAGTAGATGGATATCGACGGGGCACCTCAATAGTGAAATGTATTTAGATTTTCTGCAAAATCATCTACCAATGTTACTTGCCTATGTACCAGAGCATATAAGACAAGATTTGTGGTTTCAACAGGATGGAGCACCGGCACATTATTTACATCAGGTTAGGGAGCATTGGAATCATGTATTTCCAAACAAATGGATAGGACGTGGTGGTCCTGTTAGATGGCCTGCTAGGTCTCCGGACCTTACAAGCCTAGATTTTTTCTTGTGGGGTTATATTGAGGGCATCGTTTACCAGATTCCTTCTACAACACAGTTGAATATGAAACAGAGAATAGTCGACACCTTTCAGTCAGTTAATCCGCAAATGTTGTCGAGAGTTCAACGTCTTTCTTCAGAAGGATTGAGTTGTTTCTAAAAAGAAACGGGCAACATTTTGAACACTTATTGAAATAGTTCAACACCTTGTATATCATCTCACCAAAAACCAATCTATCACGTATTTCATACACAACTACCTTAAATTATCTCCATTTCTCTGATCAAGTATAATGATATGTACTAATAAACTCTTCTTTCGCAACCTTTGATTTTATTATTTTAGTTTTTTTGTTTCGAAAATGGTCGAAGATATATGCAAAAATATGGCACAATATTTAATGCTTTGACATGAATAATAAAATACAGGATGTTCCATTTGATTTGAAAAAATCAAGATATTTTTAAAATTACAATATTCAATAATTTTTTTCAGTCACTCCTGTATACAATGAGGATAAACTATTTCAATTCATCAATGAAGCTATCCTTGGGCAATAAGAAAACAAAAGGAAAAAAGTATTCATCCTCTCTGGCCGAAGGAGCATGCGATGATGTAACAGCCTATTTTCATGAATTTTTATGGAAAAATAAATATTGTGACGAAACTACTCACAACAAAAACTTATTACTTAAAGACATTATAGCAGAGTTTAGGACGCTCTTGAATCGTCAACAGAAAAGTGGTCCTCCAATCTGAAAAAACCTCCAAAGATTTTTTTATAGAAAATTGGGACACCCTTTTTACTTCAAAATAAATTGCTGAAGTAGATTTTTACTTTATAAATCTAATACCGTTCGAACAAAAATGAAATCTTCAAGAGTGTACGAGCCACAGAGCACCGCGCCACTGGTGAATCACCCAGTATATTCAAGGAGCCTTCTCGTATTACATCTACATCAAATTCGTGTGTCGACAGTATATTTGTCAATACTGATCTATTTCACAGTAATCGCTCTACTGTAAATGCTCACTGTGATCATAGAGCACAAGTAATAGAGAAAGCAAACCCGGATCAACCTATAAAAGATGAAATAATCTCTACTCGTATTTTTTCAGTTGAAAATACTTACCTCTTCCTAGAGGTAATCAATAGAGTTAATTGGCAATGTTTGAACCTTCTCCGTGCTGAAGAAGGCTATAACTGGTTCCACGATAACGTGCTTTTTTGAAAGAAAATTTAATAAGAGAACTATTCGCATGAACAGAGCAGATCCAGATACGAACAAAATAAAAAACCAACTAAACGCTGCTCACACACAAGAGATTGAAGGACAAATATAAGTCTCATCTAGAAAAATCGATACGGAAAAGAGACATGCAAATGTTGAATAGTGACGACAACAAGAGCTAGGCAATTTGGAGTGTGATTAACGAAAAAATTGGCGAAAATAAAGACTCACTCAAAAGCACATCGACAGCCGAGGATCTCAATTCCTCTTTCACCAATACTGTCCGAAGCTTGAACATCAAAGTAATCCAAAGAACGCTCGGGCTATTCCAAAAAAAAAAATCCCCGCAACAAAATTCAAATGTGTCCGAAACTATGGCACTTTGTCAAACTGATCCAGAGGAGACAATTAAAGCTGTCAAAAGTTTTAAATCTTCAAATTCGAAGGATATTTACGGTCTCTCGGTTAGATTTTTGTAGAACATTATTCACGCAATCGCGGATCCTCTCAGTGCGGTGATAAATGCGTGCTTCGCCTAGGGCGTTTTCCTCGAACAACTGAAACTGGCGAAAGTAATTCCAATCTATCAAAAAGAAGACGCCGATATATCCAACAACTATATATTCTCAAAAATTTTCGAAAGTCTCTTAAAGACTCATCTTGTCGACTTCTTGGACAAGCAGAATGTAATGATATCTTCGCAGCAAGGGTTCCGTCAGAGGAAATCTACCATAACGGATATGATGGACATAATAGAGGATATTTTAGATTCTTTCAAAAACAAGAGTGAAGCAGCCTTGTCGTGTCTTGACATGAGCAAAGCCTTCGATTCTGCAAACCACGAAATATTATTGCACAAATTAGATTTCTGTGGACTCAGAGGCAGAGCTTTCAATACGATGAAATCATATCTTGCCGACCACAGCCAGGTTGTTGTTTGGAACAACTGTCAATCTAGCGAGCAGAAGATTGACATAGGCGTGCCTCAGGGCTCAATTTTCGGTGCGTTGTTGTTTTGCGTGTATATAAACGGCATGGCGTATCATTTAGGACAAGAGAATGTGTGTATCTACGCCGATGATACAACTATAATTAGTCGCGAAAAGGAAAGAAGCGATCTGCAGCGCATTGATGGGGATAGGCTCAACCAAGCCGCACCGTGGTTGGAAGCTGAAAAACTTATATTCACTCTAAGAAAACCTGCTCAGACAAGGACAGTGAGTTTATTGGGCTTTCAGCTTGATAGCGCACTCTGCTGGTATGAGCAAATAGAAGTACTATGTAAAAAATTGTCATCTGCAGTTTACTCTATCAGGAGAATACTTTTTATTGTAAATAAAGAGACTGCAATACTCACCTTTTATGCTCACTTCCACTTAGTGGCGACGTATGGAGTTCTGTTGTGGGAAGCTTCTCCTTATAGCTTTCGAGTTTTTCTGCAACAGAAAAGAGCCATTAGAGCAATTGTGTCGGCTACTCCTACAACAAGCTGCAGGTACCCATTCAAAGATCTGAAAATACTTACCATTCCGGCCTCATATATACTTGCCTGTTCATGCAATATCCATAAAACTAGAGATGAAATCCTGAGGCACTGCCATATTCACCAGTATCAAAAAAGACAGCGCGAAAACCTGGCTCAACCAATAGTCCGACTGTCAAAAACGCAGGACTCTTACGAGTGGTTAGGGAGGAAAATTTACAATCAACTGCAGCAAAAATTCAAACATCTGAGCATTCAATCTTTCAAAACTAAAGTAAAGTTGCTGTTAATTGGAAAAACCCTTCACTCTATAGAAGAATATTTTGATTCTATGATTGAACAGTTCCATTGTTTGTTACCCATGTGCAGTACAACTTCACTAGTCCGGGCAGATATCGTTCCGACGCATGCCTATCAAAATGCGCGAATTTCTGAAGTGACTTGAATTTGTTTCATTTTCAACTAGAAACAACCCTAAATCTGTTAAAGCCGAGTTTATTATAAAAATATCGAGAAGTTGAACAAAAAATAGTTTCTATTATAAAACCGAATCAAATTATAGAATTTCCATTAATTATAATCTTTCCTCATAGAAAATGTATAATTTAAACATAAGCTCGTGTACATAAACAATATGCTATTCCTTATAACGTTTATAATATCCATCGATTTTGCTCTGAACCTTTCTTGATGCTGCCATCTGAACTGATTTTTTCTTGAGCCTTTTCAGGAGCAATACGTCTTCTATAAGATAATTATGTTCGGCCTAACTGATAATCAGGAAAACGCATTGACAGTATCTGCATATTTCATTTTTACCATACTATTTAAACCATCCTCTGAGTCAGATGATTCCTCTACGTTTTCAATATACCTTCCTAAAGCATCATGCATAAGCTCTTCTTCAGTCAAATCGATAACATACTCTTTGTCTCCCACAGCCCAGTTGGTGATGTTCTCAATGGTTAAGTCATTTTCTGAATCGATGACCCTTCATGATTCGGCAATATTTTTCAAATCATTTTAAATGATTGGATAAAGTTTCTTCTGAATATCTGAGAGTGGAATATTTTCATCATCTGATTCTTCTACTTCTGTAGTATCATGCCACAATGCTGTCCAACTTTTTACAAAATTTTTTGAAGTAATGGCTTTCCAAGATTGGGCAAGATTGTTCACGGCATCTTTCAAATTAAACTGCTTCAAAATAGAAGTTATCTCTTCACCTTATGATATGATTAAGAAGGCATTTTCTATACGACACTTGAATTAAATTCTGATCCATAGGTTGGAGTACGGCAGTACAGTTGGGTGGCAAAAACATAACTCCGAAGTTTGGATCAGTATTAACATCTTCCTCAGGTGGGTGTGATGGTGCATTGTCTACCAACAACAGAGCTTTAGAGGGCTTGTTAAACTTAGTTAAAAATTCTTCACCTCAGGGATAAGAGATGTTTTAAACCATTCATTAAATAATGTTCTGGTCATCCACCCTTTGGTAGATGCTTTGTAGATAACTGGTAGTGAACTTTCGTTTTTGAATGCTCGTGGATTTGCCGCAAGACTAGTAAAGGTAATTCGTGAGTTCCAGCCGCGTTGCAGCATGGCATGAATGTTGAGCGGTCTTTTGACACTTTTCAACCTGGTGCTGATTTTTCCCCTTGATGAACCCAAGTTGTGTCTGGTAAACATCTCCAAAGAATGGCCGATTCATCAGCATTATACACCTGTTATTATCATTATTATTATTTAATATAAATTAGAGTTGAGGCGTGATGCCTATATAACTCAAAAATCATAATATACATTATGTCTAACAGGTTGCAAAGCAGTGGAAACAAAGTAATACAAACTGACTTAAAAAATAGGTTAGGCTATTCTAATCTGGTGAAAACGAAATAAAAAGATTCTCAAAAGCAAGTAGATCAAGCATTTAACCTACCTACAGAAAACTCAAATGAAATACAATAATTCCTCATCAAAAACATGTTGTAGGTACTTAGAAATCTTCAGTTGCCTGTTTCAGATAACATCCATGAATCATAGGCATTCTTGAAAGCATTGACAGAAGTAGAAGAAATTACATGTGGTGGTAGATTATTCCATGCCGTAAAGACACTATTGGAAAAAAATTCTGTCTTGGGATGGATTTGAAGTTTTCTCGATATAATTTCAGTCTGTGGCCTCGTAGACGTCTGTTGAGATTGATCGTTAGAAGTGGAGATAAATCTGCACCGTAGACAATAATAAGATCACCTCGAAGCCGTCTATTATTGAAAGGTTGAAGATCGAATATTTTGAGGCGTTTGGAATAACTTGGTCGTCGACGCCCGTACGGAATTCTTGTTATCCTCCGCTGAATAGATTCGAGAGAATTCGTCTCGTAATTGTAAATGGGAGACCACACAGGACCTGCGAATTCCATTAATGGACGAATGTAAGTTTTATATAAGAGACTACGAGTTTTGAGCTGACAACCTTTGAAAGATCTCTGAAGCAGAAACGAAAGTCTAGAAGCCTTGCTACAAATACTTTGAATATGATCAGTCCACGTTAGATCATTAGAGACGATAACTCCAAGATCAACTTGCTTCGATGTGGTGATCAGAGCAGTTCCAGAGATTTTGTACATCCGATGGGGGTTGTTTTTGCCATGGTGTAGGACCTTGCACCTATTCAAATTCAAGGGTAGAAGCCAGTCGGTGCGCCACCTGGACAGATGATCGAGATCTTGTTGAAGAGTGTGGAAGTCAGAAAATGGATTATTATATAATTTTGTATCGTCAGCATAGAGAGAGCAGGTGGAAGAAAGTATAGAAGGAAATTCAGCAGTAAAGAGTAGGAATAGTAATGTTGTTCCTTGCTTAATTTCATTTGTTCAACAACCGATAAAAATTTTTCTTTAAATGGTATCACAGCGGAAACATCACTGGCAAGTTTTTCACCACAAACTTTCAAGAAACGAATTTCATGTCTCGGCTTGAATTTATCTAACCATCCCGCACTTGCCAGAAAATCTTTTTTCCTGTGACTTGTTCATGAAACTGTTTGGTTTTTGCATCAGGATTCTCAGCTTTTCTAATAATTTTTCTTTTTCCCGACAAAAATATCTTGGATAGAATAAATTCGAGAGAAGTTTAAATTAATATTCCTACTAGAGATGCACCGAGGGCCCGGTTGGGCCAGACGATCTATCGGCCGTGATACTTGGCATGCAGTTATTTTGTTTGGCCGGGAGCTCGTTTTATGAAAACCCTTGTTCGGTGCATCCCTAATTGCTACCTGTTGTTGGATACGATTTGGATATAAATCTCCTTATTTTGTCCTTGTACTTTTTTATGTCAAACACTGTTTATTCTGGAATAATGAACTTTGCTGCTATTCGTCGAGTACTCATTACATCATAAATAAAATTTATTATTTTTGATTTCTCTGCCAGTGTGAGCGTTTTATGATTTCTCTTGGTTGGAGTCATTATGCACACCACCGGCGAGATTGAAATGCAAAATGCAACTGTAGAACGATACTCGACACACTTAGATAGTACAAGTACATACATACATGTACAGACAGGAAAATTATTATTGTTTGTATATCAGCCGGAGTCGACTTTCCCGAATTATAGAGGTAAAATTCTCAAAGTACCCGATTGAGTCGCGTGCCCGAAATACTGAAGTGCCCGATATAGCGACTAGTGAAGTACTGTATATTTTTTGTATCTCGTTTTTTGATTGTTTATATTCTATATGCTTTTAATTTTATTTTTATGGTTTTTAATTATGACTTGCTTTGTAAACTTTTGAAAGCCAATAAATTACATTACATTGTATCCTGATTACGTTAAATATCCCAAGCCTTAATTTTTTTCACATACGGAAAAAGGTAACTTTGCAAATGTCTAAGTCTTTTGCTATGGAACTCATTGATTCGTTGTTATTCACAACACGGGTTAATCTTTCTTTCACGACTTCTTTGGGCCTCGGTCACTGTTCTTCTTGTAATCTCTCATTCTGAAATGAAATGGAGCGAAAATAATAATAATATTCCTAGTAACCGGGGCTATTTAAAACATATTATTACAATTTGCCCCAAAAATTCTGTAACAAAATGCCCTCAACAAAATTCATCACTTCCAACCCAAAAATTAAAAAACTGAAGGAATATTTGCAGCATATACTGTAGTCAATCTCAATTGTATTCCGTTCTGATCGATATAAAAGTTGAGTGAATATTTTATCATTACAAATATATGAATGAATCGAAAATGATACAAATGGCTTCAAATTTACTCCGATGAACGCACTAAAAGCTCTAAGACCAAATAACGACTGAGCATCGATCAACTACTTGCGAAGAATGTACTGTCTCCAATCATCTCTGGTTGTTAAGGAATCACTGTTGGCCTACCTTTGGTTTATCGCAAATTGGGTGTGTTACAATTTACCCCGTTTCACAACATGACCATGCTCCCCTTCAAGTAAAACATTGCCTGACATTTAACTGAATTTATAAAATCCATACTCTGTATATTCATATATTGCTTTGTGTGATTTCATATTCTTTGTAAAAAGTTATTATTGTTCAGTATGATACTTTTTTTTAGATGAAATAGTCCGAGTGACCAAAAACGACAAAGTCTCCGTGAAAAGTCTGGATCTTTCATCACAGAAATCGATTAGAGAATTTGCTGAAGATATCAACAAAACACTCACTCGCTTAGATGTTCTGATCCACAATGCTGGAACGGCCGAATGGAACTACTCTAAAACCGAAGATGGCTTGGAAACAACAATGGCAACAAATCACTTTGGGCCATTTTTATTAACGCACTTGTTGATTGGTAAGTTTTCTTCTTATTCATTGATCGTAATAATGAGTAATAATGTATGTCACGAAAGTCATGGAAAAAAGTTTTTTCATGCATAGATCCCGCAATTCGTGGAAGATCTAGTTGCCGTGATCAACAGATGTTATTTATGATTTATATTAAGTATTCCTTCTGTCAAAAGTCTGAATGAGTTCGCTAAAATGGCTTACAAATTAGATCTACGAAGAAGTAGTTACAATTTAGTTGGGCGATTTCCTAAGCGTGCATGAAATCATCAACATTTTTCGTGGTCAGAATATTTCTAAGACAACTATTTATCGGGTAATAGGTGAATGTGAGCAAGGAACACCATGCTTGAATTTGCCAAAAACAAGAACATCATTACGAAAATTATCCAGAAGATTTCGTACTTCCCATGGGACAATAAGGCGAGAATTACTGAATGCGGGATGTAAATATCGTAAAAGGCGTAAGTGTTGAAAATACACCCAGAATCAATTGGAAAATATCTCTAGATGTTGCTGCGCCTTAAAAAGAATTCACTTTGCAAATGACAGAATCATAATTTTGGATGATGAAAAATATTTTACATTATCCCATTCTGAAATCAACTGTAATTCTGATTTCTATACAAATAACATAGAAGACTGTCCAAACGAAGTGAAATTCAAAAAAAAGAAAAAAATGAAGACAAGGTTTTGGTTTGGTGTGCTATTTCCGAAGCTGGGGTTTCAAGACCATATGTAGGGCATGTGAGAGGTGAAGCTGTTGATGCAAACCTATATACTGAAAGATGTCTCCCAAAATTGTTAGATTTCATCAATACCTATCACGCTGGTGACGAAATAATGTTTCGGCCGACTTGGCGTCTTTCCATTATGCGCGAGTTACGAGAGATTGGTTAGAGGTTAATAACATCCCATTTGTACCTCGCGGAGATAACCACCCAAACGTTCCACAAGTAAGACCAATCGAAGATTTTTGGGGTTTACTGACAAGGAAAGTCTATGACAATGGATGGGAAGCCCAAAACAAAGAAGGTTTGAGACAGAGAATCTTTCAGAAGATACGAAAAATCGATGTGGATGTCATCCAAAGATTGATGGGAGGTGTTCGGACAAAATTACGCCGAACGGGCCCCTATCAATCCTTTAAATACGATTTTATAGAGTTTAGATTTGAGGTGAAATCCTAATGATATAATCAATTCAACAAAGTTTTTTTCAGTAATAAGTTTATCTATTCGATTTTTTTTTCCAAGACTTCTGTTGATGATTTATTTATTTTATGGAAATTCATTTTCAACGAAGATGAAGTAAACTATATTTTATACTTTCCTCAATTTTATCTTTACAAACATTCATGTTATTTTTAAGTGGTCAACTAATACAGGAAATGAATTTACTTATGGGTCGACAAGAACATCTGTGCAGATGAAATAACCCTTCGCCTTGTTGCGCGTTAACTTTGCCGGTCACGCGGCCAAGAGCTCAGTTCAATGAATCTTTGAAGCTTTGAGAAGAGCCAAGCGAACAGGACCGAAGCTTGCAAATTTCATGTCAATATTTCTAAGTTTTGGTGAGGATGGAGTTGGTTTCCAATTCGAAAGGGAATAAATTGATTGGGCTTTCCAGGGAAATAATTGCGAATATCATTCATTTCATGAAACGAGAAAGGATGCAGAATGAACCCGTAATTTCCTTGAAAAAGGTTCAAGAACGTGTAGCTGTTGCAACATCGCAACAGGAGTAGGTTTGCGAACTGTGCAAAAAATTTCGAGCGAAATGAAGAAAATTGAAGATGGAGAAAATAACAGTTCTTCATCTCCCGATAGAAAGGGAAGAAAATCAGCGAAGAAAAGAGATCTCGAAGACTTCGATAGGGCTCTGCTTCGTAGGTTCGTTGTCGATAAAATCGTACCCACATAAAGCGAATCCATCAAAATTTCGTCGATGAGAATGAATGTGCAGCATCACGAGAGAGCATTCGAAAGGTTTTGGGAGGAATGGGTTCCGTTGGATTAAGACGAAAACGAATGGAAAAACCTGAAATACAGCAACTACGTTTGAATTATTTAAGAAGCATCAAACGATACCGTCAACATATATTGATTCTTCCCATACACACAAGAAGGCTTGGAGTGACGAGACAAACGACAACCTTCGTCAGTCTGTTTCAAAAGGACCAAGACTGATAATTTTGAAAGCCGGTAGTGAATGTGGATCCGTACGAAACGCATTTCTGGCCTTTAAGTCCAATTGTAAAACCGGAGATTATCACGATCATATGAATTCCGCAACCTACGAAAAATGAGAGAAAAACTTATTCCAAATTTACCACCTAAATGTGTGTTATTGATCGATAACGCCCCATATCACAATGTACAAACAGAAAAACACCCGAAATGGCTTCCCGAAAAGAAGAAATGAAAGAGAGGCTGCAACGTCGAAATATTGCCTTCGCAGATCGGATGCTCAAAGCAAAACTTTATAAATAATAAAAACAAATAATGTTTTTTGAGGAATTTTTCTGAATAATTGTGATTCGTGACGCGTTTCACTACACCGTAGCTTCTTCAGATTATTGAATGTACAGAAATTATGACAACTATATATAGATGAACTTTATAATCTAATTAAATTGCACAAACACAGATGTAAAACATATGCTGTTGACAAACTTCTGAATAATCAGGGCCACAATATACTTAGACTTGCAATTTTAAGAAAAAAAGTTCATATAAACATAGGTCGGCAAAAGGTTCGATACGGAGCTACAGGGTGAAAAATATTGGTTTTTTCCTCGAAACTTCTGCAGTTTTTGAGATATTCAGTCCAAATTTAGAATGCAAGCTAATTTTTGCAGCCTCCATCATTACACGTCCCAAACATTAACTAGAATCTACAGGGTGTTTTCTTTTCTGGAGCCAGGTCTTCTTTTGCCCTTTCAAACTTTTGTAGTACTCCACTGATCAGCGTACAATCAATTTTCGTCATCTTCGTTCAATTTAGAAACTTTTTCGACATTTGTAATTTTTTCGTATCTCCTACCGTTCTCGAGCAAAAAATTATTGAACGATTGTATGCATTCGCTGAATTGAAAGCACTTCTAATTAAAAAATGACTAGTAGACTTTTATTTTTTTCGTTTATTTATTTATTTTAACAGTTGTTGAAGTTGAACCAGTGTCTGCTCGAATTGTTTATTAAATTAACGATTAGTTTTAAGACTTTTGAAGTTATTTCTGTAAGAAAAAATGCCTAATTTTACTATTACCGAATTGGCTGATATCCATTACATGTACGGTCTGGCTGACGGAAACCCAACAGAAGCCAGGCGATTATATCAGGTGCGCTTTGCAAATCGAGTAACACCAGACGGGTGAACATTTTCAAATAACCACAGAAGGTTGAGGGAAACTGGTACTTTTACTACAAATTATCTTTTAAAAGGTGCAACTCAAAAGATGAGAACTCCAGATATTGAGGAAGCAGTTTTGAATTGTATTGATTTGAATCCTTATGTGAGAACAAGAAAAATTGGAAATGAGTTGAATATTTCACATATTCTTCCTCGAGATTTTCTTTTAAGATTGAGTTTCTGCCGATGGTTCTTAGATAAAATTAGAGAAAATGCTCATTTTGATAGTGAAATGATGTTCACAGATGCAGCAAACTTTTCAAGAACTGCTATCACAAATTTTCACAATAATCATTATTGGGCTGTGGAAAACCTCCATTTGATTGAAGAATATCATCATCAAGAACAATTCTCACTAAATGTCTGGGTCGGAATAATTGGAAATTATTTGATTGGGCCATCGTTTTTCCTTGCAAACTAAACGGTCCCGCTTATCGGCAATTCATTGAGGAGGAGTTACCTTTATTGCTCGAGGATGTGCCCTTTTTGGTGAGAAACATAATGTGATTCATGCATGACCATCACATTTCAGTGGAGAAGTTAGGGAATTCTTGAATAATACATTCAAAAACTGATGGATAGGTCGGGGTGGGTCAGAACCATGGCCTCCTAGGTACCCAGACTTAAATAGACTCTTTCTTATGAGGATATCCCAAAAGTTTAGTTTATACCACTCCAGTGAACACTGTAAAAGAATTGAGAAATCGAATAATAAGCTCTTATGACACGATAAGAGATACCCCAGTATTCTTGCAGGTGGAGGACACTTCCAGCCATTTATTCAGTTTTTAATTTTTCTTTTTTAGTTTGATATTGAATAAGTATAAGTTGAGTCTCAGATAACGAGCTATCAAAATAAAAGCAAATTTTGGGCATACCTATCGAGTATTTCTATTATTTTTTTTCATTTAGCGAATAGTACAATTCAAATTCAATAATTTTTCACTCGAAAACGGTTGGAGATACCAAAAAATTACATGTGTCAAAAAACTTTCTAGATCGAACAAAGATAACAAAAATTGATTGTACGCTAATCAGTGGCGTACTGCAAAAAAGTTTGAAGAGGCAAAAGGAGACATGGCCTTGAAAGAGAAAGCACCTTGTGAATTTCAGTTGAAATCTAGGACTTGTAATGACGAAGGCTGTAAAAAACAGCTTGCATTCCAAATTTGGGCTGAATATCTCAAAAATTGCAGGAGTTTTTAAAAAAAACAATTTTCTTCTGGAAATTTCAACACCCGAAGCGTTTGCGGACCTATGTTTATATGAACTTTTTTCTTAAAATTGCACGTAGATTTACCCCCTCAAGTTGTGACATATTATTATGTAACACCCTGTATGTGTAAACACATTGACGACTTTTATTCAGGGAAGATGCGAATACACTAGACGCTTCTGAAAGTATCCATTTTATAAATTGCAAACAGTCACTACACAAGGACAAAGGTCCGACTCCGTTCAGTGTAGTATATAGTTCGTTTGATTAGACACGTTCACTAATAGCATGTTCAACCAATCAGGATGATGGTTTCCCAAAAGCATCTATTAGTAAAATTAGATTTAGTGTATTCATCTCTCGATGATACCAACAAGTTGGAGAAACGCGCGTCGAGTTTTGAAAGAAAAGTTTTGGGGAAGTGGTGTACAGTGTTTTCAGTGTGATACAATGCCAAACTTTCCAATCCTTTATTTAATATTCGATATTAACGAATGAAAATTTTTGATTTTCTTGAATTTATATCGTTAATTCGAATTATTCTTAACCAAAACACATTATTTCCTCTGTGCGCATCTTTAGGCTGGTTTATGTAGTAGATTTTAATGAAAATTCTGAAACACAAAGCTTTTACTTCGTCATTATAATCTTGAATACATATTTTCATATCTTTGAGTTCAATGCCAAATTATTACTATACTACCTCTTTACTCCTATATCGGCCCGTAGAGGTAGAATTCCAAAAAATACTAGACTATGTCCGCCTTTGAACGTACCAGATTTTGTCAAAATCCGTTCAGCGCCTTAGGCGTGAAATTTATGATTGTATTACTATGAAGATAACAGTCTGATATCACATTACCTTCAAGAAGAAATAAAGTTAAATAAATCTTGAAGTGCTTCAGTACTCGCATATTTTCTAACATGGAATATAGGAATAATGTCGACCAATAGTTTGCTTATGAACATTAATAGTCTTTTCTCTCAATAACTATTTCTTCTCATTCATTAGTATTAATTGATGATATTCACTTTCTTATTTCACAGATTTGTTGAAAAAATCCGAACCTAGTAGAATTGTAGTAGTGGCATCTGAACTGTACAGATTGGCATCTCTGAACCTTGATAACTTGAACCCTACAGGAGGAATATTCCCAGCCTATTACTACTATGTATCAAAATATGCAAACATCGTTTTTACAATGGAATTAGCAAAACGTTTAGAATTAACAGGAGTCACAGCGAATTGCTTACATCCTGGTCTGATTGATTCTGGTATATGGAGAAACGTTGCTGCACCACTGAGCTGGGGATTGAGACTAATAGCATGGGGTGAGTTGCCATATATATGTATAAGAAAATTAAAATTATTAGTGTCAGAGTCTCATTCCTTACGTGGCTCAGATAATCATAATAGTCCAATTCATTTTGAATGGAATAGAATAGTACATTTCGTACTGAATCTTCATAATATTGTTGAGAAAGTCAATGAAAAATGAAAATATTTAACGAAGATATATTTTTGATCAAAACATTCTGAAAACAAAATATACAAGGAAAATGTCATCAAATTACAAATGAATCGACTCTTGAAGTGTGAGATTCCTAAGTCTGCAAAAATCTTGCTTTATAAACTATAGTCGAAAAATGCTTTGTTGAAGAAATACAGGGTTTTCCAGTTTGGTTAAAAACTACATATATATATATATATATATATATATATATATATATATATATATATATATATATATATATATATATATATATATATATATAGAGGTGCTTCAACGAAAACTAAACAGAGGCTATATCTACCAAAATATTCATTTCTGATCAAAACGCAAAAACAGGTCAATTTTTGTTTCAAGGAGGACATCTTTTGGGGTACAAAACTTGCCTGAAATATCAAGCTCCTAAGCGGGGGTTGCAATCCTTGAACATTTTGAATAGGGAACATGAGTCGAGTGATGACTCAAAAGAAAGGTGGTATCTTTGTCTACATCGCCTTGAATGAATTTTTAATCGAAAACTGTGAAAGATACAGGATGAGCAACTGAAAGATAGGGAAGACTTTTTCCCCGAGACTATTCAAGTTTCAGTGAAGTAAAACCGAACAGATCCGTGCTGATCAATGGCAGTCATCATCAAGTACCATCCTCATCTCGAATTTCAACCCCTAGATCAGGGGTGGCAACCCTTGAAAATTTGGAAGAAGGTAGATGGGTCGAGTGATACCTCGAAAGAAAGGTATTATCTTTGTCTGCATCCCCGTGAACAAATTTTCATTTTTGATTGAAAACTGTAAAAGATACAGAGTGAGCTACTGAAAAATAGAGGAGACTATCTATCGCCCTGAGCTATTCAAGTATTAGTGCAAAAAAATGGAACAGATTAATTCCAGATCAAAGGCTGTTACCTTCGATCTAAATGAATCTATTCAGTTTTGCAGACAAAGATAATACTAAGTTATCACTGACCCATCTACCCTCTTCCAAATTTTCAAGGATTGTCACCCTGCTCCAGGGGTTGAAATTCGAGATGAGGATGGTACTTCATGATGACTGCCATTGATCAGCATGGATCAGTTCCATTTTACCTCACTGAAACTTGAATAGTCTCAGGCCCCTATCTTTCAGTTGCTCACCCTGTATTTTTTACAGTTTTCATTTAAAAATGTAAATTCGTTCAACGCAATGTAGACAATGATACCAGGATTGCAACCCCCGCTTAGGGGGTTGATATTTCAGGCAAGTATTGTACCCCAAAAGATGTCGTCCTTGAAACAAAAATTGACCTGTTTTTGCGTTTTGATCAGAAATGAATATCTTGGTAGATATAGCCTCTATTTAGTTTTCGTTGAAGCACCCTGTTTATATATATATATATATATATATATATATATATATATATATATATATATATGCTGCATGTTGAACATTAGTTTTCATGGTGTTTGCTATCATTTATTCGTATTATCATCTTCGATGATAGGTTTCTTCCTACAATTTTATTCATCATGGTGTTTGCTATCATGCTTATTTTATTATCATCTTCGTATGATAGGTTTTGAATTAGTTTCTACCCACTACTTTTAGCATTTTAAAATTAATTAAAAAAGATTAAATATATTTTCGTTTGAATAACCAGTGGTTTTATTCCAAATGTGTTGTATTTTTTGGATATTTTCAATCTGAAATAACGACAATTCTTGTTGAAATATCAAATTCGAATGAACGAAGTGACAAGTACATTAATTTTAGGCACCTGTCAGGTGAGCGTAGCCAGTTCAGCTACTTGAATCAAATATTTCAAAGCATTCTCCGTTAGTTCTTGCAAAATTATCAAAATTCAATATATTCCCAAATTATTTCGGAACTATAAAAGATGGGTATATTACATGCAGATACAATTCCATCTGAAATTTGACGCTTCATCTAATGGCGGTATAAAAATTGGCACGTGCCATTTGAAAAAATTGAGTTATTGTTGTTTGAAAAAGGCCAACTTGAAAAATTCATACAAAACAACGCAATAAATATTTGACATGTGTAGACTGCTTAAAAAATTCCTTGATCCTTCTTCTATCCAGCCAAGCGAAAATTGTGTCTGTAGTGCAAAAGACCTATGAGCTACAATTTTTTTAAATGTTCCTCAAAAATCGAGTTTATAACAGAAATAATTAAATCTGTCAAAATTTTTGACAGATAAGTGCCAACAACTTGGGTATTTTATGCCTTGCTCAAATGTCGGTTCTAGATGTATAATAAAAAAGGTAGATTGCCATTTGAAATAACAAAGTGATGACCCACTTCCGGTATAACCGGAAATGGTATCATTGCGAAAATATTTCACTCCAATTGGAAATCTAGTTATGGCACCGTATGAAATTTCAGGTTGATATTGTAATTGGAACTCAAAAAGTTTTTAACGGACGGTCCCGGTGGATATCCCTGTATACGAATAAATAAAATATGAAATGAGATTCTGAGCAGTATAAACTAAAGAGTAAACCTATAACTCTACCTCATTATGTTTTTCGGAAAGAAACCTACGAAGAAAATTACAGGATTTGATGACTGTTATCTTCTGTAACTGTTCAAATAAATTTTTCTTCAGACCAGCAAAACCCAGAGTTGACCGTTGTTCCGAGTAGGTGCATCGAATATTTGGATGCAATTTGTTGGCCATGCATCATTAGAGGAGTTTCTCCAGCGGCGACCTTTCTAGAAAACGTAGTTGCTTGCGTCTTGCTCGCGTTGAAGCTCACCAAGCTCAACTGACCCCACTCAGATATCCTATATAAGTCAGAGTTTAAGTTATTAATTTGTTGACATTTCTGACGCTGAGATTCCGCAGTTGTAATCGGCCGCAGACTACTGAAAGTTGAAACCAGGGTACAATCGTCTGCAGTACATAAAATCTCGTTCTCTGTAGATGACAGAACATCGTTTATCTGCAACAGAAACAAGGTTAGCGAAAGAATGAATCCCTGAAGTACTCCTGATTGCAACCGGAAACAATCAGATGTTATACCGTCGACCACAACTGGTATTGATCTATTTGAAAGAAAGCTAATTATCCACCCCCGCAATTTTTCGGGAAGCCCATATGCAGCAAGTTTATCCAACAAGGCTGCATGCCAAACCCTATCGAAGGCTTTAAAGATGTCTAGGGCCAGTGCTCTAGATTCCCTATGCTTTTCCATCGTTGATGTACAAACATAAGTGACGTAGACGAGCAGATCTCCTGTCGATCTTTGCCTGCAAAAACCATACTGACGGTCGTTAATAATTCCCTGCAACTCAAGATATTTGATGATTTCATCATTTATCACTCTCCATCACTTTGTACATAATGGGAAGAAGTGCCACAAGGCGGTAGTTTTGGAATGAGGACTTATTTCCTTTCTTTGGGATCGGTTGAATTCTCGTTCTTTTCCAGCTTCTCGGAAAAGTCTGGCTTTCATAAGAAATCTGAAACAGACGGTTAAGAATGGGTGCCAGATCGGGATCACACTTTCATACGATACGATACGACGATTGGCGGTATTTCATCTAGACCAACTGTCTTCTTGCAGTTCAGCTGCTGAGAGCCTGTCTCACAGTGCGGACTCTGAATATGATTTCTGCCATGAAAGAGTTCGTGGGTGGAATGTTCGGTAGTATTGCGTTTGATGAATCTAGCACAGAATTCTTTGAGAACAAGATAGCAAAGAGATCGGCTTTCTCTTTCGGAGATGATGCTATACTTCAGTCTTTTCTAACAAGAAGCGGAAACGCAGATTTGCAGAAATTGGCACTGACGGTTTTCGCCATAAACCAGAGTTGTCTAATTCCGCTTGTCTGTTCAAGGAGTTTATTAGTTACCTCTTCGTTGAAATTGGCCTTTGCTCCTGCAGTTGTCAGGTTGCATACGTTCCGAATTCGTACGACTGTTGTTCTTGTTTCCTCTGTTGGATTTATCTTCCATGATTTGTAAGCTCTGCTCTTGGCTGCAGAGGCTCTTTCACAGTCTTTGTTGAACCATGGCTTTTGTGCTATTGTTCTTCTATTGGAATGACGAATGTAGAGATCTATTCCTGCATGAATGATTTCTGAATATCAAAATCGATTCAGAGAGTGTTAATACTTTAGTGGCCTTTAAAAATTAAGAAATCAGTTACAGAATTGAGCCCTAATAGCGATAAATTGCCTCAAACACACAACATACTGCTAATCAAAAAGTAAGTATGGGAAAAGTGGCAATTGATCTGGAACCCCACAAACACCAAGCTTCAGCCTGTATTACCTACTTTGCCAACCAAACTTAATCAATCGACCAACATTAATAGAATAGACGAAGTAAAAGTAAATCGCTTAAAGAACCTGTGACAACTGCTTTTTACCACTTATTTTAATATTTTGATTATTTCGTTGTTTCCCAAAGAAAAATTATATTCATATTAAAAAATAAATTTTGCTTTATAATACACCAATGCAACGATTCACATCATCATTTCTCCATTAATTGCGCCGAAACACAATTCACCAACAAGGCCGACTTAACGTTTTGCGATTCAAGATTCCAGACCTTAGCCTGCCAATTTTAAAATTAACCTGGTGTTTAATTTTATCCATATATGTTATTCTGTACATACTTTCCCTATAAAATGAAAAAATGACGTCATAATAAACGAATGGGCACGTAAGGATGTTCGACAAAATGTATTAATATAAAACTACTCATTCGAGAAGTAGAATATTCGAAATTTCATTGGAGATTCCATTCTTGAAAATAAATATTGAACTTTTTGTTTATCATACACAGCTGCATTTGAATGTAACAAAAATTTGTAAAATAAGTATCGAGAAACAAGGATATGAACTATTTAATTATTGATTGATACTCGTTTTGATATATAATTTAGGTATGAATGAACAATAATGTTTTGAATTTTTCAGCTTTCTTCAAAACTCCCGAACAAGGTTGCCAGACAACAGTGTTCTGCGCAGTTTCAGAAGAGCTAGAAGGTGTAACTGGACGTTACTTCCTGGATTGTGCAGAAAGGGGCTTGAGTAGTGGTTGTAAAGATGAGGATAAAGCAAAGAAACTCTGGGAATTATCAGAAAACTTCGTAGGATTAAGAGCAACTGATCCTAAAATATAACCAGTGTTAAATACCTACAGTTTTCAACAAATAAATTCTGCCATTTCAAACTTGGACACAATTGTTCTCCTTGGCTATTGCTAAGTTTTCGAATTTATGGAATAAAATACTTTGTTAATTATATTCATTGTTATTCGATTTGACTCATTGTTATCCGATTTTTATTAAATAAATGGCATAACTATTTTATGGTAAATTTCTATTTGAATCTCACGAAGTTAACTTTGTAGGCTTAAAGAAATTATTCGATTAGGCCATTCTTCAATATTCTCCAAAAATGAACTTATTATGATTTCGTTTTTACAAAAATGTATTTTTTTCCAAAATCGACTTTGAAGGTGCATAATGCTTACCACTTTTCCATATGATCTCAAACGCGCAACCCTATATATTTCTTATCCTGTAGGGATTGCAAAACTTTAAAGAAACACATAGACTAATTATGTTTTCATGTGAATTAATCATTGAATTGATGTGGTTAAAATTTCGAAAATATTTATGGTGTACACATTACAAGAACGTGTTGAACTGTAAGCCTTTATTAGCCATATATATGAAAAAGTGGTTCAACCCCGACGAGTTGCCCATATATCTCATGCAATCAAACCGATTTCATGAAAAAGTATAAATCCACCACCCAGTAATTAATACCACTGCCAGGCAATGTCTATAATATATATATATATATATATATATATATATATATATATATATATATATATATATATATATATATATATATATATATATATAAAGGGGTTTAACCCCAACGAGTTGCCCATATATCTTAATTATATATTAGGATAACGTTAAATCTTATGAGAATATATCAATCTAGCTGAATATATACAAACTATAGCATCATCGGACAATGACATCAATGTACCAATGAGTAGTATCAAAGGCTTTCTCGCCGGAAAAATCCAGTGTACGGACCTTAGTCAAGTAACACTGAAAGTTACTCATTCATGGTTTTCTTCGTGTGAAGTGATGATCAAATAGAATACTGCTCTGAATATAGATATGACAAAATTGTCAGCTAATTATATAACACTTATATATACAAATAAATGAAATATGAAATGAGATTCTGAGCAGTATAAACTAAAGAGAAAACCTATGACTCTACCTCATTATTTTTTTCGGAAAGAAACCTAGGAAGAATATTACAAGATTTGATGACTGTTATCTTCTGGAGCTGTTCAAACAGATTTTCTTCAGACCCAAAATCTCAATATTTTTGTGAAGATTCCTAGGAATAACACCTGTTGTAGAAATAATAATCGGTAGAATAAAAATTTTTTCATTTCCCATATTTTTAAATCTCGTTGCCAAGTATCATATATTTAGAAATTTTATCATTGTATTTATTTCGTATGTGAGTCGGGTATAGCAATATCAATTATATAGGTTATTCGATTCTGTTTATCAGTAAGAATGATATCTGGCCTATTGTGTTTTACAGCTCTGTTGCATAAAATTGTTTTATCAAAATAAAGTTTATATTTCTCATTTTCACAAATAATCTCAGGTTCATAGTTGTAAATTTTTTTTCTTTTGGGAATTAGGTCACGTTTAATTCCTAGATTAAGATGAATAATATTAGAGACGGCATTATGTCTTTCTAAATAATCTGTTGAAGCAAGGACTGAGCAAGATGATAATATTTGAAAAACTGTATCTGAAGAACAAAAACATCTACGGCAAGAATCATCTATATTTTGCTTGATGATGTGTTTTCTGTAATTCCTCGTGAAAACAACCTGATCCTGAATCGCAATTGCCAAGCCATCTGTTTCAGCAAACAATTCTCCAGAAACTAACCATCTATTTGATGAGATTTCATCAATATAATCATTTTTCAATTCTTTAGGGTGCTTTCCGTGTAATTCCTTTTGCATCTAACTTTCTCTTTTAGAATTATCATCAAATATATCAAAATCTACCTTTTGCATTGTCAAGTTCAGAGGTGTAAGATTATTATCTGAAGTAACAACAATATCATGTAATTTAGACGAGAATCGGGAACCACCTTGGCTTACAAGTGAATGGCACATCTATCGACTATGTTACACGTGTTCCTTCGGCGCTGGCGAATAAACCCAAGAATATTATTGTAAGATTCAACTTCTTAGCAGCCTACAAAGCAACGTATAAGTGCTGACGATAAGAGGCCTGGACTAAGGGTTGATGATGTTTCGGAGCTCCTGTACATAAATTAGCATTTAACCATTGAAAACAAAATATTAATTAAGGATGTAAGGGGCATTGCTAAGGACAAACAATATAAATTTGTTTGGAACGGTAATATTTTATTACTCAAAAACGATTCTTCGAAAATAATCCATATCAATCAACACTCTGATTTGGCTAAACTATAACATTCTTATATGATCTTCTAGTTAAAAACTGCCAAAAATGTTCTTATTGCAACATTCATGCTCAGTATCAAAATGAACGCGGTTTAAGGAATAAACTTTGTCAATTTCAATTGAATATCTCAGCTGATAATCATGATATATATTTCATTTGTGAATCTTGGTTAACTTCAGAGATCCATGACTGTTTGGTGGACTCTGCGAAGTACTCGCTTTTTCGCTGAGACCGTTCGTCATCTGCGAGTATGAAACATGATGGGAGGTGAGTTCTAATAGTCGCTCGAAACAGTTTGCAGCCTCTACTCCTTCAAGATTTCCAAAGCGATGCTGAAGATCTCAGGGTTCGTGTTATTGTCAGTGGTGAGATTGTTTTTATGGGCTGTGTTAACTTGCCTCCCAGTGACAACATTGCTGGTGCCTACTTCAACACAAAAATTGAACTCAATTAAAAAACACATCGAAAAACGTAATTTTCTTCTGGTGGGAGACTTCAATTTTTCATCATTGTCGTGGGTGTACAGTGAGGTGCGTTCATGTTTAGAAGATTTCAATGTTGAACCAAGGTTTGATTAATCTTCTTTCCTAGAATTGTTCCAATTCAATAACATAAGAAATGCCTATAAAGTTAAAAATCTGAAGCGATGTGATAGTCCTTTAGTCAATGAGGACAATCATCATCCACCTCTGGAATTTGTATTTAACACTAATCATCAGGGCAGTCTTCTCACAGACACTAAATATTTTCTAAACTTCAAAAAATCCGACCATAATAAAATAAACCAATATAGATTGTATTGATCTATTTGAAAGAAAGAAACTTATCCAACCCCGCAATTTTTCAGGAAGCCCATATGCAGCAAGTTTATTAAACAAGGCTGCATGCCAAACCCTATCGTAGGTTTCAGAGATGTCGAGGGCTATTGTTCTAGATTCCCCATCCTTTTCATCGTTGATGTCCAAACATGAGTGACGTAGGCCAGCAGATCTCCTGTCGATCTTTGCCTGCGAAAACCACACTGACGGTCGTTAATAATTCCCTGCAACTCAAGATATTTGATGATTTCATCATTTATGACTCTCTCCATCACTTTGCACATAATGGGAAGAAGTGCAACAGGGCGGTAGTTGTGGGGTAAGGACTTCTTTCCTTTCTTTGGAATCAGTTGAATTCTCGCTATTTTCCAGGTGCTCGAAAAGTCTGGCTTTCATAAGAAATCTGAAACAGACGGTTAAGAATGAGTGCCGGTTCGGGACTTTCTCAGGACGATTGGCTATATTTCGTCTACACCAACTGCCTTCTTGCAGTTCAGCTGCTCGAGAGCCAGTCTCACAATGCGGACTCTTAACTTGATTTCTGACATGGAACAATTTGTAGGTGGAATGTTCGGTGGTTTTGCGTTTGATGAATCTAGCACAGAATTCTTTTAGAACAAGAGAACAAAGAGATCAGCTTTCTCTTCCGGAGATTATGCCATACTTCAGTCTTCTCTAACGAGATACGGAAACGCAGATTTGGAGAAATTGGCACTGACAGTCTTCGTCATAGACCAGAATTGTCTAGTTCCGCTTGCCTGTTCAAGGAGTTTATCAGTCACCCCTTCGTTGAAATTGGCCTTTGCTCTTGCAGTTGTTAGGTTCCATACGTTCCGTATTCGTACGAAGGTAGTTCTTGTTTCCTCTGTTGGATTCATTTTCCATGACTTGTAAGCTCTGCTCTTGGCTGCATAGACTCTCTCGGAGTCTTTGTTGAACCATGGCTTTTGAGCTGTTGTTCTTTTCATGGAATGAGGGGTGTAGAGATCCATTCCTACATGAATGATTTTTGTAACAGATTCAGTGCACACCTTGATGTCAGGATCTGAAAGGCAAACATCACTGAATGGGAAGCATGGAAAGAATTCACGCAGCTTATCCCAATTAGCACGTTATAGTGCCAAATACGTCTGGGTGGTTTAGGTTCTTGGTTTAGCGACAGCACAATGGTTCCACTAGCAGATAATGAGGTTGTGGTCTGAGTTGCCTAGCGGTGCTGAGACCTCCACTCCAAAATCATCTGGATCTGAAATCAAAAAGAGATCCAAGGTATTCGGGAAGTCGGTTGATTGATCAGGTATTTTTGTCGGTTCGTCGACTAGCTGGGTTAGATTATGGCTGATTGCGAAAGTTTCAGCCTGTCTTTCCGCTTCATCTGTACTATTGGAGTGGTTGAGCCAGTTGATGTCGTGAACGTTGAAGTCACCCAGTATAATAACCTCAGCTTTTTCATAAATTTTATAAGCATAGCGTGGTGAATGATGCTGTCGAAAGCTTTACTGACATCACATGCCGATAATTTACACTTCTGTTTATTGTCGGAGGCCTCAGCTACTCGTCTCAGGATCTCAGTTAGTGCAGACTAAGTGGATCTTTGCTCTAAGAAGCCGTGCTGATCCTTTCAAAACACATTGTTAGGCAGCAAGTAGGACGTCATTCTATTTTTCATAGCCGGCTCAAAGATCTTTGATACTGCAGGAAGCACTGATATTGGCCGACAATTACCTGGTTCATTCACATTTCTTCCTTTATGTAAGGGTACTACTCTAGCCCTTTTCAGTTGTTCTGCAAAATAACCTTCAGAAAAGCATCTTCATATAAGGATACCGATTGGGAGAGCGATTTGTGCAACGATCTTTTTCAACAGATATGTGGACATTCCATATGTCCATAAGACTTTTCATTCGAAACCTTAACGCGAAAGCTTCTTCCAAGTAGAAATGCTCTAATCCATTCTAGAAGCCGACCTCTTATGCCAAGGTGTTCAATCCTATACAGCAGTCGTCGATGTGGGACTCTATCGAACACTCTCGAAAAATCTAAATAAACTACATCGATTGAATTCCCGCAGTCTACAGCCTTTGTCCAATCGTTGATACATAGAAGCAGGTTTGTAATCACTGAACGACCGGGAAGGAAACAATGCTGGTTTTCAGGAATCAATTTATTGGAAAGGAGAAAATCGAGCATTTGGAGGTGAATTATTCTTTCACATATCTTGGAAGCGATCGATACAAGACTGATAGGTCTGTAATTATCTGTTGAGAATTCATCTCCTTTTTTGTAGATTGGAGTAACTGTTGTTACCAACCAATCATCCGGAAGAGCACCTGTTTCGAAAGATATGGTGAAGATGATAAACAGCGATGTCGCCAATGTAGATGCACAATTCCTCAAGAGAGAAGATAGGCCATCCGCACCAGGGGCTGAATCAGTTAGATTGTTCAATTGTTCCTCTATAATTGCTGAACTGAAGGTTACGTGTGATAGATCCAAAGAACATCGATTGGGTCGATGTGAGCAATTATCTTAGATATCTCTGTGAAACATGATGAATCAATATCTGATGCACCCCTGACCACTATGTTATGGAACCTTTTCACTCTTTCGATAATTTCAGATGAGGAGACAATGTCAGATGAGCTATTGAAGTGTATCATTTCTTGGATGGAGTTTATCTCGGAACCGAGAGAAGTCACCTCAGTAGATAGGGCGTTATGCTGAGTTTCCAGGAGTTGTATCGTATCGTTGTGCTGGTCAATCTTAACACGATGCTCCGTGAGTGTTGTAGAGTGTTCCTCCGGGAGTGCACGACAACCAGATATTTCATCAACTAGCTTGGATTGAGTAGTTTTAATATCCGCAATATCAGCAGAGAGATCACGCTGGTGGACAGTCATTGACGCCAGGCTATCGGCCATCGCCGACATTTTGGTCAGTAATTGCGAAAAATGCCATGGTTTTGATGGGATGGAGAAAATTTTCATCTTAGTTGTGCACTCACTGGTTTAAGAGTTCAGCAAGTCCAAAAAGCATTTCCATACAACATCAATGTTATTCCCCCTCAAAACATCTTTCCAATCTATTGCACCGAGCATGCTATTCAGCTTGTCGTAGTTGATAGTAGATATAACTTTATGAGATTGTATACTCGAAGAAGAAGGAACCTACTGAATACTGGACTTCACAACGACGTGATCTGATTTTCCAAGTGGGGGTAAAAAAATAAGAGATTTGCGTTATTCACCAGAATCAAGTCTAGTAGAGAAGGTTTATTACCAGGCCGAAAGCAAGTAGATTTATCAACTATTTGGGTCAAGTTAGAATCTAACAAAATCGAAGCAATAGTATAAGAGGTCGACTTCCTGGAAGAAATGATGGATAAAGTGATTGGCCAAACTATATCCCGACAATTGAAATCTCCAACGAATAGGGTATTTTTCTCTTCTGAAGGCATGACTCTCAGATGTTCCGCCATCTTAGCATCGAAAACTGACTGATGAGGTCGATACACACCAACCGATATAAATACTGAAATCTTTGTTTCGAATATTTAAGAAGATATTGTCAATTCCTGGAGTATGTAATGAAGAAACATCCACAGTGAACGAATTTATGATACTGTTATGAACATAGATGCATACTCCAGCATGTCCAACAGTCGTCCGGCTATCATTTCGAAAAATTGTGTAATTTGGTATGGCTACCTGTTGGTCCGATATCAAAGGATGCAGATGAGTTTCCGTGATAAAAATCGAAGACGGTTGCTGTATCTGGGCGAGGCCCAAAAGTTCAAGGTACTTTGAAGATAACGACATGGTATTTGTATATAGAAAGGACCATTCCCTTACTGAAGTTGGGAGTTTTTTGGAATAGTTTCGGATGATACAATGGTTGGTATTCCTTTTATGTACTTTATGGTAAAGTGAGTTTCACCTGCATCTTGTCTTCTCTTCAATTCAACGCGAAGCTTCTTGAGGTCTTCATACTGAAGTTGAGTTACGTCATCCGAAATTCTTACGTTCTTGTAAGCAGTGTTTCCGAGTAGCGGTTTTTGTTGCGTAATATCTTCGATACTGCACTTGAAGTACTGAATGTTACTTTCCATATAATATTATTACCTGACCCTAGACCCTAGAAATATAGATAGAGAGATTAAACGAAGAATTAAACAAGCCAAAGAGAAATGGTTTTCTGAGAAATGCCAAGAAATAGAACAACTGCAAGAACGTCATGACGACTTTCAACTCCATAAGAAGATTAAAGAGATCACTGGCAAAATTAGAAGGAGCCCTACCAACTTGCTCGTAGACGACAATGGAAAGATTCTAACAACTCGAGAAGGAAAAACAGGACGCTTGGAAATTATACATAGAAGAACTGTTTTCAAGTACGAGAACAGATAACTATGAAAATGATAATTATGTAGAAGAAGGTCCCGAAATTTTGAGAGCAGAAGTAGAAAAAGCCGTGAGACTATGTGCGGAAGGAAAATCTCCAGGTCCAGATAACATTAGAGCCGAATTTTTAAAACTGATGAATGATGAAGCTATTAAAATGCTTACCAGCCTGTTCAACATCATTTACAACTCTGGCAAGATACCCAAAGATTGGGAAAAATCAGTTTTTGTACCCATACCCAAAAAAGCCAATGCAAACAAATGCTGTCAACATAGAACAATCAGTTTAATGAGCCACGTCTTAAAAATATTTGTGAGAATAATATATGAGCGTATCAAATCGAAGTGCGAGAATTACGTAGGCGAGACTCAATTTGGTTTCCGAGCGGGTTTGGGGACTAGAGAGCCTCTTGTTGGTTTGACTGTTCTGGCCGAAAAATGTTTAGATATGAGACAAGATCTGTATGTCTGTTTTATTGACTTTCAAAAAGCTTTCGACCGAGTGGAGCACACATATTTAATGGACATACTGTATCAGATAGGTCTTGATAAAAAGGACATAAATATAATAAAGACCCTTTATTGGCAACAAACAGCATGTGTTAGAATCGGCAACGACTATACAGAAGATATTGAAATAAGCAGGGGAGTACGCCAAGGTTGCATATTATCGCCTCTGTTGTTCAATCGGTATTCAGAAAAAATAATGCAAGAAGCTTTATCGAATAGAACCGAAGGTCTGAAAATCAACGGTATGATATTAAACAACTTAAGATATGCAGACGATACTGTAATTTTGGCCCGAAGTGAAGAAGAATTATAAGCTCTCTTAAACGCTGTGGGGCAGAGCTCTCGTCAAATGGGACTTGACTTGAACGCTCAAAAGACTAAAGTCATGGTGATCAGCAGAGACAAAAGAAACATACACATAAACTATAACAACACTAAAATTGAACAAGTGAATCAAACAAAATATCTAGGAAGAATAATAAATGATCACGTGGATACAGACATAGAAGTTAAGTCTCGAATAGAACAGGCCCGCCAAGCTTTAATAAAAATGAAGGGAGCGATCTGCAACAACTCCTTGAATTTGCCATTGCGTGTTCGTCTTGTTAAGTGTTACGTATGGTCTACACTGCTCTATGGATGTGAGTCATGGTCACTCAAAACAAATACCATGAAACGACTTAGAGCATTTGAAATGTGGTCATATCGTCGCCTACTAAAAATACCATGGACCGACAGAGTAACCAACGAAGAGGTTTTAAGGAAATTGAATAGGACACCAGAAATAGAAAACATAATTGAAAGGCGGAAATTGACATACTTTGGACACATCGAAAGACATGACAAATACAATATCTTGCAATTTGTAATAGAGGGAAAAATAGAGGCCAAACGGGCTAGAGGGCGTAGAAGAACTTCATGGATGAGCAACCTGCGTAATTGGACTGGACTTAATAGAGAAGAACTAATACATACTGCCAGAGATAGATGGAGATATGCCATGTTATTAGCCAACCTCAGAATCTGATAAGGCACCAAGAGAGAGAGAGACCCTAGACGAACTATGTCCACGATTTGTTTTTCTGCACCAGGGTCGATGGGAGCAATTATCTTAGATATCTCTGTGAAACATGATTAATCAATATCTGATGCACCCCTGACCACTATGTTATGGAACCTTTTCACTCTTTCGATAATTTCAGATTAGGAGACAATGTCAGATGAGCTATTGAAGTGTATCATTTCTTGGATGGAGTTTATCTCGGAACCGAGAGAAGTCACCTCAGTAGATAGGGCTTTATGCTGAGTTTCCAGGAGTTGTATCGTATCGTTGTGCTGGTCAATCTCAACACGATGCTCCGTGAGTGTTGTAGAGTGTTCCTCCAGGAGTGCACGACAACCAGATATTTCATCAACTAGCTTGGATTGAGTAGTTTTGATCTTCGCGATATCAGCAGAGAGATCACGCTGGTGGACAGTCATTGACGCCAGGCTATCGGCCATCGCCGACATTTGGATCATTAGTTGCGAAAAATGCCTAACTGACATAGGCTCATCCTGAGATGACACCGTAGAAGGAAACTGTTCAGAAGTATTCGAAGAAGTTGAATAACTCCTCAGTTTAAACCGCGTGAGACATATAACGCAAGTAAACGTACCATTATTATCCTTCATAAATTCGATATCAGAAGGTGTGTAGTTTACGCAGCTCGCATGAGAAGAAGTCATACAAGAGTTACAGGAAAGGGACAAATCCTTATCAGGCAGGGGTTTCGAGCACGTAGGACAAGTTTTCGGCATATTTAGCCTTTTCGTCTCCGTTCACTTGCTCTCCTCTGAATATATGTATATATTTGAATTCAAAACTCAATTGAAAAGATTCAATAGAGTAATCAGCGATTTGTTACAAAAAGAAAAATTAGGATAGGAGTAGGAATAGTAAACAGTTCTTCACTTCCATGATCCTGTATGAAAGACTTGCACACAGAAAGTGGAGGGCCTCGGTACAAAGGTTGATAAACAAAGGAGAAACGTGAATGAAAGAAATTACTCGTATTAAAATCGTATTTCTCGTAAACAGATGTACACCTAGTGTGTGAGGAGAGCTACTGACTAAATCGTTTGTTTGTTTAATTATTATTCAGCCGTCTTGTTATCGTCAGGTGGATTGACATCCAGCTTATGCGTATAGAGTATAGATGAACAATAATATTTTGAGTGCAATTATGCCCAAATTATTCAATTAAGTATGATTTCCAGATTCAACATGATATGTTCTCAGAAACTCACATTCACAAAAAATTCACATTCCATCAACCACTTGAATCACTCGCGAATGTATCGAATATCGAACAAAAATATATTGGCACGTAGCGATAATAAAACACGTCTATACTTCGCAACCCGTAAACGTTGTTACATTATCAGCTTCCCCCATCTTTTTTGCGTTGATTTCCTTTTTGTTATCCGTTAATTTAGTTCTATACATTTCCTTGAGACTACTGTAAGTATTTCGACTAGCTGTATCTTTTTTTAATTCTTTTATTGTTGCTAAGGCATCAAGTTGATTTTTGAGGTTAAAAATTTTCTTTGTTTTAGGTGCTCTTTCATTGCATGCTCTCCTTTTCGTCCATTTTCCCAAAAAATGTTGAATGCCTCCTGAGCTGAAGTGGCAGAGCGGTATGAGGACCATTCTTGTTTGTTCAGCTCCTTATTCATTTTCGATACATTGACATCATTCACGTCTCTGCACAGCGTGCCTTCTGGTTTTGAAGGTTCATTTTTTGTAAGTGAAAAGCTCTGCAGTAGCTGAGCTTTGTGGTCAGAGAGGTGGGGCTCAAAAGTTAGTGCCTCTGCATTTCCTTCAAATGAAAAGATATTGTCGATCAATGTGTCCGATGATTCACCGATTCTTGGGGGTTCTATGAAAAGGGGCTTTAAGCCAAAGTCCCCAAATAGTTCTAGCAAATCCCTAGTCATTTTACTGTTCTTTAGTAAATCGACATTGAAATCTCCAAATACATAAATATTATCTTGTTTTAATTCATTCACTTCTTCCAGGCAAGTCCTCATTCTGGTTAAAAAGGTGTCAAACGATCCTTGGGGTGGCCTGTAGTTTGACAAAATGATTTTATTCAACTTTTCTTCAATTGTTCCTGTTATTTCAATCACGTCCTCTACTGAATGATTTTGCACTTGTGGAAAATTTTTGGTGCTGTGATCTTTGTGAGTAGAGAATCGAAATACTTTTTCAAAAGTGTGCCATTTCTGTGAAAATATATCAAAGATTTATTGAAAGTCAAAATTAATTCGTAGTTTGGAGAAAAAGAACAGCTTCTCAATTTTTTTTCGATGATTTAATTTATACAAAACTAAAATACAAACGCAAATAATAATAATCATATTCATAATAAATTCAATAAACTTATATGAAAAAATCCATGAAAAAAAAGCGCAACAAAATATTCCGTTCACTTCTTCTCTCCATTATAATTTGAAATGACATTTCTGGACTTCGGAACTCTCATTATTCGTTCTTTCTGAGAATCGAAAACTTGGTGGTAAAGAAATTTATTTTCTCTGATCACTCTCTGTTTAGGTTTAGCTAATTCTTCGAGTTTCTCTTCAAGATCTGAATTTAATGGTTCAGGATCCTTCAAAGTTATCGGCAAATAAGGTTTTGGAGTAAATTTTTCATTTCTATACCTTGGTTCAGCCAGTCGTCTTATTCTGCAACTTGTACATTTCAATTTCTTCAATATTTCTGCTTTACGCTTTTCTTTATTGGTTAGTTTTCTTGAAGAATCCGAATATTGCGTTTTGTTCTCAAGAGTATCGGCACCCGAAGAAACATTGGTTCGCTCTTCGATAAATACCATTTCGACATATACTTAGATTGACACATTAATTTTGACATATAAAAAGTAGTTACTTGATTTGTTCTAGAAACAAATATGTATCCGATGCCTGTTAGATTGATCTATTACACTTAGAATAGAATAGAATGAAATTGATCACAACAAATGTAGAAGGTATCCCAAGTTGAGTGACCTATTAGACGTTTATGGAGAACTGATAATGCTATCGTTCTGAAATTTTGATAGTTGATTCAGCTGGTCTGAAACTCTATTTCTAAAATATGTTCACCTCAATGGCATACCAACTTTGTTATTTGATATAGAACATCCTGTAATATTGATGACTAGCTCGATACAGTTGTTATTCCAATCACAAAAACACCTAACATATAAATCTATATATATAGTGTATTTATGAACGAAACAATCTATACTCTAGGCAACCGAAAGAGAGACCACGTCAAAACAAATACAGCAGATGCCAGAAGATTTAGTAGCTCTGTAATTAGCCGAATCATGTTTAGAGGGTGGGATCTGAATGTTAGCAGTCTGTACAGGTACGGTCTGGGTCCATCGGATAGAAAATTAAATTTTCATTATTGTTTTGGAAGTGTTATTGATCGAGTGTTGAAAAGTGAAAATATTGTGTGTATAATGTCGTCTACGGATACTGCAGATGAAAGTACTGTCGAAAATTATTCTCCGAAAAAGCGGCCGAAGAAAGGTAATTTTACTTTGAATGAAAAACAGATCATTTTCAACGTTTATAATAGACAAATGCAAATAGATTCTGCACCTATCAACGAAATCGTCGAACAAGTGGCAAATATTGTGGGAGTCTGTAAACTAGTGTTTACAGACTCATAAAGGAGGATAAGGAGAATCATTCTATTTCACAATCGAGGACGTACCCGAAAAGGGTGAAAATTGCGGATAGTGTTACTGATTTCGACAAAAATCTGATTAGTAGGAAAGTGCATCAGTTTTTTCATATAAATGAATTACCTACAATAGATAAAATATTGAATGAAGTGAACAGTTATGTTGATCTGCCAAACTTTAAAAGAACAACAGATTCCAAAAGAGGAAGAGGAATGGTTTACTATTGGAGAAAGAGGAAATAGTCTTGTGGAGGAGAGACTATCTTAAACAAATTAAAAACTACCGCGAAGAGAATAAAAAAATCTATTACCTGGATGAAACGTGGGTGAATGCTGGGCACACTAAATCAAGTGTTTGGGTAGATGCATCGGTTAAAACAGCCAGACAGGCTTTCCAAGAAGGTTTATCGACTGGATTGAAGAATCCCACAGGTGAGTGGTAGTTATAATATGCATGAATAATTCATGTATAATATAATATAATATTCATGATTTTCAAATGATACACAAGTTCTGTTGGTTCGTTTTTGATTGAAATCGCTAATTTCTTGATAAACTTATTTGATTTTTATTCTGATTCAAATCTTGATTTGAATCATGCTTTTCTGTATCAACAATAGGCACGTCATCAGGTATTTCATCATGTTTTTGAAACCATAATTTTACCTAAAACTAACTGCAGAATGAAGGTTTTCGAATACCCTTTAAGAAAATATTCCTGTTATTCCTTGCTATAGGGTAAAACCCATACATACTGTTCATTATTGATGAAAATCTGGATATTTTTTATGAGAGAATCAATGACATAATCGGTTCTGTTGTTCCTAAGAAAAGAGTCACTAAGTGTTTTCCTTCATTCTTTTCGAAAGTTACTATTGCTACAATAAGAGAAAAGCCAAAATTTCATAAAAAATGGAAAAGTAGTAAAAATGTCAATGATCTCAATATATTCAAACAGCTTCGTGCTCATTCGAAGGAACTTATTGAACTTGATTTGAATAAATTCACCATATTGAGCGGAAACTGCCAACGAACAGCAAATCATTCTGGAAATATGTGTCTCTGGGACGGGACGGCTCTAAACTATCTAATGAAATGAGGTATGGGGATATTTCTTCATCAGATGGAAAAGAGATATGCAATCTTTTTGCCCGTTATTTCGAGAATGTATATGTTCCTGTAAGTCAGCAGCGTAGTCGTAGTGTAACTGTTAAAAACTGCAATAATGATGTACTATCAAATATTCACATAGAAGAGGAAGAGGTTCGAGAGGTCCTCTTATCCATTGACGTGTCGAAGGGTTCAGGTCCAGACAGCATTCCACCAATTTTTCTCAAAAATTGCGCTCACAAATTTAGTAAACCACTGTATATTTTGTTCAATCAGTCTCTGATTAATGGTGTATTTCCAAAAAAGTGGAAGGAGTCCGCCGTTGTCCCAATTTTCAAAAGTGGAGATAAAATGATATTTCTAATTATAGACCTATTAACAAGCTTTCGATCATTGCTAAAGTATTTGAACGTATAATTTATAAGTATCTTTTCTCTCGTGTGAAAAATTTCATTATCCCACAACAGCACGGATTTTTTAAGGGTAGGACTCTGGGAACTAATTTGATCGTTTATAGTGAGTACCTGCAGAGTGCAATGGATTCTCAAATTCAGACTGATGCTACTTAAACAGATTTTTCTAAAGCCTTCGACAAAATAAGTTTCGATATTCTCATTGTTAGACTAGCCGAAGCAGGTGTAAGTGGTTGGTTGCTTGAGTGGATCCAATCGTATCTACTGAATAGGTCACATTTCGTTAGTTTAAATGGTTTTAAATCTGAATCTTTCAATAGTACTTCTGGGGTACCGTAGGGAACTCATCTCGGTCCTCTTCTTTTCTTAATTTATATAAATGACATAGATAAATGTTTCCGGCATTCCAGATTCTTGCTCTATGCAGACGACCTGAAAGTTTTTAGATCTATCACATGCTTAAGGGACTGCCTTGATCTTCAACTAGTTTGAATAACTTGGTTGAGTACTGTAGAGAAAACCAATTATTTTTTAATTTAAATAAATGTTTCACTATAACTTTTACTAGAAACCATTCCCCTATCACTTTTCAGTACTCAATTGGAAATTCATTGCTACGACGTGTGTCCACGGCTTTTGATCTGGGTGTCACTTTCGATTCGAAGCTGCTCTTCGATGCACACATAGATCGCATAGCAAATAGTTCAAGTCGAATGATGGGTTATATTTTCAGGAAAAGTAAGGAATTTAAATATGTAAAATCACTTATCACTTTATATTATGCTTACATCTACAGTAAATTAAATTTTGCCTCATGTATTTGGAACCCTCGTTATGATTGTTATTCCAACCGACTTGAACGCATTCAGAATATATTCATACGGTTCATATGCTTCAAAACTAACTTTGTTATCCTTAACCACGACTACGCTCCTGCCCGTAAATATTTCAATTTATTGTCACTTGAAAATCGTAGAACTATATCTGATATTTTGGTTTTGTTTAAAATATTGAACTGCGTATTTCAGGTACCTGAGATCTTGCACATGGTTACTTTTAATGTTCCTATGAAATCATTGAGGCACCACGACCTCTTCTCTATAACTTTTAGAAAAACTAATAGTGCACAGAACTCCTCTATCGATAGGATGCTACGTGTCTGCAACACGCATAGGAGTATCAATTTGTTTGGGGTCACATTGGCCTCTTTGAAGAGAACATTACGCTTGCTCTTTACTGACTGATATAAAATTCATTCAATCGTTCGTTTTTTGTAATATTCATTTTGCATTTCTTTTTTCATTCTTTCTGTGAATACAACTCACTATTAATGTCTTATATAATACTTTTTTTTAGAATACTAGATTCTATGTAACTAATATTCATCTAGTGAATGTCATTTTGGCTTCGGCTGTGGACATTCCTTGTATTGTACTTAAATAAATAAATAAATAAATAAATTATCCAGTACCTGGTACCACAACAATCCTGTTTCGAATTGTTAGCATGCTTTCTTTCAAGGACGTTCTATATCATGTTTTCAATCTATATTTACAACAGCAATAGGATAATTCAATTTGGACGAATATATGGGATCTTATTAAGGGTCTGTTGCTACTTCTGGATTTTTCTTCATCTCTATTGCTACTGTAAATTAACTTAAGTAGGCTGTGTACCACCTACCTGTCGTCAAAAGGTTTATCGGTGATTTAACTCAATTATCTAATTATCAAAATTAAGTATTTTCTTGAAATATGAGATTCCATATGATTAAGTTAGATGAAAATAGACACATGCAATCATTAATTGAAATCATTTTTATGTCTTTGCAGGTAGAGGCAAGAGACTCATCGTTTGAAATATTGGAAGTGGATTCGTTCCCGACGCACTGTGGTCATTCGAATCGAAGAAATCTGGTGACTACCACGAAGAAATGGATGAACCCAACTTCGAATAATGGTTTGAAAATATTTTACCGAAATTGGAAGACGGATGTGTCATCGTTTTGGACAATGCGTCTTACCATTTTAGACGCACAGAAAAACTCCCGACATCTGCCAGTAGAAAAGCCACTATTCAAGAATGGCTACGTTCAAAAAATATTGCTTTCGGGGATGATTTGATTAAAGCAGAGCTTCTTCCAATAGTCAAAACCCACAAACCAGCGTATAATGAATATGTAGTAGATGAAATGGCTCGAAACCACAATAAAATCGTGTTGCGAGACCCGCCCTATCATTGCGAGCACAATCCCATCGAACTGGTTTGGGCTGAGATGAAGAATTAGCATCTAAGAACACATCATTCAAATTCCAAGACATGAAGAAGCTTTTCGCCGAATCCATTGAAAGGATTGATACTGTCAAGTGGCAAAACTACATTAAGCATGTCGTAGAGAAGATCGAACCGAGAATGTGGCAATAAGATCACATAATGGACGAACAACTGGATCCTATTTTTGTCAATCTCGAGAATGATACAAGTTCATCGTCTGAATCTGATAATGACGATGATAATCCTTGATGTCCTCTTTTATGAAAGGAAAATATACCTACAATATCGTTTGCGTATTACATTGCCTGTTTTTTATGATAATTCAATCAGTCATCTCCGAAACTATTGCGTGAATACTTCATTTCAGAATGAAATTCTACATCGTTGATGTCCATTACTTAATTCAGAGTTCAATTTCGTGATCAAATGGAAGCCAGTCCCTGAATTTAACCCTGTGTGACATCACGTTCAGGCCTAGTGCGTTTGTTTTGTTTACACTCTCTCTTTTCGTTGTATCAAGTATAGTTTACAATGAAAATTATCCATCTTTTGCTTTTTGGTAAAATTGATATATTTCGAGAACGGCGTGAGCTACCAAAATAATGAAAGGTGTATTTAGCAAACAAGAAACCATGCGGGACAAGAATCATATTCGACTGAATCTCAATCAGTATACAGAGTGCTCTTCTTTCCGCCTCACATTTCGAAACGAAGAAACATCGAAAACTACGTTTTTTCGAATTGTAACCCATATTTTTTCTCAATTCATTAGATTCGCCGTAAAGAACTAAATAAGTGTCCTTTTGTCATTGGATAATTGATAAATTAAGAGAAAAAATGCGAAACTGCAGTTATTGTCGAAATTCCAAAGTAAAATTAAATATATCAAAACGAATTAAACTCTATTTTCCTAAATTCTAGACATAGTTCTCGACGCATAATACCCTGTGATATGGCTCCCCTCAGTTCCTGCACATCCTACTGCATGAAAGCATTTTGCAGCCTATTATGCAAATCATATCTTGAAGTCACAGGTTCAGAATGAATTTTATCTTTCAGCGTTCCCCTAATATTAGCAACAAAATATGTAACAGATTACACAGAAATAATATTAACACCATCAGCACTAATAAAAAGAATTTGGGTTCATTATTGGTTAATAATGAAGATAAAACAAATTTATTGGATAAAAGCGGAGTATATAAAATACTCTGCAGTGAATGTGAGACATTCTATATAGGACAAACCGGAAGATGCATCGAGAAGAGAGTTAAAGAACATAAAAGATCTATTCTCCAAAATAAAAATTTTTCGGGTTTATCGGACCACTGCATCAACAAAAATCATTTCATAGATTTCGAGAATATCGAACTCATGCATCCAGGTAATAAAGAAGAAAGGATTGACATCTTTGAGATTATTGAAATTACGGCCGCTCATAGGAAAATCCAGCCAATTTGCAACAACCAACTAGACTTTAATTTACCTCTTATTGTGAATGCCATTATACATAAGTGAAATCGCTCATTTTGAATTTAGTATTGTATTACTATTGATAATGGGCTAACAAATCGAAAAATAACAAATCGAAAAATATATTAATGAATAAACTCCCCACAAAAATTGTCGCATCACCCTACTTTTACGACAATACAATATAAACTTTTAGTCAAGAGTCTCTTGGTAACTTTCATAAGTGTAAAATGAGAAGATATCATTCAAAAGAGATGAGTTTATGATGGAAAATATCAACAATTTTCGAGTTAATGAAAAATTAAGAGATTCTACCATCTTCAAACATTCGCGAAGAGACCAATCAACTAGCATCGAATGGTTACTAATCATTTCAAATTCGAGCGTTTCCTCCCCTGGCCCTAATTACTGACAGTATACGTCTCGGAAGCCCCTCAAACAAATTTTGGATGTACTCTTGAGTCACTGAGTTCCAAATTTCAGGAAGCAGATTTTCTAGTTGTTGGAGTGTTCTACAAGGCATCCTACGTTGCTGAATTTGCCACCCCATGTTGTCCCAAACATGTTCTATGGGATTCAAGTCGGGACTTCTGACTGGCCATCTTAAAATATCAATTTCGGCATTTTGCAGAAATTCTGTAACTACTCTAACTGCATGAGGCCGAGCATTATCATGCATATAAATGAAGTTTTCGCCAATCAATGGGCCAAAGGGTACAACATGGGGTTCAAGGATATCTGCGATGTATCTGGCCGCTGTCATTCTTCCATTATTCACTAGGACTAACTCAGTTCAACCATGGAAAGAAATGCCTCTCCACACCATTACTGACCCCCCTCCGAAGTTTTCAGTTTGCCGGATATTGCATTGCTGATACCGTTCCCCAGGTCGTCTGGATACAGGCATGCGTCTATCATTTAATACTAGACAGAAACTGGACCCACCGGAAAAGCAATCATTCGATCATTCTGGAATACCCCAATTTGCATGTTCCCTCGCAAACTGAAGTCTTGCAACTCGATGCTCTCTGATGAGACGCGGGCCGGTCGAAGCCACCCTTGGTCTGATATCGTCTTCTCTGAGCCTGTTCCTAACAGTTTGCAATGAAATATACACATTTCTGGAAAGTGCAAGTTCATTTTGTAGCATTCTAGCCGTACAGTGCCGAACTCTTAGTGCAGTTAAACGAAACCAACGATCATCAACTGGTGTTGTTATCCGATTTCTTCCCTGTCCGGCCCTTCTTCCATATTCCCCTGTTTAGTGGTACCGATTAATTGTTCTTGAAATAGTGCTTCGGTTAACATTCAACAAGTTAGCCACGTAACGTTGGCTTCGCCCCTCCTCTACTAGTGTTACAATTCTTACCACTTCAGGATCACTCAAATAGCTTCCAGGACGTTCAGCAGCCATTACAATAAATTCAAAGATTCGAAAATCAACAAGAAACACTGAACACTTGCATTAATTTAGCGTGAAAACTGAAAGGAAATTGAACGAATACTGATAGTCAAGTAAACTCATTCTTGTTTGAGGCGTGTTTGAGATCATATGGAAACAAATGTTATTACATAGATAAGATTTTTCCCCCTCATGTTCAAAAACATATGTTGACAACGAAACTGCGATCAAGCTGCTTAATCGATTGTGGAATTCAGAGGACCAGGTGATGCATCAATTTTTGTGGTTGTGTATTTGTGAAAACTTTGCCAATTGAGAAACCAATAATTTATCTCTTTTCTTTATTGATTTCGTTTTTTTGCGGATCACCTTTCAAACAGCTTTAGATTTATTTGGAGCATTCTTAATGTGTCTTTGTTCCTTGACTTATTCATTTTATCCAATATATCCTCATTTTGATTTGATTGATCTTATATGCGTCCATCTATCAGTTAGTTTTCCTAACTCTCTGAACTATATCAAGTCCATCTAAGAATTTTTCACTTCTTTCAAGCTCCTCATTTACCATATGCGTATTCTGTGATTCATTTAGAATGCATCTAAGCTTCATTGATGGCTCTGAAACAGCTTCTTGCACTTTTTCCAATGAAAAACAGGTTGAACGAGATCATGTCGAATGTTAATTCCATCCATTAGGTGAGAAGGTCCTACATCGGTTTTTACCCTGCAATTTTTAAGTACCAATTGTTATTCCATAACAAAAATGTTATAAATGCAGAATCTCTTTCGAGATGATTCACTAAAAACGCTGACCATTCCAAACTGTTTCGGGTGTTCGCTTGTTATAAAGGTTAGTGATTCACTCAGTTCATTTAAAAATAAAGTCAAAATTAACCGCTGGAGATATACAGGGATATCCACCGGGACCATCCGTTAAAAACTTTTAAGTTCCAATTACCATATCAAGCTGAAATTTTATACGCGGCAATAACCAGCGATTTCCAATTGGAGTGAAATATTTTCGAAGTGATACCATTTCAGGTTATACCGGAAGTGGGTCATCACTTTGTTATTTCAAATGGCAATCTACCTTTTTATTATACATCTAGAAGTATACATAAAAAGTTTTGACAGATTTAATTATTTTTGCTATAAACTCGATTTTTGTCAAATGTTTATTGCGTTGTTTTGTATGATTTTTTCAATTTGTCCTTTTTCAAACAGCAATAACTCAATTTTTTCAAATTGCACATGCCAATGTTCATATCGCCATCAGATCAAGCGTCAAATTTCAGATGGAATTGTATAAGCATGCACTATACCCATCTCTTATAGTTCCGAAATAATTTGGGAATATATTGAATTTTGATGATTTTGCAAGAACTAACACAGAATGCTTTGAAATATTAGAATCAAGTAGCTAAACTGGCTACGCTCACCTGACAGGTGCCTCAATTTAATGTACTTGTCACTTCGTTCATTCGAATTTGATATTTCAACAAGAATTGTTGGTAATTTGAAGTGAAAATTTTTGAAAAACACCAGATTGATAATAAAATGGCTGATTATTCAAACGAGGATATGTTCAATCTCTTTTTAATTCATGGCGAATGTCAAAAAGTGGTGAATAGAACTTTCAGGCAGTTCAATAACTAATTTCCAAATTTGGCGCCTATGAGTAAAACAAAATTTCGAAGGATTAGAAGCAATTTTCTGCAATTTGGAGGAACAAAATATATAGAAACTAGAAGATAACCAATTCTCAAGGACGATGACAATCAAATTAATACGCTAGCGTATTTTCGTGCCAATCCACATGCGTCCATTAAGTCAGCATCAATGGATATTGGATTGAGTTATACTTACTTCCATTCAAAGGATCCTTAAGAAACATAACATGCACCCTTGTTCTTTTATCAGGCTACAAAAATTGAAACCAACTGACCTTCCCAAGCGGCTAAATTTCTGTGAAAATTTATTAATTCGGCTTCAAGAAGATGAGACAATTCTGCAAAAAATTATATGGTCTGATGAAGCCAAGTTCAATGAAAGTGGAATAACCAACAGGAGAAATCGACATTTTTGGGCCACAGAAAATTCACATTTCATTGAGGTTATTGATTTCCAAAATAAATTCACCGTGAACGTTTTTGCAATTTGAATGAATGATTTGTTGGCTTATCACATTTATGAGGAAAATCTTAATGGACAAAGATACCTGGAAATTTTGAGAGGAACATTAGCAAATTTTTTAGATGGATTACCTCTTAACATTCTGAGGAATTGCTATTACCAAATAGATGGTGCACCAGCACATAAAACACGAGCTGTAGATCGGCAGCTTACAGAAATGTTCGAGGATAGACGGTGGGGTAATCAAGGACCAAATTTATGGCCTCCGCGTTCTCCGGACCTGACGCCCCTTGATTTTTATTTATGTGGCAAAATCAAGAGTGAAGTGTATCTTATTTCTGTAAGAAGTAAAGAAGAGTTACTAGAGCGCATTCATAATGCTTTTCGTAATATTGATCCTGAGGATACTAGGAGGGCAACTCATCATGTTCGTATACGAGCTGTCAAGTGTATTGAGCAAAATGGGGCCCATGTGAACATGTATTCAGATCGTAAATTAGTTTTCTCCAATGATGTTTGCTATCATTTATTCGTATTTATGTAATTATCTTCGGTGATTGGTTTTCGCTTAGTTCCTACAATTTTTATTCATCCGAATTGTAGAAAATTGCTTTCAATGTTTCGAAATTTTATTTTACTCATAGACGGTAAATTTGGAAATTGGTTATTGAATTGCCTGCAATTTCTATCCACTACTTTTTGACATTCTAAAACGAATTAAAAAAAGATTAAATATATTTTCGTCTGAATAACCAGTGGTTTTATTCCAAATGTAACGACAATTCTTGTTGAAATATCAAATTAAATTTAGGCACCTGTCAGGTGAGCGTAGCCAGTTCAGCTACTTGATTCAAATATTTCAAAGCATTCTCTGTTAGTTCTTGCAAAATCATCAAAATTCAATATATTCCCAAATTATTTTGGAACTATAAGAGATGGGTATAGTACATGCTGATACAATTCCATCTGAAATTTGACGCTTCATCTGATGACGATATAAAAATTGGCACGTGCCATTTGAAAAAATTGAGTTATTGCTGTTTACGAAAAAGGCCAAATTGAAAAAATCATACAAAACAACGCAATAAATATTTGACATGTGTAGATTGCTTAAAAAATTCCTTGATCCGCCTTCTATCCACCCAAGCAAAATTGTGTCTGTAGTGCAATAGATCTACGAGCTACAATTTTTTTAAATGTTCCTCAAAAATGGAGTTTATAACAAAAATAATTAAATCTGTCAAAAGTTTTGACAGATAAGTGCCAACAACTTGGGTATTTTATGCCTGGCTCAAATGTCGGTTCTAGATGTATAATTAAAAAGGTAGATTGCCATTTGAAATAACAAAGTGATGACCCACTTCCGGTATAACCGGAAATGGTATCACTTCGAAAATATTTCACTTCAATTGGAAATCGCTAGTTATGGCCGCGTATAAAATTTCAGCTTGATATTGTTATTGGAACTCAAAAAGTTTTTAACGGACGGTCCCGGTGGATATCTCTGTATATCTCCAGCGGTTAACTTTTTCAAAATCTTAGCTCCGAAACTGCTTAATGGGTAATGTATTGTGCTCATTTACGTAAGGCATTTATGGATATCAGCAATACAGAAGCATGGTGAATCGAAAGAGATTGATCTTGATATCTCAAAGGCCTTCAACAGGCTTTGAAAAAACTAATGGCATATGGACTTTACGAAAAGTTGCGTGATGGTGTAACGAGTGAATATTTCCAGGTTGATGCAGAAGTACCATTCTGTCGCCAACTTCATTTCTGTTGCAGATTAATGATCTACTCCACTCCAGCGAAAACAGAATGTTTGGGTTTGCGGACGACTGTATTCTTTTGTCCTCATTTTCTAGTCCGCGTCCTATAACTTCTGAGGAAACACCGACAAAAATACCAACAGAGCGTGTCACTGAATTCAGACTTGGAAAGATATCAGATTTGGATCGGTTGAACTTGGTCAATTTCAACGCAAACAAGGCGCAATCAACAATGTTCTTCAGAAAAGTTACTGCTGGAGAACCTTCTCTAACCATGCAAGGACATCGAATTTCCTCAGAAAAGAACATGCATCAACTCGGCGTCACAGTCAACACCGGAGTTTGTTAGCATGACCATGTGTCAGCCATTGCCGAATATGCACCTAAAACACTCATTACATTTATTAGATATTGGCCAGAAGAAAGAAGTGCGCCTCATCGATCACCCGGAGATCACGCGTGATCTTCAGCCTCTCGCTCAAAGGCAGCAGGTTGCTGATCTTTCTATCTAGAGGTACTTCCATGGCAAGATTTGAAAGGCTTGGTACCAGAAATAATCCAGTTCCAAAGAAAACCAGGCTTGCAAAAAACTCTCATCAGCGGACGATCCAACAAGCTCCCTCACTAACTCCATAAAAATTCTTTTGTTTACAGGGCTGAAGTGCTGTGGAACTCGCTTCCATCGAATATCTATCCGATAACTTACACCTTGGCCCTCTTCAGGAAGCGGGTAAACACACACATTGAAACAACTTAGGCGGTCACACTTGTGGTTGATAGGCATCGCCTCCTCCAAGAGTTGAGATTAGAAAATAAAACATTAAACGGTAACGAGTACTCATCTGCCTTTGTAGTTCTTTCTGTTGAAAGCATCGATTATTGAAAAACCCGCAAATCGTGTTGTTCCCATTTGATATTGTCTGCGCTCTCTATAGCAGTATAATATTCCAATAGTCGTTTTTATTTAATAATGATTGAATATTAAAATTGAGACTTGTGATCACTTCATCAAGCCATCATTCCTACCTATTCAACTCTTCTAACAATGATATGTCAGCACCGACTTTGATGATGCGACACTGATTCCTGTCGTTTCGGATTTTTGTTTTTATTTTGCGAATGGTTGATCACATTCTCTTCTTCAACATAGTAACTAGCGCGTCTGACATACACACAACCAAATTTATATGGAACCACTCAGTATTTCACATTATTGACTGTTTTTGGATCTTTGACTACTTGTGAAGAATTAAGTTTCTTGTAAGAAAAACTGGATAGTATAATAAGGAATGTTCAATTATCACCACATGTTCGAGATATTGTACTCTGTCGTCACTGAGATTTGAAACTGTGAATTTCAAAATTTAAAAAAAAACTTATAATCATAATTGAAAATGCCTTACGTTGGATTGTCCGATATGTAGGGGGGGTCGAATAATTGCTCTCTTTGAAGAAGGGGCGACAGAGGGATATATAGACCACAATGGATGTATCCCAGGGGGTGATTTCAAAAAGCTACGCCCGATACGTCGAGCTACAATCTCTGCAAAATAGGCATAGAAGAAGTCGTAGGAAGACCACTAGTGTGTTGCACCCCATACTCCAAAGGCAATTTCTGGAAGGAACAGGCATCAGTGTATCACTCGAAATGATACGTCAAAGACTTCATTCAAAGGGTTTATACAGCAGAAGGCCTGGAATATTGAGTATTGGCGAAATGTTCTTTTTTTGGTATGAGACCAGAATTAGTGTTCGATCAGATGACCGCCGGATTCGGGTTTTAAAGGGTCGTGGAAGACAAGCTAAACTCCTCGCATAAAGACAAATTCCGAAATACCAAGGGAACAGTATGATGTTTTGGGATGGCATTATGCTGGGAGGCAAATAAGATTTGATTTCGTTTCCTGAGAGTGTAACGGCTAGAAATTACGTGGACCTAGTGCTGGTGCCCATAGTGATGCTCTGGCGAGGTGTCCACGGTGATACTTTCACTGTAATGAAAGATAATTCTCCTCAGCATACCAGCAACCTCGCGCGACATTATCTTGAAATAGAGGGTATCGCTATTTCGTACTGGCCAGCTTGCTCTCCAGACCTAAATCCTATTGAACATGTATGTTCAATAGGATTCCGCGTCATCAGAACACTTCCCCACCTTATTCGGCCAACCATTTTTGATATAAGTTCCTAACGTAGATAAAGTTTTATCTCTCGATGTTGAGTCTCTAATTCGAGCTTTCCATTCATCAGTTGCATTTGAAGACAACAGTTCTGTCCTTCTAATTCTAGATCTAAATTTTCATTGAAAACTTTACTTTCTGTAGCTCTACTGAATGTATCAGCTGACACTAAAAAATTGCCTGGCTTATATTTCAACACAAAATCATATTTTTTCAACTGAATCAGCATTCTTTACAACCTAGGAGGACGAGTGCAACGGTTTTTTCATGATACTGATGAAAGGTAAGTGTTCGGTTTCAACAGTAAAAGACTATCTAACCCAATTAAAAATTGCGAATAATGAGTTATTCCGAACCAAACAGCAAATAACTCATTTTCTAACTGTGAATATCTGGTCTGCGCATCTGTTAAAGACCTTGAAACTTGTGCACATGGCATACCGTTTTGCATCAGCACTGCCCCCATGCCAGTATTAGACACATCGACTGAGACTGTTGAATTTTCTCTAATATCAAAAAACATGGATTTTCCGTTCTATTTTCATTTTTCCCAAATGCATTCTCCAGATTATCAGTCCACTGAAATATCACGTGTCTCTTCAGCAGCTCTCTGATGGGTGTTGTTTCTACAGACAAGTTTCTAACAAATTTTCCCAAGTACGTTGTGATTCCAAGAAATCTTTTTACATCTTTAACACATTTAGGACTTATACATTTGGCACTAATAATATGCCCCATATATTTAATTTCATTGACTAAAAATTTACATTTTTTCGATTAAATCTCAAACCCTGTTCTCTAGGTACTTCTAAAACTCTTGATAAACGCTCATTATGCTCTTCAATGGTTCTACCATATATAATTATGTAGTCAACATAGACACAACAGCCTTCTAAATTTTCGAAAATTTCAGGAATACGCTTTTGAAAAACTTCTGGAGAACTAGATAATTCATAAGTGAGTCTATTGAACTTCAATCTCCCAAGCGGAGTTCCAACTGTACAAAGCTTCGAACTGCTTTCGTCGAATTTAATCTGCAGAAAACCCTGAGCTGTATCAATTGAGCTGAAAAACTTCCGAGTCAGCCATTTTAGCAGAAATTCCATCGAAAGTTGGAATTTTAAAATAATGACGTTTGACATATTTATTTAGTTCACTTGGATCCATACCACTTCATAAAGAGCCATTTGCCTACACTACAAGCACTAATGGATTTACCCACTCAGAACTCTCAGTTACTCTCTCTATAATATTCAAATTTTCTAAATTATTCAAAGCCTGCTTTAACATTTAGAAGGGTACTTTTCTTACTGGAAAACCAACTGGTACATCATTATCTTTAAGTTCTATATGATGCTCACCCTCAAACAAAATCTCAAATGTTTTCAAAATACTCTCTAATGATGGAGTTTCACTAACTGAATCAATTCTTCCCAAAAGTTCTAATTTTTCACAAGTTCTACGACCTAAAATGGGAATATTATTCACATCGACAACATAAAATGAGAAAAAGCCCCGGTTTCGCTTACTCTTGCAAAATATTCCACACCTTTCAATTACCGGCAAAGAAATATTCTACACTTTCCAATTACCGGCAAAGCATGCCTTGTATAAGAAAACAATCGAATATCATCTATTTCCAAAATAGACTTTTTAATCTTCAAAATCTTAAGTAAACTCACAGGAATCACGTTTACGTCAGCACCCGAATGCAGTTTGAATTCTTCTCTTTGTCCATTTCCTAGTTCAAAATATCAGGTTTATTGATGGACATTTTTCTACGGCACTTGAAGAAATGATTAAATTGGTTACAACCTGCACATTACCTATTACATGTTGGGTATCTTCCATACTGGAGAACAGTTCCACATTTGCTACATCTGGTGTTCTGAAATTGTTTTTCACCGTAGACTGCCAATTTGTTCCATGAAGTTTTCTTCTACCTTGGAAATTCCTCGAATTTGAAGTTGAGGATCTTGATAAGTTTATATTTGAATTTAACTCATGGGAATTGGAAATTTGCCTATTATGCTCCCTGGTATTTTCGAATGATACGCATAATTTCACTGCTTCGTCAAGATTTTGGACATCATCTTGATTTCAAACCAACAACCATAATATCTTTGACAAGTTGTTCACGAAGGTTAGATTCGCAGGATAGAGACAAATTTTTGAGTTCGGTGAGGTATAGTTTCAGTTTGATCAGATCTTTGTTTAGCAGTTAAAAATGTATGTCGTTCATACGTAATATTATTCTTAGGATTGAAATGAGCATCAAATTTCGACAAAACTGCATCTAATTTCTCCGACTGCCCCTCTTGAAAAGTGAATGAATTATAATCTAACATGCCTTGCTCACCCATTAAAGTCAGAAGTTGTGCTACTTTGGTGACGTCATCTTTCTTACTTAATTCCGTAACTTTAAGAAATCGTTACTTCCAGAAAGTCAATTTTTTGTTCCATATTACCATTGAATGATATGGTAGGTATTCGTCGGAGTTCCATATTTTTTTTTAAAATGTCACTTTTTTTCACAATAGGCACGTGAAAGAAAATTTCTTTTCCTATAATTAACGTAGATAAACTTTATTTCAATTTTTACGTGGTAATGATCACGACTGCGCCATGTAATATGGTTCTTCCGGCTGTATTTTATTAAATATGGTATAATGACAAACGATATAATATTCAGCTAGGAGTCATGTGTAGGAACTACTTTATTTCATATTAACAATATTTTACGAGCGGTACACTGTACTTGCACTGTGGCTACATCTTCATTAGGGCGTAACTCCACCTGACATTATTAAGGTGTCTTTACACCTTACATAAATGACTCCCCCTTTTATCAATTGTCGTATGTTGAGGAATTCAGATTATAGGTTTATTCTCAGATGACTTTTGCGACTGTGAGGTTATAGGACAATGATTGTTGCTTTTTCTCAATGGCCTTGCTTATTACTTGATAGTCTGCTATTTCTATCTTGACGGTAACGTCGTCTTCATATTCAAATTTTAATGGGTACCTAATTAAGCTTTCATTCACATTCCTCTACAGCAATGCCTAACATTCTTTCTACAGTTATTTTCTTATACCATTTGATTGACTTGCGGACAGCCGTGTTGTAAATCGACATATGATCTGATATTTTCCACGGTTGTATTCGATTGCAGAAGTGTGGTTCTTAAGATTGATTTGGAGCATGTGAAATCGAACACTCACCCTCAGTAGTTTTCTTCTCAAATTTCATTAGGGAAAGTAGCTCGAGTGAAACATCGATGAAAAGATCTTCAATTCTCTATTCGAATATGTTAATCGAAAATATTCAGCTCAATTGATTCAGAACAAAGTTGGTGATACGTATTCTGGTGATAGAATGGCAGAAAAGTGAGATAACGGTAACTTCTATCCCGTGTCTTGAAATTTCTAATGACAAACTTTGTTAAAATTCCAACCAAGAAAAAACAGAAACTGTAACAAACACCAAAAACTGCAAATACTAGATAATCATAACAACTACTCAAAATGAGCTCCAAATGATTCTTCTTCGCAATATCTTCAAGCTTTGTAGCATAAACTCTCGATTTCAGGTAAGTAAAAAAGAATTTGATGTTAGAGATTTACACACAATCATGTTTTCTGGATTTTACGGACAGAAATGTTTTTAATCATCAATCTGTTTTCCATGTTTCTTTCTTTTTGGCGATATAATAGTTTTCGTTTGTAAGATCATTTTCGAAGAGTTTACTCGACTGAAGAAAGGGTCGCAATTGTGTCAACTCATTTTCGAAATAACAGTTGTGACAAAGAAACGGCAAGGATATCCAATGTGATTCATTCAAAACGATAGGTCAGTTCAAAGTTGTGGAAATTGGATAACTTACAGTTATTACACTATCCGACAGCTTGTAGAACATTTATTAACTACAACAATCGGGTAGTACAAACGAGATCAGACATTACTTGGTTCTACGACGTAGGAAAGCTCTCAGTCTTTATAAACTAAGTATATGCAATATCACTTACAATGTTATTTGAATGTTTACAAGAAAACTCATGAATTGGCGTTAACGTATTGTAGAGCAATTTTTCTATTAAGAAATTGAGTGAAGTAGTTTCGAATGACAATTTTGACGCATATAAAAAGGATGCAGCAGGTATGATAATTTTTGTGGCAAGTGTTATGGCTTCAAATTCAATAACAAAGGATTTTTTTTTAATGGATCTTATTTGGTACTAGAACTTCATAATTTAAATTTCGTCTATTCTCTGCTGAAATCTAAAAGATCAGATGATATGAAAAAAACAGCAACTTTGAAGCAATGATTTATTTGACTCTGCAAAACTGAACAGATTCAATTCGAAAAATATTTCAATTGAATTTTTGCTCCTCCACCATTAAGCAGTAGCCGCAATCCTTTCGACGTAGCTTCAATTCTTTGTACCAAACATTTTTGGCACACCAAAATAAGCATTCGTTTGCAAATGCTTTTCCTAAAGATGAACATACTGCTACCCCGTCTGATTTTTAGGGACATTTGCATTCATTTTCACATTTTCCATTCTTGTAAGTAAGATTCAGTTCTGGATATAAAATTATGTCACATTTGGCCGAATATTCATTTGGATATGTTTTTCCGTTAGATCCACAAACTGGCTTAACCGATAAGGGTGCTGAACATGATTCGCAAAAAAACGTAGTTTTTCTCTAATAGTTGTGTTCCAAACTTTATCGCAATTGAACTCACATCTGTTTCGATACATTTTTTATAACTTCCTACATATTCACACCACAGGAATAATCACTATGAATTTTGTTGTTAAAACAAAATTTTTATTTAATAACAATCGTGTACTGAAGAAAATCTATACTGATGCTGACTCGATAACAGAAATATTACCTTTTTATTGATTATATCACATTGATCCTCTGATCTTTCAAAAATTAATTCCAATAGCAGGACTGCTGCTGATATTTTCATATTAATGTTTAAGAAGGGTGAATCGATCAAGAAATGCAGTATTATAATAGCTACAAAATATTTTTTATTTCTTTTTTATTACTGTAGAACAGTTTTTGCATAAAGGTAATTATATCACAAACTGATTGTAAGTTGAACATATTTTCAGATGAAAATAATTCAATACAATATTTTTCAAACAAACATAAACACAAAATTTGAAATCAGCTGAAACTTATCAGCTTCATTATTTGGAATCTAACAAAATGAAAAACATTAACAAACATTTCTTTAGTCATAGTCATACTAAATATTTGGAAGATTGAATAATTGGATTTTTATCTTATCACAGAAGATTCATTTAAAAACTGAATGCTCATTCATATCTAATCACAGAACCGGCATCATAATCAAACTTTCTTTTAAATAACGATGAGTTCCATCTTTTACCAATTTTCTAGTTGCTTCAAAAACATTGTCCTATTCAGTTGACTATGTTCAAATCAAGTCCGATATCAACTTCACCCTTATATCCATTATTTGGAATTCTTTGTAGGAATTTTTGATAATCCTCAGGTAAACCAGATTCTTTAGCTCCGTCTTGAATAGTTTTCAAATAAATATATGATGGTTTTCTATCATCAGGAATGTCTTCGATTTTTTCTACAGATTCTGGAACATTTGTTTGCTCATATACCCTACATGTCTTTGTTTCACCATTTGGACATTCTACTTCAATCGTTAAGGCTTTGTAGAGATTATATGGGACTCCTTCTTGTCTAAAAGAAATCAGAATTATATTAGATATTTATATAAAATCTGGTTAAAACGATTGTTGAAATGTTTGATGTTGCTAAGTGGGCACAGCTGTTTTCTATACTGACGCAGAGTTCGAGCGCGATCTTTCATTTAATTTGTTTACAGTGCTCGATTTTGTATTTTCTCACAAGTGTGTTTCGCGATTTTTACAATGGATTAAAATATCGAACAGAGAATCGGTTTCAAATTTTGTATTGCAAATAGAATTTCGTGTGCCAAATCGATGAAAATGTTACAGGAAGCCGACCTTTTTCTTTGTCCAAAATCCAAATTACCACTTCGAGGTACTCGTTCTGAATAGAAAGAAGACATGAAAGAGAATTCGCGGCGAGAATTGAAGTCGATATCGGAAAATTGTTTCGATCATTGGATTATTCGTAAATATATTATTTCGGAAGGGTCTTATTTGAAGACGATAGAATTAATTTGGATGAAGAATAAATATTTTGTGTTTCATTGACCAATTCCCGGCATCTTTTTGACGGAATGTAAAAATATTATTAACAAAAAACTGATTCAGAAATAATATTTTTCTATGTCCTTCTGTTCTCGAATTGAGCAAAATTTTCAGAATTATTTGGTGGACAATATTTTTATCTATAAAAAATTTTATTTGTGTCTGCAACTATCAATCTACAATTGTAGCAATGTGCTATTATTATATTATCCATCATAGAACTGGAAATTGACTAACATAACTTTGCTTGTAACAATGACTAAGATTGCATCTTTAGTCGAAAATGGAATTCATTTATGAAAGCCTGAATAAAAGGGACACTATTCATTATTAACCTTAATAAAACTATAATAAAAGAACATCGGATAATTCAAGGTGGTCCTTGACTCGAACTTATGTTGATTTTCTTTTTATCCTCAACGATCACTTTTAATGTATTGCAAGTAAAAAACTAGGATTACCTATTTAGCATTCTAAGACATCTCCTACGATAAAGGGTGAATAAAAATTAAACTATAAGTGGGTACGATTAAACAGTACCACGAACTGCTGAAAACAATATAGTAAAGTTGCATTAACAAATCTATGAAAAAAGTTGCATTAACTACAATAACTGTAATGATTAATGATTTAGAGTAGAAGAATGTGCACATGTTAACTCAATCTTCATGAAACCAAAGAATGGATACAAATTCAAATAAATAACTGATACCTATAGCGGGTGTAACTGAAACTAGGGCCACCCCTGTAACTTTTTTTCTATTTAGAATATTTTGATGACATTTGGGAATAGGATAGAAAACACCATTTTGAATTTGATAACGTTAATATGTTTGACATTTCGTTTCCGGTTAACGATACCAACTTTCGATTTTCAAATGGGACACCTGTATTTTTTTGCTTATTTTAATTTTTCATCTCATCCTACGACCTTTCGACATGTTTTTGGGAAAAAAACATTTTCCTTACGATTTTCATCTTCCGTTGTAGAAGGCCATGAAGAGTGACAATTGACTTAGCTCAACATCTCCTATCACGAAAATACAAGATTGTATCTAAAAATTCAATTGCTCATTTTTTACGGGCTGTCGAAGTTAATAAAAAAGAGCGAAACGAAATAATTATAATAAATGTTCAAAAATACCACCATTCCTACGAACACAACATCGCACACGATTGACGGTTCCCCTCAAAATATTATTTAACTGTTGGGCTGTAATGCCTGCAATATCCTGTCTCACAGGAAGAAATCTAGTGTACGCAAATCTGGCGATCTAGCTGGCCATCTTATGGGACCATTTGTACCTATCCATTTTTCGGGAAAGGTTTCGTCGAGATACCGCGAGACCTCCCTTGTGTTGTGAGCAGGTGCACCATCTTGTTAAAAATATATTTCATTCACAACAGCTAATGACAACTCGTCCAATTCATCTTGCATTTGGGTCATCAAAAATTCCAAATATCTCTCCCCTGTCAATGAGCCTTAAAATTATAGGCCTTATTGAATATCTTTCTATCATCCCCATCCAGACATTGAACCCAAAACGATCTTGTAAGTACCCATCTTGATATCCGTGCTCATTTTGTTGCGACCAGTACGTGGTATTTTGCCTATTAAACATCCCATTGTTCGTGAAACGTGATTCGTCACTGAATAAAATATTTGTGGGATATTGTGGATCACCGTTCATTTTCCTAAGCTACTCTTCACAGTACTGGAGTCGCTTGACACTATCGTTAACATTCAGGTGTTGGTGTAGTTGATATTTAAATGAGCGGTACTTATATTTTTTCAAAATTCTCCATGCGCTTTGGTGGCTAATTTCAAGCTTCTCAGCAATTCCCCTTGTTGATGTAGTTGGATTAATATCAACAAATGTCAACACGTCTATTTCTTTATATTCGTCGATAACGAAATCCTCCTCTTCCGCAGGTTGCACCTGGCGAATGTTTCGTTCAACTTTAGAGAAATAGGTTCTACTCGGATGAAGTCTTTCCGGATAACGCTCTCTGTATTTGTTCAGCTTGAATGCTATTTGACCTGCACTCTCCATAAATAAGGAGCATATCGAGTTTTTCTCTTTGGGTGTATTGATTCATACTCAAAACTGAATTCACTAATTCGCAATGTCGATAATTAACAACAATCGAAATTTTGAGATGTCACACTGATATTTTTATGAACACAGAATATTATAAATATGAACAAAATTTCGCATCGCAAACGTAGTTATTGTTATTAGCGAATGGGGAAACTGCAAAAATTGCCAAGGTATCTTCCCCTAGAACTCCGGAACCGTTAAGAATAGAGTGACGTGAGTGGTATAAAAAAAGATGAAAAATACTGCTTCTTGAATATCGGTGGCCTGATATGGTTGTCTCAGAAGAAAACCTACTTTTTGAGGAAAAACTGAAATTTAAAACTTTGACACCCCGTAAAAATTAGCAATTAAATTTTCAGATAGAATCTTGTATTTTCGTGATAGGAGATGTTGAGCTAAGTCAATTATCACTGTTCATGGCCTTCTAGAACAAAATATGAAAATCGCAAAAAAAGATTGTGTTTTGCTTTTCTTTCAAAAATATGTCAAAAGGTCGTAGCATGAAATGAACAATTAAAATAAGCTAAAACATACAGCGAGTCCCATTTGAAAATTGAAAGTTAGTATCGTTTCGACATAACTGAAAACGAAATGTCAAACATATTAATGTTATCAAATTCAAACTGTTGTCTTCTATCCGATTCCCAAATTTCATAAAAATCTTCCAAAAAGAAAAAAGTTACAAGGGTCGCCTAGTTTCAGTTACATGTGGTATACGTACTATATATTAAAATATACGAGGCTGAATTGATAAGCCTCCGGCCTGGCCAAGAGATGGCGCCACTAGGCCTACTTCGGAGGTGGCTTTCTATAGTACCATCCTTAGATAGCTGGTAGGTATAGTTTCAACCCGATCGTCATGTTAGTTTATGTTTGAGAGCACGCTGACCAAGACGCCTGTGTTGTTTGTGAAAATGCAAAAATTGGAAAAGCGTGCTTTCATCAAAATACTTCTATTTGAAGGGGTTAACGCCGAAGGAAATTGAAAAAGAGAATGATTCAACACTAGGGACATCCTCCCCATCATATTCAATCGTTAAGGAGTGGGTTTCCGAGTTTAAAATGTACGCCCCGTTGAGATCACAGCTCCTGATATGATCGAAAAAATTCATAAAATAGTGCTGGAAGACCGCAGATCAAGTGCGTGAGATAGCTGAGACCTTTGCACCAACATTTGCATATGGAAAAGATCTGTGCAAGATGAGTGCCGCGTTTACTAAAAATTGATTCGAAAAACCATTTCTTCCGCCAATTTGGCGCTGTATAAGCATAATCCAAGCAAATTTTTGCGTCGATTCGTTACTGTTGAAGAAACTTGGGTCCACCACTACACTCCTGAAACGAAACAACAGTCTAAACACTGCATTGGAACAGAGAACCAACTCCAAATAAGCCAAAAACAATTTTATCCGCAAACAAGGTTATGGCTACTGTTTTTTGGGATACAAGAGGTATTATATACATTGATTACCTAGAAAAGGGTAAAACTATCACCGGTCAATACTACGCAGACTTATTGCAACGTTTTAGCCACGAGGTGCAAATTAAACGAGCTCATTTGGCGAAGAGAAAAATTTTGTTTCATCACGCATTCTTCGCACGTTGCCATTTCTAAAATCTACGCTCTGAAGTTCGAATTGATGCCGCACTCTCCCTACTCTCCAGACCTAGCCCTGAGTGACTATTATCTGTTTCCTAACCTCAAAACAAGGCTTGGCGGTAAGAGATTTGCCAGCAATTAAGAAGTAATCGGAGCTGTAAATAGGTATTTTGAGGAACTTGACGAATCGGCCTAGAGAGATAGCATTACTAGACTAGACACCGCTTTGAGAAATGTATCAGGTTTTCTTGATCAGGCCGGAAACTTCAATCCATCCTCGTAGTTCCCTACACATTCCCTTTAAAAAAACTTCGGCTATTCCTGGACCTCTTCTTCGAAGAATTAATAAGATATTACACGAATAATCAGATGTGAAAAAATGTATTCAGAATTCTTTTTAACCGGTTAATCGATTATACAATGCTTATCCATCGATATGAAGGACTGCTAAAAATACAATCGTAGTAGACAACATCTACAAAGTTACCAATCTTGGATCTGAACGTGTAAGCTAGGAAAAATACTCCAATGGTTGAATTGTATTCAAAGTGTGTTTCAATAGGAACTTTAACAATTGAAAGCGGCCATATTGTTGAAGCTACATCTGTCAAATTAGTTGTCATTCATTCAATCTGTTTTGCCAAATCATCATGGACGGATACGGTATTCAACAATACGTGCAAATAATGAAATTGTTCTATCGAATGGATGTTCAGTTCGAGCAACGTACAGCGCACTTCCCCCATATTACGGTCACCATAAACGTCCTAGGATTATTGCGAGGACTATTAGCAATGTGGTGGCTAAATCTATTACCACTGGATCAGTAAGCGATTTACCAATATCCGTAAGTCGACGAAACGCAAGATCTGTAGAAGTCATCGCTGCTGTCCGTGAGAATGTGCAGGGGAATTTGAGGCAATCGATTTCGCGTCGCTCACAAGAACTCGGTGTTTCGCAGACCACAACTTTACGAATTTTGCGTCTGACCCATACAAACTAAACTAAAGGTAAACGACCATAGACAACGACGTGTGTTTGCTGAATGGACTCTGGAACAGTTGGCAACTAACCCTAATTTTTATCGAAAAATCTCTTTAGCGATGAGGCCTATTTCTGGATGAATGGGTAGGTAAACAAACAAAATTGGGATGACACCAGTTCACAAGACATCTAAGAGCGTCCAATGCAACCCAAAAAAGTTACCATTTGGTGTGGATTTTGGGTTGACGGACTCATCGGTCCGTATTACTTTGAGAACGACGTTGGTCAGGCCATCATTGTCAACGGCGATTATCAACTTCTTTTGGCCTGACTTGGATTATCTCGACACCCACGATATGTGGTTCCAACAAAACGACGCTTCGTGCCACACAGCTGCCGCCACATTGGATATTCTGCACGAGAGATTTGAGGGAATGGTCATCTCACGGTGGTGATGTGAACTGGCGACAGAGATCGTGCGATTTGTCCCCGTTAGACTTTTTCTTGTGGTGTTTTCAAAGGCCGTAGGTCTATGCGAATAAACCATAAATCACAGCGGTCCCTCAAAGTCAACATAACCTATGCCATCGGTCAAATTCAGCCTGATTTATGCGCCAGTCATGGAAAATTGGACATTTCGTATGCGCTCCACCCAGAGAAGTCGTGACGGATATTTGGATGACGCTATATTCCATATATAATGGCATCGATAGGTCTTTCAAATGAAACAAAATTTCGATGATATCTCACTCACTTTGTTTTATTTAAATTCAAAGATAGGAAGCGCCTAATGAAATACACACAACCAAATTTATATGGAATCACTCGGTATTCCACATTATTGATGGTTTTCAATCATGGATCTTTAACTACTTGTGAAGAATGAAGTTGTTTGTTGTAAAAAAACTGAATAGTATGATAAGAAATGTTGAATTATCACCACATGTTCAGGATATTGTACTCAGTCGTCACTGAGATTTGAGACTGTGAATTTCAAAATTTAAAATTTAAAAAAGCCTATAATCATAATTGAAAATGCCTAGCGTTGGATTCTCCGATGTGCAGAGGGGTCGAATAACTGCTCTCGATGAAGAAGAGGTGACACAGAGGGATATAGCAGCCACAATGGGGATATCACAGGGGGTGATTTCGAAAACCTACGCCCGATACGTGGAGCTACAATCTCTGAAAATAGGCCTAGAAGATCACTTCTGAAGAGCAAGACCTCTTTTTGTGCCAAGAGTTCCAGAGCTAACCAGACAACAAAAAATTAACAGACTTATGGGTGTATCGATCACCAAAATTGGAATATTGAGAATTGGAGAAATGTTCTTTTTTCGGATGAAACCAGAATTGGCGTTCGATCAGATGATCGCCGGATTCGGGTTTTAAGGGGTCGTGGAAGACGAGCTAGACTCCGAGCAGCAAGACAAATTCCGAAATACCAAGGGTTCAGTGTGATGTTTTGGGGTGACATTATGTTGGGAGGCAAAATAGATTTAATTTCGTTTCCTACGAGTGTAACGGCTAGAAATTACGTGAACCTAGGGCTGAAGCCCATAGTGAGACTCTGGCGAGGTGCCCACGGTGAGAATTTCACTCTTATGCAAGATAATGCTCCTCCGCATACCAGCAACCTCGCGCGACATTATCTTGAAACATAGGGAATCGCTATTTTGGACTGGCCAGTTTACTCTTCAGACCTAAATCCTATTGAACATTTATGGGATAATCTCAAAGGAAAAATGAGATCGCGCCAGGATAATCCGAGAACCCCACAACATCTCATCCAAGCCGCCACAGAAGAGTGGCAGAATATCACCCCAGAGGAGGTCGAAAACCTAATCCAAAACATGCCTAGACGGATTCAGGCTTCTATCAGGGTACGAGGAGCTAATACAAGCCACTGAGGTCGAAAAAAAACACCTATTTCGTGAGGAAACAATTTTCAATTTTTTTACTCATGCGAAAGGAGTCTCTTATCTTCTTTTATTTGCTTCTTTCTTGAAATAAACTTTAATTAATTTATTTTTTCAATTGAAATATCCCAAAGAGGATAAATTCTAACAATCCTTCGAAATTTCCATAATACCTGAGGTAATATTCAAAATATCGGCTGATTCCATATAAATTTGACTGTGTGTACTCTTTAGTTATATAGAACCTGTTACTATCGCATGATTCGAAAGCACATATTTCCTCTTGCGCAGCCAGCTCCTTTCCCACTATAGATTCCACTGGCAATCCCAGTTTTATAGGCCCCATACACTTCGTTCTTTTTCGTCCGTTTGTCTGTATTCGGTTCAACACGGCGTTTTGAAATGATGAACCATTTTCCCCCTAGACTTGCTTTGAAGACCGGCGATTGGAACTGTTGCCAATCGTTCGCGTGAGATAGCAGATAAAAAATTGGTGTTAGTAGTGGTGGCGGCGTGTGCCGTTCTTAAAATGAATAAACGGAAGAAGCGAATATGGGCTAAAGAGTAGTTGTTAAAAAGAAACAATTTTTCACATATAAATTTATTGAAGGAGCTGAAACTGGAACCAGTTCAATTATCTCGTATGAATGGAAAAACTTATTTTGAATTATTGCAATTGGTTACTCCCCTCATAAAAAGGCATGCCTCTTAATTTGTTGGCATGATTTTTACCTTTAATGATGAATTTATCGTCCTTGTTGTCTAGTGTTTTCGAAACCTTTTCTAAGAGCTCATTAGCTTTGTCACGTTTACATTTTGTCCCTGATTTAAAGCTTGAAGATGTAATGCTTGATGAAGGAGCACTACGGGACGTATTTGCCATAACTGATGCTTCTTTTTCTTCTGAAAATAATGGGGGTGACAATAGAGTATCATCAGGAATAAATACATCCGATTCGACCTAAGAAGAAATTAAAATCTTTTTCATTTTATGAGCAACAAAACTTTTCGACTTACTATATTTTTAATTGGAGTGTTTAGTCTAGTTTCTTGATCCACAAGAAACATTAGATTATTGAAATATAACAAATTTTTCAGCTCTTTTCTAAAACACCATCTAATCGAATAAATCTTGTTCTTCACATATTGAACTGTGGCATCCTCGTCCACTGTTCTCAATGTTGTTAAAATTTGTTCATAAGCTCTGTTCTTTTTTCTATCGAGTTCATTCTCCATAAACAAGGAAAGTTTTAATATACAGGATGTCCGTGAATTGCGTGTACAACGTGATACCACAGATTCTTCAGCTCGAAATAAGTCGATTTAGGCCAACTTACCTATATGAAAAGTTTCTTCGTTTGGCCGCTAGAAGTCGCCAAATCCGAAGATTTTTATTGTTATTTTTCAAATAGTTCGAAAACGAATCGGTCGATAGAAACCATATTTGGTATGCGTAATCGGGTGCGTTATTCACGTTTTTTAGTGATCCACTCAATGACCTTGACGTTTTACAAGTGTCCCTAAAAAATCGAACGTGTTTTTAATCAACCATAATTTTTCAACTGTCTGCGTTTGAGCAAAACTATTTTAGACATTGAGTAGCTAGGCTAATTATCAAACTTTTTTGGTTTTCGATTGATTTATTGACCAGATTATACATGAACATCATAATTAAGCTGGTCAATAAATCAATCGAAAACCATTGGGAAGAAATTAAGATGTTTTGTCCTTTTCAATTGGATCAGTTCTTATGGTGGGTCAAGTTGATTTTCGACACAACCTATTGTCAGTTTAAAGAGAAATTTTATAAACAAATCAAAGGTACAATGGGATCTCAAATGTTATCAATACTGGCACAATTAGTGATAGATGATTTGTTAAATAAGAGTTTACCAAAATTACCATTTTAAGTAATAATAATCAAGAAAGTCGTGGATCCCCTGTTCTGTTTAATCCCACACAATCAAATAGAATTGGTGGTTGACACTTTCGACTCATATGACAGTAACATTAATTTTACTTATGAAGTTGAAACAGACAGAAAACTACCACATTTAGATGTCATGCTCATCAGAGATGAGAACGATACCATCATAACTGACTGGTACCGAAAACCGATGAGCTCAGGAAGATATTTGAATTATTTTTCGGCTCGACTAGACAAAAAATTAACTTAGTCTTGGGATTAAAAAACCGAATAAAACGATTGGTCCATCCCACATTCTACCAAAAGAATCTGAAACTACTAAAAAATCTACTTATTAAGAATTCATATCCATCTGGACTGCTAGACAGACTTCTATTTGAGAATTCAACCCTGGTCCAAAATCCCGTTGACCTGCCAATAGATACCAATTTGATACAACAAGAAACTACTATGAGATACGTGTCCTTACCATATGTAATTGGTAATTTTTAAAAATATGGATAACATTAAAATAACGAAAAATGTTATCAATTCTTTAGGAGAAAAGATTTTCTCAAAAACAAAAAGTAGAAATCCTAAAGGGCGAACACCCCATGTTGTATACAAGATAAAATGTGGTGTATGCGATGGCATATATGTGGGCCAAAGAGGGAGATGGCTTGCTTGAAACAAGGATTGGTGAACATAAAAAAGATTGTAGGGATGAGATTATAGAAGTGTGAGTTGTCACAGCATGTAGTACAGCATGTCCCATTTTGGGGGTGCCACCAGGAGCATCTCTGTTATTATTTAGGATAGAGAGATGGGGTTTTCACGACCCTTGGCTACTTTTTCGAGAAAAATTCATAGAGCTAATCAGAATTATTCTAACTTAAGTGGTTTTGAGTTATTCGCGAATCTTGAAAATTTTCGGATTTCTTTTTCCCGATATCTCGGTTCTTATAGAAGATAATTGAAATCTGTTTTACGTTTCTAAAACGGTTTTCTGAGTAGATTCAGTGACGTACTCGAAGTTTTTTCTTCATTAATTATGACAGATATGACATAAAGTTGCATTTTTAAATACGAACATAGTTTTTTGGCATATTCCGATTGCCGTTTTTTCCTTTTCAAAATATATAACATGATGACAAAATTTCCACCCAATTTGAAGAAAATAACGGAATAATGATTTACCCTAATGGTTGGGCGAAGGAACACACGTGAGCGGACGAACCATAGAACATTTGTAGTTATTGATGAAAACGATCAAAACAATGCAAAATCTTCTTGACCAAATTCAACAACGAACACTAATTTTACGAATTCAAATAGACACGAAGCCAATATATCCACAGATAATGAATAATAATAATTATTGGTCGTTCTATGGTTTCTAATGAACGTGCATAGATGAAGATTTCTGTGTTCACAGAGAGCATTCAGACATAGAAGATATAATCCGAAGATGCACTTTATGTTTACAACATGATTCGAGCAATATATGTAAATCATTATGAGAAGTAAATTTGAGTAAATTATTAGGTGCCTATTATTATTCTCATGTAGGTATTTCTCAGAGAACTCTAGAAACTAAACGACAATCTCAAAAATAAAATAAAAAGCGGAAATTGCGGATGTCATAAATAACGATGGAATCTTAGGAGCAGCCTAGCTCCATTATTTCGGTCAAGAAGATTTTGCATTGTTTTGATCGTTTTCATCGAATAACTTCAAATGTTCTATGGTTCGTCCGCTCACGTGTGTTCCTTCGCCATTAGGGGTAAATCATTATTCCGTTATTTTCTTCAAATTGGGTGGAAATTTTGTCATCATGTTATATATTTTTGAAAAGGAAAAAAAAACGACAATCGGAATATGCCAAAAAAAACTATGTTCGTATTTGAAAAAGCAACTTCATGTCATATCTGTCATAATTAATGAAAAAAAACTTCGAGTACGTCACTGGAATCTACTCAGAAAACCGTTTTAAAACGTGAAAACAGATTTCAATTATCTTCTATAAGAACCGAGATATCGGGAAAAAAGAAATCCGGAAATTTTCAAGATTCGCGAATAACTCAAAAACCACTTAAGTTAGAATAATTCTGATTAGCTCTATGAATTTGTCTCGAAAAAGTAGCCAAGGGTCGTGAAAACCCCTTCTCTCTATCTTAAATAATAACAGAGATGCTCCTGGTGGCACCCCCAAAATGGGACATACTGTACAAAGAGGGCATAGGACGAAATTTGAAGAGGCAGAAATCTGAAAACAATGATAGTAAAAGAATGTTTTTGGAAGCTGTCAAAATAGGAGAATTTCACAACTCTATCAATGTACAGACTGATTCAAGAAGCATCAGCACTTTCTATTGTAATATCCTGAATCAAATTAAGGAGAAGGATGATGAGAGAGGTAGATTGGATTAACATAATAATGTAACATACCATAATAGTCTGATTTCTGCGAAAGAAAAAGATTGATCACTAGCACTCAAACTGTTAGACGTCAATTGTCAGAATCAATGTCAAACATTGACGTATGGAGACTCATTGACAAGAAAAATAAATTTTAAAATTTAAACGAATATGTGGAATAAATGGTTACGAAGTTCAGTAAATTTGATTATAAAAATCCTTAAAATATATTATGTATTGACGATTACCATTGCATAGACATATGTAATTTTTAGATTGCTAAAGTATATGTTTCTTACATGGTACCTGACAATTAGATGAACTCAACTTTTTAACCTCAACATTTATGTGAGTTGTCGGTTTTTAACTGTTCATGTGATGATTATATTAATTATTTGTTATATTATAGGATACCTGAAGAAGGACAAGATATTGTCCGAAAGCTAGTAGATATGAAATAGACTACACAATAGCCCCTTGACTGCTTAAGCCCGATAAATCCAATGGATGAAATAATTGTTCCTTCAAGACATCATGAATCGTTGTTTTAGGAACGACCTACTGCAAACCTAAACGCCGCGTGCTTAATTGTTGGTTTTCCTCAACCATGTCCAAAATTTGTTTTTCTCGTTCTACCGTCCTTATTGTTTGTTGTCGTCCTTGATCCAAATTCCTAGGCTTCAAGCAAACATTCTCGCGTAGGCGCCTCTCCAGATTTCCAAACGTTTGGTGGTTCGGCACTATGCGATCTGGAAATCTTTCAGCATATACTCTCGCGCTTTGACATCCATTGCCTTGACAAAATCCGTACACCATAACCCGAGTTAGTGTACATCTCCGTGCCTAATAGTGAATAAAAATCACCAGAATACCTAGTTAAGAACTTATGGAACACTGTTGTGTGAACAATTGGTTGTCAAGCCTAATAAAATGACAATCTGCCAGACCACAGAAATAAATCCAAAGTCAACATGGTCAAATGTGATATTTTTGACTTGCTCGGAGGTTGAAGAAATGAAATCATGAAATTAAAAAACCTGTTTTTTGTGATTGAACCGTTCATCATATCAAAATTTCTCAAGAGACTAAAAATGTGATAATTAGATTAGCTACTCAATGTCTAAAACAGTTTTCTCAAAAGCAGAAAGTTGAAAAATTATGGTTGATTATGATTCGCGTTTTAAGGGACACTTGTAAAACGTCAAGGTCATTGAGTGGATCACTAAAAAAACGTGAATAACGCACCCAATTACGCATACCAAATATGGTTTCTATCGATCGAGTCGTTCTCGAATTATTTGAAAAATAAGAAAAATATCTTTGGATTTGGCGACCTTTAACGTCCAAACGAAGAAACTTCTCTAAGTTGGCCTAAATCGACTTATTTCGAGCTGAAGAATCTGTGGTATAACGTTATACAGGCAATTCACGAACACCCTATATATCAATAAATTCAACAAAGAATTGTTTGTTCGTTTTCTGATTCATTGTATATCCGTGAACTCAATTTGTGAGCCACTGACTATGAAGAAAACCTAGATTATTAGCACGAAATAGTCATACACTATCGGTTTAGAGGGAGAACCGACAAACCGACGTGCTAAAAATCAAGCCGCGACCGATATTCGGAACCGTCGGTCGGAGCGGTTTTGCTCCATACACGACACACGACGTGTCGAACCGAAAACCGACAAACCGACGAAAAAGAACGAAGTGTATGGGGTCTATTATGTAGTAGGAGTCAAAAACGAGTGCGATTTGTGAACGGAAACAATAACACAGTGCGTGAAAATGACACTTCAAAATTCTAACACGCGGGAGACATACCTAGGAAACCTACATCGGGCACGCTGAATCCAGTGGTAACCACCGTTTTTGAAAGTTAGCTCTTGTTTAGGAGATATTCGCCTTTGAAGTTAGCTGATTTTAGTAGGGTTCGTCGCTTATGACTTCCGTACATTATATGCTTGTAATTCCCAAACCGTTCGGAATATCGCTCTACTGTCTTCGGCAAAGTTTTAGCTATTGTCATGGCCAACAACTTTTCTGAATATACCAACATAAAAAACCTCATTCAAACACCGTTTCTTAACAAAATGTCCAAAAAACTCCATTTATTTGCCATTTTTTCGTTAATTTTCGTCTAAATAATAGAAAATTCAAGGGAATTTCGCTTTAAAATCTTAAAATAAGAAAAGAAAACACATTTTCTAAAGTTAAATCAAAAATTTAAACGCACAATCATGATTTTAACTCAAATTTCTCACAGATGTCACTGTTAATACGTATTTATTAGTATTGTCACTGATGTTACTACGTATTTTGCTATGTATTTGTGTGCCATTTTCATAGTCTTAGTTCTGATATTTCTTAATTTGACATTTCTTGTTGGAGTTTCTTTGTTTACACAAGTTATATATTTGGTAAAAATATCAAAATGAATGCGTGCAGTAAATTTAATAAATTTTGCTACATTTGTGGAAAGTTTACTATAATGACAAGCCAGCGTTCAGTTTCTGAAGAAATTGCTGAATCGTACACACAATATTTCAAACAAACTGTAATCAAATATGTGAACTGGGCTCCAAAAATCGTTTGTACTGGTTGTGTCATAAGATTGAGTGGATGGAAAAGAGGTAAAATGAAATGATTTATTATTTATTTTAAAATTATATCAATTAAAGCAATTTTAATACAGGTGAATTCAAATCTATGCCTTTTGGCATTCCAGTAATTTGGACAAATCCTCAAGAACATAATCCAGATTACTATTTTGCTTGTGTTAATGAAATTGTCGGATTGAACAGAGCCAAAAAACGTAAAGTTGAACTCAGAGGAACTCGGTTTGTTCCTTTGCTGTTACCACATTCGGAATCCATTCCAATACCGAAAAGACCCAGTCCGACAGAAGAGTACATTTCATCTACTTTTGATACCATTGGCGAAACGTCTGCATCGGTTTATGTACCATCAAATGTATCTCCACAATGTAATCATGCCGAATTTTCTCAAAAAGATCTGAATAAAATTATTAGTCGATTGAAATTATCGAAGCGTCAGTCCATTATTTTGACTCAGGAATTGAAAAAAAAGAATGTCTTAGCACCTGATGTGAAAGTATATGGAGCAATCGGCCGTCATAGACAGTTCAGTGCTTTATTCAAATCCATCGAAGACAATTCATTCGCGTACTGCACTGATATCAAGGAATTGGTATTAAAAATGCATCATGAGTATAAACCAGAAGAATGGCGTCTTTTCATCGATTCGTCCAAAAGTAGTCTCAAGGCGGTTTTGCTTCATGTCACAAACTCAAAAAACAGTGTCCGATTGCTATCAGCACAAAAACGAAAGAAAATTACGAATCATTGAAAAAAAATCCTTGATTTGGTGAAATATGAAGACCATCGTTGGAAGGTTTGTGCAGATTTGAAGGTGATAACTCTTTTGAGAGGAATGTAGACGGGATATACTAAAAACATGTGTTTTATATGTTTATGGGATACTCGATATGCCGGCGATCAATATGCCAATAAAAGCTGGCCTATGAGACAAGGGTTCAGATTGCGTCGAGAAAACGTCGTTGAAATTCCACTCGTGCCAATCGAAAAAGTGTTGCTTCCACCTCTGCATATCAAGTTTGGGATTGTTAAAAATTTCATCAAGGCCCTAGATCCTGAAGGCAATGCATTCAATGAGTTGAAGCGAATTTTCCCAAGATTGAGTGGAATGAAAATAAAAGAAGGTTTGTGTGAAACTATACACGTACCAATCAACCTAACTTATTCAATATTTAACACATATTTTTTCGAATTATTTTATTACGCTTGATGAGAGACCAACAATTTAAAAACAGTTTGTCGAATTTGCAGCTCGTTGCTTAGGATTGCGTCAAAGGAGTCATCGAAAATGTACTTGGAATTCATCGTGACGAAAACTGGCGCATACACGTTGAAAATATGCTCGTTGCTTTCCGTAACATCGGTGTAAAAATGTCTCTGAAAATTCATTTTTTACATTACCATGCAGACAAGTTTGCCGAGCAATCACCATGTGAATCAGATGAGCATGGTGAACGGTTTCATCAGGTGACGGCTAGGCTTGAGCACTGATATAGTGGAAAAAAACTTGATTCTCTATTAGGAGACATTTGCTGGGATTCACAGCAAGATGAAGATGGAGAAGAAGAAGAATGAACATGAATTTATATGTTTATTTGTTGAAAATTGTTGGAATTGGAATAAAAATTTGAGTTAAAACCATGATTGTGCATTGAAATTTTTTGATTTAACTATAGGAAATGTGCTTTCTTTCTTATTTTGAGATTTTAAAGCGAAATTCCCTTGATTTCTGTATTATTTAGACGAAAATTAACGAAAAAATGGCAAAGAAATTGAGTTTTTTTTGGACATTTTGTTAAGAAACGTGTTTGAATGAGGTTTTTCTATGTTGGTATATTCAGAAAAGTTGTTGGCCATGACAATAGCTAAAACTTTGCCGAAGACAGTAAAGCGATATTCCGAACGGTTAAGGAATTACAAGCATATAATGTACTGAAGTCATAAGTGACGAACCCTACTAAAATCAGCTAAATTCGAAGGCGAACATCTCCTAAACAAGAGCTAACTTTCAAAAACGGTGGTTACCACTGGATTCAGCGTACCCGATAAAGGTTTACTAGGTATGTCTCCCGCGAGTTAGAATTTTGAACTAGCACAGTGTAATTAATCTCATTAGTTTAATGACTAATAATAAACATATTAGATAAGATTTTTAAAGAGACGCGGTTTCGCCAATTGTGAATATAAGGGGATTGAACTTTCGAACTGGGATTTCGAAATCTTTCAATTGTTGCTTTAGTATTAGGCTAATTACTAACTGATTACTGAAAATTCAGGCTTTTATCTTTATCCGCAACAAGGTTACAGAGAGTTGAAAATGTCGGAAATTGCTTCGAGAAAATGATGACCGTTCTGCTCGACTTGATTGGGGCACGGCCGTGACCCCAGATAATGAAAGGGTAATGTCCCAAAACGATAAATCCAATTGTTCAAATCCAATAATTATAAGAAATTCTCACTGATCCCTACACAAATTTTTAGTAGAGAAGATAGAGGAAAGTGCACTTTTCGGATTTTAATATTTTACTCTATGATTAATTGTCGAATTTAGCTAGTTTATGTACCTAAGTTTAACCAATATTAGTTCGTTACCAAAATGTCCAAAACTATTGTAATGTATCTGTACTCTGTTATACACCACCTATCACTCTTTCAATTCTGTGTTACGCCTATGATATGCTATAGGAATTAAACAAAGAACAAATCTACATTATAAGTTCGAACTTGGACCACCTATCTACTATGTAATGAAAAGGAATCTTTCTTTCATTGAATTTTTCGGGGTTATCATATTACGTGGCATAATATTTGAAATCGAGCCACTCAGAATATTTCAATAGTGTACTTCTTAGAATAAGTGAAATATAAAATCCATAATTTTCAAAAACTAGAGAATTCTTGTCTACTCAACCATGAATTATGTGACGCTTGTTGACCCCACACTTTGCGAGAACCATATGTATTTCAAAAGATACTTTGTCCAGGTCAATTCAGTCAGTGGCATATATAGGCCACAGTTTCATTGATTCAAAAGATTCGCTCAGACTCATTCATTCAGTTCTCAATCTTTCAACATTCATTCTACCGTCAAGTTCAGTTCAGGGTAGTTGTCATAACCACGACTTACAAATATACATAATAATAATAATAATAATAACTCTATCAGATTATACTACGATAGGCCTATTATCACTGACAGAATGGTGACGAATAATAGGCCGGACATAGTGGTGTATGATAAGAGAGCCAAAACAGCAATGCTGGTGGATGTCGCCATACCGAATAATAACAACGTGCTGAATAAGTTCCAGGAGAAAAAGTCCAAATACACAGACCTTGCCATTGAGATCAAGCAGATGTGGCACCTCGAGAAAATAGATATTGTTCATCGTATCCTCCACTGGGTTAATACACAAAACTTTGCATGATAGCCTTAAGAAATTAGAATTGCATAAGAATACCTATGTAGAAATGCAAAATGCTGTTATTCTTAATACATGTAGAATAGTTAGGAAATTTATGTCAAGTATATTGTAATCGAGCCTATTCCCTTTGATTGCTGAATCTGTGAAAGGTAAATTATATCCAGCTACTAGCTGAGATAGTGCATAAGTCCACGAAAATAAATAATAACGACAACGAGAGCCGGACTCCCTAGGAAACGCATGAAGTGGACCCCAGAAATGAATTCCTTCATTATGCGTTCCTATTACAAGATTACAAACTTGGAATCGGAAATGACAGCATACAGATACGCGTTACATCTTGCGTTCGTAGAAAAATATCCGGAATTACAGCACATATCCGAGAAGAGAATTTCGGATCAACGAAGAACAATCGTTAAAAACAGGCTACTTTCTTCAGAAACGCTGCAAAGCATACGAGAAGAGGTCATAATGGAACTCAGAACTGAATATGATACTCATAACGGTATACTAACCCATCAATGAAAGTGTTACAGATATCATCGAAGCCATGGAAACGAATATCAACATAGAGCGTCGAACTGAGACGAACCAGCAGAACGAATTTATATATTTAGCACGATCAGAACTCAACAGAGCAATAACTGAACTCAGTGGTAGTAACCCAACCAAACGATCTAAACTGCCCAAACTAAAGACGAACAAGAACACCAATATCATCCTAGCAAGCATAAACTCAGTGTTTGAAGAATACACTGACCAGAATTCCTTGAAGAATATTCACACTTTGATTTACTGTGGAGCGGTAGCGGTTCTTCGACTACACAAACAACAAGTCTCCACCACTCTGATTCAATCTGAGCCAAAAAGCGTCAAAAAACCACCATGGCAAAAACGACTGGAGAAGGATATTGACAATACTAAAGCTGAGATCGGTCGCCTCACAGAATTCCTGAGAAACAAAAAGCCCTCAAGGCGCTTGAAATCCCATATACGCAAAATTCATAGAAAAACAAAAACACAAACACAAAACACCCTGATCACAAACAACATATCGACGTGTATATGGACACTTTGAAGCAGAAACTCCAAGCAAAAGCAAAGAGGCTCTCAAGATAAATCAAGTGTATTGAAAGGAAACATCAAAACCAAAGGTTCCTCCAAAGCGCGGCCAATTCTCATGAAGAAAATAACAAAACTGCGACCAACAATAACAGAGAAGTACCTGACGCACAGTGCTTGACCGATTATTGGTCATCACTATGGTCGAACCCCAAAGAACACAGTAAAGATGCGGAATGGATCACAAATGAAAAACAACGCCTTGATATCAAACATATGGATTTCGAAGGAATAACAAAGGAAGAAATCACAACAGTAGTTAGAGCAACCAACAATTGGAAGGCCACAGGTATAGATAATATCTACAACTTCTGGTACAAGAAGTTTGATAAGCTCTATGGAGCCCTAGCAAAATAGCTCACGTATGTTCTTCAACATTCCAGGAAAACACCCACTTTCCTAACACAAGGCTTAAGATATATGCTACCTAAGAGCGATAGAATATACCAACACCTTGACGACAACAATATATTAGCAGAGGAGCAGAAAGGATGCAGAAAGAAACACCACGGGTGCAAGGAACAACTTATCATCGATTCTGTGATAATGAAACAGGCACACGTAGGACATCGGAATGTTCATTCAGCTTTTCTCGATTATCTGAAGGCATTCGATAGTACCGCTCATTCTTGGCTTGTCGAAGTATTGCAGATATACAAAATTCATCCAGCCCTAATAGAATTCTTGAAGACAACAATGGCACACTGGCGCCCGTCTCTGCAGGTCAACATGAACAATAAGTCAATGAAAACGGACGAGATACCCATACGTCGTGGAATTTTTCAAGGAGACTCTTTGAGTCCACTATGCTTCTGTTTGGCTATGAACCCATTGTCCTCGATGCTCAATAGAACAGGATACGGATTTAGGATAAAATCAGATAGGAACTATCATACAATCTACCACCTGCTGTATATGGATGACATCAAAATTATATGCTTCGAACAAGAAGCAATTGGATGATTTGCTGAAAACTATCAGTAAGTTCTCGGCAGATGTACATATGAAATTCGGGATTGAAAAATGTAAGACCCTGAACATTCAAAGAGGGAAAGTCATAGATGGTGAAACACAACTTCCAAACGGTAATATTATACAGTGCATGAGGGATGCCGAAACATACAAATAGGATACCTACAAGCCAGATTGCTAAACCAAAAACAATCAAAGGAGAAGATTCGTTCAGAATGTAGTCAGCGTCTGAAGACTGTGCTGAAATCAATGTTGAACTCGGGGAATCTAGTCAAGGCAAGTAACACCTACGCCATTCCAGTGTTACTTTATCATTTGGAATAATCAGATGGACTAAGACAGAGCTGGATGATATTCAAAGGCAGACCCGAACGATGCTGACAAAGTACAACAATCATCATCCAAAATCGCCTGTGATACGAACAACTTTGAAGCGGAAAGAACAAGGACGCGGATTAATAGATGTTGTCAATTTACACACCGAACAGATAACAAATCTCAGAGAATTCTTCTCTGCAAAAGCTCTCACTTCTGACCTCCACAGAGTGGTATCGTTGTCTGATAAGGGATATACACCTCTAAATCTTGCTACCAGAGATAACTGGGGGTTTACTTGTTGGACGCAGATCTGAGTAACTCATTGGACTAGACAATTTCGGCAAAGGTACTACGTCAGCATTTTTCCATCTGATCGCAAAATAAGATTCACTTTAACAACAGTTATAAATGGGTGTCAAATGCGGCAGAATATAAGGCCACAGAGTTTAAGCATATCCAAAGATATACCATCCGACCCTGGAGAATTCGATTTCGAAAATTTTTAGCCTATCTATGTCTAGTCAGGTCAGGTCATAAGCATTACATTTTAGCGAAGATACGGACTCAATGAAGTATTCATTAATTTTGTCAGGTTCAGAAAGCAACTCAGGAATTACAGAATTAGATTTTCCAGAAACATTTAAATTGTTCAAAACTCTCCATTTCCCAAATAAACATTGTTATAAACATAAGTTTTTTTCGCTATTTTCACAGCCTGAGTGAAGTAGTTTCGCCATTTCGCCATCACTACATCCACTTTAGACTCAATATACTCGACATAAAAAAATTGTTGCCAATTTAACTTACGAAGATCTAAATCAAACTGCTCTCTAGAAAAATTTTCGAAGTTTCTGTAGGTAATGAACCTGGGCTTGACCTTTGGAATAATGGTGAGTAGCTCGCAGCAAATCAGCTGGTGATCGCTCTGGTCATGCATATCTATGTGCTGTATATCACCAACTACAATATCGGTGTTTATTACTGTCTATAGATCCAACAAAGAAGATTTACTACGAGACACTCAAGTAGAATGTTCTACAATTTGACACAAGCCGTATGAGATAAAAAAAGATCTGTTGTGAACCCACCATGAAACAAATCAACATTGAAGTCACCCCAACACAAACAATTCATCAGATTGCAAATGTAAACCTGAGACAGCCTCCACAAGAAGGTTCAAGCCTTGCGTAACATTTTGATTGGGGGGCCTATAAATTATTCCTGCCGCACATAATCTACCTTTCAGTTTAAACCCAATCTTATGATAGTGTTTTGAACAATCCTATTAACTATGAGCTGATTGCGAATTCTTGTACCTTTGGATCTCTAAATTGACCGAAATATTATAACTACCGATGATTTTCGGCAACATATAACTCAACAATGTAGAAGAATTACATTAAAAGAAAACTGTTTGAGTCTCATTTGTATAACTGTTTGAGGAAGGAGGGAACATTTGTACCACCAATAATTAAAAAGTCCCAACTGTAAAGTCAACATTCATTCAATAAATTTCATGAATCCAAATGAAATTTTGCAAAGACATAGTGGGTTTAGATGGTGAATTTAGAAGAAACACATTTTAAGAGTTGACATATAATACATAATTGTAATAGGGAAAATACTGACTATTCAAAGATGTGTCACAAGAGGGGTATTCAAATTCAAAATTTTCAAGTTTGGACAGCGTGAGGTGGAACTGAGTTGGAACACAGATGATGATGATATGTATTTTTGCAATATTTTGAAATGCAATATTTGATGAGATACTTTGAGTGGACAGTGTTCAAAAAATCACCCTGTAAAATAGAAGAAACATCTAATATATTTTTTCCTATTTAAAATTTTAGAATGATATGAATTCCAGATTCAAAATTCGATTATCTATATTACATGGTTTCGTTGAAGAGGTTCTACTAATGATAGGACTTGAGTAGTTTTTTTCACTTAAGTGACTCAATTGAATTAGTAGAACTCGTAGTCACTGGAGTCATCAAGTGAATTTGGATAGCACTATATGTGTATTTATTCATTTATTTATCACATAAAGAGGCTACATGCTCTATATTATGCGATACAGTAAATGGGAGACCCCCAATAATTATTAAGAAAAAACAGTGTATAATAAGTATGGTATACATATGAGCATACCCACCTAAATTTATCTCCTTACCTCCATCCTAAATCCGGCCAATGATACACCAAACTAGTCTGAACTTCTTCCCTAGTTCTCCCAACAGAGATATACAGCGATTAATAAGAAAATGTTGGCTATGTTATACAATTCTTAGCCCTGAACAGTGGTGTGTATCTCGTCAGTCTTTGAGGAAAATTGAAATTTATTAAACCCAAAAGTGTTGGGTAGTCCAACATACCATCAATTAGTTTGAAAAAGAAACCAAAATCAAATACAGTACTATGCCTTTGTTGAGAATCCATGTCAAACCTAGCCCTTACTGAATCTATGTCCTGATCATATAGATTCATCTTGAATGCCAGATGACGTAGAAATTCACGTTGAACTCTTTCCAGACAGTCAATGTCGCATTTATAATGAGGAGACCAGATGCAGGTTCCATACTCTAGAATTGATCTCACCAACGCACAGTAAAGAATTTTTACTGTACTTGGACCAAAGTCCCTTGAATTCCAAATAATGAAATGCAGCATCTGGTATACTCTAGTTGTTGTGTTGCGAATATGTTCCTTAAAATTTAAACGACTGCCAAGGATCACTCCGAGGTCCTTTATATCATTAAACCTCCTCCAACGTTCATCGCCCATTACATAGTCATGTCCGATTGGGCTCTTGGTTTTATGAAATGTGATCACGCAACATTTATCAAAATTCAGTTAAAACGAATTTGAAGTTGACGAGTTTATCAGTGCATCAATCTGCTTCTGCAGAAAATGTACATCCTTAACATCTTGGATTTTCTGGAACAACTTCATATCATCTGCAAACAACAAAAATTCACACTTCATAACTTCCTTGACATCATTAATGAACAGGTTGAAAAGAATTAGGTCCAAGTCTGAACCCTGTGGAACTCCCGAAGTGACGAGTATCTCTCTGGAAAGAAACGATTCATACCTGACTGATTGAGTTCAGTCACTCAAGAAGCCCCGAACAGGACAGAAGTGGGCCAGATATATCCAGTGACTCCAATTTTGCCAACAGTAAATTATTGTTTACCCTATCGAATTCTTTTGAAATATCTTTTTACACAGCATCCAACTGGGAGCCATGTTGCTCCTTGATCATAAGAGAGTAACAGTGCCAAGATAAAAAATGACATATCAGACTGTCAAACATTTTGGGTATCGCTGATTGGATTGATATACCTCAGTAGTTTTTGATAGAGGATTTTTGGCCAGATTTAAAAATTGGAACAATAAAGCTGCGCTTCCACAAATTTGGAAACCTGCCTGATGCCGAAAATAAGTTAAATATCGAACAGATCGGCAAGTTCAGGGTACTAACACACTGTTTGAGAATAGAAGTAGGTATATCATCCAAGCCAGTGCACATACTAGATTCAATGTTAGATATACAGTCGTAAATCTCTGCCTGAGAAAATTGACAATTATTTATGTTTACAACGTCGTGGTACTTTAACTCAAGAGGAACTATAACCTCTGAACTATATTGTTCAGAAAAGAAATCTGCAAGAAGATCAACTATAACCTTGCCATCAGAACTCTCAACACCATTAAAATCCATACTATTTGGAAGGTCATAATTTTTCATTGTTGCATTGATGTGGCGCCAAAAACTTTGTGGATCAGATGTTATATAGTTTTCAGTTCTACTTATGTATTCCCTATAAAGAGCATCAGACATGATTCCACATGAGACGCAAATCCCGAAAAGAACAGTAATTTGAAGCGCATCTATCTTTTTTATATCTAATGTGAGCTTTTTTTCTTTTTGCAAATTAGTCTGAACTTGATTATTGAACCACACAGAATGTGTCGAACTTCTCTTTTTCTCACAGGGGGACAAATAGATGAAGGCCCCTGTAAATATTATCGTAAAAATGTGACAACGAAAGATCAATATTCTCTTTTTGAAAAGACCAATCACAAGATGCAAAATAGTTATTGAGACCTGCATAATTCCCCCTGCGAAAATCAAATCTTGGCTCATTAACACTAGTTATACTATGAGCTGCGACCCTCCGCACTGATACTTAAAATTGAAAAGAATTATGATGAGTATCACTTTCTTGCAGTAAGTCACTTGCACTAGTAATAGCGGCGGAAAGACCGTTAGTAAAAACCAAATTCAAGTAAGTTTCACGACTATTGGGTATAAGACAAACCTATGTAAGGTTCAAAAATCAGCCCCTCCCAAATCTTGACTCAACAAAAACTCTTCATTGCTCCATTGGGCCCCAGGTATGTTATAGTCACCACATATATAGATCCGTGCCTCAGGGTATGACAATGAGATCTCCTCAATAGCCAGACCATAATCCAGATATACCTGTTCAGAAGAATTGGGTGGAATATACACTCCGCCAACAATGAACTGACTGGGACCGACTGACACCAACAAAAATAAGTTTTATATTATAGAAAGTATGGTCAATGATTTTGACATTGATCGATAGAGAGGCACGCAAAAGAATCATAACCCCTTCGCCTCTATTCTTATCACTTGTCAGGAGGTTTCTATCACAACGATACATCATGTAGGAGGGAGGACAAATCTCAGAATCGAAGTAATCGTCATTGAGCCAAGTTATTATAAGAATATCATAGTCAGAATGCTGCAAACGCTGATAATTCCATCAAGTTTAGTATGTATGCCGTAGAGCTACAAGCGCTTTCTTCTTATAATAGAGAAATACCAAGTAGATATGAATGTTAGTTATAAAGAATAAATAATAATTTGCATAATTTCTATGGTAGACTGTAATATTTCAATATACCTAATATTTCACGGATATTGAAAACATATAGAGCAGATAACAATACAGCAGGGGTGCTCAAACGGTCGATCGCGATTGACCAGTCGATGGCGAGTGCTTTTTGAGTAGATCTCGAGAAGAAAAAAAAGCCGCGTTTTTATTGCACTAAGTAACTAAACTACAAAAAGGCAATTTATTACGTAATAAAATGATACTCTGCTTGCGGAAAATACCTAAGGAGGTTTTATCAAAGGAACAACAAGTTTAGTGTTCAAAAGTTTTAAACACAGAGAAAATTATGGGCATTGCAACAAAAATTGTGAATTCCTCCGTGCACGTAGCTTGCAACGGCGGCTCTTTAAGTTGCAGTTGGAAAATTGGGAGTCAGCTGCACACACTGATTTAGTTCTTCACACGGACGTCCGATGGTTGAGTCGCGGAAAATTCCTAGAAAGCTTTCAAGAATTATTGCCCGAAATAACATCTTTTCTAGACGAAAGAGGTGATGACACTCAGATGTTGAAAAACGAAAAATGGCTGACTGATTTGGCATTTTTGACTGACATCACAATGCACTTGAACACCATTAACTTGGAGCTTCAAGGTAGAGGAAAAACTATTATTGAGATGATTAGCGCAGTAAACGCATTCAAAAGTAAATTGCAACTTATGATAGATCAACTGAACAGAAAGGATCTGAAACATTTTCCGTCTTTGAAATCAAGGATTCCTCAGTGGAATTATGATACATATGAGGCTGAATTATTAAATATTTTGGAACAATTCAAACTGCATTTTTATGATTGCAGTAAATTGGCAAATATAGCATCATTTATGAGTTATCCTTTTTCATGTAAAAACATTGAGGAATTAGGTACTGAAATAGCAAGTCAGTTTAATATGAACTCATGTTCTGTTGAAAATGATTTGGTGCAGATTATATCAGATATAGATCTCAAAGCTACAGCATCTGATACAAATTTCTGGTGTTTTATATCTGAAGATAAATATCCAAATCTAAGGCAAATCGCCCTTCAACTGACGGCAATGTTTGGGTCAACTTACTTGTGCGAGTCTGCATTTTCTGAAATGAAGATTATTAAGTCGAAATATTGCAATCCACTAACTGACAATCATATGTCATCATGCTTGCGATTAGCACTCAGTGGTTACGTACCATCTTATGAAAAGTATGCTGAAGTCATGCAGTGCCACGCTTCAATATCCAAGGCACTACTTTGTTAAGTTTAACACCATATGTAAATCTTTTGTTTTGTAACAACCAATAAACTCGCAATTTTGAATAACTGTGTGTTTATTGGTTGTGCAAGTGATATTGCATTGTTCTTGTCTCGTCATTTACTATGTTTATATATCTATTTGTTCATACACTGAACGTTATTTAAATCGTGAACTCGTATTTTTAATTTTAACTCACCCTATAATTGACATGTTCTACAACTACTGTTTTAAAGGAACCAAGAAATATATCTAAAAACTATGAGTTTTTTCATTGATATTATAGAGAAGAACCTAACTAAACCTAACCCAAACCTTGACTAAAATAATGTATATTGTGCGGAAAGCTAATATCTATATATGCTATGGTACACCCTAGCTAGGTAGGTAGGTAGGTAGATAGAGTGTATCGTGTATGTACGTCAACCCTGCATCACACATACTTGCAGCCTCTCAGAGTCGATCGTAAATAGTCTAAAAATATTGAGGTAGATCGCCAGGAGTTCAAGTTTGAGCACCCCTGCAATTAAGGTTCTAATATTGGGACTTCCCTTACAGATTGAATACTCATTTTGAATAAAACTTGAGACAGTGGGATCTTATTTAAATTTCTTTATATTCTCACATTCTGTTATTTTATTCATAATTACTCATTAGCTGAAGCAATTAATCTTCAAAAGACATTCTCATTTTTTTTGGGAATTACTTGGTTAAATTAACAATGTGCAAGTAATATTTTGTTTATTATTTATATATAACTAACTTAAAGAAGATATGTAAAAATGCTTGAAGGATTTGAAACTCTAAACTCAAATGATTTCATTGTACCCTAGGTTCAGGAGTATATCCAATTAACTCGAGAGACACAAGTAATTTGAGAAAGTGAGTATATCCCGAGTGAAATAATAAAATTCTCGAGTCGCATCACTAGCCTTTACTATCGACTTCATATATCTAAATTCAACATTTTAGTATTTTTTCAGGGTAACTTACGAATCTAAAGTTTCCATATGTTTGTTGTCTAATGTCCATAGAGCACCCCACACATGACCACCTTTTTTCTTCACAATAGTTGCTGCTGCGCCCTTCCATCTTTTTGAATATGTATTGAAATCTAGTGTATAATCCTATTGACAGATTGAATATTTAAATACCTACCAGATATGAATCAAAATACACTCCTTGATTCTATTTATTATTTGTAGTTATTCCTTTATATATCCAAGAAACATTTTCAAAAATGAACATAATTTCAAATCATAGAATCAGAAGTGTATTCTGGCCTCAATAAAAGGAGTAGATGGATAAATTTCAATATTTATTTTATAAGGTGACACCAATATCTCTAATCTCTAAAAATAAGACTACTAATGGATGGAAAGAATTATAAGAATCTAGATTCATTGCTAGGACTAGTGTATAATCATGTTGGAAAACTGGCTGATTTAAAAATGAATGAACGCCTAACTGGAAAAGAAACTCTATAGGAAATGAAGAAAGATTAATTTTTTTAATTGTAGATAAAAATCCAATTATTTCTGTAACATGAAAATATAAATTCAAGAAACTAAGAGTATCTATTCTACAACATTACGTACTACAAAAATATTTGTAAGTCCAGTAATTTTAAAAAGTAGAAATATCATACTTGTGTCATGGGCATCAAATCTAGAGGTGTTATGTGCTGTATAGTTGCACTATTTTTAAAATTTTAACAGAAAAAAATCAAATAATTTTCAATGCCCACCTTGAGTTTAGCGATGCCAGCTCTCACAGCACTTGGGTTTTGAATGTGAATCCTTTTCTCTAATAAATTACTACCATAAGCAAAATAAAGAAATTTTCCATTCATATTGAGATCTCTGAATAAAAAAGTGCACTGCAGAAATGTTACAATATTCCAGCACATTCAAAGCAACAATGAACTATACATTATAAGGCATCCACTTTCATTTATATGTAAATACCGATGTTATCTTCGTATTATTCAAATTTTATCAGTATGGTTTTGAGACTTCTGTTATTGTTACTTTGATGATGAAAACATTTTCATCAAATGTCAACAACCACAAGTTAACTTTTTCTTCAGATAAATTTTATCAAGAATGCAGTCAATGAATCAGTAAATATGTTTGTGAAACATTGCAACTTGCAACTGATACGTAACGTAATATAGTAATGAAATTTTCGTATTTTTTTAAAAGAAAGAAATATAAATTTAACCTAGAAAATATCACTCATAAGTTCATAACAAAGAAGATTTCTTAATCTATGCGTACGGATTACAGAAAAGCTACACCATAAAAAAGACACGTTCTTTGGCACAGATTATGTACTTCCTATCTCAATCCTCCAAACGTAATGTCTGGATTCTGATAAATATATTCTGAATATATTCATCCTCATCTTTATTTTAAAATTTCATGTGAATAAGGAACTAAATTTCTCATTATCTCGCCTCTCCTATAAAATTTACAACAATGGAATTAGCTATTTTTGATAGCAGAGGTTTTAAATAATTACGATGTTTTCAAGGAGTTTTGAGATCGATTTGAATCCAATTCCGAACCCTATTCTCATGCGAAAAAAATTATGAAACTAGAATAGAATTAACATCAAATTTTGGAATAAAGATAAAAATGTAATCAGACGGGAATAGCTAAATTCGCTTTTTCATACATAAATCAGTAGAATTCACACATTCACAATAAAGGTTGACAAATACGATATGAACTCAATATGTATATTTGAGACAAAAAGAATTATTCAAAAATCCATAGATCAATGAATAATCCTTCCTGACAAGAACAAGTTCCCAAGTCTGCCCGCCATGCACGCAGCCACCAAAAGCCACAATAGTGCAACTAAGCAGGATGCCGAGAAACGAAGCGGCAGACTGCAGTTTCGTCCTTATTAGGAGCTCATCTGTGTCGCATATCGCTTCTCAGCAACCCAACAAGCTACTTTGGGTACCCTATCGATTCCAGAAAGGACGCATCTCGTACGTACGTACGAGAGTCGTCCTCTATGGACCGAGACGGTGAACCCGCTACCGGACTTCGAGAAAGATACGAACAATAACAGACAGATGTGAGAACGTTAAAAATTCCAACACTTGGGAAACTTCTTTCGCCGGTCCGTGAATCATATCAACGGTACAAAACGAGCGAAATAATCCCGCTGAAATGATGCTCTGTTTCCGGGATAACCTCCCGTCGGTAAATAATTGATGAGACAAATATATTCCGCGATACTTCCACGATAATCATTGCCTGGCAATGTTATTAATTACCGGGTGGTGGATTTATATTTTTTCATGAAATCAGTGTGATTGCATGAACAGATATATGGGCAACTCGTCGGGGTGAAACCCCCTATATTCCACCCCATGCTGCATGAGGCCGAGCATTATCATGCATATAAATGAAGTTTTCGCCAATCAATGGGCCAAAGGGTACAACATGGGGTTCAAAGATATCTGCGATGTATCTGGCCGCTGTCATTCTTCCATTATTCACTAGAACTAACTCAGTTCGACCATGGAGTATACAGGCATGCGTCTATCATTTGATACTAGACAGAACCTGGACTCGTCGAAAAGATAACAGAGAACATTCGTTCCTCGCAAACTGAAGACTTGCAACTCGATGCTCTCTGAGCCTGTTCCTAACAGTTTGCAATGAAATATGCACATTTTTGGAAAGTGGAAGTTCATTTTGTAGCATTCTTGCCGTACAGTGCCGAACTCTTAGTGCAGTTAAACGAAGCCAACGATCATCAACTGGTGTTGTTATCCGATTTCTTCCCTGTCCGGCCCTCCTTCCATATTCTCCTGTTCCGTGGTACCGATTAATTGCTCTATATATATATATATATATATATATATATATATATATATATATATATATATATATATATATATATATATATATATATATATATATATATATATAATAATTCGAGAGGAATTGAAGATTGATTATATTGATGAAATCGCATCAAATAGATGATTAGTATCTGGAAAATTGTTCGCTGAAACAGAAGGCTTGGCAGTTACGATCCAGGATCAGGTAGTTTTCACAAGAAATTATAGAAAACACATCATCAAGCAAAATATAGATGATTCTTGCCGAAGATGTTTTTGTTCTTCAGAAACAGTTTTTCATATAGACACCCCACAAAAATTGTCGCATCACCTGGTATTCTGAATTCCACAATCGATTAAGCAGCTCGATAGCAGTTTCTTTATCAACATATGTTTTTGGACATATGAGGGGAAAAAACCTTATCTATATAGTAACATTTGTTTCCATATGATCTCAAACACGTCTGAAACAAGAATGAGTTTATTTGACTATAAGTATTCATTCAATTTCTCTTCAGTTTTCACGCTAAATTAATGCAAATAATCTGTGTTTCTTGTTGATTTTCGAATCTGAATTTATTGTAATGGCTGCTGAACGTCTTGGACGCTATTTGAGTGATCATGAAGTGGTAAGAATTGCAACACTTCTAGAGGAGGGGCGAAGCCAACGTTACGTGGCTAACTTGTTGAATGTTAACCAAATTACTATTTCAAGAGCAATTAATCGGTACCACGGAACAGGAGAATATGGAAGGAGGGCCGGACAGGGAAGAAATCGGATAACAACACCAGTTGATGATCGTTGGCTTCGTTTAACTGCACTAAGAGTTCGGCACTGTACGGCAAGAATGCTACAAAATGAACTTCCACTTTCCAAAAATGTGCATATTTCATTGCAAACTGTTAGGAACAGGCTCAGAGAGCATCGAGTTGCAAGTCTTCAGTTTGCGAGGGAACGAATGTTCTCTGTTATCTTTTCGACGAGTCCAGGTTCTGTCTAGTATCAAATGATAGACGCATGCCTGTATACTCCATGGTCGAACTGAGTTAGTTCTAGTGAATAATGGAAGAATGACAGCGGCCAGATACATCGCAGATATCTTTGAACCCCATGTTGTACCCTTTGGCCCATTGATTGGCGAAAACTTCATTTATATGCATGATAATGCTCGGCCTCATGCAGCATGGGGTGGAAAATTCAGCAACGTAGGAAGCCTTTTAGAACACTCCATGAACTAGAAAATCTGCTTCCTGAAATTTGGAACTCAGTGACTCAACAGTACATCCAAAATTTGTTTGAGGGGCTTCCGAGACGTATACTGGCAGTAATTAGGGCCCGGGGAGGAAACACTCGATTTTGAAAATGATTAGTAAACATTCGATGCTAGTTGATTGGTCTCTTCGCGAATATTTGAAGATGGTAGAATTTTTTAATTTTTCATTAACTCGAAAATTGTTGATATTTTCCATCATAAACTCATCTCTTTTGAATGATATCTCCTTATTTTACACTTCTGAAAGTTATCAAGCGACTCTTGAATGACCAACCTAAAAGTTTATATACTATTGTCGTAAGGTGATGCGACAATCTTTGTGGGGAGTGTATTATCATCTCAACAGAATATTAAGAAAGACATAACGCCGTCGGTAATATTATTCATTTAAATTTATTAATAAAACATAACCTCTTTCCCAAGGGAAAAAAATGTTACAAATATGAACTTGAGATTATTTGTGAAAACGACAAATATAAACTTTATTTTGATAAAACAATTCATTGCAACAGAGCTGTAAATCACAATAGGCCAGATATCATTCTTACGGATAAACAGAATCGAATAACATATATAATTGATATTGCTATACCCGACACACGTAACATAAAAAATAAATACAATGAAAGAATTTCTAAATATTATTTCTACAACAGGATTTATGCCTAGGAATCTTCACAAAAATATTGAGATTTTAGGTCTGAAGAAAATTCATTTCAACAATTACAGAAGATAACAGACATCACATCTTGTAATATTCTTCGTAGGTTCCTTTCCGAAAAAAATAAGGAGGTCATAGGTTTTCTCTTTAGTTTATACTTCTCAGAATCTTATTTCATATTTTATTTATTTGTATACAGGGATATCCACCGGGACCGTACGTTAAAAACTCTTTAAGTTCCAATTACAATATCAAGCTGAAATTTTATACGCGGCCAAAACTAGCGATTTCCAATTGGAGTGAAATATTTTCGAAGTGATACCATTTCCGATTATACCGGAAGTGGGTCATCACTTTGTTATTTCAAATGGCAATCTACCTTTATTATACATCTAGAACCGACATTTGAGCAAGGTATAAAATACCCAAGTTGTTGGCACTTTTTTTTTGAGGAACATTTAAAAAAATTGTAGCTCGTAGATCTTACACAATTTTTGCTTGGGTGGATAGAAGAAGGATCAAGGAATTTTTTAAGCAATCTACACATGTCAAATGTTTATTGCGTTGTTTTGTATGATTTTTTCAAGTTGGCCTTTTTCAAACAGCAATAACTCAATTTTTTCAAATTGCACGTACCAATTTTTATATCGCCATCAGATGAAACGTCAAATTTCAGATGGAATTGTATCAGCATGTACTATACCCATCTCTTATAGTTCCGAAATAATTTGGGAATATAGTGAATTTTGATGATTTTGCAAGAACTAACAGAGAATGCTTTGAATCAAGTAGCTGAATTGGCTACGCTCACCTGACAGGTGCCTAAAATTAATGTACTTGTCACTTCGTTCATTCGAATTTGATATTTCAACAAGAATTGTCGTTATTTCAGATTGAAAATATCCAAAAAATACAACACATTTGGAATGAAACCACTGGTTATTCAAACGAGAATATATTCAATCTTTTTTAATTCATTTTAGAATGTCAAAAAGTAGTGGGTAGAAATTGCAGGCCATTCAATAACCAATTTCCAAATTTACCGTCTATGAGTAAAATAAAATTTCGAAGCATTAGAAGCAAATATCGACAATTCGGATGAATAAAAATTGTAGGAACTAAGCGAAAACCAATCATCGAAGATAATTACATTAATACGAATAAATGATAGCAAACATCATAGGAGAAAACTAATTTACGATCTGAATAAATGTTCAATATGAGCCCCTTTTTGCTCGATACACTTGACAGCTCGTATACGAACATGATGAGTTGCCCTCCTAGTTTCCTCAAGATCAATATTACGAATAGCAGTATGAATGCGCTCTAGTAACTTTTCTTTACTTCTTACAGGAATAAGATACACTTCACTCTTGATTTTGCCCCATAAATAAAAATCAAGGGGCGTCAGGTCCGGAGAACGCGGAGGCCATAAATTTGGTCCTTGATTACCCCACCATCTATACTCGAACATTTCTGTTAGCTGCCGATGTATAGCTCGTGTTTTATGAGCTGGTGCACCATCCATTTGGTAATAGCAATCCCTGAGAATGTTAAGGGGTAATCCATCTAAAAAATTTGCTAACGTTCCTCTCAAAATTTCCAGGTATCTTTGTCCATTAAGATTTTCCTCATAAATGTGATAAGCCAACAAATCATTCATTAAAATTGCAAAAACGTTCCCGCTGAATTTATTTTGGAAATCAATAACCTCAATGAAATGTGGATTTTCTGTGGCCCAAAAATGTCGATTTCTCCTGTCGGTTATTCCACTTTCATTGAACTTGGCTTCATCAGACCATATAATTTTTTGCAGAATTGTCTCATCTTCTTGAAGCCGAATAAATAAATTTTTACAGAAATTTAGCCGCTTGGGAAGGTCAGTTGGTTTCAATTATTGTAGTCTGATAAAAGAATACTGATGCATGTTATGTTTCTTAAGGATCCTTTGAATGGAAGTAAGTATAACTCAATCTAATATCCATTGATGCTGACTTAATGGTCGCATGTGGATTGGTACGAAAGTACGCTAGCGTATTAATTTGATTGTCGTCGTCCTCGAGAATTGGTTTTCTTCTAGTTTATATGTATTTTGTTCCTCCATATTGCAGAAAATTGCTTCTAATCCTTCGAAATTTTGTTTTACTCATAGGCGCCAAATTTGAAAATTGGTTATTGAATTGCCTGAAAGTTCTATCCACCACTTTTTGACATTCGCCAAGAATTAATTAATAATTCTTGTTAAAATATCAAATTCGAATGAACGAAGTTACAAGTAGATTAATTTTAGGCACCTGTCAGGTGAGCGTAGCCAGTTCAGCTACTTGATTCAAATATTTCAAAGCATTCTCTGTTAGTTCTTGCAAAATCATCAAAATTCAATATATTCCCAAATTATTTCGGAACTATAAGAGATGGGTATAGTACATTCAATACAATTCCATCTGAAATTTGACGCTTCATCTTATGGCGATATAAAAATTGGCACGTGCAATTTGAGAAAATTGAGTTATGCTGTTTTAAAAGGCCAAATTGAAAAAATCATACAAAAAACGCAATAAACATTTGACATGTGAAGCCTGCTTAAAAAAATTCCTTGATCCTTCTTCTATCCACCCAAGCAAAATTTGTATCCGTAGTGCAAAAGATCTACGAGCTACAATTTTTTTAAATGTTCCTCAAAAATCGAGTTTATAACAAAAATAATAAAATCTGTCAAAAGTTTTCACAGATAAGTGCCAACAACTTGGGTATTTTATGCCTTGCTGAAATGTCGGTTCTAGATGTATAATAAAAAAGGTAGATTGCCATATGAAATAACAAAGTGATGACCCACTTCCGGTATAACCGGAAATGGTATCACTTCGAAAATATTTCACTTCCATTGGAAATCGCTAGTTATGGCCGCGTATAAAATTTCAGCTTGATATTGTAATTGGAACTCAAAAAGTTTTTAACGGACAGTCCCCGTTGATATCCCTGTATATAAATGTAATATAATTAGCTGATAATTCTATCATTTATATTCAAAGCAGTATGAATGAATAACATTCAGTGTTACTTGACCAAGGTCCTTTTTTTCCGGGGAGAAAGCCTCTGACACTACTTGTTGGTACATTGATGTCATTAGCTGATGATGCTATAGTTTGTATATATATTCTGGTAGAGTGATATATTTTCATAAAATTTAACGTTATCCTAATATAAAATCATTCCAGGATATGTTTTGATTATAATCATTGCCTGGCAGTGGTATTAATTACCGGATGGTGGATTTATATTTTTCAAGAAATCGGTTTCTCTCTACGGCTTTACCAAATCGACTATAATATATTCTTACGAGCATATGACGTTCTAGCATGCGGCTCTGTACTAAGTTCTTTATTTCGGGATCCTAGAGGGCGTTGCTTGTATATAAGAGAAACTGTCTTACTGGGATTAATATGGAGTTTGTGTATTTATATTAGGATTCTGAAGAATAGAACTGCAGTTTGCTGCTGTGTTTTCGGTATTATGCTTAACTGAACCAGTATTGTTCGAGTTTATATCTAAAATGAATTTTTGTCTTTCAAGATAAAACTTTTTGAATGAATATAATATCTGATACCCTTTTCCAGTAAATAAACATAGAAGTTCAATTTATTTTTATGCCCACAAAATCTTTCATAAAATGAATTTTTATAAAATGATAAAAATTTCATTTGATAAATTTCAATAAAATTGATCAAACTGATGAATTAAGTTTATTGAATTTCTACAGCCTTATGTAATTTAAAATAGAATATAATAAAGAAAATAGGAATGATTCAAAGAAAACACATTAAGTAATCACAGATTTATTTTACAAGTAGTTATTTACATTGAATAAATAAAGGCAGTGTGACACAGTCAGTACCTGATAATTCTTGAATCACATCCAGGAAATCAGGAAGTTCAAGAATTACCTTTATTAAACCCGGTTTATCACTGCGTGTTGGTTGAATTTCAACATTTGAGTTCAACCCAATCCTAAAATATATATGAATTATTTCAATTTTTCGAATGAAAAAGGAATATATTCTGATTTGATGGCACCAATTTTAATTTGTCAATTTTATTTCGAAGGAAGGTAATGAAGATATTCGGAAATAATTGTTTGGTCCAACTTTCTAGATGATTAAAATGAACTCATTAAATTCCTGAGGCATATTATACTTATTAACAAATAAGTATTTTCTTAGATTGACAAAAATAATTTGATCGCCAACAAACACAAATTGTCTTGAAATATAGTATAACATTTTGTTAAAAATTAACATTCATTCATATGCAAAATATTTCTGTGAAATATTTAAGTTCACTATTTGATATTAGGCTTCAATTTCAACATATAAACCATGGAGACTATTTAAGGAGCACGCGTTCAAGTGTGGCATTTGCCATAGTATGTCCGCGTTTATCGTATAAATAAAGCTTTTTTTCGTCACTAATTTTCTTTTTGTACCGGTGTGAATAAAGAGAAATAACTAGATGTCAAGTTAGTGCAATAATAACTAAACCAATTGTTAAATGTAAAATACATATGTGAATTAGATTCAATTAATAAATATAATTGGGTATTATATTATCTATATCTGAAAAATCGAAATAATTTTTTGTTTAGTTCAAATTAATTAATTTTGAAATAATTGGAATTGTTCATTTTATTTCAAATTTCAAACTACCGCCTCATACCCTAATGATATTTTGGTACGTTCGGAACACTAGCGTCCTCTTAAAAACCCAGTACACTTTCAACACATGGAGTGTGTGCTCCTTATGTAGTCTTCATGATATAAACCAAAAAAATTATATTGATTGAAGATTTTATAGAATTTCAATATATTCCATTTGATTAAAAAAAACCAAATATTCATAGTTGACGAAAATTTGTGTAAATTAGGAATATTTGCTGTTTTTAGTTGGAATATTTTATTTTTGAGTAATTTTAACGATAATCATTTTTTAAAGGAAGTAATATTCTTGTATTGTCTTCAAATTTATGGAATCATATATTCTGAACGATTCAACTTAATGAGGCATATATTCTGCACCTCTTATATGTGTCCATTCATAAAAATAACAAATTGTTGATTAGAAATATTTGCGAGACGTGATAATAATTATATCAGATGCATAAAAAGCGAAAAATTTTCAAATTGAATTCTAGAATTGCAAACACCCGTTCTTATTTAAATATATTCGAAATGTAGAAAAAATATAATTTCAACTGGAAATATATAATATGAAGACTAATTCGCTACACTTTGAACAATTTCTAGAATGAATAAAAGTTTCTCTATTGCAAAAAGACGTTGAAAAAGATGAAGTTTACATGAAATTATATACCTTCTAAACTGCTTTACGATCAAAAAATTATTTGCTAGACTAGAAAGCTTTCAGAGATTCATTGAAATGAAGTTATTTGTAATTCTATAAATTATTGAAATTCCATATAACAAAGGACTTTTAATAATCATTTATTTGGATCGAGGCTTACTGTTGACAAAACCTCTGAATATAAAATTGTTAGAACATTAAGGTCATACTCAAACGAATTTTTGGTTTCTCTTTTCTTCAATTAGATTTCAATTTTTTGAAAAAAATTGGAATCTATATATAAAGTTTAATCTAGATGAATGTCTAGAAAAGTTGGATCAAACTGTGATAACAGGTTTTTATTCTTGAAGTTTGAAATAATTTTTCTTCAAGTTGAGATCATTTAAAAAAATAAAGTTCTTGGTGGATTTGAAAGAAAATAATTATCAGCTAATATCTGTGTTCATTCACAGTTTCAACTTGAGAATTTCTTAAGAGTTCGCTGAAGAAACTTTGTTATTTTAGAATCTAAATATTTTATTTCATGATTCATTTTGTCAAGGGTATACAATATAAAAAAATAACGGAGATCTCTTCCTATCAATGAGCAAGAGATTTGCAGATTATTGAAATAATTGAAAAACAAATATCTAACAGTAACAACTGACCTTCCATTTCATCATATATGTTTACTGCCCAACTATAGGAAACAATGCGAAAATAGATATTCTACTGCTGTTCTATATGACCTATTCATTACAAACAGATAAATCAAAATTGAACAAGTCATATAAATTCCAATTAAGACACCTTGGTTTATAAGTTCTAATAGTTAAAAGGAAGTTCCTATTTCACTAAATTTTCCTTTCTATAATAATCTAATAAGTTTCTCGCCAACGATTGAAGAAATTTGGCATCTTGTTTAGTCTTAAAATTAATGATTAGAAGTAAAAAATTCACATTTAATACTAAAAATGAGACAAGGGATATAACGTATCCATAACTTCAGCCGATTTAAAAACCTAACATATTGTATATACAGTCTTTATGAAACTTATAATATTTGAACCTAATTACGTTAAAAGCGAAGGAATCTATAATATTTCGCACCAGATACATTATTTAAGTTATTATCTCCTCAATTAATATATTATTGTAATCACAAAAGAAAATTTACAAAATTACATAATCTAGGAAAAATCCTCGAGTTTCCAGATTGTTATTAGCAATATTTCCATGCGTGATTCAACAATTGAACATTTTAACGAATATTATCATATTTTCAATAAATGAATATCTTGGTGAATTCTCAAATGGAAGCATTGAAATATAAGTTTTTCCTAGTGATTTTTACTATAACAAATAAAAAATTCATTTGATTAATACATTTGAATTATTTCAAGGTAAACACTCGCTTCGATAATTAATATTGGAACAAATGGCCAATTCAATAGAGAAACATTTTCAATTGTAATTTTGAATGAAGAAGAGAATAAATAGTATTAATAACACAAGTTATACAAAAACAACTCGAAAACGCTTTGAAGAATATTCATTTCAGGAGATTTGTCTCTGTTATCAATCATAATGATGAGAAGATATAATTGAACCAAATACGTTGAAAAGTTTTCCTGAAATTTGAAGCTACTTGTTATATAAGTAAAAACTGAATGATTATCGATATTAAAACTAAATATCTTTCAATTCAATTGATTTTCATATTACACTCTTCTGAATTCGCATTAATAAAAGTGTATAAATCGTCACAAAAATGAAGTTAATATTCCTAGGAGAACAATATAGAATTATTTATCAAAACTATTCTCATTATGCTCAGACAAGAAATTTTCTAATGGAAATATTACTAAAATACACTGAATTGTATTAGTATCCAATTTTCTATCTAAATCCTACGATGACACGATTAGTCTCACAACTGGAAACTCACAACTATACGAACGATGAGAATCCTGGCAGAGGCGCCCTCGACCTCGCCATATTGTTCATGATGATCTGACCCCCGTTTAAACTCACTACCGCACTGCCTTCAGGTTCAGAATCCGTGTAACTCGAATAGTTTCTCATCGGTTTCTGCTTTTTCCAGGACTGTCGAAGAGTATCATTTACGTTTGCGTAGTGATTTACGAAAGAATGAGGATCTGATCTGACGCTGTCATTTTCGCTCTCGGATTCCTAGAAAAATGAAAAAAAAACGGAATTAGGGCACATTTAGACAAGAGATTATTCAAATTTGTTTTACCTTCTTCACTTCCGTTCGCAACTGCATAAACAAATGTATTTATCAGAAGAACTTAGAGAAATTTTGACCAATTGAAATGAATTAACAGAACTAATATTCAACATAATTAGAAAAATGGAAAGAATGAAATGAAAACTGAAGTAAATAATATATCTACATGAAACTAAGTACCTATGTTTGTGAATCTAAGTTGTATTGTTTATACTATGATTTCTGAATTGAGTAAGTGATTGAAATGGCGCAAAAGTGCATTTGAATAGAAGTGTCCATAATGAATAATTTCTAAGGTAGACACAGCCAAAAATAATTTATATAATAAAGATTTCTAAGTTTCCAAATATTCAAATTCTTAGTACTAGATATTTTTCTAAATATTTGGCTTATGAAACAAAAAATCCAGAATTAGCAGTATTCAAATTCCCTATATTCAGAGGAAGAATATAAAAGATCTTGTCTGAGAGAAGCTTGGATACAGAAAAGCTATAAAGATCAATTATACATAATGAATTATACAATGGTATATTATCCCTAATAATAACTTAAACTATCTTGTTCTAAATTAATGTTTCAACTTTTACCATTAATAAAAATTTTCTTTGAGACTCTATGCTATAGAAGAGATATTAACACGTCTCTTTCATTCTAAAGCTCTTAAGGGTTACACATGCAAGGAACCAAATGACTCGATGATGAACATATTACTACTACCTCATTTTCTTCAACTGAACTTAACCTCTTAGAAGATATATCTAACATAAACAGAATACTATAGAAAATACTGATTTAATTTAATCAATTCATTTAGGAAAATTGATAAATTAATAATGGGAACAACAAAAATGATTAGGATATGAATTTTTATTCCACTGCTGTTTCATATTTCAAATCATACCAAGTCACTATTACAAGACAAAAAGGAATCTGACATCGACAAATTTCTAATACAAAAAAACATTAACACTCTTAAATGGATTTAGTTAATGCAATATTGGTTTCTTAAGGTGGGTTTAGACGAAGCGCACCCACTCGCGCATAAAACCTCGGCACTCACTAGCGCAACAAACTCATCCTCGTCCCGCTGTTCACTCGAAGCGCATTTCCTCGCGTGGAAGAGTTAGGCGCAGGACCGGAGAATCAGTCATCAGTCTCGTTCGAGAGTTCAATATGGCTACATCTTTAGTTGCTCGTTCAAATTACGCGAGGGAACACGGTGAGTTTCGTTTGAAGCGCGACTGAAAACCGACTGGCGCCGGCTCACCCAGAGTTTCCTCGGGTTGAGGGAACTCACGGAGAGGAGGCGTGTCAACAACGTTAGCGAGGTAGGTGCGCGAATGAGTGCGCTTCGTCTAAGAAATAATATCTGTCTCAAAGATTTAATTAAATTTGAAAATTTATGATCATTCACTGAAATATTGCAAATTCGAGCGTATTAGCTTATAGCTTAGAAAATTCGCACTTCATCATTTCATAATATAAGGTAGGTGAGGTCGGGTAATGAGGCCTAAGTAACAGAAACACAACTTGAAATAATCTCCGCCGCCCGAAGTCAGTCATAAGAATCCAATATGGCGCCCCAAACATGTCAAGACCAGCTCGAAAACTATACCTGTAACACCGCAGATTCTCCGTCACTTGGTCTTCAAATTTTGCGAGCTGAATAATATTAAACATCCCTTCAATCAACAAGATAAATTTTCCGGATTGGTTTAAAAAGTTTATGAAGATATATCTGGATATATCACGTAGAAAATTTCAGTTCATGAACCCGGCCAGGGCTCAAATGCGAAATAGATGATCACTTCCAGAGATTGAACGAAGTTTATGATAATTTGGATCCCAAAACTCATATTGAGAAAATCTATAACATGGATGAGAAAGGTTGCCGCCTTACGATTCTGGCACAGAAGGAGCCTAAAGAGTAGTCCATTTACAGTCTTCGGAACACGCCGAAAGTGTTAACATCGCTGGTTGTGTCAATATACTACCGCGGATGATTATCTTTAATGGCAAATATTTGAAGCCTGAATTATATGACAATTTACTACCGGTATCATTATTGAAAACACTGCATAGGATTATAAGACTAGCGAACTATTCAAAGAGTTTTGAAACACTTAGCCCGATATAAAAGTCAAGGAAAGTATCTCTTAATATTTGACGGGACAGCTTAGACCTATCCATCGCGGAAGTTGCAGATTCACTCGACATAGCATTGTACTATTTACCCTCAATCACTATTCCGGAAAAAGCATTTGCTCTATCTGTATTGACAGAAGCACTAGCTCATGTACCTGACGCTGTTGATGTAGAATATTCACAATTTCGTATCTCATCCAGACCAATAACCCCCCAGCCGTCGACATCAAGGCAAGAACAGAGAATTGATTATATCCCAAACATACATCTGAAAGGTTTTACAGAATGGAAAACGGTGGTTCCACGTAAAAGCCAAAGTCAAGCAAGTCTATCAGTCACGGGAGCCTTGAGATCCACACCCAGGGCCTCCATGGAGTGTCTGCTGGGCGTCCCTCCTCTACACATAATGGTGGAGGAGACGTCCATGCGAGCCTCATTGAGGTTATGGGAAGGAGGCATGCGAAATGACAGAAATCCGACTTCTGGACACTACATCCCTCAATAAAATTAGAGAAATCCGATCTGACCTTCTCATAAGAATCGAACCCTTTAAGGTCGTCATTCCACCAAAAGAAATTTGGTCCACATCCCACAGGTTTACACACGGATCCGGGATGGATGCAGGCATCGGTGTCCACAGCCCAGGGCAAACATTACGATTGTTCTAGGAGACCACGTCAGTGTAACACACGCCCTGAGATATCTGAAAAATCCAAGGGTTACATCCAAACTAGTTGACAAATGCAGAGCAGCATTCTGACAACTCATTACTACTAACAGAGTTACTCTGCTTTGGTGCCCAACTCATCAGGGTATCGAACGGAATGAGAAAGCAGACAGCCTTGCCAAAAAGGCGACAACCGATAGAGGCAGAAACTATTCTGAGTATCCCATGGACCCACATGACCTCTTTCTTTCAAAACTGGAACACCACCCAGGCCCTGAACTATTGGGCAGGCATCTCGGGACTAAGATAATCAAGAAAGCTCTTAAGAGGGCCGTAATCAAAGAAGTGGGTACATGAACTACTATCCCTTGACAAAAAGTTTATTGGGATGGTAGATGGCCTATTGACGGGACACCAACTCCATAACCACCTACACGTCTCACGACACTGTCGGGAACCACACAGTGCTATGGTTGCCTAGAAAATGATGAAACAAGTAAACATATACTCTTCGAATGTCGCGATCATAAGGCGACCAGACTGGACACATTGGGCACTGAAACACCTAATGCCCAGATGATCTAGGAGGCCCCGTACAATGGTCTTGCTAACTGTCCCGATGATGAGGATAATGTACCTCGTTCAATTTGAAAGAACATCGTTTAAGCAATAAAGAGTATAGGGAGAATTGGTACTGTTACGGATGTAAGCATAACCAACAGGAGGCTATGAGGATATTTTGCAAGCAAGCAAGTAGTACCATGAGGAGTGTGTTGATTTATCAAAGGAAAATGATGACAATTTCAAGTGTCCAGATTGTTCCTAATCAGGTCTTCACTGTGATTATTGCATTATTATTATTTATAGATCTCAATTACCAAATATTCATTTTCTTCAATGTTGTAATTATGCTACCATAGAGCCTGAAGACGGTGTTTTTGAAAATGTTTTATTTTTACTACGTTTATGGCAGAAGTTGCAGTATTTTGTTCATAATTGATTGATGAGTTATGAATTTAAATGTTTAATTAACATTAACTTTTTGAATTCATATAAATATTTTTGATTGATTTTAATTCCTGCTCATCAACATATATGTTTTCGCTTTTGAAGTCACTATAGCGATTAAAGAAGGTGGAAATCGAAAACAACATGCGTTCTGTGTTGAAGATTCTTCAAAATATCAATCATACATAATTTTAATAATTGAATTAATTATTTCAAAATGTTTTTGAACCATCAATAAAGCATAAAAGTATAATCAATCTTAAGCTTCGTCTCTTTTTTGGAATGATTCTAGATTAATAAACCTTTATATTCTTCTACTATTAACGATTTATATATTCCTAAATACATTGAGTTTTAATTTGAGCGTTTTTGAATAGCTAATCTTTAAACAAACCACTTTCTTTATATTATTATCCTAGTTTAAATTTCTAACGAAAATTTGAGCTTCAAACATTGTGGTACCAAAATAAAAAAGAAATAAAACAGAACTGAAGTGTATCTTTGTTTAAAATTTAAGTGAACTGAGTCCGTTATCAATGTAGTGGTAGAACAGGGTCCTACGCCAGACCTGATCAACAAACACGAGGTCAACAATTAAAGCACTTTAAAAATGTGACGTGATTACCTGTGAATCCGATGAGCTTATCTCCGAGGGCTTTTCTGTAACGCTGCTGTCGTCAGGATTTTCATCGTATCCTTTTAGACTTCCTTCATCCGAATCGTATGGTACAGATGCTGGCGATGGTCGTGGAGGAGACTTGCTCAACATAGCGGGGGGTGGCTGAGGGGGCTTCCTACTGAGGGTGCTTCGTTTGCTCATATTGCTCAGCGTACTTATATTGGCGTTACCATTGCGCGCCCGATAATAATCCATCGCGAGTTCCTGATGATCACCAATTGACATAGCCATGGATTCTTCTAGAGTTCTTTGAGCTTCTTCTGAGGAATTTAATGGTATTGAGAATAACATAAACATAATTCTATCATTCACTCAAGCACTTCAACATAATTCATACGAATTTATTTCATTCTATAGAAGATAATTCGTCAAAATATATTTATTCCTATATTGAAATAAATTTATATGAATTCGATATGAAGAAGTAATAAAATTTGACAATACTTTGTATTTATTATTTAAACTAATGTAAGAATGTATGCAATTAAGTGTTCGTAGTTTTTAAAGTAATTAATCAATCTTACTTGCTCTTGTAGTTCTGAATATGTTATTTGGTGTTTTGCATACATTTCATAGTTATTGTGTTATCTTTCTGAATAGTTTCTTGAGCTGTATAATGATTCATTCAAGAGATGTACTTTTCAGTTTGTATGCTTTTTGAGTTAATATCATTATTATTATGACTTATTTGCATACAAGCTCAAATAGGATTGGTCCCATTTACACAACAGGAAAATTCACAACAAAAATTTATGAAGGATTTAAAATTATTCTAATAAACAGTTACGTCTTGGTCTCATATCTATAATAATGGATTAAGGATGGAGAGGCCGAAACAAAACCACATATCCATCAATTGCCTCTGGAGATTCAAGCAATCGTCAAATAATCGAATTTCAGAGTATATCTCAAGATCATCTAAGAACGCTACTCTCTCAACAATTAAAAACTCGAGTAGGTCATTAACAAGAGGACCCAATACCGAACCCCGATGAACTCCTAACAAGCCCTGAAATCTTGAAATGGGAGCCCCTTACAATATACTTATTGTCTTTTGCCGTTCAAATATGAGTGGAAATTTATCTCTATCATTCTCTTCAACAGGACGAGATGATATATAAGATGACTCTGTTCTGAAAAATCAGTGAAATTACATCCACTTGGCCACCAGGATTCAAGGGTTAGACTAAGTATTCTGCGAAACATACAAGGTTCATTAAGGTCAATCTACCCGCCCTAAAACCGTTCTGACCATCCGAAACTAGGCGGCTTCACTGAAACGTCAAAGATTCAAGCATCAGCAGTTCAAATATTTTCGCAGAAGAGCTCAGTAAAGCTATCAGACGGTGATTTACTCCGTTAGTTCTATTTCCATCAATAAAAAGGGGACAAATTCTTACGAACTTTCACTTGAGATCTTTTGTAAGTATGATGTCTTGTTTGGTTAATTTAGGAATGTGTACAGAAACACAACTATTATCCACTTCCGCCGAAACAATCTCTTATACTTCTGAACTTGAATCCTTATCGCAATGAATACATTGAAAAATCTGTCGAATGAAGAAACTATACTTTGAAGAGTGTCTAGTCTTACACCTTGATAGTCTATTACTCTAGGCAATCCATTATATTTCCGTTTCTTTCTAACAAAAGACCAAAATTTATTTAACTCACTACTAAAACTGTTCGCAGATTCATTCATATACTTTATATAAGCTAACCTGATCTTTTTCTTTATCGACTTACGTAGCTCGCAGTATAAAGTGAGTACATTTCCATTTTTAGATTTGGCGATTTTTCGCTTTAATAGTGTCCATGATGTTTCTGGTTACCACATTGGATATCTTCTCTTTTGTTCATTGTAAAATGGGACAGAATTAACTATAATCATCATTCATGAAGTCTGTTTCTCTCCAAACATATTTTCAAAAATTACAATAGCATCTTGATGAACTTATATAGTATATGTTAATCAAAACGCTTTGAAACTCTCAGAAAAAAGATGAAATAAAAAGTCCACTTACGTTTATACTTATAACTCTTGCTTTTAACACATAACACTGCTATAACCATAATGATGATTATCACAGACAGTGCCGCCAAAATAACCATAAACCAAGTGGTCCTATAGAATGGCTGATACTTCAAGTATCCATATTCGAGATACAGCTTCGAAGGAGTTAGAACCAATTCTTCTGATGTGGCTGGATAACTGATTCCAAAACGATTGTACGGAAATACTCTAAAATTGTAGAAGGTTGACGCAATTAGGCTTTGGTATGAAATCGTGAAGTCCACAAGAGGACCGTTCGTAGTCTTGGCCACTAGTTGCCACATAGAGTCATCTGTGAAAAAAGAATAATAATATAATATACTTTTCAAAATGCAATGAAACCCATACTGACCTTTTTTTCTAGATTCAATGTAATAACCCAATATTGGCCCTTTTCCAGTTGGTCCATTAAGCCAATGCAGTTCGATGCTTGATGGTGTTTTGACTAGAGCTAATTCTTTTGGAGTGCCAGGAGAACCTTCCTGAGGCCCTGTTGTCACGTTACTGGATACGGCAGGGCCGTGACTGATTGTTTCAGCTCTAACTGTGAAGGTATACGTGATACCTTCTTCTAGAGACTGTACATGAAGATAAGTCGTGGACACTTTCTGTCTGACTAATCTGCTGAAACCTGAAACAGTAGAATAAATTAATAAATGAACTTTTCATATCGTTATTTACCAAAACTCACTATCATTTTCCTCAGTAGTTACATACGTTACTGCATAGCTAACAATATCTCCATTGGGTTTCTTGGGAGGATTCCAAGAGACAACAAGGCTGTTCATGGTTATTTCAGAAAATGTAAGGTTATGTGGTGGGCCTGGTATACCCTGAAGGGTCTTTACAATTATAGCTTTTGATCTTGGCCCATCTCCAGCTGGGTTGAATGCTAATACTTGTATCCTACAAAAATATTAGAGAAACTTAATAATGTATGGAAGTTATATTACATTAGAACTTTAATTTGAAATATTCTTTAACAATATTCCTGAATGGCATAATAGCCGGAAATATTTTGAAGTTATTAGATTTTATAATTCTTCAAAGGACTGATGTAAAATTCAGTGGGTTTATTCATAATATTATTTACTTAACTTACAAATTCGATTTTATATTAAATCTTATGAGCAACTACAGATTGGATAACAATAATCATAAATCAAAAGCCTATTTGAAAACTTTCTTATAGTTGCATTCGTTAAAAATTAGTTGTCTCACCTATACTCTGTATATTTGTCTAAGAACACCAAACTGTGTGATGTTGTGGAAGCAGGAACAACTTCTATTTCTTCTTCAAACTTCGTACCATTTTCCAGCATTTGAGGGGAGAAAGTAACCAAATAGAAAATCTAAAAATTAAATATGATACAGAATGGAATACCATGAAATCTTGATACATTAAAAAGAATCCTATTCCTATATCTGTAGAAATTTACCAATAGATTATTGAATTATGTACCTTATAACCTAATAGCTCTCCATTTTGCATCTGCTGTTGAGGTGGCTTCCATCTCAATTTGACCTCTGTTGATGATATTGCTTCACCCTCTAAGACTCTAGGTTCACCTGTTGGAACTGCTTCCCCTACATAAACCGTAACAGGTGGACTTGCTGGACCCTCTCCTTGAGAATTGAATGGAATCACCACTATTTCATAATTTCTGTCCTGTAGAAGGTCTTGTAAGACGATTTCACTAGACTGTAAAACATAATAGTTTTAGTGATAAATACGTGATATATAATTTTTTTCAGCTAAAATACTAAATCATTAGATTATTGGGTCATTCCGTACCTCTGTTCCCATAACTTCTTCTTTTGGTGTCGCCTGAAGAGCAGTGGGATAATCAGATACTGGTTGAAACACTACTCTATATCCTCCTGTCTTAGTGTCTCCACTCCAGTATTCATTGTCAACTGTCAGCCAGAAAACTTTGACACTTGTAGTTGTAATTGGAACAACTTTCACACCAGTTACTCCTTTACTAGGAGCTGAAAAAAAGATTAGTATAATAAGTTAACCATGTTCTTGTTTGAAAACCATATTAATGAGAAGATGAATTGTTATAATACCTGCAGGATAAGTCCTAACTTCACTGGATTCATGGCTAAAACCACTTGGGCCTATATCATTGGTCGCCTGTATCCGGAACTTATATGCAGTGAAGGGTTTCAGATCGGAAACAGTATAAGAAGTCAATTGTGGATCGATCCTTTCAGGGAGTGTTTGCCAAGGACCTCCATTTTCAGACTTTTGCACTATATAATATCTAAGAGGAGCAAAACCATCTCTACCAGGAGTCCAGCTAAAGGTGATCTGCTTGCTTTGAATTTGACTTCTACTTATTTGTGGGGTAGATGGTGATTGGGGAGGTTCTCTATTGTTTGTTGTATATACCAGGGCTTTTGCAGTTTTACCCCATCCGAGCCTAGTTTGTGCCGTGACTGCAAACATGTAGTACTGTTCTTGTTCCAGTTGTGTAAACCTGAATTAAAATATTTTTAATGAGAAAATTGGCGAAAAAGAATATGCTTTCATAAAACATTTCTTCCTAATTTAAAATTCACACAAACTGCCTTTTCATTTATGCTTGTTTGAAAAACAAGCATTTGAATTAAAACAATAACAACCATATCGATTATAATATGCCAGGTTTAGAAAACTTTCTATTTGAGAAAAGTATTTTGGGAAAACAAAAGTTATTTTCAAAATAACTACAAGACAATTAGTTAATATAATTTTACTTTGAATGATCTGAAATGATTTTCTAAAATTTAATCAAATATTTTTCGTCATTTCGTTATAACGATATTTGTTATTATAAAATACTTTAACATTACCTGAAAGTTCTGTCTGAAGGTGTAAATTCTTTTGAATACTTATTATTGCCATTGGAATTGTTGATATGATATGTGACTTTATATGCAAGGATCTCCCCATTTGGTTCCTCTGGGACATCCCAAATAATCCTCGCAGATGATAATGAAACATCAGGAAAAGATACATTAGATGGCGCACCAGGAACTGAAAAACAAAAATTTCATAATTTAAACTCATTTTAAAAATATTTACAACTCACCATCTTCAAAAGTTCTAACGCTTATAGCAGGTTTGCTTGGTTCACCATTGCCTAGTCTGGTAAACGCTAAAACTTGAATTCGATATTGCACGAATTTTTTCAGTTCTGTCAGTGTAGTAGTGAATGTAGAATTTCCAGAAATTTGCTTGTATTTGGCCGGAAATTTCGTGTCGGCTGCATAATATACCTTGAATCCTTCAATCAATCCATTCTGATGTTCTTTAGGCACGTCACCCCATCGGACAACTATGGTTGTGGAAGAGGTAGCATTAGCTTCTACGTTCATTGGTCCAAAGGAAGGAACTGAAATGTAAATGTACAATTTTCATGAGTATATGAGATTTATATATTTTTGGGAATATAATATATTCTGTCAAAAAAGTACCGGGAATTGATTATTGAAGAAATCTGCTTAAAACGATTGTCAAAATTTTTAATGTAGCTTAACCCGGCGTTGGTGTTGTGGGGTTGAAATCACCCAGAGTGTTATTCAATTGCGCATCACGAAAACACGGAGACTGTCAGCGCCCCCACCTCTTCTGTACCTTCAAATGTTGAACTGAATATTGCTGTCTCAGTTGCCTCTTAGCTCTAAGTGAGCTGACATATTTGTTATTTGAGTGCGAAGTTCTACTTGGTTATTTTCACCCAACAACACCACTGACGTTATTGATTATAGACAATTTTGGTGATAATCACCCCACCACACTATTTTTTTTTTTCAAGTGATACAGGTATGTTTTGTGATGTGGGGTTAGTTTTTAGGTAATATTAGTTTTTTTGTTGGTTATTCAGAGAAATGAATTATGAAGAACAACAAAGGCAGCTCCTCGCCTTATGGCATGATTATGAAAAGGATGAAGACTATGTCGATTCGAGCGATTCTGAAAATGAAGATATAGTTCAAGAAAGTGCACATGATTCTGAATCAGAACAGGAAAATGATTCGGAATAAGTTGACGATGACGGAGGCGTTCATTCAGAAGATGAACAAGATGATAATCAAACAACATCATCAAATACAACGTCATCAGAAAATTGTTTCATCGGAAGAGATAAGAAAACCATGAGTCAAAAATTTGTCCCAACCGAGCAGCACGAACCAGATCGAAAAACATAATTAGGGGTGAGTTCTCAGTAGTACGGCCTGCTGCAAGGAACCGCGAAACAGCTGAAGAATGCTTCGATATTTTTTTGATGAGGTAATTATTACTAGTATTATAAGATATACCAATCGCGTCTGGCTACTATTCGGGATCTTAATGATGATAAGCACAAATATGTGGTCAAATAAGTGGATGCTGCCGAACTTCGTGCTTTTTTGGGCCTCCTTTTCTTATCTGGGGTGTACAAAACGAATCGTTTGAACCTAGAGGACCCATGGAAAACTTATGATTTGGGTATTGATATATTCAGAAGAGTTATGTCTCTGCAAAGATTTCAATTACTACTCAGATGCTTGCGTATTGATAACTCTTAAAACAGACAAATTAGGCTACAAATTGATAAATTCACCCACAATAGAGGTAGTTGAAAACTGTCAAGGCGCTTATTCTCGTAGCGAGTACGTCACCATAGATGAACAGCTGCCTGCATTCCGTGTTCGATGTCCTTTTCGAGTATATATGTATGCCAAATAAACCTTCAAAGTACGGTTTGAAAATATTCGCTTTAGTTGATGCAAAATCATATTACGTGGTGAATATGGAACCATATGCGGTTCAACAACAAGATGGCCCATTCAAAGTATCCTATTCAACGTTCGATGTTGTTGACAGATTAGTGGCACCCATCAGTCAAACTAACCGAAATGAGATGATGACCCATCTGTTGAAAAATCACAAATTTACTTCTGTTGGCACCATAAGATAAAATAAAGCTAAGCTTCCATCTGCGTTTGTAGATACTAGAAATCGAGAAGTCTTTTCTACTAAATTTGGTTTTCAAAAGGACACTACCATACTATCATATATACCGAAGAATAAAAAGTAGTACTGGTTGCCTCTACGCTTCACCACGACGATAAAATAGCTGAAAGAACTGGAGAAGCGAAAAAACCTGAGATAATAGATTTTTATAATTTCACCAAATGCGGAGTAGATGTGGTCGACGAACTATGTGGAAATTATGACATATCACGTAACAGTAGAAGATGGCCACTAACCATTTTTTTTTCAATGATGAACGTCGGGGCTATCAATGCTAGAATGATATATCAAAGCAACACTAAGAATATACAAAAGAGAAGAAAATTCCTTTTAGATTTGGGCTTGCAGCTTGTGCAAAAGCATCTTCTGTCTCGTAAAGATAATGAGAGGTTGCCTAAGCAATTGAAAAATTCAATCAAATCTTCATTGAATGGGAACGAATTAGAACCGAATGAAAGAGAGCCAAAACACCAGAAAACTATTGGAAGATGTGGAATATGCCCCACGGGTAAAAATAGGAAGTGCCAAAAGAAGTGTGCTAAATGTGAAGTTTTTTGTGTCTGGAGCATAGTCTTATTCTATGTCAAAATTGCTATCAATAGAGCACATTGTAAAATTTTTATCTTTCAATATTTCTAGTTCGCGTTTTTCTCTTTGATTGAATCATATATTTTTGTTCATTCATTTGATATTCAGATTCTACTGAATGAATACGTTTTTTTTTATATTCTGAACCGAAAAAATTTATATTTTTTGTTTTCATTAAAACTATGTCGTGAAAATTTTTTTCTCTATTATATTCTGTAGGTGGGTGAATCAAATGCACTTTTTTTTCTGAAAGAATATGGTGTCTGTTAACGCAGTCAATTATCAAATTCCCTAAACAAATTGTGAAAATAATTTTTTCACAAGAAAAACCAAATGGGGTGAATTTCACCCCACAACACCAAACATGTAACATAAGTTCACCACACTAACGCCGTAATGGTGCCGAGTTAATTGGCACAACTGTTCTATACTGACGACGAGTTTCAACGATATCTGTCATCTAGTTCGTGTATAGTGCTTGATTTTGTCAGTTCTCACAAGTGTTTTGCCATTTTTACAATGGATAAAAATATCCTACAAAGAATTTGTCTCAAATTTTGTATTGCAAATGGAATTTCGTGTGTCGAATCGCTGAATATGTTACCGAAGGCTCACGGTGAAACGACTTTATCAAAAACACATGCATATGAGTGGTACAGTGAATTCAATAGCGGCCGAGATGTGGTGGCTCTGGTCGGCCATCAACATCTTCAACTGAAGTTAACATCAATAAAGTGAAGGAAATGGTAATTGAAAATCGACATTTAAGTTTGAGACAGATAAGCGATGAACTTTCTGTGTCTCGCGGATCAATTCGTATCCTTTTAATAATAACAATAATAAGTACTTTACTTCCCACAAGTCAAGCCCAATTACAGGAAATACTATACATATTGGCAAAATTATGAAAATTAACATAAAATCAAAATAGCAATTTCAAGCGCAGCAAGAAGAATACTTAATGATGAAAAAACTAAAAAGTAAATTGCAGAATTTTAGAGTGAACTGTTCAAATACACCCTACTCAAAGAGGAAAATGAATTTCTGAAAAAAATACTAAACAAAAACCATCGAACAACCACCGTATTCACCTAATATAGCTCCAGGCGATTTTTCTCTTTTACTAAAACTCAAATTACCTCTTCGAGATAGAAGACAAAAGTAAATTCGTGGAAGAACTGAAGTCAATTCCGGAAAAAGAGTTTGAAAAATGTTTTGATGATTGGATTATTCGTTGGCGTAAATGTATTATTTCGGAAGGGGCCTCCTTTGAAGGCGACATAATAAATTTGGATGAGAAATAAATTTTTGGTGGTTCATTGACCAATTCCCGGTACTTTTTTGACAGAATGTATTTCTAATTCCATTTGCATCAGCTGTAAATCTTCATAAGTAATTAGATCAGTTCAGTATCATTTAATAACAGCTTTGTTCGCGGATGCAGTTCCGGAACCGTTTTCGTAATGTGCGGCTGCGCAGTTTGGAAAATTGTGTTCGCGAGTGTAGTAGTTCGGGATTTTTAGTTCGTAAATCGTATCGCTTCGTTTCAATACTGGTTCGGACTCGGTTCTAGCAGTCGTTACGTCTGAAAGTTCTGTTCTGATTCACGAACTTCTAAAGAATATAATCGGCTATTTTGACGTATATTTTGTTCAGAAGTTAACATTTGAATTGCTTGAAATATTACGCATAGCGATAATTCATCCCCTATTTATCTATTATGTTTGCGCTCTTCTCATCAAATGATCAAGAGATGATTAAATGTCAAAGAAATTATGACGGTATATTATCTTTAAATAGATACCTAATAGAACACTTCTTCCTCGACGTTAATTTTTATTATCAATTAATTATTTACAATTAGAGTTCCGTGAGCGTAGAAATAAATAGTTTCAGTTTCAAAGCTGGTAAATGATTCAAAAGCCTATGACAGTAGACATAAGATAGGTACTTATTGCAGACTGCAGAGATCGATACAGCATAAAATTCGGTAGTAGCCCCAAATCAACAACAAATCTCGAACGCATTTCGCTTGTGGTGAAACGCTTGAATCCCCATGCGTTCAGTCATGGTTCGAAATTGGTTCGTAATTGCAGCCGCTAACAAAGCTAATACAACTCATGTAATGGTACAATGAACAAATATTACTAACCAGATTCCCTTGTTCTTTCCAAAGCTCTCGAACTCGACTTTGAACAACCAACATCATTACAAGCTTGCATGAAAACCTCATATAATTCAAATTCTTCTAGACCCACAACTACGTGTGAATTTGCCGTGTGGTCGTCAATCGAAGCACTCCTAGATTTTCCAGAAGAAGTCTCCACAAAGGTTATGTTGTATCCTTTTGGATTTCCAAACCATTCTATTTGTTGTAAAGGCTGAAAGACCAAAAAAGATAATTATGAGAAAAGCTCACATATTATTATTATGGGCAATATTTCATGAGCTCATATATATAGTCTAATTTTCGAATTACATACTTCTTTTAATGTATTCAGAACTCAACACGAGACAACCTTTGAAGTTTAGTAATTATAATATACTCACAATCCATCGCACTCTTAACTCTGTTGCGCTTATTGCTCTAACAGTTACATTTTTCGGGGGAAATGCTGGTGGTGCTTGAATTGTTTGAAATTCCTTGGAAGGTTCTGAGGGTTGGGAGTGTCCAACTACATTGTTTGCAATCAGGCGGAGCCTGTACAAGGTGAATGGAACTAATCCGGTCACCGTGATAGATTTGGCATCAGAATCAGAGATTTCGAAAATCACAAACCTGAAAAGGAAAGAAGATTAATTTAAATGAATAGTAAAGTGAAATTATGAATTTTTCTCAAAATTCGCTACAATACGTCAAATGATTGAATTAACTGCAAGAGCAAAGACGAAGGGGTAACTAATAAACTCCTTGAACAGGCAAGCGGGACTAGACAATTCTGGTCTATGGCGAAGACTGTCAATGCCAATTTCTGCAAATCTGCGCTTCCGCCTCTTATTAGAGAAGACGGAAGTATAGCATAATCTCCGAAAGAAAAAGCCGATCTCTTTACTCTCTTGTTCTCCAAGAATTCTGTTCTAGATTTATCTAACTCAATACCACCGAATATTCCACCTACAAATTCTTCCAAGGCAGAAATCAAGTTCAGAGTCCGCACTGTGAGACGGACTTTTGAGCAGCTGAACTGCAAGAAGGCAGTTGGTCTAGACGAAATACCGCCAATCGTCCTGAGAAAGTGTGCTCCCGAACTGGCACCCATTCTTAACCGTCTGTTTCAGATTTCTTATGAAAGCCAGACTTTTCAAAGCAGCTGGTAAATAGCGAGAATTCAACCGATCCCAAAGAAAGGAAAGAAGTCCTTACCCCAAAACTACCGCCCTGTTGCACTTCTTCCCTTTATGTCCAAAGTGATGGAGAAAGTCATAAATGATGAACTCATCAAATATCTTGAATTGCAGGGAATTATTAACGACCGTCAGTATGGTTTTCGCAGGCAAAGATCGTCGCTCATGTTTGTACATCAACGATGGAGAAGCATGGGGAATCTAGAGCTATAGCCCTCGACATCTCTAAAGCCTTCGATAGGGTTTGGCATGCAGCCTTGTTGAATAAACTTGCTGCATATGGGCTTCCCGAAAAATTGCGGGGTTGAATTAGTAGCTTTCTTTCAAATAGATCAATACATACAAGTTGTGGTCGACGGTATAACATCTGATTGTTTCCGGTTGCAACAGGAGTACCTCAGGGATCCAATCTTTCGCCAAACTTGTTTCTGTTGCAGATAAACGATCTTCTGTCATCTACAGAGAACAAGATCTTCGGTTTTGCAGACGATTGTGCCCTGGTTTCGTCTTTCAGTAGTCTGCGGCCGATTACAGCTGCGGAATCTCAGCGTCATAGATGTCAACAAATTAATAACTTAAACCCTGACTTACAGAGAATATCTGAGTGGAGTCAGTTGAACATGGTGAGCTTCAACGCGAGCAAGCAACTACGTTTTCTAGAAAGGTCCCCGCTGGAGAACCTCCTCTAATGATGCAAGGCCAACAAATTGCATCCAAAGATTCGATGCACCTTCTTCGAAAAACAGTCAACTCCGGATTTTGCTGGCATGAACATGTATCAGCAATAGCCACGTCGGCATCAGCTAAACTTTCCGATACTTCACGTCTTCTCAGCTATTGCTTCTATATAAGACGCAGATTCGACCTGCTTTGGAATATTGTTCCCATGTATGGGGATCTGCGCCCAAACATTCGTTGCGGATGTTGGATAGTGTGCAAAAACGGGCTGTGCGCCTCATAGACCACCCGGAGATCACCAGCGATATTTAACCGCTGGCTCCCAGAAGACCAGTTGCTGACCTTTCTCGGTTTTACAGATACTTCCAAGGAAGATGCTTCAAGGAGATGAAAGACCTTGTTCCGGGAAAACTCATGTTTTGCCGCAACATTAGGCTTGCAAGAAGTTCTCATCATATGGCGGTACATTTAACGACCCCTCGAACATCTCTCTATAAGAATTCCTTCATTTACAGCGCTGGTGAGCTGTGGAACTCGCTGCCGTCCAACATCTTCCCAACATCCTACAATTTGGCCCTCTTCAAGAAGCGAGTAAACAGACAACTCAATTCTTCCCAGGCGTCCACTCATGTGATGTACAAGGTTCGCCTTTTCCTGGGAAGCGCGCATAAAAAAAAATTGGACCAGTTAGTCATGGGTTCCTTAGTGAAACTACTGCTCAAGCTGTATTGCTCAATACATTCCAATCAATGGCTGGCTTGGCAGAATCAAACTGATTAAATTTCAATTTGCAGAACATTGTCAAAAACATACATAGCATAATTCGATAGAACATTGTATTTAACGTAACGGTGTAATTATTTTCATTTCAATGAAAGCAATGAAAACATTTGAATTCACATCTAACAGTCACTTTCGTAGAATCTATTCTTAGTTTTCAGAAAGTGAATGTCCATCAGATTAAACTCTTTAGTGAACTGCAGCTTCTGAGCAAATAATCCTCGGTGCTCTTGTAATATTTTACTTGATGAAGTGGACATAGTGTCTAATTTGGAAATGAATTCTGAATATTTGAAAATCTGATTCATGAGTAAAATATGATCTACTCTTGATCGAATTTATTCTTTTCGCATATTCGAATTTATTATTTCCGAATATGTCAAGCATTTCAGCATTGAAGAAATACCCATTTTGAAAAGCAAACAACTGATAACCCCATCCTACAGATAGTTTAAATTTATTAAAAGTGTCTAATAATATCATACAAATGACGAATATCAGCAAAATCGTTTTTTTTTATTTCTACAAACATCCAGTGATTGCATGTGTATTAGGGAGTTAGCTGATTTGATTCAAGGAAATCCATGTGCCTTTCATTAGCAATTTCATAATTATCGACTAGTGAACAACTAAATTGTTAAATTCAAGATGAAACTTACCAAGTAACATTTCTGGTAGTTTGTGCTTCAACAGTCCATTTAGTAATTGAAGAATTGCCATCAAAACCAGGTGTGAACTGAAGCACCACTGAAAATGCTTCTATATTTGATAACGCTAATTTAGTTGGAGGATGAGGTAATACAGGTTCTACTCCTGATTGTATAGTAGCAATCCGAGGAGGACCAACACCGACTTTAGTAGAAGCAGTTACCTGAAAAGATAATGGTATAATGAATAGTGATATCCCTCAATTTACTACCGATTAATTCATACCTCAAATCGATAATGTGTCATTGCTTGCAAATCATTAATGCCAATATTTAAGGTTTCTGCTGACAAGTTCAACATTTTTACAGTTTCAGGTTTGTCCCGAACATGATAGGTGATTTGGTATGAGGTAAGAATGCCATTGGGTTCTTTTGGAGGTGTCCATATAACATTCACAAATCTATCACTAATTTCATCGAACTGTAGAGTTGCTACTTCGTCAGGAACTGAAAGAAGAATCGAGCTTAAGATTTATTTTTGTCCTCAAGCATTATAAATGTAATCTGAAACTGGCTGAATTTAACAAATATATGAAAATTCTTCAACTTAGAAACTCTTGATACTTTGGATGTTATAAAAGTCGAAACTGAAATGGTTTAAAATTATTATTTAAGGATTACCAACCAAATTCAACTGTATCAAACGATATATTTTGTAACAGTCCGATTTCTCGAATTAATCATTTATATCTTTTCAACTCAGTTTTCATAATTTCATTGATAATTCAATCTCATTTCATCAAGTAAATATTCAAACAGTTTGAAATTCGAATTAGGAATCTACAGTAAACGATACCCAATGAAAATTATAGTTATATCCGTAAGGTGTCGCTGCTATTGATCTAGGTTGTTCGCCGGTTAATTGTGAAGTCAGTACTTGAAAGATCGTTTCCTCGTTTCTGTGGGAGAACAGAAAAGAGTAACTCATTCTATGTTTCGTTTCCACTTTATTGTTGTGAAGAAAATAATGTCGTTTTTTTATTAATTTTTTTGAATATCAATAGTTTTTTGATAGAACCGAGTCTATATAAGTTCGGAATTCATTAGATTTTTTTCTCTTGTCCATTTAGAAATCTTCGGAATCATTTGTTATTTTATTGGAGCTGTGTTGTAGCGATTGGAGTGTGAAATTTGCAGAAATTGAAATTAAGTGTTCATAGATTTTTCTGGATAAATTCCAATCGTCTGAGGCGTGTCAGTAGTCGGTAATTTTGCCGGATTTCCTCGACAACCATTTCAATTAGCAAGTGGAGAGATTTCGAATTTTTTTTTGTAAATTAACCTAGATCGATATCTGCTATTCCAAGGATTTTTTTTGTTCACCGTCAAGATATTTGAGTTTTTTAACTTTATGCCAAATCTTGTTATCTTACGTCTGGGGTAACCACGTTTTTGGGGAAAAAGTCTTGCCACCTAGGACAGTCACGTTGCGAACGATATTCAGCCAAACAAGTAACCTGTAAGCTGTACGATACAGGAATACCAGAAAACTGATGTAAAACACCAAATCAAATCATCGTGGGAATTAATCTCATTGATAAAAGCTAAGTGTTTCTCTTAACCATCAAATTCTTTTTTTTCTATTTCATTTAATTGTTGACAGACCTTTATCATTAAATTTCGCTTTGTTGAAGACCTCAGATTATTTTAAATTCAGAATTTGTACTGTGTAATTTGAATTCATCTCATCTGAGACTCATTTTATTGTTAGTGATTAATCTTTTTTAGTTAAGTTATTTTTTTTATAATTTTCTTTGATTAGAGTTAGTAAATTATTAATCAGATACTGTGATTTTGGATATTTATCTTGTAATAAAGCTAGTTGATTGAAGTGATGAGTATTATTCCTAAGGCTATATCTAGGACCTAGGTTCTAGACGAAGATCTCACACACTGAGATTAAAGGACTCTGATCAAGCTAGGCATAGGTATTAATAGGTAGTGTCAATTGTAATTTTCTTCAACTAGCCTTTTTATAATTTAATGTCATTACACGTCATTAGTTAAGTTTCGTAGTTCCAGTAAAATTGAAATATTTCTCCAATTTTAGACAAAATCAGAAACAAAAACATTACAATTTCTATAAACTAATCATTTGTGAAATTAATGATAGAATTAACCATTATGGATATTGTTACAAAAGAATGGAAGTATAAAAAATATACAAATTTTATATGATTCTCCAAGAGAATAATTAGCAGAATAAATGTTCATGAATCCATATTTAATGTAGAGATAACTGCAGGCTTATTGTCAAATACTTTTTTGAAAATTTGAGCAATTTTTTTATATTTTAATAATAGTTAATAGTTGGCTTACCATCTTCTTTTGTTTTAACATAAGCATAATTGCTCATTTCACCATCACCAGGGTCAGTAAAGCAAAGTACTGTGATATTATATTCAGTGAATTTCTTTAAACCGTTCATAATAACAGTCTGCTGAGCATAAGGGTCCACTAAATTCGGATGAACTGTCATCATTTTCTTTTCTATAAACATTCCTCGTTTTGGAATAAATTGCCAAGCTTGAATTTTATACCTGGAATTTATATATTTGATGAAATGTCACTCGAAAAAAAAATTATTATTATTACCCTTGGTTTATTCCATTGATTTTCTGAGGGTCAGGAGGTATCCACCAAATTTGTATACCAGTAGAATTTACAGCTATAACTTTTTCAATATTTGGGGGAGCTTCAGGAACACCTTCTTTCGTTTTGATTTTCACACCTTTTGTGAAAACACCAACACCCTTATTGTTATAGGCAGCTATTTCAACAACATAATCTTTCCACGTTATGAGATCAGGAATGAGGTAATTTCTCTGTGCCTGAAAAAACAAACATTTACGTCTTGTTCATCTACTTTATGTTTTTTCCTTACTTCATTTGTGATGTTTTGGACAGTCCATGGGCTTTTGTTGTAACCATATAATCTATATCTTATTATGTAACCTAAGATTTGTCCATTTCGATGTTCCTCCAAAGGGGGTTGCCACTGTGTGATAATTTCAGAGGAGCTTCTTGCCGATCCAACAAATCCAACGGGGGGTCCAGATGGTGCTACAAACAAATGTTATTGAATTGTCTACATATTATAAGAGGTATCGATATATCATATGACTTTTGCAAATATTAAACTCAATTACCTTCCTGTGGCAACTTGACCATATTGCTTGGATCACTAGGACTTCCTTCACCTACACTGTTGACAGCACTCACCCTAAATTGATAAGAAGCTGCTGCTTTCAAATTTTCAAGCAAAACCCATCTTTGATTTGCCGAAACGTTACTTATTTCGGTTACCCAGTTCATGAGAGGATCTGGTATGGGACCTATAATCGGGGGTACTTATGAAACAAAATAATACTGAAAACGTTCAAAAGCAGCGGAAACTACTTGAAGGTGCTCAAATGAGCATGCATGTTATTCCACATAAAAATACGTCACATTGTTACCTTTCCGACTGGACTATCTGGCAATTTCAGGGCTTGCATAATGCTAGAAATAAATTCATAGAAGCCTTAAAAGTTCTAGACAGATCAGCCAAAATTTTCACTACGAGCAAATCACTGTATAACCCAAAGTAAATAGGAACAAATTAAAGAGTATTAAACGAGGGTCGAAACAGCCATTCAAAATATCAATACATGCAGACTTGGTTAATAAAAAAAAGTTAACGCACCTTGCACTTCAGGTCATACAGAGACAAAAATTTTCATTTACATATTCCCAACACTTAACAATACATGCTCACCAAATGTTTTTGTGTTACATACCCATACTATAGATTCTATTGTCTTTAGAAATTTCACTTAGTATAATAATGTTGAAGGTTCATAATCGAATTAATATTGTACAGTCATACCTAGATTTATCTAATATTCATGAAGTAAAAAGTTTGGAATGAAAAGAAGTTTGTTAGTGCGGTGCCATTCTATCTACATAAAGAAGATTGAAGAATGAGAAAGAAGCATTCATGAAAAACTGTTCAATGGAATAGTTCTTCAAGTATATGTAGACAATTTAATAATTTCTCTTAACAGTACCATCAATATTATTATGGACTGAATTTATAATAGCAAAGTGTAAAAGGTAAGCTGCTATCTCAAAAATTTGAAATATTAAACACCTTCAGAAGATTTAATTAATTTAAATCATTTACTTAAGCCTAAATGTATTATTCAACACCTCATTCTTTCTTTCACTGATGTTTTTCAAGTTATTCATTATTGTTGTATTATCATGTTTGATATTTTGATTTCAGCATTTTCATAAGGAGCATCAGGACCATGAAAAGGTTATCATCAAAATTTCCTAAAGAATGAATTCAAAGTATCTTGACAAATTTTCATTATTTCTAATAGTTTAAAGTTTAAAGTATCTCAATGTACAAGAATCTTGGGATTCCAAAAATGACATCAGATTAACTGACCACAAATGGTTATACCGGAAATAGGAACAAACTTTGTTATTTGTTATTTTTAGATAAGATACTCTATATATTTATATATATTTCATACTTTTATTTGCAGAATGGATGCCCTAATTAATAATTTCTAGTTTGATATTTTGATATTGAAGACCCTTGGATAGTATACATATTTTTTATATATATATATATATATATATATATATATATATATATATATATATATATATATATATATATATATATATATATATATATATATATATATATATATATATATATATTTGTATTTTCCCTAAATCTGTGTGTAATTACATGAAAAGAATACTGTACTCAAAAACGCCCCTGAGCTAGTTAGTAACTACATAGCAAGCTGTTGACAATGGCATAAGTCAGAGTTTTGATTTCATTTCATTAACTGAACAGGACCATGATCAGTCAACTGAATTTTGTAAAACTAACCAGAATAGATGTGTAAGAAATCCAACTTTCGTCAGAAAAATTGTGTTTCCTGAAGAAGTAATATTTTGTTTTAGTTTTATGGAGTTGGTATATATTATCATCATCAGTTAATTTGAAGTTATTTTAGGAATCCTTGAACCCTTTACAATTGGTTACTCAATATGATCAAATAATAAAGAAAAATATAAAGAATTCCTAACGGGTTCCATCTTTTGTTACCAACATTGTATAGGATAAAATATGTTAACAGTATTTTGAGGAGCATGTCCTAAGTTAACTCAATGTGACTGATTCAGATGTGTTGAATATATCACGATTTTTCGAGCGTCTAGTGGATAGGGATAACCTTTTAGTTAGGTCATGATTGTGAACTCTTCAGTGGTTTACCTTGTTTCCTTTATTATTGTCGTATATATTTTTCCAATCGCAATTTCATTTTACCGCAACACGTTGATTGTTCTTGGAAAATCCTACAAAAACAATCTGCTGTCTATGAAATATAAGTCATTATGATAAAACATTAGCATAACATATGTATTGGTTCTATAAAATAAATTAGACAACGTAGGTATGCAACACAAAAACAGAACCCATTTGTTCATCAGTTAACTTACCGAATTCTGGCACTTCTCTCCTTTGAATTATATACTGTTTGATGAGACTGTTACCGTCAAATCCTGGAGTCCAACTAACATTTACCACCCGCTTCATCTGGAAATCTAAACGTTCCGCCTTGACGTTGTTAGGTGGAAAAGGCAATTCTACAACTCGTAGACTACCCGAGCGAGTGTCGTTTCCACCGGCGGAGCTTACGCTGCAAGTGTATTCTCCGACGTCAGCTGCTCTCACTGCTTGAATTTCCAGCGTGCCATCTTCGAGAACATTTACTCGAGAAGAGGTTGTAGGGTTGATCAATCTGACAATAAATAGTTAATTTTAAATAGGAAAAGTAATTTAAATCGGAAATATTACGATATCTTAGAGAATTCGTTACTCAGACCAAGACCACATTGTCGTTTTTTTCCACGCTGAATTTGCATCAACCGTGAGGTGTATATTGTCACACTGGCGCGTTATCGCGCACATGAAAACACACAAAACGCGAAGCGGCAACACCAATCATTTCTAGAGTTCGTATGTCACTTCGTCGATTTGGAAAGTAAAGTTGATTATGAATAGAATTTTAACAAATTATCAACATTTTTATAATAATATTTTTCACAAGAGAAAAAAAATGTAAATAAAAAAGATTCGATTGGCACAAGTTTTCTTAGCAACATTATTCTTGATTAAAAAAATTTATGTGTTTAAAAAGACAATACTTTATACATATACACAGATTTAAGTTAATTGAGCTTCCTGTTTTCCTTCCGTACCAAGTTATTTTGAATCCATTGAAAGTTTACTTAGTTTTTTGCTTACCTATTGTCATGAAACCAAAGCAATCGATATGGAACAGCAGGATCTTTTGAAACTTTACATTGTAGAGTAGCAGTATGGCCGAGAAGAACACTCGTATCAACTGGTGGTTGAATTATCTGTGTTCTGACTGTAATTGAGAAAATTATCAGAAATTAAATTCAATACGCTATCGGCATTAGTAACATAAGATTCAAAGAATTTGGATTTATTTTTAATTAATGATATTGTTGATGGATTTATTTAATGGCAATTCATTTTGATATAAATAAAATGAAAATATTTTGTCTGATTGCCACAATGTTTATACTCAATACAGACGACCGGGTTCAACAGTTACGTCATTTTCTAGTATCTAGAACTACTAGTTATGAGAAAGAATATGCTATCCATACCAATTTCAATGTTGAGTAGTGCGTAGTGATTCAATTCGAGTTGACTATTGAGAGTGATTAATTCTGGATTTTTACAAAGTTTGTTGATTTCCAACTTTCCAACAGATTCATTGTCATCTCTGTTTTGTATTTGTGAAGAATTTTTAAATGTTATTAGGTGGTTTGTAGATTTAATTTGTTCAAAAAATGCGGATCTGTTATCTGGGGGAAGATGTTCTTCGATTGTAGATTAAAAATTTCGATCAATAAGTTGGTCTTTCATTACCTACAATTCGATATATTAGTTTTTTGTTTAGCATTGAATAGTAATTTGAATATTTTGGGTTCTTATCAGAGAGGGGGGCCAATGTAAGTTCTAGTTTTTCTATAATGGAATAGAGTAATTGAGATTGTTTTTGTTGTTTGCGTTTAATAATCGTGTTTATGGGGAGACTGAATTATTATTTGATGCAACTTTCTTAATCACATTGATTTCTGTATCAAAGTCTATTATGGATAGGGAATGAAAACGCCGTATCAATCATTGAATTATAAGCGGCTAATTTATATGTACAGGAAATTTAATAAATTGTTGAGTTCAATTTCAGCAGTTAAAGTTATTTTCTTATGCATTTTGTTTCCAAAAAAACTGGTCTATTTGTCTGTTTGTCTTGTAAGTTCACAAGGATATCATGAACGCATCTGTACCAAAAAATTATTTGTTTTTGTGCTAACTTATTTTTCTTGTAGATTTTTGCAGATTGTTTATAAAAATATCTGCAAATAAGGGGTTGAGAGGGAATCCTATGGGGAGCCCTGAGTTGGGATCATATGGGGAGTCCTGAGTTTTGTTTGAAAAATTTTGATTCAAATTCGAGATAATTTTGTTGCAAACAGGTCTCTAAAAGATAACAATATTCATCCAAAATGTGCGGTGAAGTAATTTTGGTTAAATATTCCTTTCATTAGAGGCGGACATTCATCTGTTGGAATCTTTGGGTACATAATATTTATATCCAAAGAGGCAAATTTAAAATTAAAAGTGTTGAAAGTTTATCTATCAGGTCTACAAAGTTCAAAATTGTATATTGCGGACGAAAGTTGGTGGGTTCTTTAAATTTGTGATTCACGAAGTTAGCGAATTTACCTACAGGTGTGTTTATTATGATACAACTGGCTTGGCGGGAGTTTCCTCTTTGTGTAGTTTGATCAAACCGTATATTTTTGGAGCTTGAGGGTTCATTGGAATTATCTAGCACATTAAGAATGAGACAAGAAGAAACTTATTCCAATGAACCCTCAAGAAAATTCAAAAAAATATTTCTGGTACACACCACATTAACTTGAAGTTAGTTTTAGATCATGTTATACGGAAAAATAAATTTAAGAAACCAAACAATTCAGAATTATTTCAGTTCATCCTAAAAGTTATATTCTTCGTGAGTATGACCTTTCATAACAATGGTTTCTAATTGTCAATTGGACGGCGCTTTTTTGTGAATCCAGGTACGAATCTAGCTAACGATTGAGTTTCTGTTTTATAGGTGTGATATCTATTTGAATCAAATTGTTTTTGATACATAATCGCTAGGTGAAGTGTATGTAATAAAGCAAAAAGAATTTTTTCATTTAATAGAAACAACAGATGGCCCACTGTTTATATACAGGTTAGCTTGAGGAATACTTGAAATAAATTGGTAAGCTTATTATTTCTGGTAGATATATCACTCTATTCAATTAAATTTTAAAGATTTCTCACCTAAAACTGACAAATGCGCTGAGCCTTTCACACTTCCTGCCTCGTTACTCCTTATACAGGTATATGACCCAGCATCTGTTTCCTTGACAGCTACTATCAATAGATCACCAGATTCTAATATTTGAACTCTAGAAGAAGGTTCCATTACGTTATTATCTGGAAAAGAAGAGAGTTAATTCAAGGGAAACGTTTCAGTTTCTTTCATTTCCTTACTATTATACAACCATGTGATGTTAGGCGTAGGAGCACCAACTGCACGACAATTTAAATTTGCATCTTTACCATCCAATATGGTAACATTTTGCGGAGGATCTTCCATTACGGGAATAGATGCTAAAACAGACATTTTCAATATTCATATATTTGTTAATGAGTATTAAAATGATATTTTCTAATTTAAGGTAGCTATCAGAAAACAACGAACCCAAAGGATAAAAAGCAATTTTCTAGATTCCTCTAGAATACTAGAATATATAATTAAAAATCTACATATTTTACATATACCTAAGAAAACTGAATCAAGTGTATAACGTAACAGCAAATTAATTTATTTTTCAAATTCCTCAAAAATATTGGCAGAAAGGAAGGTTTATCAATGCTTAATATATCAATAACTACTAGTTTCTAGGTTTTATCCCTTAATGTTGGACAGGAATTAATTTTTTGTTGCACCCTTAGAAATAATCAGAAAAAACAACAGGAATTGTGAATAAACAATCTGTTGAACAGTGGAAATAATAATCAGTTCATGTGTACAAATGTGATAAACTTAAATACTCAATGTTTAACAAACAAGCTGGACATAGTCAACTATTTCTTGCGAGGCGAAGAATGCAAAATTGTTTGCATTACAGAACACTGGTTCACGAATAATATTTCAAATAAATTAATACTGAAAGACTACAAATTAGTCAGTTGCTTCGCTAGAAAGAGTGGTACATGGCGGCGTGACACTGTTGGTGGCGAGTGATGATATTGTTTTTGAGGCTATGAGGGCTGTTGAGGAACTGTCCATAGAGAGTCCTGTGGAAATGTGTGCGATGAAACTTCCGCAATGCAAAATACAGATTGTTGGAGTTTATATACCACCAAATGGTAACATACAATGATTTTTAAATCAAATGGATCAGGCGTTAACCTGTGTTAAGGAGTCATCAAACAGCTTAATAGTGTCCGGTGATTTTAATGTTAACATCATCAATGGGGTCATATGGCTTGCATAACATATTTGCAGAGCCTTCAAGAACCGCATCGGGATCGCTTGCATGCATCGACAATGCGTTTTCGAATATTAAACCAGACTGTTACCAAAAAGCCACAATAAATCCTCACATGTCTGATCATCTGGCGCAGAGGGTAAGCTCCGCTTACTCCGGGCCCCTGAGAGAAAAAAGGGGATTTGGGTGAGACATATAAATGACGTTAATACCTGCCGCTTTATCTAGCGTCTAGAAAAGATGGATTGGAGGCTCTTAAAGCATGATGATGCACAAGGTTCCATGACATTGTTGAGCTGCTACAATGAATGTATCCCCAAAAAACAAAATAAATCAAACCCCATAAAAGGCAAAAAGAAGATGAGCAGCGTTCAGATTGCAGAAACTCGGAGTAAATTAGATGCAGCTCATACCATCTATAGAGTGAGGAAGGACGAAACCTCAAAACAGATATACACACTTCTTAGGGCCTAGTTGAAGTGCACAATTGAAAATCATCTTAAAACTGAACATATCAGGCAGATAACAAATACCCCCAATAAAGCAAGGCAATTTGGAATATCATAAATTCAAATGTCAGGGAGAACCAGGTTAACCAAGAAAAAAACTACATATCTGCGGATGCACTAAACCAGCATTTTGCTACACAGTAAGCACCTTACGGCTTGACTCCTTTCGGTGCCTCCTCGGAATCCATTAATTTTGCACGAAAATCTGCCATTAGTGGTCCAACTACAATGGCTTTATATGATACTACTCCACTTCTTGAGGAGTAGGTTAGCTCCTCAAGAAGTGGAGTCGGCTACAGGAGACTAAAAAGTAAGGCATCGATGGATATTTATGAGTTGAATGTAGTGCTGTTAAAAAAATCGGATACGCTATTGCTGAGCCTCTATGCTTTTTGATAAACAGATGCTTCGAACAGGGGGTGTTTCCGGAGAAGCTGAAGATGGCTAGAGTAATACCAGTTCATAAAAAGGGAGACACGACAGACTTAAATAACTATAGACCTGTCTCTGTGCTGCCTGTCGTTTCCAAAGTGCAGGAGACTCTCTTCAGGGATAGAATTATATCTTACCTGGAAACCACATTTATTATAAGTGATTGCCAACATGGATTTCTGAGTGGAAGGTTTACAGTTACCACTATGGCCCGCAGAGTTGAATATCTGATGGAGGTTCTTGATAACGAGGAGAAAGTGGAAGTCGACTGTTGTGATTTCAGCAAGGCCTTTGACCTCATGCTGGGGAAGACGCTAACAATGAAGATGGAGTACCACGGAATCAGAGGAAGAGCACTGGGAGTTGTGGAGTACTACCTGCGGAACCGATACCAGGTGGTGGAAACTGGGGTTCCGCAGGGTTCAATTCTCGGTCCTCTCCCCTTTGTGTTATATATGAATGACCTCCCCGCCTGAGTTACATCTAAAAGTACCTGCATTTACGCAGATGATACGACCTTCATAAATAAAGTTGGCACCAGGCGGGAGGCTGAAAGGTGGTTTGTAGCAAATGGACTATGTCTAAACTTAGCTAAGACGCAAAATCTAGACCTGGGCGCAGATGGGAGCACAGGTGATTAAATAATAAAGATATTGGGCTTCTTTATGGAGGGGTCGCTTACCTAAGAGGCACATGTGGAAGATATAGTGAGAAAGCTCGCCTCTGCAATCTACTCCATTCGACGAATTCGAGACATTGTAGGCAAGGATGCGGCGCTCATGACATACCACGCTCATTTCCATAGTGTGGCGACTTACGGAATATTGCTGTGGGGTTCATCATGCGTCGCCCACAGAATATTCCTTCAGCAAAAAAGGGCAAATAGGGCGCTGGTGGGGGTGCCACACATTCACAGCTGTAGGGCAGTCTTCAGGACGTATGAGATACTCACCATACACTCAACCTTCATACTTCATGCTCTAAGCTAAATACATTTGCACAAGCATGAGTATAAAGAAGTTGACTGATACTCTCGTGAGGAAAATGTAAATACTTATTGAACATAAATATTTGACGATCAATCTATTGTGACTGAAATGCAATCTCAAAGTTGGTCTAATGAAAAAACATTGTAAAAACATGATTGGATAAAAAGTATAATATTCAAAGAATAGAGCTTCACAATAAATGAGTGAGATGACGCCTAACAATAAACTCTTTAGGTATATTAGTTACCCAATGTAACCTTTTTTTTTTTAGAATTTGATTCAGCATTGATAATCCCATCCTGATTCATTTAATTTGTTTGTCTGAAAGTGATGCATGCAAAAAAATCAATGTTGACATGATGAAACTGAATTTTTTTTGTTTGGAAAAAAAGGGATATGACTCACACTCAATTGACAATAAACTTTGAAATTTCCAAATGACAAGATGTAATTTGAATATCCAAACAAAAATTTATAGTCAGTATTACCGAAGTCATTACAACATTGATGTGGCTGACCAAAACTATATAACGCATAGATCATCACTACTTTTCTGTGAAAGCTACAAGAAATAACCAACAAACATATTTTTTAAAATAATATCTTGCTTCAATTAACCCATTCTGCAAAAGTGATTTTCAAAACCATTTGTGTAACACTCTGAATAACACCAATAACACTACATCTACCTGTGCACACATGAATTTGAATACATAAATGAGTATATCCATTTCTACAAGAACTCAACCAACTCCTTACATGGTGAGAGAAAAATGAATTTGTTTCTTCGGTCACTCCTCAATCTTACAACGTTAGCTGCCAGACTTCTTTTCCTTCGCAATTCTAGGAGATGACAAAATATGTTTCGCTCAATTTATTTATATATATTTGCAAAATTTGAGATAAGTTACTCATTTCTCAAAAATTAAATGGAAAAGAGATATAGCTATTCTGTAAGAGGAAAATAATCAAAACCCTCTTTTTCAAATTTATATCATTTACGCATTTGTGCTTTTACCAAATAATTCAATTCCAGAAACTGATCGCCAGAAATTTTTTCCTAATCTTAAGAATGATTTGAAGAATCAAAACGTTTTCCAGGTTCATTTAATTCCAGGTCCTATTTCAGTACGTCGCCTGAATTTTGAAAAGTTAATTTGGTTATAACTTTGAGACGTCTTTTAGTTTAGAGAGGTTTACAATTTGATCTTCAATATACTTTGTCCTTTGAAGTTCGTAAAACAAGTATTACATCGTAAAGGTTATCTATCCATCTTGTTTCCTAAAAGCTTTTCTACAATGTATTTTAGGTTTCCAGGGTTTTTAGAAGTCTTGAAGTTTCCCTATGGAAACCCTAAGAAGGTTGTGTAGACTATCCTTAAAGCCGATATAGACTGGGGAAAGCAAAGACTTGCGCCGTACACAAGGAATAAGCAAGAAGAGTTTGAATTTCGAATAGGCCAGGATTGTCTAAATTACACTTAATTCAATCTTATTATTTTCGATTTAATTTGATTATTTCATGAAATCACAGTAGTTGATAAATACTTTAGGATTGTTTAATATTGTAATAATTTAAAATTTACTATCCTCATTCTATATACCTATTTCGGCGATAACATATACAGTATATAAAAAATGGCAGGCTAATAGATGATATCAGAAAGATCATGTTGGCAGGAAAGAAAAAGAAAAGAGAAACAAAATACTAAACCTTAATCAATTGAGTACTCGATTATCATCAAAAGATAATAAAATACATTTCACATGATATCTGAGTAATAAAATGCCAATGCATTTATGAGACAATTTTTCGAAGTGTTCTGTGACCTAATTTACATATTCCACACTAAATGGTTTAAATTTAGAAAGATTGCATCTCAAAGAAGATTAATCTTCAGGATACTCACTTTTAACTCTCAGCCAAGTAGACAGAGAGGTCTCCCCAGCCGGATTTGTTGCGAAACATTGATACATTCCGTTATCACTTATTTTGAGCTTCTTAATTAGTAGAGAATTATCTTCCTGAAGAACAAATCTGTGAAAAAAATTAATATAAAGGGCTGCTATAACAAATCTGTTCATAGTAAAATGAATATCACATTACCTGTTACTGTTTAAATCCACAGCAATGCTGTTCATGAACCAAGAGACATTAGGTTTTGGAATGCCAACAACGTCGCAAGACAGAGTGACAGGCGTGCCATATTCTGCTAGAGTTTCGGCCTTGAGGATGCTTACAGATCTCGGTTTTTCTAGCACCGAAATGTAAGCAAATGCAGATACGGTGGGATATCCTCCAGATCTCATGCTGACTCTACATTCATATTGACCACTATGAGTGGTATTCACTGATACCAGAGTTAAACTGCGATTCCAAGGATCATTCAAAGAATAGGTGATCACAGTGTCATCGATGAGGATCCCATCTTTGTACCTATTAAAGAAAAAATCAGTAAGTTTTCAATGAGTAGGTTCGCTTTATGATTTTTTGAGTTCAAAATCATAGTTGCTGATATTAATCATTCATTTTTTTCTGGAATATCAATGAAAAATGCTTTCTTGATGGCAGGTAGAAAATAATAAAATGATTAGGGAATATTTACTGTCCAAAACCCATAATGACAGAAAATTTTTGATTAGGTACCAGCATCATAATGACTAAATCATTATATCATGCTTCATTGAGAGATGGTAATAGTTAAATCATTTCCATTGAATATTTTGGTTTCTTGGTAGTGTACTTTTTCTTTATTGAAATTTAAAAGAAAAATCCTTCAATGATTTTTCAAAATTTAATTATTGAACCCAAGAGGATAGTACAATTTATTATAGCAGCTAAATATAAAGCTGCAGCCGGGTTGCAAAGAAAGTTATAGAGTAATTTGTATATTGTTCAATTGTTTATTCAATAACTGAGCTTTTGCAGGCATAGTGATTCTCTCATATCGTATTTAGAATTACTTGGAAGCACAATAATTCCATATCAAATATTTATTGAATAAATATGTTTTATTAATATGTAGATATTATTGCAACGTGAATAGCATACGGTGTTCAAGAACTCTTCGGAGTAGATTCAAATTAGATGATGTCAATATATGAAATAAAGGTATGAATGATATAAATGTTGATTCAAATTCAACAATATATAAAATATCAATAGAAATATTGCTTATATTATGCAAACTCCATACTCGAATGAAAGGAAAATAAAATGATAGTATTTATTATTTTGTATGTTGATAAATAATCATAGCAAGATGTTAATTGATGAGCAAAGCTACTAACCACAATGTTTCCAGCTGATGCAGTGGTCTAGCATTAGCTATACAGTCCAAGCTTGTTTGAGCTGTCCCTCGAACGATTTCCATATCGTCTGGTCCGACTATTATTTTAGGTTCTATTTCTTTGGTAGAGTCACTCTCAATCACATTTAATTTAATTAAGGGACTGTTGTATTGATTACCTTCTTGAGTGTTATATGCAACGGCCCTGAAAGAAATATATCTTCATAACTAATCTGCATGAAATGTTAATATGTAGCTTACAAGAACTTGTTAATTATATAAATTTTATCGTAAAATGAATAATAAAATATAATTGTATATAAAAATTTCACAGAAAGAAATTAAAATTTATTTTTTTTCAAAACGTATTAATTCAATGCTTTAAATTAACAGAAAAAATCTTCTTCATACAAAATTTCATGGTGAAAATATGAAGTTTTCTCGGTAAAGATATGGAATACAAATTGTAGAAATTAGCTTAATTATTTTTGGTATCAACACTTAAATCAGCAAAAATTCGTTAACGAAGTTAGCAATAAAAGCTTTGAAAGTTATTTAGTCAAATTTAAATGGTTTCAATTGGTTTACCTACCTATAAGTTCTTTGGTCATTTTTTCAGTAGATAAAATAATGAGTTGATTAGTTTTCGATTTGGCATATTTTTGAACGTAGGGTAGACCATCCTTTTCCATTTGCCACGTCACGACCGGTGGAGGGGTAGATTCTATTTCCGGCAAGTCTAAAATGGCAAATTCACCCTCTTCCACTGTTACTGTTTTTTCTTCTTTGCTTTTAAAATTATTCATATCTGAAAGAGGTGATAATAGATGAGGTGATCAAATTTCTGAATCTATTCAGCATAATCTCATTTTGACATTCTTAAGAATTGATTAGTTTTTCCATACTACTATATCAATAATGATGCTGATTTTAAAAATATATCGGGGAATGAAATTAGATTATGCTCACAACTAATCGAATGAAAACTCTAGATTTAATATTTCATTTCCTCGGGAGGTGCATATGAAACATGGACAAACCTATAACAATCATTTGAAAACAAAATACTGAAAATAATCAGCCAAAAAATACTTTTATACATGATAGACCAAAGAGCATTGGAAAACTATGAATAGTAAAAATTACCTATACTGAATTAAAGATGCAATATGAAGAACATCAAGAATAAAGTTCTTTATTAAAACACAAATTGAAATTTTTACTGTTTTTACTACCAACAAATAAATTAAATTAATAGCTAAGTGTTTCGGTTTCAAGCTCTCGTTCTTTGACAGTATAGAAACCAAGTACAAAGTGACTTAAAATAATTATTATAATTATAATTTGAATACGTCGAAAATTTGGAATTTACATAGATAAGCCTAGTCGTTCATTATCTGCAAGTTGTCATTGAAGAGTGACATCAAAATTTTCACTGATTCAGATAATTGACTTTACTACCATTTGGAGCAACGTGTAGAACTTTTAATTTATCATTACTAGTGGCAATTTTAGATGCAGTAGTTAGCTAATCTTGAATCTTATTTATTTTTAAGATTGATGTTCTAAATATCCAATTTTCAAGGAACGACCAGTTTGACGTATGTAGAAATTATTGCATTATGGACAAGATAACATATAAACTCTTGATTCATTTAAATTCTCTATGGGCTTTTAAGCATCACATACGAGCGATGACAATTTATTTTGATGTCTGTGTAATGTATCTGTATTCTGTTATACACCACCTATCACTTTTTCAATTCTATGTTACGCCTATGATTTGCCATAGGAATTAATCAAAGAATAAATCTACATTATCACTTCGGACTTGGACCACCTGTCTACTATGTAATGAAAAGGAATCTTTCTTTCATTGAATTTGTCCGGATTATCATATTGGCATAACATGTGAAATCGAGCCAATCACAATATTTTAATGGTCACTTCTTAGAATAAGAGAAACATAAAATCCAGAACTAAAAAACTAGAGAATTCTTGTCAACTCAATCATGAATTATTTGTCACCTGTTGACCCCACACTTTGCGAGAACCATATGTATTCCAACAGATACTTTGTCCAGGTCAATTCAGTCAGTGGTATATATAGGTAACATTTACAAAGAAGAAAGATTCACTCAGACTCAATCATTCAGTTCTCATTCTTTCAACATTCATTCTACAGCCAAGTTCAGTTCTTGATTCTTCCTCAAATCTAACTATCTACTAAGTCTCTATATTATTCTGTCACTTTGTAGTTATACACGAAATTTCACGTTTATAAAATATTCTAATTTATGAAAAACTATACTTAAATTAAAAGTGTTGTGTAGTTAACCCGACCCATTTTACATCTGAATACGATTTTAGTTTTAAAATTGAAAAGGCTATTTGCGACATTTTCACTTATCTGTCCTACATATGTTAAAGGGATGATTTTTTCGGATTTCTGAGTACTTATAATTGGTTTTATTGGGATAATAGCTTTATGTAATTGTTTTCATTTCATTATTTCGTCAATTAAGCCACGATTGTGTGAGCTATAGTTTTAATGTTACCTTTATCAATAGAAAATATTGAAGAAATTGAAATCATCAAAACTATAGCTCACAGCAACGTTCTAATTGTAGCTTAATTGTACTTAATTTTCATAGTGTCCGACGATGGAAGACAGTTCGAAGTCTATTAATTTAATTTATTTCTTAAAACATAGTGAAAAAATTCCATTTGTGTTTTAATCATGCTTAATTACCAAATAATAACGGCTTAATGGCTTAATCCAGTGTCTTAAAACTGATTTTTATTATTATTCATCACCAAAATAAATAAGATTGTTGTAATGTAAGTAATGAGAGCATTATATCAAATCTATAAATGTATTTAAGTATTTGATTAACCACTTTATGATCTCTATGAGTTGATTATCAATAAGGTGTGTGCTAAAACTAAAGGAAAGCATAATACAAAATACATGCATGTTATCAAACACTATTAACAAAGTTGAAAATTAAAATTTTTAAGGAACATATGTATTTGTATTTAATGAATATGGTATTCGGGATTAGTTTAAAGTTTATAAGAAACATATTTTGCGAGATATTCTTGAATTATGTGTATCAATGACTTAATGAGAACCAGGCTAGAGTGAAGAAAATCTTTATAATCTATGCAAGCACATATTCAACATTCACTATGCACTGTAAATGAATAAAAATGCACAGCCGGATTCAAACCTTCTATAAGATTATACCTAATTTTTGGAGTGATATTTTTATATTCAAATCAGTTTTACATTATTTTATTTTTCTAATGTTTATGGGTCTCGTCTCAATCACCTAATCCTTCAAATATACAGTCAAGAGGAGTTGTCCAGGTATACTCGAGATTCGGAAGATGTGGTGATGAAATGTTTAGTGGGACCTTTTTCAGATATGACTTAGCTATGAAATATGAGTCTATTCAACATATTTTAATAGTGTCGGTTTGAAAATAGATTAATAACCAACAGTAGACCCTCCAAGTTTTCTGAGAAATGTATGACTTCATTACCTAATACTAATAATTCATAATTATATGAATTATTACTACCGGGTGGGGCATAATGATGCACTAAATAAATTGAACACTGAAATATTCAAAATCAAAATGTTGTGAAAACTTGAAAAGGCTACTTTCCTAGTTTTTGTTTTGCAAAAATTATGAGGACTGTTATGTTCCTCGTGCGTCGTTTTATGGATTATCGACCCTCACTTAAGATAATTCAAAAACGCATGCCTTCCTATATTAATCATTTTTATCTCGAAAACGGTTCCAATTTCGAAAATAATTTTATCAAATTTTCACTATTTATTATTTAGGTACACGATGAATTGTGAATATTACTTCATTTTCAGGTGTTTATAATACATTACAGTTTCGGTATTTATACAGGGTGGGGCGTAATGGAAAGGCGTTTTTGAAATGAGAATAACTCAGCTGTTCAAGGTAGAATATTTTTAATTACGTAAGATGAAAGCTCAAATGTCACCATTTATTGTAGAAAAAGTGAAAAGAATCATGTTTTGAAAATTACATCAGGCATCATCATGTTTCGCAATGCATTGCTGTAGTCGATTCTCAAAGTTCTGCATCACCCGCTCTGAAATCGGTGTCGATTGCCCTAACTTCTCTTGCGATGGCTTCTTTCAACTCTTGCAGATTTCGAGGCTTATCAACGTAGATCTTAACCTATAGGTTTCCCCACAAAAATAATCATAAACAATGAGATCCGGAGAACGAGGGGGCCACGGCACGTCACCAAAACGAGAGATTACATGACTAGGAACAATGCAACGCCCAATTTCCATTGAGGTTCTGGCTGTATGTGCCGTGGCACCATCCTTTTCTTCGGTTCATTCTTCATCGACGCAATTCTGGGATAAAAACAGAACTTCAGCATGAAAACATATAGCTCAGCATTTACAGTTACGGTTGCCCTTCTCACATCCTCGAAAATATACGGTCCAATCAGCCCAAGACAGTGACTTTCTCAATTTGAAGGGGAGATTGATTCAGTTCGCGGGGGTTTTCTGCTGCCCAATATCGGCAGTTCTGTTTATTAGCCGAACCGTTCAAATGAAAATGAGCCTCATTACTTATCATTATCACTGGTTCATTTTCATCAGCGATAATCATTTGCATTCTCTCGGAAAACTGCTGACGTTTTGCAAAATCTCCTTCATTCAGGTGCTGGACAACCATGAGCTTATAGTTCGACTACTCATTTGGAGTGCTACAGCTCGTTTTCGGACGGAGCGCCCTAGGCTTTGAATTACAGCTTGTCTCACTCTTTCCACAGAAGCAGCCGTCCTTACACTTCAGGGACAACCTTGAGAATTTATTGTTGATGCAGTCGTTCTGAAATTCTGTACCCATCGCACGATTGTGTCACGTTTCGGAACCGAAGCGTTACGGCCAATGTCGAAGCGCTGGCGAAAGGGCCGCTGCACGACAATGACAGACTCTGCCGATACTAAATAACCTTCAACTGCGAACGCACGGTGCTTTCTTTCCAGAGACCATTGTGAACTAAATGGTAGTTCCTCCTGAGTCAAATGACTTCAGCCGCTCCCCTTTACTCACTCACCGTTACGTGTACTACCCGTTCCAAAAAAGCCCATCCATTATGCGTCACCCTGTATAAGGTATTATAATGATATGAATTATCAATATTAGGTGATGAGGAATGAAAGAACGAGTCATTGGATATGTTTTTATGATTGATATATACGAAAAGTTAAAGCAAAATAAAAATACCGATAATTTTGGGTAGTACTGGTTGAACAAATGAAACGATCTGTAAGAAATATGGAATTCCATAAATATCTCGATAATTTTGAATTATTTTTCAATGAAGTTGAGTATTTCATTGTGAAAAAGTTTGAAGATTTAAGAAAGGATATCAGTTCTGATGTTTAAAATTATTAGAGCACACTTTTAATTTTGTTAGCCAAACTACTCGCCTACATGACGGCCGTCTTTAAGCTGTGTGGAAAGTTGTTAGCTTAGACGCTTTTCAAAGGTGATCAATTAAAACAATTAAGTTCTAAGCTACGGTGTAGAATAGGGAATCTAGACAAACCACTAGTAGTGCCTTATATTCTTTGATACTTTTCAAGAAATTTCGTTATACGACATATTTCACTTCGAAAAAATATCTTTATTCCACTAACAATATTATTTAATGTATTTAACTATGTTCTTCTGAATAAATCCTTAGTCATAAGTTTTTAGAACATATATTTAATGTAATAATAAAGTCGTAAGGCCTTTTTCGGGAGTGATCCTTGGGGATGACGGTAGTTTGAACCGGGAGGAGAAGAATGGGCGCGGCAAGCGAGCGAGGGCCAAGGCCTCTGGAGTATTTCATTCCTATAGGGAAGGTTCGAAGGAAGGTCCGTACCAAATTTTGAGCTCCTAGCTCGAACGACGGAGCACTGTGGATCTTTCGAAGAATTTCGCTGAAACGTCGCCGAAAGCGAACGGAAAGTCGAAGCAGAGAGGTTTCTTCGGAATCGGAAACTTCGGTCTTTCGGAACACGATCGGAAAGATATATCGAGCGAAAATTCGGAGAAAAGTCCCGAGAAAGCTAAAATGAAAAGGGTCTCTGATTTTTCGCGAATGAAGGGGATAATTTCATCGTACTTTTATGTCCATACAAATTTTTCTATGGCGTTCGATCGTTTCGAAATCCGAACAAGGACGAAGCCTCGAGTTTCGCATGTTGCGCCGCGATATTTTAGTCCACGTAAAACCTGGGGAAAACGGGAAAATCTTCGATCCAACGAAGGGTTATCGGCGGACTTTTGCAAAATTTCTCTGTATTTTAATTATTCCAAGAATATCTGATGGCCAGAAATCCATTTTTTCTTTAGTCCGTCCTACTTTTACGAGGCTAGCGGGAGAAAGGATTCAGGAATCGAACGCTTCTTACATATCTCGAGATCGGGTCCGTGAAGGGAAATCGCCACTCTACGACTTAATTTTCGAATTTGGGATGTTTCGGATCTAGATTTTCGAGGAAACACGGGGTTAGCGACCTCTCCTATCGCCCCTACGACCGCTATTTAAGCTCAGAAGGCAGTCTGCCTAATAAATGTGCCGAAGTCGATGTGGCCGGTACAGCTTTTGAGTTCCTCGGTGTTAGTATTCCGTAAGCCAGTTTTACCAACATGTAGAATATAATCCTCTCTCTGTTCTGAATGAAAACAGTGAGATGGAAATAGCCAGTAACTGTTAGTCTTATATAAGTCGGATGAAGTTATCGAAAAAATTGAAAGATTTCTGAAATATGTTTCAAATACATAATTCACAAAACCTATTTTAAATAGTTACTTACAAGCTATAGTTACTCTTTGTTCTTCGCTTAAAATAGAACCTATTCTGTTGGCAGCAATACAACGGTAGCTGCCTTCGTCTGATCTTTTTGAAGATATTATTTTGTAGAATGGATCCGTTGAGAAATCTGAGATCATGGCTCCATCCTTCAACCATCGGAATTGGGGTGGGGGATTTCCTGTAAAAGAAGGAAAGTTCGGTTAGAAGCATGAAAATATAAAATAGAATGTTAACTATAATTCTCCTAGAAATCCTTCTGGAATAACTATTCTATAGCTTTGCTTTTCCAGTATCACTTTGGAAGAGAGGATCAAACTCTTGGGGAAATCACTATTTCCATTTTTTAGTCAACACTCCATCGGTACCGTGTACACCGGATATAGTATTGTGTGAGTTTTTCCATTTCGCTTCTTAAATAACTGCTTCGTACGAAGATTTTCAAAGATGTAAGAAAATAAGACGAAAAGATTTTTCTTGGTACACTGAGTACATGCACATATTAGAAATTTGAAATCTTCAGCGTTTAATAATAAATAAACTTTAATACTACTTTTGTCCAATGAATTCGGAGAGCTTCTCGTAAAATTTCCAAGCCTTCAGTCGTTAGAATATATTAATAAAGTCGAGACTATTCTATGGGGAGGAGATATTCTGGCCCTCTAAGTTTCTTTATACCCCAACACGCCAACAGCTCCAAATTATCTTTTGGAGAATGGCTAAAATCTAACTTAGACGTCGAGGTTATACATGAATATGCAAACTTTGCATGGCACAAAATTAATTTCAGTGTAAAAATCAATTTGGAAGTTTGCATTTCTTAATTCATCGTTTAACCTTCATAAGGTCTTTAATTTTACAAACGTTGCCGCTTTGGGTCAGATCTGACCCATGTAGTAAAATTATACTGAAAAATGAACAAAAATAAATTGTTTAATGGATTTAATTGACATATATATTTATTTCTACAGAATTACTATTTATTTTTGTAAAAATTATAATTGTATATATCTAATATAAAAAGAATATATTATGTTGATAGATATTTTTATAAAAGATACTGAATTAAAAAAATGTAAATGAAATTATATCTTATTACAGTGGGTACATAGAACAACTGTATTAGATGTTTTTTACATACGAATTTCTTACTATCTACACAGATCAAAGGTGTTTTATTGTCAATTTTAGCACATAGTTGGCAGCGACTTCTTTTGGGAGCCTCCTTAGCTCTACAAGTGTTGTTTTCCTCTTGTTGGGTGGAAGTTGATGGAATTTGTACATTGTCACTAGATTGACGGAGCTTTTTTGCAATTTTTATTGAAAAAAGGTTCCCCTGGGTAATGATTTCCTGTTTTTTATATATGGTGTATCCAATTGCATACCTAAATTTTCCAAATAGTATCGCCGTTCTGCTGGACAGAATGTAAAAGCATTGTAGGCTGATATGTCTACTACACGGTGTTCAAATTTCTCATCCATCGCGAAGCTTGTACCGAGGTGCCAAGGGGGCACTGTGATGTTTTGGGGTGGCATTATGCTGGGAGGCAAAACAGATTGGATTTCGTTTCCTGCGAGTGTTACGGTTCGAAATTACGTGGAACTTGTGCTGGAGCCTATAGTGAGACTCTGGCGAGGTGTCCACGATGAGAATTTCACTTTTATGCAATATAATGCTCTTCCGCATACCAGAAACCTCGCGCGACATGATCTTAAAACAGAGAGGAAATCGCTATTTTGGATTGGCCAGCTTGCTCTCCAGGCCTAAATCCTATTGAACATTCATGAGGTAATCTTGAAAGGAAAATTAGATCGCACCAGGATAATCCAAGAACCCACAACAGCTCATCCAAGTCGCCACAGGAGAGTAGCAGAATATCCCTCAGAGGAGATCGAAAACCTAATCCAAAACATGCCTAGACGGGTTTAGACTTGTACCAGGACAAGAGGAGGTAATACAAGCTACTGAGTTCGAGAAAAAACACTTAATCCGTGAGAAAACAATTTTCAATTTTTTTACTACATGCGGAAAGTCCCTTATTTTCTTTTTTTTGTTTCTTTCTCATAATGAACCTTAATTAATTTCTTTTTTCAATTGAAATATCTCAAAAAGTATCAATTCAAACAATCCTTCGAAATTTTCAAAATCCCTGAGGTAATATTCGGGTGATTCCATATAAATTTGGTTTTGTTTATAAGCCTTGCAAGTACTAACTTCTACAACATTATGGAATTGTCCGGACTAAATATACAGATTTTGCAGTTTTCGCATCACAGTGATTTATAAAAAAGTTTTTGAATAGGTGTTTCTATAGATTATAACTAAAATAACTGATCGGTTATGTGCTGCCTTGGCATTTTTTTATAGAATTTATCATTCACGTTACAATGAATTTCGACGGGGTGGGAAATACCTCAATTAGTGTGAAAATAGTGCTAGGGCCGTTGATTCAAATATATTTAAAAAATTTTCAGTGTTCATAGGTATTTAAAACATCAGAAATATTTGCAATTGCATTCGTTTTCAGATCTAAATTCGAGAAGATAGCAGGCCTAGAGAATAAAGTTAGTTCTATGATTTGATTGAGGAGGTCGTTACTTGATGAAAATCGATATACATATTTTCAATGAAATAAAACTAAAGTATTTTCAAGCTCCAGCTGCAAAACTTTCACGCTTTCTCATAGACATCATTCGACAGTACGCTAATTTTGAACCTAAATTCTCAATAAAAAACTCTTCAGTCCTAATAAATAAAATTCAGCACACGATACTACCACCGAACGCTAAACTTATGTCATGGGATGTAGTAAATCTTTTCCCTAGTGTTCCACCTAGTGATACAGTGAAACTCATCAAGAACGCCCTTCAAATTGATGAAGTCAATCCGATAATTCAATCAGAAATCTTACACCTCTTAGAAATTTGTTTAGAACAAAATTATTTTAACTTTAATGGAGTATTATATAATAGTAAAAAAGGTTTAATCATGGGTTATCCTCTGAGCCCTCTGCTCGCTGAAATTTTCATGGATAATATTGAAAAAACTATCCAAGAACATCCGTTATTCCAACACTTTATTTATTGGTTTAGATATGTCGACGATATCATTTGTTGTTTCACTGGCACAAACAGACAATTAGAGTCATTCAAAACATTCATTAACAAAATTCACGATAATATTAAATTCACTTTAGAGATAGAAACAGAAAACTCCATTAACTTTCTGGATTTAACTATTACTAAAATTAACGGCAAACATGATTTTTCTATTTTTCATAAGCCATCGCATACAGATATTACTATTCACAGCTCATCTACACATCCTTATCCACATAAATTAGCAGCTTATAATAGTATGGTACATAGACTCATTAATATCCCAATGTCACAAAATAATTTCATAAAAGAGCTAAATATAATTGAACAAATAGCAGTCAATAACGGTTACAGCCCAACTATGATTGAGAACATGATTTCACGCAAAAAATTTCAAATAGCAATTCAGGAAGTATTTCCAAATATAAAAAGTTCAGACACAAAATACAACAGCTTAACTTATATTGGTAATCCTAGTCTAAAATTAAAATCATTCCTCTAGCATTTTAATTTCAATATAGCATTCCGAACTGATAATTCTTTAGGCCGACATATCGAAAACTGCAAATCTAAAATTGGTAAAAGTAATAAATCCGGTGTTTATAAACTGTCTTGCGGTGATTGTAATAAAATTTATATTGGTAGAACTTTCAGAAATTTCAAAGTTAGATTATCCGAGCACAAATGTGGTTTTAATTATCATAAATCAGATTCCCATTATTCTAATCACTTACTCGAAGAAAACAATAACTTTAATGATAATTTCAAAATTTTACACAATGAAAATAACAGACAAAAACTTAATCTATTGGAAATTTTAGAGATCAACAAAGAACAGAATTCAGGTAGGTTACTTAATAGTCAATTAGATCTAAATCCTTCTCCTTTACTCAATCTTTTCAATTCATAAAGTAAGCAACTCCGATGGGTTTTCCAACATACCTCTTGAACCGATTGTAATATTATGTAGGAAATAAGACTAATATAGAAGGAATAACTCTGTTCATTAGTTTGTATCTATCTGAAGAAGCCACAGTGTGGTGAAACCGGTCATAATTTTGTTAATATAGTGAAAATCTAAATACTTTAGTTTTATTTCATTGAAATAAGTTCTATGATTCTTAATAATCCTTATCTACAAAAATGAACAGGATGGAGTTCATAAATATTTGGAACGAAATAATAAATCAGAAAATATGTGAAACGAATGTTCTAACTCAGTTTATCACCATGTACCCCGATATCTCAGAAAAAATCACGTTTGTTCAAAGCTTGGTAATGTTGTTAACATGAACTGTATCTGCTTCCCGGTTCCATTTAAATCTAAATATTTATACTACAATATTTGGATGGTAGGTTCCAAACACCTTTGAAAAATGGATTCTTATAACAAACACGGCATGGTTTAGTTTAAAATAGAGAAGTCAATAGGAGAGATGAGATAACCTGAATGACGTTTTATAATCTTATCTCGTAAAACTGTTTATTTTCTGGTTCCTTCAACGGACCGACCGAAAATAAAATCAAAGTTTTATTCAACTGGGGTCAAATAAGCCACAACCAATTATAATTCGAAGATATTAGACGATGCATATAATATGTATGAGAATATTTTGATTAAGAATTGAGTTCATTAAAATTATTTATTCGGTTTGAATACCTACTTCATAATAAATGACATGTATATGATTTAGAGAGAAATGAAATCTCAATAATAACTTGTTCAATGTATGACACCTGGAAGATGTGAATTATTCAAAATGAAAACTCTTTGAGCATTCTGCGGTTTACATCATTTAAAATTTACACAAAGCATCCAAATAATTTCAATACTATTTTAAAATTGTACGTACGTATATATATATATATATATATATATATATATATATATATATATATATATATATATATATATATATATATATATATATATATATATATATATATATAATATGGGCTTCAAAATGTAAAAATCTTTCTATTGAAAAGGAAAGATCACCTCTGAGTATATAAAGATTTCCAATATCGAAATCGAGCCAATGCATCAAGGAGATACATATAAATATCTTGGATTTGGTTAAGAGAAGACAATTAACCATAGCAGCACTAAAGAAAATATCAAAAGTTCATATTACAAAAGACTTAGAATTATCATCAAGAGTCATTTAACTAGTAAAAACCTTTTCAGAGCTATCAACTCCTATGCAGTTCCTATTCTTACATCTTCTGTTGGAATTATTAAATGGTCTAAAACTGATCTAAATGAATTACAATGTCAAACGAGGAAAATGCTTTGTAAATATCATAAGCACCACCCAAAGTCAGCTACGTTCTACGTTCCATTTTCATGATAAACAGAGAACGTCTAAATTACATGATATTGTTGTTGCTTCAGATTATAATCTTACACCTCTGAACTTGACAATGCAAAAGGTAGATTTTGATATATTTGATGATAATTCTAAAAGAGAAAGTTGGATGCAAAAGGAATTACACGGAAGCACCCTAAAGAATTGAAAAATGATTATATTGATGAAATCGCATCGAATAAATGGTTAGTTTCTGGAGAATTGTTTGCTGAAACAGAAGGCTTGGCAATTGCGATCCAGGATCAGGTTGTTTTCACGAGGAATTATAGAAAACACATCATCAAACAAAATATAGATGATTCTTGCTGTGGATATTTCTGTTCTTCAGAAACAGATTTTCATATATTATCATCTTGCTCAGTCCTTGCTTCAACAGATTATTTAGAAAGACATAATGCCGTCGCTAATATTATTCATTTTAATCTAGGAATTAAACATGACCTAATTCCCAAAAGAAAAAATTTTACAAATATGAACCTGAGATTATTTGTGAAAATGACAAATATAAACTTTATTTTGATAAAACAATTCTTTGCAACAGAGCTGTAAAACACAATAGACCAGATATCATTCTTACTGATATACAGAATCAAATAACATATATAATTGATATTGCTATACCCGACACACATAATATACAAAATAAATACAGTGAAAAATTTCTAAATATATGATGCTTGGCGACGAGATCAAAAAATGTGGAAAATGAAAAAATTTTTATTCTACCGATTATTATTTCCACAACAGGTGTTATTCCTACGAATCTTCACAAAAGTATTGAGATTTTGGGTCTGAAGAAAATTTGTTTGAATAGTTACAAAAGATAACAGTCATCACATCTTGTAATATTCTTCGTAGGTTTCTTTCCGAAAAAATAATGAGGTAGAGTCATAGGTTTTCTTTAGTTTATACTGCTCAGAATCTCATTTCATATTTTATTTATTGGTTTATATAAATGTAATATAATTAACTGACAATTTTGTCATATTTATATTCAGAGCAGTATTCTATTCGATCGTTCATCACTTCACACAAAGGAAACTATTGATGAGTAACATTCAGTGTTACTTGACTAAGGTCCGTACACTGGAAATTTCCGGGGAGAAAGCATCTGACACTACTCGTTGGTACATTGATATCATTGTCTGATGATGCTATAGTTTGTATATATTCTGGTAGATTGATATATTCTCATAACATTTAACGTTATCCTAATATATAATTATTCCAGGATATGTTTTGATTATAATCATTGCCTGGCAATGGTATTAATTACCGGGTGGTGGATTTATATTTTTTCATGAAATCAGTTTGATTGCATGAACAGATATATGGGCAACTCGTCGGGGTTAAACCCCCTATATATATACAGGGTGTCTACTATAAAAGGTGCCAAACTTCAGAAGATGATAGTACAAGTCATTTGCAACAAAAAATATTTCCTATAACATTTATTCGAAAAGTTGATAATTATCGAGTTATCTAACACTTCTTGATTGTACGAAATTTTTTGCTTCTCTCTATAAAAACCAGAATATCACTGTTACTCTTACTGCTACATCAAATCTGAGCCTACCATAGGAAAGAGCATTGAATTTGATAGGTAAGTACTAATGGTAAACTATTTTTTTCAGCAATATGATGGGTAAGAATAATAAGAACAAGAAATTCGAAAATGCAAATATCTTATATTACTTAATGAAACATGAACAGAAACTGAAAAAATTAAAAAATCGTATTTTAACGAAAGAGATTTGAAACTATAACAGGTGTTCAAAATGTTTTCCTCTTTCTTGAATGCACTTCACACATCTTTTTCTCAAACTATCAACTACTCTTCGAAGTTCAATGTGTTTTTGACTCATTTCGTTGCAACAGATTCGAATCCTTTCAATTAATTCTTCTCGAGTATTAAACGAAATTCTATAAATATTAGTCTTCAATGAGCCCCACACATAAAAATCAAGCAGAGTAAGGTCAGGGCTTCTGGGTGATAGATTTAAAAATTCGTTTGAATTGAGACGATCGGGACGTATAACTGGCTCAACAAGCTGACCCCTCCTTAACCCCAACCAAACATTTACTCTAATCTCGTGCTGAAAGTGTGACACAATAGTACCATGAGGATTTTCTGTATCCCATAAATGGGAATTTTCAAACTTATTATACCAACTTATTTTATCTCATTCTCAATATTGTAATTTATTTATGTACCACCTACAAAATTGCAACCTCACCTCACTATCCACTGGCAATAGGTCTTGAACCTTACTCAAACGTTAAGGATGTAAATTATTTCGCTTGAGAACTCTATGAACCGTGGAATAATGAAGTCTCAATGTAGTTCCAATTCTCCGAGTACTTGTTGTAGGGTCCTCGCGAACAGCCTGCAATATTGCAGGTGCTTGTCTCCATTGCAGAGCATTTCCACCACCTTCTCTAATTCTTAAACCACTGAATGAACCAGTATCACCGGAGCGCCTAAACACTTCAACAAATGTCTTTCTGCAAGGTTCGTGTCTGTTTGGAAAGCGCAATGTATACTCCCGCACCGCTGCACGGGAATTTCCATTCGCGAAGCCATAAACAACTAACATATCTCGATATTCAATATTTGAGAAACTAAGCATATTTTCTTTTTTCGAAAAGAAAATGGAACCGTAATACGAGCCTTCTGTGATTTATTCTTTTACGATTCTTTTTTCTAATTTTCTTCTTCTAATCCGAGAAAAATTAATTATTCCTAGTTTCTTAAACATTCATTTTGTTAATTTCACAATTTTTCATTTAGCCTTTTACAACACCCGGTATACAAATTTTTTCACCAGTAGTACTAACCTGTCTTATAGCAAATTCAATGCTCTTTCCGATGGTATAGTTAGATTTGATGTAGCTGTAAGAGTAACAGAGATATTCTTGATTTTATAGAGAGAAGTAAAGAATGTCGTAAAATCAAGAAAAAATTATCTTTTCGATAAAATGTTATAGGACATTTTTGTTTAAAATGACTTGTATAATCACCTACTGAAGTTTGGCACCTTTTATAGTAGACACCCGATATATATATATATATATATATATATATATATATATATATATATATATATATATATATATATATATATATATATATATATATATATATTCCTCAATATATATATATATATATATATATATATATATATATATATATATATATATATATATATATATATATATATATATATATATATATATATATATATATATATATATATATATATATATATATATATATATATATATATATATATATATCCATAGCAAAGTCATGCGTACATAGAATTTTTGAGCTGAGTGATTCCTCATTCAGACATAAAAATTACAAATGATTCATAGATAAGTTCAGAAAATGTGGATATCCTCCGAAACTCCTGCAAAACTGTGAAATACTCACGGTGATGAAAGGCAAGGCATACGTCAAAATAATGAGTATAGATCAATTCTAAAGCTTCCCTACATACCCGGACTCACCGATAAGTTGTCACCTATTCTAAGGATGAGGACACAAGAGTGGTAAAATATTGTAATAAGACTGGCCACTCAGTTAAATAGGGTGAAGGAAAGACTATCAGATAACTTGACTCCGAATTGTGTTTACAAGATTGAATGCAGAAATTGTTCAGCTCGTTATGTAGGACAGACGAAACAGTTCAAAATAGAATGAGAACTCATAAATCGGATTGTGACTAGGCGAGGAAAACAAAAGCAAAAACCAATAGCCACTATTTTATACTCTTTGAAGTATAACCATGAATTTGATTACGAAAATCTAAAAGTTTTGGCATTGTAGCCTAACCTCAATAGAAGACTCTTTGAAGAAATGCGTTTTATTAACAGAATACAGAATTCCGTAAACTCGAAGGTTGTCACCAGGGGTCTTTCTGCCATCTAGAGCAATCTCATTGATAAAATAAATATCAGGATTCCTCTCGATCGAAGCTGAGTACACCCCGAATTGAAAAGACTCCGTTTTTGTTCCATGTTTTTGTGTGTTGTTTATGTCAATATGTATCAACTCCTACCTAATTCATTTGCCTTCAGAATTATGATAATAACTCATATACATACCTGGAGAAGAAAAAATACTTTTTCTTTTTATCCAAATTTACCTAAGGCTTACATTGAAAAAATAACTCAAGGTTATAATATAATTCGAAATTCTTGAATACGCCCCTGCATTCTGCTAAAAAAAGTGCCCGTAGAATGTCTAAATAGTTTTGACTTAACTTTGATAGCAACGGAGATATTGGTATGTGTTGAATTTCTGGGAGATGAGAAATCGGAAACAAGAAAATAGCTGGGATCTGTTTCCATCAGAAAATTTTCCTTGAAAATTATTTCACATAGGTGCAGTACTAATAAATTGAAAATGGAGCAGCCTATACGTTCTGGACGTCCAAAATCTGCAACCACTAACGATAAAATCGTTAATATTAAGGAACTTCGGAGGTGCGCAATATCCTATTTCATGAAATTTCTCACTCATTCCAATTTAGTCTTCCATTCTTTCCTTATGGGCATGCTGAATTACCTGTGAAATGAAATGGGGTCTTGCCCCAAAGCAACTTGGCTATATTTGATGATAGATAAACCACGTATCACATACGGCTGCATTGCTTGGTGGGAGTGTGGTCTTAAAAAGCAATCCCTACTCAAGCTCTCTAAATTGCAGAAAACTAACCTAACTTACTGCGGCCATGGAACTGATACTGGGCCTTACCCCCCTTCACCTGGTGATTACAGGAGCAGCTAGAATGGCTACCTACAGATTCCATCACCTTTTTGAATGGAACAAGTATGTTCAGCTTCGTGCCCGGGGCTTTACAGTCTAAAATCGAGGACAACGAGATGCTGAATATGAAATCTGACATTGCAATACCCGAAACCAACATGGAGCTACCATTCCAGAGCATCATTCGTAGCAGACAGGAAGAGACGTCTACTTGAGGGTTCCTGTTGGTATACATACGATTCCAAATGTGCAACAGGTGCTGGAGCTGGTGTATATGGTCGTGGTGCTGCCAAGGAACAGTCAATCTGTCTTGGCGGGCTTGCGACCGTTTTTCGAGCAGAAATATTCGCCGTTGCCAACTGTGCTAAGCTTTGGTTGGGGAGATTAACAAGTAGATCAATAAATTTCATCACCGATATCCAAGCTACACTGATGGCATTAGAATTGTAGCTAAAAATGCATCTGAAAGGACGACTTTTTGAAGATGTACCGAGCTTTCAAGCGGCTTGCACTGAGCGTCTCAGAGCGATAACTTCAGAGGAGTTCCAGAGAGCCTTAGAATCACACGTGGAGCGCTCAAAGAGTGCATATCTAGGGGAGGGGACTATATTGGAAGTTAATTGGAATAAATTTCGTTAGAAGTAATTTCCGATTCTTTATTTCAAAAGTTCGGAAACTTTTCCAACATACTGTGTATATTATCATAAATCATATATGAAAATAAGTGATAGTTGTTCGAAATCAAAGTAGAATAAAATAGTACGAAAGCTTCTCTTAGGGTCATTATCCAAAAGAAATTGTACTTTAACCAGAATTAAGGTATTCTGATTTGTACAACCTGTATTTTACCTCAAATCTCTAACAAAGTTCTATACCTGTCCCCTCACTGCATACGTAATTCGCAGTAAAGTTCCTTAATCTGTATTGACAAAATTCGAAACTTATAATTATTCCTATCTATATGTAAGGTTTATGTTATAAGCTTATGATAGGATTAAATGATTCAAGATTGAACACAGATCAAGTCTTGGGTCAATTACTTACCATCATTAATATAAATTGAGTCTATGAATATAGACGGTCCGAGAAGCTACCTCTAATTATGAGCCGGGAGCTGCTTAATGAAGATGACATACTTTCAACAGTCGATTTGATCCTTCTATCGTACAGACATCCTGCCATTATAAGGGTAAGGGGTAGAAAAGGAACAATGAAAATTAAAACGAGGTGTGATGAAAACACGAAATAATTAAACGCTAATTTTCTAAAAAGCGGGTCTCAGGGCAAAATTTGAATTTGCCGCCCATTGTGCAGTAAGTATTGGTACACGAAACAGTTTGACACCTGACAGTTTAGCAAAGAGAGATAGTACACAAGAGAATAATGCGTTTTCATTGTTGCAAATTATTTCAAAAATGATTAAACTTCGTCAACTGAGAAAGATTATTCTGGAAAGAAAAGTGATCCCAAACACAAAGCCAATCCAATAACAAGCTCTTCGAATGATAACAATGAAGCAGTATTTTCCTACATCGTATATTCAGTGAAGTTCTGGACAATTTGGAATTCGAAAAAATGTGAAAATGTTTTCGAAGTTGTATGTAGAAAAATAGATACGGTTCCATTCTTAGATGGTTTTCACGTGGTATTGAGTGGTCACACAGGTAGCACAGGTTTTACTTCGAGTGGAATCTTTTACTTTTCACATTTACAGTGAAACAGCAGGATCATTCATGTCTATCTGACTTGATGAATTGAAGTCATAAAAATTCATTCCAAATGATAGTTATAAAAAGAGTTTCATTCAAAATACCGTGATCTACGCAGAATTATTTCGAACAGTATGACTACGCGTGAGATGAAACAACTCCTGGTAACAAACATTAGATCGCTGTTAGTGAATAAATGAGTAAGATCACACAGGCCAAGCAGTATGTTTGGAGCGCCAGGGATCAAGTCACGAAAGGAATTTCCTTTTTTTCTGTTTGTTCTTTATAATACATTGATTTTAACATCCGCACGAACGCGGTCCAATATATAAAAAAAAGTGCTTAAAAAAGAAAAAAGAAGATGTGAAAATAAAAATTGAGGAGACAATATTTGTGAAGGTCTTATAAGAGGTAAAAAAGAAATATAGACAAAGAAGGGAAAACATTTAGGTGTTTTGAGGAAAAATTATAGTGGAAAGAAAAGACTGCTGAAAGAAAAAAGGGAATAAATGTCTATCAAAACTAATAATGAAAGCACTAACAACTTCCTCAGGTAGACCAATCCTGGCGGAAAACAGTAAATTGAAGTCGAAACTTGATGAACTGAACGTTTCTTTTTCCAATGTTAAGTAATTATCAACAAATAAAATATCTCTCAAATGTTCTGAATTATTTCTCGAAGTACGAAATGTAGCAAATGGGTCACACCGGAGTCTACGTTGTTTAGCCCATAACAAGTCTTTCAGAGAAGACCGGTCGCGAGCGCCCGAAAGTCAATAGATTATCACGCCGTTGTACATTTTCGAGTAGATTTTTATGGGGCTCGAAATCAGATAACTAGTATGTAAGAGTGTTGAGGATAATTATTACTGATAGGTATAAGTCGCAACTCCACAAATATATTGTGAGAAAGTCTTTTCCGAACTGATGATGGAAGGGTAATGGATCAAAAAAATTTTTGTGTCGCCAGTGTAGAGACTGTGTTTCACTCGATAACCTTTGAATCGCTTTTGTAGGTAATACATGATATTTCCCAAGACAGAACCATGCGGAACACCTCTAAGCCCTTTCAGCAAACATGGAGGAAGTGACTCCAACATGCAAGAATGGTTTGACAGAAACAAGCGGATTCAGATCAGCAAACTTCCACTATTGTCAAGGTGTTCCAGTTTGAGGAGAAGTCTTTTCTGGGTATGCGATAAAAAGCTCTAGCAAAGTATACCCAAATAGCATCTAGCGGTATCCCCTGTCTACTTGCTTATACAAGAAGCAAGTTGGATATAATTGAGCAACTTCACAACTTTGTTTACTTGTTCAATTACCTTGTGAATGCCAATTTCAAAATCCACAACGACTTCAGAAATATTCAAACAAGTTCTTATTCTTACATTGCATCAAAACAATTTTTTATGAGTAGGTTTTGAAATTGGCATTCACAAGTCAATTCAACAAGTTTCGTCTGCTGGTTGTACATTCCATCTGTCGCGTCCTTGATTCAAAAAAATTCTAACACTCGGTTTGACTGAAGATCGTGAAAACGAAATGAAATTTTAGCATGGTTACAAATGACATTTGCGCTTGCATTTTTAATCCACAAAAGGTAGGAAACTGACGACGAAAGAATTGAAAAATACGCTGATTACTGTAAATTATATCGCTGAAAATTCATTATTTCCTCCCGAAAAATTGGCTTATATAGAAGTGACAGCTGAGATGACGTGAAGTATCGCTTGGCTCTGACAAGAAAACTAAGTTTAGCTGATGCGGACTTAGCTATTGCTGATACATGTTCATGCCAGCAAAACCACCTGGAGTTGCCGTTACTCCGGGAAGGTGCATCGAATCTTTGGATGCAATTTGTTGACCTTGCATCATCAGAGGACGTTCTCCAGCGGAGACCTTTCTAGAAAACGTAGTTGCTTGCGTCTTGCTCGAGGGGAAGCTCACCAGGTTCAACTGACCCCACTCAGATATGCTCTGTAGGTCAGAGTTTAAGTTATTAATTTGTTGTCATCTCTGACACTGAGATTCCGCAGCTGTGTTCGGCCGCAGACTACTGAAAGACGAAACCAGGGTACAATCGTCTGCAAAACCAAAGATCTTGTTCTCTGTAGATGACAGAAGATCGTTTATCTGCAACAGAAACAAGGTTGGCGAAAGATTGGATCCCTGAGGTACTCCTGTTGCAACCGGAAACAATCAGATGTTATACCGTCGACCACAACGTGTATGTATTGATCAATTTGAAAGAAAGCTACTAATCCAACCCCGCAATTTTTCGGGAAGCCCATATGCAGCAAGTTTATTCAACAAGGCTGCATGCCAAACCCTATCGAAGGCTTTAGAGATGTCGAGGACTATTGCTCTAGATTCTACATGCTTTTCCATCGATGATGTACAGACATGGGTGACATAGATATAGAAAAAGCTTAAACATGAGATAAAGTTTGCTTGACATTATTGTAGTCTACAGTTTGCGAAGAAAGTCTGCAATCTTTTTTGTTTGAGAGTTATAGTTTTTTGCATGTCTGTTATGTTTTCAATAGAAACAATGCTAGAAAACGCACTGTCTGGCACGTCACCGGTTCTTTCCAAAAAGATACATAAAGTTTCTACTATAGTTAGTAGTGAAATCTGCTTGCTCATTCATCCCTTCATCATCTTTTTCTTCATCCAAACTTTTCACTTTTCGACTACTCATTGCTACGTAAACACTCTCTCAATCGGAAGCACAAACAAAGAATAGCAGGAAAGCCGACAGGCATACGCAGATGACTCACCGACAAGTCTCAACATGATCCTGTACTATCCTACTGTATGTACGATTTTTCGACGAGATCTGATAAGAAAACTTAGAGTTATAGAGGAAAAAATTATATGACTTCGAGTAATAGAGGTAAATTTTTGATAAAAAATTCATTCGAGTTATGAATAGTTTTTTTTCGACTCTAGACAGGTTTTTCAAGAGAATGGGAAAAAATTCGAGTTATCGAGTTTCCAGTAATCGAGGGTAGACTGTATTTTAATATTTCATAACTTTTATTTGTTGCCAGTTTTATATCTAGTATTATAAATAAATCTGTAGATATTTCAATTTGTGCATATCATTTAATAACCAACTTCTTGTGCTTAAATCGCAGGACCGAATTTACCTGCTGGATTAACGTATCAAAACCGAATTTACCTACGAATTTTTGACCCTTGATTATCCATGAGGAAATTAACATTTCCCCGGAAACGAGATTGCCTAACAGAGTGTGGGATAAGTTTTATCCCCCTTCGCCCTCCGCCCGCATCCGCTAGTGGTTATGCGGGATGATTTGTATATAACACAAGTACAGGTATGGATAGGCATTACATAGAGCTGAGGGTGTTAACACACATGCCAAGATTTTAAAAAGCCCGCCACAATGTGTTTGATATAGGAGAAAATTGTTCCCTTTGACGGCTGGCTGGTCCAACCTGTCATTTCAAACACGTTGTTATGATTTGTGGAATATTTAACATTTATGTTTTAATTTTTGAAATCATAGCTACGCTCGATATTTATTTCAATCGAATAGTGAAGCAATTGATTTTTACTCATCGTGAAATAGTTTTGTTAACTTATTCTTATAATTCAGTCAATTATAGCATAACCTACAATCGCCGCACTAGCGGACCGATGCTATTTATTTTAATGATGAAAGCACGAATATTCGACAATATATCACTGAACATATATTCAACATCGAAAGAACCATTACCTTTATAGCCGCAATTATAGTCGCTATAAACAATTTATACCACATTCACTTTTCACAACACTTCATACTTGACGAAAACATGTAAATATATTATTGTATAGCAGAGAGACAGATGTGGCACGCTGCCGAACGTGGAGGCCGATTGTGCCTCTTTTTTGCTCGTTGCGCTCTCTCGCTTGCAATTTAAGCCTTAAATGGAACGCCTCAGAGCGAGGTAACGCCGCATGAGTTATGTTTTTTCGTGCATGCAGGCTCCATCGAATTATAAGACATTGTCACGTCAAAAATACTCACATAAAATCACTCAAACGACTGTTACATATCAACTGCGCATCCAAAATAGTTGAAACTTTGGTAACTGTCAACAGGTGAACAATGAAAATTCACTAGCTTGTATTTACGAATTCTGCATTCTTCACGTAGAGGTCGGAAACTTTTCAGACCATCCTCGTATTTAAAAAGTGCAAGTTTGCATCATAACTCAAAAACCGTTGGACAAAAAAAGATTTCCGTTCTATGTAAATGAGTGCAAGTAGAATGTCGCATTTCTTCAGAAACAACCGAGAAATTGGCACTTTATTATTCAAAATTTGCAAATAACTCGAAAATGGAAAAAACTAGCTCGAATCTGTTTGCAACAATGAATTTCACGTGGAAGAGAAGGGGGTAATATACTCGATTCACAATATTTCACATAGCTGCAGTGCTAAAACTTAGTGATCTCTCGTCTCTACAGTCTGCGAAATTGAAGTCATCTTCTTAAACAGACCTCGTAGATAAGAACGTTTTATCTCCTTCAATCTTCAATTTTCAGCATTGGAGATATAGTCTCTCGGATAACATAAAACTTCAAATATTTTGGTAACTTCAGAGAATTGTCTGCTTTTCGAACTCGATTTCGAGATGAATTAACCAAGATGAGTTGAAACTTAATGAGATTATTTTATAGTACCTATTCATACGTCAAGAAAACGAAGAGTCTCTAGAATTCCCTGAAGGCGTTTCCTGTCTAACACAAAGAAATTATTCATGAATGGAACGTTCATTCCCAGAGCACATATTCTAAGACATTAACATTCAAAGTGTTGTTAACTGCATCACCTTACGCCTGGTGATTATTAAAGAAGACGTGAACAGATCCTAATGAAGAATATAACAGTTTTCGGACACGAACCAGGTATATAAATGTATTACAGTAGTAATAATCTGTCAGCAAATACTGGTAGCCAGTTAAAGTATGCTACAGAAGAGGGATAGCCTATAATTTTCGACATTTAAAGAAGAGGCTTTATGTTGTTTGCTTTCTGAAGCAACTATTTGAATTAGAATATTCTACATTTATAGGGTCTTGTAACTTCCTCAAATACACAGTATGTCGGAAAACTTCCCGAACTTTTGAAATAGAAAATCGAAAATTACTTCTAACGAAATTTTTCAATTAACTTTCAACATAATCCCCTCCCCTAGATATACTCTCCTTTGAGCGCTCCACGAATTATTCGAAGGCTCTCTGGAACACCTCTGAAGTAATCGTTCTAAAACGCTCGGTGCAAGTCGCTTGAGAGCTCGATACATCTTCAAAAAATCATCCTTTCAGGTGCATTTTTAGCTTAAGAAATAGGAAAAAGTCTGCTGGAGCCAGATCTGGCGAGTATGGTGCGTGGTTGATTCGTGGAAGCAGGCGCATTGTCATGAAGCAAACTCCACGATCCCCAATCCTTGTACTCGGGCCTGACACGATTAATCCGGCGCTTCAGACGTTTCAACACTTCTACGTAATACGCAGCATTCACGGTGACGCCGAGGGTATAAATTCTTGGTGGATCAGACCTTTAAGTCGAAGAAAGCGATGAGCATCCTCTTCACCCGTGATTTTTGTTGGCGCTTTTTTTGAGGCCTTGCACGGCCCGGACTGAGCCAAGCGCACGACTGCCGATTCGTGGAAGGATCTTATTGAAAAACCAAGTCTCGTCACCAGTCACAATTGAGGTTAGAAAGTCTGGAGTGGTCTTGCAAGTCTCGATAAAATCTTGCCAACATTCGACGCGAGTTTGCTTCTGCTCGTGTGTGAGGAAGTGCGGAACAAATCGAAAACAGACATTCCTACGGTTCATTTTTTCTTTCAAAAAGAAGCTACGCTGTCCTCACTCATGTTCAGTTCGTCTGCTAACACTATGAGAGACATGTGGCAATCCTGGTTCATTAGCGCGCTCACACGAGCCTCATTTTCGTCGGTAACAGCAGTTGATGGCCGGCCGCTTCTCTCGTCGTCTTTTAAGGACTCTCTACCCTCCTTAAAGCGATTGAACCACGTGTAAACTTTTGTACGCGACACTATATCTTCACCGTAAGCCAAGTCGATAATTTTTGGTTTCGTTCAACAGATCGCGCCACTTGTATGGGCGCTAAAAAATAAGTTCGGGAACTTTTCCGTCATACTGTGTAATCCCCTTTCAAAATTCTCATTTCAATATGTGCTGAGGTTGACTTGAAAGTAGTGGGGAGTGATTCAATTCTTGTCCAATTGCATTTGTGAAGAATTTTTAAACTATCTGAGGTAATTATAAGATTTATAGATTTAATATTTTCAAAACTGCGGTTTCAGTATATTCTAAACTGTTTGAATGCATTAGTTTGTTTTAGTATTGACTAGTAATTTGCTTGTGTTGGAATCACTGAAAAATGAGGTTGTTAAATTAAATTTGGAAAGATAATAGCTAATGTTACTAGACAGGGGGCAATGTAAGTAAGACATGCGTATTTATTTTCAGGTTTTTCTATAATGGAGTATATTGATTGAGAAATTGGTTTTTGTTCTTTGTGTTTTGATAATACTGTTTATGTGGTGGACTAGAATATTATTATTTCATGCAATTTTCTTAATGGCATTGATTTCTGTATTAAAGTCTGCTATGGATAAGGAAATGAAAAAGGCTCTATGAATCATTGAATCATAGGTGGATAATTTATGTGTGATGTGGTTAAAAGAATCCATTGAGATTGAGATATTTTTTATCTATGTATCTTCTACAAGGTTGCCGAAATTCAAAGGGCCCATCAGGCAACATTGTAACTTTTGACAGCGATGTCAAATCGATTAATGACATACCGCGTTTGAAGCGTCAATCCAAGCAGATTTTTACTATAGAAAAGTACGCGCCACGCGAATGATCTAAAATTGTTGAACTTTTCATTCAACAGAATAAGTCAATAATGAAAACTCAACGTGCTTCAAAAAAATGAAGCGAAAAATGCGCCTTCCAAGAAAACAATTTATCGTTTGTTTGAAAGATTTACAACTTGTCATGCTCTTGCTAACCTGAGGTCAAATAATAAGCGACCAAGGCGAGCGGATGAGAATATTGCAGCCGTACGAGCCAGTGTTGAGCTCGTCATCAACATCCCAAAAACGCCGCTTTCAGCAGCTAGGCACGTCCCGATTCACTTTGCAACGCATTCTACGTGTTGATTTGCATTTGTACGTCGATTGGGATGGGCCCAAAGATTCATCGAAATGGCTAAAGAAGACGAGCAATTATGGCATAAAATTTCCATGATTAATGAAGCTCATTTCCTGTTGAACCGAACGGTAAACGAACAAAATTTCTGTATTTATGCCACTGAAGTCCACAAGAGAGCCAAGAGGTTAGGTTAGGTTAGGACCTAACCTCTTCACGATGCAAAAGTCACTGTTTGGTGCGGCGTTTGTACTAAAATGGTCATTGGGCCGTTCTTTTTCGAAGATGACAATGGCAACACGTTAACTGTCCATCAGGAGCGTTATCTTGATATGATAACCAATTTTTCATGCCAATTATTCGTCTGAAGCGTATGGAGCACTACTGGTTTCAACAAGACGGCCCGGTCCGCCACCACACAAGCTTCACTACAATCGATTTTTTGGAGCAATTGTTCCCTGGCCGTTTGGTATCAAAAAAGGTGATTTCGATTGACCGCCAAGATCACCAGTTTTAACGCCTCCAGACTTCTTTTTGTGGGCTTATTTGAAATCAAAGGTTTAGGTCAGCAAGCCAGAGACCCTAGAAGAGCTGAAAACCAACATCCGTCAAGAAATAGCCGCCATTCCGGTCGAAATATTGTAGAAAAACATGGAAAATACTGCAAAATGGACACAATACGCCGTAGAGGCCAAGAGCGACCATTCACAAACAGAAAAAATTGTGTTTTCTTTGATTTATTTAAAAATGAAATGGGGTCTTCGAATATAAGCAGCCTTGTATATGTTGCAGGTGAAATTATCATTGAGTTCAGTGATGCTTATGTCTAGAATATTCATTGAATTGTTGCTTTCAATTTCAGCGGTGAAGGTTACTTTATTATGCATTTTTTTTAGAAAATGTAAAGACCGGTCTATTTGTCTGTTTGAATATGTAAAACCAACAAGAATATCATCAACGTATCTGATCTAAAAAATTATTCGCGCAAACTTATTATACATTATAGATATTTTTGAAATTCTTTATAAAAATTTCTGCTAATAAAGGGCTGAGTGGGTATCTTTTAGGAGTTCCTCAGTTTTTTTGTGACAAACAGGTCTCTGAAAGTTTGAAAAATATTTTATCTAAATATTTTGAGCCCAGATTCCACAGTAAAAATACTTGGGACAAGAAGAACTATTCAAAAATCCGTAGATCAATGAATAATCCTTCCTGACAAGAGCTAGTTCCCAAATCTGCCCGCCATGCACGCAGCCCCCAAGAGCCACAATAGTGCAACAAAGCAGCATGCCGAGAAACGAAGCGGCTGACTGCAGTTTCGTCCTTATTTGGAGCTCATCAGTGCCGCATATCGCTCCTCAGCATCCCAACAAGCTACATCGGGGCACCCCATCGATTCCAGAAAGGACGCATCTCGTACATATTTACGAGAGTCGCCCTCTATGAACCGAGACGGCGAACCCGCTTCCGGACTTCGAGAAAGATACGAACAATAACAAACAGATGTGAGAACGTTAGAAATTCCAACACTTGGAGACATCTTTCGCCGGTCCGTGAATCACATCAACGGTACAAAACGAGAGAAATAATCCCGCTGAGCGGGGTCTTCCCAAGTGTTGGAATTTTTAACGTTCTCAGATGTTTGTTATTGTTCGTATCTTTCTCGTGGATATTATGAGCGGTATGACAACCACAGAGCTCAGTCCATAAATCTCCCTAATCTCAAATGACCTTCTCGGTGTGCGCTCGAGCCATGTTATCATCAGCCGGAATTGTCAAGTCCAGCTTTCTTCTCATTTTTGTAGGATACTGCGATATCAGGTCTATTATGGAGGACTGGACGGTCTGAATAATAAAAAGCTATCCCAGAGTGTTTCCATTATCAAAATGCAGAAATTACAAGGTACAGAAACACTTTTGCATGCATTTTGAATTTGAATATTAGTCACTGGAGCCAAAAGAAATTCCAAAGTTCTCTTCAAGATCATCTGTATGTTTAAATAATAAATTATTGACACAGCCCTTGAAAAAAAATCTAACGAGGCTGAATCTGGTGAACGAGGTGGTCATCTCACTAGTCCTCTCGATCCCATCTAGTTATCACCGAAGACTGTTTCTTCTCTGGTTTAGGGACGCACCGTCATGCTGGAATTATACTAGCCTTTGAGCCAAGGGAATTTCATCTGAAAAACCCTCGACTATGTTCTCATACATTATATCATAATATATAAGTTCTCCACGAAGATTTTCGTCAAAAATAACGTACGCCAAAACACAGTGGTTTATTAACGCGCACCAAACATTAAAACCGAATCGCCCTTGGTGTTGAACACTCACTTCTCGATGGGAGTTGATATCGGACCTGTAATAATCATTATTGTGACCCTGGTCACCCTCACTTCATCAGTCTATATGGTATACTGATAATATTTTTCTGAAGATTCGCAAAAACCTTAGACTCTCTTCTTCAAGTTACCTACGTAAAATTGTAACAGCTCCCAAAGCTTCCATTGTTACTTCTTCATTATCTTGTTTATTGTGAGTTTTTTCGTTGAGTGCTTTGAAAGAACTAGTGTTCATGAGATTCTGTTTCAATCTTTCTTATATAGACTTGAGGTTGCCTCTTGACATATGTCAATCAAAAATTTTCAGCTAATTTGTGCATCAACAATGTGAATTGAATAATTGATGTATTTCGACATTTTTCTCGTGAGCATAAAATTGAAAACATTTGGGTACTTTTGTGTAAATTCACACCATCATACTAGATGAAACCACACAATTTCTGGAAAGATTCATATTTTTGAAGGGTCTTGTAAAGCATGTTATATATACTTGAAAATAGAAAAAAATTATAATTCGAAAACTATTCAACACAAAGAATTTTTGAATACGTCCGCCCATTCTACTAAAAAAAAGTGTCTGTAGAATTCAAAATTGTTTTTATCTTCACTCTGATAGCAAGCGAGATATTGGCATATGCCGAAATCCGGTAGAAATCAGAAATGAAAGAAGATAGCTGCGATTGGTTTTCACCAATGAATTTTGCTCAAAAATCGAGGGCGGAGATGGAAAGATCATTTTGCTCCATTTGCAATATTTCATTTATCTGCCATATCAAAACATCGAGGAGATACCCTGTACTCCAAAAAATATCAGTACGAAAAGGGAAAATGACTTGATAAAAAATACCACTTGTATATTTTGAATACCTATTCATAGGACTACGTTTTCAATTTGCTAATATTGTGAAAATTGCAGAAATTATTACCAAACGAAGCGTTTTGAGGACCTCTGTTTATAAGCGAAGTCGTGTAACAAAAAATGGGCCACCTGTATATATTTCCAGATAGAGAGTGCATTTCTAGAACGATCCAACCCATAAACTCATGGATGCTCAACTTATTATGTTTGAATAATATTACTACTGAAATAAGAGTACATTACAACATTGTTTCAATAGGGTCAGATTGTGTACATTTTATCACCCTAAATTCAATCTTCACAACAAATTTATGTATCCATAACATCTGTATCAGTGACCGAATGATGGAAGAATGTTACCTATGAGATGAAACATCTGGGAACCGCTAAAAACCCTCAAGAGATTCCGAACACGCCATCATTACCTCCATTTATTATAGGAACTCGATCAACAGTAAAATCTTGAGACGACCGACTCTTCCTCTTGTACGTTCCGAAAGGTACAGGTAGAAATCTACTCGTCCTCTACCTACGTCCATTACGACGAACCTGTCATAAAAATGCGGATTCGAGAATTGGGGAATGAATGAATTTTTGATGGACTGTGGACGGATGTAGGCGTAGCTGGTGAAGTACTATTTATGGGATACTTGTAGAATTGGGATTTTGATATATTTGCGCAGGTGATATTGCTCCGAATTTTCCCGTCTAGGCAATCTCAAAGGAGTTGTTAAACCGAGAATTCTTATACTATCTTTTGAGTTTCACACTCGCAAAATATTCTGCTAATATTTTATCGACTACATATGAGTGAAAATTTCGTTTTAATTTGTACGCTTAACCCTTAAATGCATGATTTTCAAATTTGTAAAAAGAAAAATATTTTGTTGTAGATATTTGTCGATATATGATAGGAAAAACAATAAAAAAAGTAAAAAATAAAGATTTTATTAACGAAAAACTATAAACACCTCAAAAAAGTCTAGGGAACACTTCTGAATATCGATATATCGTATCCAGAACGATCAATATGGATGATTTTTTTAAAGAAATGAACACCTGCATCAATTTCTCACCAAATTATGTTGAGTGCCGCAACAGATTTCAGTTTTTTTTAAAAACTAAAAATGCAGCAGATGCGACGCTGCTTTATAATCTTTTCATGTATTCAGTGTTTGAAATCAGTTAGTTGGCACTTTGTTTCTGTTGTAAGCACAAATAAAAGATTCAAGTTTTGTGATTCGACCATAGAAAGACGACATTTGACTAGAGAAGAGATGTTACAAGCCGTTGGCATGCTCCAAGCTGGGAGCTCACAACGGCAAGTATCCAGGGTTCTGGGAAGTAGACCAAGTGTCATAAACCGTTTATGGTCGCGTTTCAATGGAGGTAGCGTAGAAGAACGCCATACAGGTCGTTTCAGGATTACTACAGTCGCCCAAGACCGGTTTTTGGTTTTACAAGCCAGAAAAGATCGTACTACCACAGCATCTCAATTAGCTCAAGAGCTATCACGAGTTCATAATGTACAAATTTCCGATCAAACTGTGAGAAATCGACTGCAGGAAGATCAACTCCACTCCAGACGTCTTTTAAGAGTTCCACAACTGACCCATGGAAATCGCGCAGCTCGTTTAGCTTGGTGCCAAGAACACGTAAACTGGGATCAAGAGAGGTGGGCCACAGTTCTCTTCAGTGATAAATCTAGATTAAGTTATTATCCCGATTCGGGAAGAATTCGAATATGAAGGGAACCTGGAAAGCAAAACCGTCTCCAGCATGCTCGAGAAGTTGTTAGACAGGGCGGCGGATCAGTGACGTTTTGGGGGAGGTATACGACTGGGTGGAAAAACTGACCTCGTTTTCATACAGAACAACCTAACGAGAAATTCTTACGCAAATGAGATAGTTCTAACCTAACCTGTAGTGGTACCGTATCTCCAAACAATGGGTCAAAATCCACTCTTCCAACAAGATAATGCCCCTCCTCATCGTGCAAGAGTTGTCTTGAACGTTCTTAGAGCGAATTATATCGATCTTCTACCGTGGCCATCCTGCTCCCCAGATCTGAATCCCATCGAGCATGTGTGGGACACCCTAAAAAGAAATCTCCTGCGTCAAAACGTCTTCCATCATGAACAGGAGCTTCGATTACCAGTTCAGGGAGCTTGGAATGACTTAGGCCAAAATGAAATAGACAATTTAATATTGAGCATGCCGCGACGATGCCAAAGTGTCATTAATAACAGAGGTGGACCTTCTGGCTACTAAAAAATGTAAGTGCTTCCATATCGTTTCGAAAATATTAGTTCAGGATTTTTTTTTGTGTTTTACCAAATTTCGTCATTTTCAAATTTCAATTTTTTTTTATAATAGGTGCTTTGGAGAAGTCAAATATTATTTTGTTTTCTTGAGAATACATTATATACAATACATCCTAACAAAAATCGAAAGAAGAAGAATTATTCAAAAATTCGTAGATCAATGAATAATCCTCCTTTCATATATATCCTATATATATATATATATATATATATATATATATATATATATATATATATATATATATATATATATATATATATATATATATATATATATATATATATATATATATATACCATCGTGAAATCCTGAAACTTCGTTATATTTGCGGTCAACTTACTGTTGAAAGTGAACGTCGTAGTTTCACACCACAAAATTTGGACAAAACCTGGACTCCTAGTGTTTTCTGTGCACAGTGTGTCACTTTATTAATATCATGCGCTAAAGGATCTCGTCATATTCCGTTCGCAGTTCCAATGATATGGGCCGAACCGAAAGACCATGTATCAGATTGTTATTTCTGGCAAACTTTCATAAAAGGTATTAATCATAAATCTTGACACTCTGTGAACTATCCAAATCTACAATCTGTTCGAAGACCTATCCCACACAGTGATGATTTACCTGTTCCTCAGCCTCCAGTAAACATGGATGACGTGACTCAAGAAAATGTATCCGAGAGTTCAGACTCCGATCCGACTTTTGAGCCCAGTACTTCAAACAGAGAACCTAATTCAGAACTCAATCAATGACCTGATACGTGAATTGGGTCTCAGTAAAAGACAGGCAGAACTGTTGGCGTCCCGACTTCATGACTTGAATTTACTGGAAACAAATACCAGAATATCTGTATACAGAACTCGACATACGCACTCCTCAAGTTTTTTTTTCAAGATGGCAATATAGTGTTTTGCAGTGGCATTCCTCAGTGATGACGGAGTTGACATTTAAATATAAAACATCTGACTGGCGGTTGTTTATAGATTCCTCAAAGGTTAGTTTAAAAGCTGTACTGTTACATAATGGTAATAAATACCCTTTCGCGCCGGTCACTCATGCTACTGAAATGAAAGAATCATATAAAAATATGAAATAACTGCTAGAACATACAGAATATAACCAATATGTGGAGATTTGAGAGTAATTGCTATTTTGCTAGGTCTACAGCTTGGATATACGAAGTTTTGTTGTTTCCTCTGTGAGTGGGATAGTCGAGACAAAAAAATCATTATGTCAAAAAGGAGTGGCCTAAGCGAGACGCTCTTATACCAGGTCAACGAGATGTTCTCCACACTCATTTAATAAATCCTGAAGATGTATTGCTACCTCCATTGCATATCAAACTTGGACTAATGAACAATTTCGTCAAAGCTATGGATGAAAATGGAAATGGTTTTTGTTACTTGAAACAAAAATTCCCAAAAATCAGTGATTCCAAAATAAAAGAAAGAATATTTGTAGGGCCACAAATAAGAGACCTATAGGCTGATGAAGAATTTGAACAAAAACTTAATCCGATCGAAAAATCCGCATGGACATGTTTTTTAAAGATTGTTCGTAATTTTCTTGGAAACCACAAGGCCGAAAACTATGAAGAGTTAGTCAACAACCTTTTAGCGGCTTACAAGGACATGGGATGCAATATGTCGCTCAAGATTTACTTTTTACACTCGCGTTTGGATTTTTCCTCAATATTTGGGAGTCGTTAGCGACGAACACGGTGAGCGGTTCCATCATGATATATGCAACATGGAAAAAAGGTACCAAGGCAAGTGGAGTCCGAACATGTTACCTGACAACTGCTGGACACTCAAAAAGGATGTACCTGACGCTAAACATTCTCGAGAATCCTCTAAAAGTACAATCTTTTCTTCATTCGAAACATTTTTCTACCGTTTTTACTTAAAAAATATTAATTGCTGTTGCACTGAGTGTGATCGAAATTTTCTAAAAATGCAGATTAGTTGTAGATACAAAATAACCCATTCAATTCCATTTAACTTTCATTAAGATCACTTTTGTCTATCAGTGTAATTGCCACATTACTTTATTTCGGTATGTAAAAAAGTCGAGGCTCGTCATATTGAACATAATCAGGATGAAGTGAATACTCTTTAGAGTGTGAGCTGCTTCAGCAAATATGTTTTTAGTATAGAAAAGATCAATCAATCTAGGGGACTATATTTTATCTTCTTCTTCTTCTTTAAATAGGACGATGTCCTGTTTTTCTGTTACAGCCCCTGCTGCGAACCGGAGCTCCAGCACTCATGCCATCGCTTTTTCGGCCTTCCTATGGGTCTTCTAGTGTTGGGTTTTTGTGTTTTTGCCCACTTCGCCATATGTTCGGGGCCCATTCTGTCTACGTGATCTCTCCATAGGCGTCGACGTGCTCTTGTCCACCTCACCACATCCTGGACACCTAACTCCCTTAGCGTATCCTCATTCCTTATTCTATCTCTGCGTGTAATACCTCTTATAGCTCTTAGTGTTCTCAACTCTGTTGTCCTCATTAGTTGTTTTGTTTTTGTTGTCTCAGCTCTTGTCTCAACCGCATATGTCATCACGGGTCTCACACAGGTTTTATAGATTCGGACTTTGCTTTCTGTGCTTATGTACTTATTCCGCCAGATTACATCTCTCAGGAAGCCAGATATTCTCAATGCTTTCATTGTCTGCTGTTTTGCTTCTTGTAATAGTTGCCTATCGCTCGATACTTCTACTCCTAGGTATTTAAAGTGTGAAACTTGCTCTATTATATGGTCGTTCACTACTAGTTTGCATCTAATCGGATCTTTCGCTATTACCATCGATTGGGTTTTCTGTGTTGATATTACCATGTTATATTTTTCTGCTGTTACTTTGAACTTTTGTAGTAGGCGTTGTAGGTCGTCCTCATTCTCGGCTATTAGTAAAGCATCATCTGCGTAGCACAGTATTCTCATAACTATATTTTATATGCCTCTGAAATATAGTCTGGTCTCACCCCTGAAGATATGCTTTTGAATGCGCTCTTCGGTACGAAATAACGGTTCCTGATACTGGGGTTAGATATAGATGCGAAAGAAAAGGTTGGATGAAAACGTTTTTGAAGAAAAATAAGGAGCTATTATTCGCACACCAAAAATAACATGCAACGAGTTACTGAATTCAATCAACAAAATACCTTTTCATTTGTTGATAAACTGGCACATGTGTGCAATAAATATGGTTTCACTGCTATCGATATTTGGAATTTTGATGAGACCAGTATAATGACCGTTCAGAAGATCAGTAAAACTATAGCCCAGAAAAGGACAATGCAGGTTAGGGGTATTACTTCTAGTGAAAGAGCTTCTCTTGTTTCGTGAAGCGTTGCGGTTCATGCTCTGAGAAATTTTATTTCTCCACAATTAATTTTTCCAAGAAAAAATACCAGGACCATTTTGTAAGAGATGGGCTACCCGGAGGCATTGGTGTTAGGTTAGATGACTAGGGTGGATGACAGTTGATAAATTCTATTTTTTCATGGAACATCTTGTATCTTTTGTGAAGCCATGCGTAGAAAACCTGTACTTCTCTTCTCGACAAACAGAAGTCTAACGCATCCTCAAAGACAATAAATTTCGCAAAAGAGAACGATATGACAACATCGTCATTATGGCCCCCCAAAAATTTTTTTTCAAGATGCTTTAATGAGAAAACATGGTGTGGAATCTCTGACAATTTATAACTTCTCTCGTGAATCGAATCTTTCAATAGAAAAACACGGTGAGCGGTTACCAAGGCAAGTGTAGTCCGAACATTTTAGCTCACTACTGCAGGACATTCGAAAGGGATATACCTGACGATAAATATTTTCGAGAATCCTGGATAAAAGTAAATATAAGTTATTTTTTCTTCATTTGAAACATTTTTTTTCGTTTTTACTCAAAAAAAGATTAATTGCTGTTGCAAAAAAACTGGGGACATCGAAATTTTCTAAAAATGCAGATTACTTACAGACTAGTTGTAGATACAAGATAACCCAGTCAATTCCATTCAACTTTTATTAAAGTCATTTTATCTATTAGTGTTAACTATCGAAAAAGATATTCTGGCATTAATCCATCAAAAGTAACTCAACATTCTTGATAATCATTTTACTTTGGGTACGGTCACCTTCTGTACAACAAGATATGTAGTTCATTACATCTATGGTAACAACATACAATCGTTCTTACTTATATTTGGTTTAAAAATCACCTCTCAAAGTTCGTCACAGAGCTTGGGGACACCTGTATAGTTATAAAATAAAAATCTTACACAAAAATCGTCTGTATCCTTTTTGATATATGTTGTCAAATATTGGAAATCTCATGAGACCCATAGAAAATAATCGATATCGCGAACCAATTATAAAGTTTTCTAGGAACTGCCATTTTGAATCAGCTTCGATGAAAGTGAAAGTAGCACATACGACGCGACGCTGCACTTGACATAGAACGAGGGAAGAATTCGGAAAATCTTTCTCTGAAAGTATAGATTTTCCCAAGAGACTCTCAGTTTCCAGAAAACTGTTGGGAAAGTAAGATTTTCCACTTCACGAAATTTACTTGCTCTATTCTGAAATTAATTTTTAAGAGGAGCGTCAGCTATGGAGATACCTTTAAGTAGTCCCTAGTTTATATAACGCCAGCAAGAGGATAATTAGTTATTGAAGAAACTCCGATAAAAATAATTTGATGAGTTTCTCTTCAACTCGGATATAATAAGCAATTCTTGATTTACTTGAGCTCAGAAAGGTTTCCAAATTGAAGAATCACAGAACATGAATGACAATTCAAGAAACGTCAATATATTCCGAAAGTATTAGTTGTTACTTCAAATAAGAAAACTGAAAACTTGCACGATTCCCCTTATTATTAAACTCCTAAGCCGAAATTTCTTTTTCGTCTATCTACTAAGCGGATTACAGACGGAAGACGGAAAATCGGTAAAGTAAATACAATTAAATCTACGAAAAGTTCAAATTTCCCGTGGAGAAAATAATAATTAGAGTTATTGAAAACAGTAAGTAATTGGATCGCTGCTGAACTCTCGTTCTCTTTCCTGCGAAATTTGATACTTTCCTGTAGCGAGGGAACTTACGTGGGCATGTCAAGCACATGAGCTTTTTGAGACAATGATCCGGAAACGAATTGAAATTCCAGCCCACCGAATTTTCCCATCATATTTCCGAGCAGACGAAAGAAACAATGCATTTTTATATTTACTCTGCATTTAATTCTAAGAAAATTCAGTTGGGAACGAAAATTACAAATTGTTTTGTAGTTTTGAGCAACAATATCAATGAATAAACGGAATGACTCGTTTAGGGATAAACAAGAAAATATAATCGCAATAGCGAATACACACACAAAAGACGTTTGTAGATATAACGAATTTTTTTTTCAGAATATACACACATGGCAAAAATGTAGCGATATTTGGTACGTTTTGGTTCGTTATTAACAGGGACCAGATCATAGATAGATATATATTGAAGTTCTCTGGATCACAGAACATGAAATAGAACATGTGAATTGATTTACATAATTCAAATGAATATAAAAACACAATTATTCTATGATTGGACCGTACAATAAAATATACAAAGTAGAAACACCAACACATTGATAAAACAAATAATATAAATTAGAAAATTACAGATAGTCATATTTTTGACAGGTTATCGCCCAGATATTCTCCCACCGTGTAGTATGCCTTCCTCAACAAAATGTTTTTTACTGTATTCTTAAATTTACTAAAAGGTTTGAGTTTTTTTACATCTTCTGGCAATTTATTGTATAAAGTTACAGCTTCTACTTCAACTGAGCTCCGTGTCTTGTTCGATAGCAGTGACAGGGCCCCCGTGTGGGCTACTGGCGCTTGTGTCCAAAACAGGATTTTGGCGCCCCTTAAGGCATCATGTTTTTTTTAAGGTAGGAGGTAGGCAGGTAGGTGCTTGAAGTAAAGCAGAAAACTGAACTTTAGAAGTCATATTTATTTGTAGTCTAAAATATCAAAATGAAACAAACAGAAATCAAAATCATAACAAAATAAATTCTTGTTCACACCCATTTTAAAACATTTACTCGAGTAATGGGATACAGACACGTTGACTCGTTTATAAATACTAAAAATAACCTAAACCAAAAATCACATTTTTTAGGAACAAATAACAGAAATATTGCCTAATGTCTATATATATATATATATATATATATATATATATATATATATATATATATATATATATATATATATATATATATATATATATATATATATATATATATATATATATATATATATATATATACCACTTTCTACTTATACTTAGATATTTTAAGAAATATGCAGATAGTTCTAATAATAAATACCTAGGAACTTCGTTTTAAAATCAAAAATAATAGCATAATAGCTAGGTCTAGGTGCAATAGAAAAATAAAAGATAGCTATTGTAATAGCGATATTTTCCGAGATTTTGCTGTGGCAAATTCATTAATTACATCATTGTCGATCTTAAATAATTTTCAATGATTTTCAACTTTGAACAAGATCGCTCGCCAGAAGCTACAGATACAGGCAATGTCAAAAGAATTCTTAGTGAAATGCTTGCGTTTGGAAAGGTGGAGATTAAATTGTTTTCAAATATATATTGTAAAATACTTAAGGGGTCAGTATCATCAGGTAATCAAAAACAACTTTAACGCTTTGATTTCGTTAAACAGATCATTGGAGTCTATATCTATTATCCTGATCTGTCAGTCGCTCTTCAAGAATAGAACAATGTTTTGAAAGATCGCTGTCACTCAATTTGAATATGTCGCTAAAAAATCCGAAAATATTATCATACTCATTTAATAAGTTCAATCGGTTTTTTAGAGAGCTTATAGTTTGATCTATAATTTTTAAGAAAAAACTAATTCTAAAGGCGGTTTCTGGATCATGAGGGGTCTCATCTCGGTGTTCATAGTCAAAAAGTTTTGGTTTAAATTTCCTGCTAACCGTTGGTAATGGTGGAAAGTCTTCTTCAATATCGAGAGAGGATGGAACTTTTTTCGCTTGCACAAGAATTTCTTGACATGATTGGTCAGATCTATATTGCTGGAAGTGATCAACTAAATTTTTTAGGTAGGTTTGGCATACTTTAATATTAATTGTAGCACTTTGCATTTGTTTGCTGACAATATTTATATGAAATAAATGACGTCATGCCAAATAAAAATTCCACAAATAAATTGAAAATTTTGTACAGACGTTAAGAGGGTACTCGTTTTATATCTATCAATGTGAAAGGAATTATCTTCAGCCACTTCTAGAAGACTTTCGCAAAACTTAATTAGATAAACTTTAAGGGGCTTTATTGCGTCAATTCTGTTGGGTCATCTTGCCTCACTTAGAGGCTTTAAACTTAACCCATTAACATTTTTTCTCAAAACATACCACCTTCTTGTGGATGACGAAAAAAATTATATAACTCTTGCACAAGATTAAAAAAGTTTATTGTAGCACCTGACACCTTAGAAGCGTCATTTACTGTTGAGTTCAAAGAATGAGCAGCACAAGGTACAAAAAGGGCTTTCGGATTCGCATCAAGAATGCGTTTTTGAAGCCCAACATGTTTTCCCGTCATATTTGTCCCATTATCATAACCTTGTCCCCTAATGTGTTTTAATTCTAAATTTAATTTTTTCAAATTTTCTATCACAAATGTATATATCCCTTCTCCTGTAGAGTCCAGTATTGGATTAAACGCAATAAAACTTTCCTTAACTTCAACCTTTTTTGAAGTGGTGTTAAAGACAACATACCTCAGAACAAGACTAATTTGCTCAGAATGACTAGTGTCTGGTGTATAATCTGATATTATTGAAGAATATGTTGAACTGCGAACCATTTATAAAATATTATTTCTTACTTTGCACGATAAAAATTCAATTATTTCATTCTGTATTGGCACGCCTAAATAATGAGTCATTTTAACAGATTTTTTTTGGGAGTTATACACTCGGCTAAAGTGCTGTCTCATCACTCAAAAGAGGCAATCATCTCAACAGCTTTTAGAAAATTTCCATTATCATGTTCGAAAAGCAATTGAGAAGAACCTTGAAATGCCAAGCATTGTGTAGATAAGTACTTAACAATAGCAATAATTCTTTCCAACACGTCTCGCAAATATTTTTTTTCCGTTTCTAAAATCCGCAGATGTTGAGCATTAACAGTCATAGATGTCTCCAACATTTTTTTTTAATTTACCCAAGTGTTTATATAACTGTTGTGTAAAATTGACGTTTCGTGTCTCTTAATAAGCAAAGACAAGTGTTGCCAATCAGATACTCCATTTGCATCTCAAAAAGCGTTAGGAGTTTTACTTTTCAAAACAACTTACAACAAAAACAAAATACAGAATCTTTAGAAATGGAGTGAATAAGCCAAGCCCTTTCGACTTTTTCTCCATTTGCTAGATTTCTTTCAAAGTATTTACACGAAAACTTTCTCTTATCTTTATTACTAGGAAAGCTAAAACTGATGTCTATCAAGGGCGGACCACGTTTAACCAATATTCTAGCCATCTCATTGGTGATTCTTTCGGGCTACAAACCGGGGTCGGACAGAATTATATCGATACTAGCCTCATTACAGCCTTCTTCGATAGTGTCACTTGCAGCAGGTATTTCGGTAGCTGATATTACCGAACTTTTTACACAAGCTGAATTACCTGAAGTGGATTGTTCAAGTGTTGTAGACGAGGATGGTGTCATCGCTTCATCGGGCTCTGCATCAGTAGAAGCTGTTTTGCTGCTACAACCGCTGCCACTTGTTGCAGGACCTGCTGTTACTGTTGAAATTTCAGATGGTCCACTCGCGGTTATTGATATTACGGATTTAGAATCTTGAGGTTCGGACGGCTCGGTCGCACCAACATCGATAGTCTCCGTGGAATCTCGATTGTTTTGCAAGAAATGCTCTAAAGATCCAACCATTTTTCCCGTTTCTTGTAGTCTCAGTTTCTTTTGCTCTCGAAACTTCGCACCTGAAGGTCTCTTTCTTTTATCCTGAAAAAACAAATAAATAATTAGTACTCATGGGAATTAAGAATTAACTTCTAAAGTAACCACAATAATAAGCACCATGTGGATAGGGTAGGAAATATTCCCAAAAAGTTAACTAAGTAGCCAATAGTTTTTAACCCTTTATAGGGCAGATTATTATTAAGTAAGATATGGCCGCTTAAAGTTTGCATATTTGAGTAGAAAGCAATTAGTTCGAGACCTTTCAGCCTAAATCCTTTCAAAAATAAAGGCAAAAAGATATTAAACTAATTTGATCTTATAGTCCTTAAAACCCTAAAAATGGTTTTTAAAAAGATACATAACATTTCAATTAATAAAAAGATATTCGGCTAAAAAAATTAATTATAACCAGTATCCTATAAAGGGTTAATGTTGATAGTATAAAGTAGAGAACACTTACCATTTCATAAAAAATCAAGCCGTTGAAATTGCAGTCAGCAGGTATTCGGCACTTAATTAAAAAAAAATAGTAAACGAAATATTACACAACACAACACCACACTTGACAAAATGAAAATAACTTTATATGTAAAAATTAATAGGATTACTTGTTTTTATTCAATAGTTGGACGGTCCGGTCCAGTGAACTAACTGCATGCATCGCTTTTACAGCGCTCCAGGAGTTATTCATGTCTGAACAAGAAAAATCAAGAAACTGCCGCCTGACATGTTCTCGCAACATAGGAATTGGCAGTAACTGGATGATATACTAATAAAATTTCGTGTGTATTTATACCTAATCCTATTTAATTTCTCAACTTTTATTTTAATATTTTTTTTGGACTCTGGGTTTTGGCGCCCCTAAAAGATGGCGCCCGTGTGCATTGCATACTTTGCACATATGGTTGCAGGGGCCCTGGCAGTGACTAGTTTTTTGAAAGGAATTAAATTCTTTTTAACATAGGTAACATTTTTGAGATTGTACACGTAACTCAGAGTCAGTATCATGTGCTTAATGCCAAAGTAGCAAATCGCATAGTAAACATTCAAAACCGTTTTCGGGCCTATTGTATCTTTGGTATTCAGGATAGCGTCGTCAAAGGAATTCAGTTTTTGAAAATTTCAGGTACATGGCCACACCACTGTAACTGAGGATCGAGGCGAATGCCTATGGTTAGGAAGGTCATTCGCAAAGAGGACAAAAAGCAAGGGTCCCAAAACAGAACCCTGCACAACACCCATATTGAGATCGAACTCACTCGATTGCTTCCCATCCACAGTCACCTTCAATCTTTTCTATGATAAAGAGGCCGGAAACTTATCAATCCATCCTCGTATATATCCCCTTATATCTGATCATTGTATAAATTTGCACCTGCACGTTTGTAAGACCCTTTTAGCAGGAAATATACTTCCGAAGCTGAAACTTCGGAATATGTCATGTTACAACCAATTAAGGTTGAAACGCCTAGATACCCAAACTAATATTTCCTAGCGTATCTATCACCGTGCGGTTATTGCAATGTTGTTGAAGAAGGAAACTAGCGATCCCTCCCAATAATTATGGAAATAAGAATAAACGGTCGATCTGGATTTAGTTTTGTGCTCGGCGACCGCGTAGGAAGAAGAACAAGATGGAAAGAATAATATAAAACGATTATAGTACTCAGATGCCAATGTTTACACAATCACGCAGAAAGTGACCTGTTTTGCAATTTCAAATGTCAAAGACAATTTTTAACGATGAATCTTCATTCAGCAACGTCGAATTTATCCAATTAGCAATACTATCGTGCTAACACATCATGAAATTTTTCGAATTAATCTAAGTACTACTTTATTTATCTAAACGAATAATGCGATAAGGCAATTCTATCGAACACAATCATAAAATACTTTCCCCTAAGTAAGAATAAAATCAGATTTCTAGTTTATTGATTTCACGAACCGACAGCCTTTCGATCTAATCGGTTTAATCTAATTCAGAATAACTAAAAATAGAACTTTATGGCAACAAAGGGCCTCATTTATTGATAAGGAGCGCGAATGTTATATAACTAATGGAATTCTTTTTTGTTGTTGAAAGCATCGTATCGAATGAAAATGTTTACGTAACATCATGGACTACACAATCAGATGGTCATATGTTAACTAGATATATTTCTTCAGATGGTGATTTCGCTGCTAAAATAAGAAATATTTGTCAAATGATTTCCTTTCTTACGACCCCTGTTTTTCGGAATATGGCTGTTGAATCGAAATCGAGACATAAAAGGATGTTTTATATTTTTTTTTGTAAACGAGAGAAGCAATCAGCTTGAAAATATGTAAAACATGTATATTTTTTGAGGAATCAAATGAAAAAGGTTTCAACCCTCTGGACATCAAATTTGAAGGATTCAGTTTAAATGAAAGAAATTAATTTTTTTCAGAAAATGCGAAGATTACAGTAGCCGCAAGATATTTAAAAATTATAGAGAAATTTTATTTAACTTAAGAGATCCATTTGAAAAAATCTATTCAAAATGTTTTGTGGAAGCTGGTGGACAATTTCAACGTTTCATTTGAATTTGTTCATATAAGTCACACCAATAATTGTAATTTGTTATTTATTATTGCTTCAAAATATTCGCAATTATTAAGAAATTAAAATAAAGAATGAATTCAAAGTTAGAACGCGCTGTATCTCTTAAATCATATTCAAATAAACATTTCGAATAATAACAACCGTAAGTTTATAGTTGAAATAGTTCATAATTCTTTGATAAAATGGCACAAATTGTGGCGATTTGTATACATCTTCAGTTTCAGATGAGTTTTTCTCGAAAACCGTTTCCATAAGTCCCGTGAGATGGGGGTACTTTATAGGTTTTTGTTTTTCTCTACTGATAACTCTTTTCCACTTCCCTAAATTCAAGTTTTTTGCTTCAATGGAACCACATGTACTTTGACTATTCAATGTACGCAAAATTTAATAACTTCTACTCCCTCAACTATTTTAACAGATTTTTCCAAAAAAAGTCAAAGTAACCTAAACTTTTTTCATTCTTAGGCAAAGCTTCGTAATGTAAGTAATGTAAAAGATCTCAAGAGTACTGGTTACTTTGACACCCATTTCCACAAAAAAGTATATTTATACATTATATAAGAAGTAGATCAAACAGAAAACATCAAGGAGTCATACTAGTTCGACTAGTTTCCAGTGCCTCTGTCAGTTCAGTAATATCAATGACATCTGCGTTAAAAGGGTCTGATGTCAATTTTTCATTAAGTAAGCGTATTATTATTGTCGAATGATCCAGAGATGAGTTTGTGGATCTCCTTAGGTGTGCTGGAGGACCACCGGGGTCAACAGACCTCAAGTAAAGAAATTTTCCTCTAGAGCAGGGGTACTCAAACGGTCGATCGCGAGTGCTTTTTGAGTAGATCTCGAGAAGAAACAAATTTTTAATAAGTAGGTAACTAAACTACAAAAATTTATTAAGTAATAAAATAACACTCTGCTAGCGGCAAAAGGCGGCTTTATCAAAGGACCACGAGGTACTTGTCAGAGAAAAGCCGCGTTTTTTATTCTTGCCGCTTTTCTAGAAATTTCGGGCGGCGCGTTTGACGGGAACATTCGAGACTTTCGTTCATGCCGATATAAATGTTGCGCGTGCAGGAATTGGAGTCATTCTGAATTGTAGCTAGAAGGCAATACTACGTCGATACAAAATTTATTATTAAATAGTACAAGATGAGTGCAGCGAAGAAATCTAAAACGTATCATTTTAGTAACGATTAGGAGGAAGAATTTTTCTTTTGTATGGTAAAGGATAAGTGCATTTGTCTTATTTGTCGTGTGTCAGTTGCAGTAGCTAAGCGTGACAACGAGGGATCATAAAACATGATATCATGAAACGTACATACTTTTCTTTACAGTTCGATGAATCCACCGATATGACAGACACTACCCAGCTGTGTATTTTTATTCGGATGGTATTCAATGACATGTTGGCTAAGGAAGAATGACAATGTTTCCTCTCAAGGGAAGACCCGTGGCGGAGATATATATATATATATATATATATATATATATATATATATATATATATATATATATATATCGGTTTCACTCCGACGAGTTGCCCATATATCTGTTCATGCAATCAAACTGATTGCATGAAAAATATAAATCCACCACCCGGTAATTAATACCATTGCCAGGCAATGATTATAATCAAAATATATCCTGGAATAATTATATATTAGGATAACGTTAAATGTTATGAGAATATATCAATCTACCAGAATATATACATACTATAGCATCATCAGACAATGATATCAATGTACCAACGAGTAGTGTCAGAGGCTTTCTCCCGGAAAAATCCAGTGTACGGACCTTAGTCAAGTAACACTGAATGTTACTCAATAATAGTTTTCTTTGTGTGAAGTAGTGAACGATCGAATAGAATACTGCTCTGAATATAAATATGACAAAATTGTCAGTTAATTATATTACATTTATATAAACAAATAAATAAAATATGAAATGAGATTCTGAGCAGTATAAACTGAAGAGAAAACCTATGACTCTACCTCATTATTTTTTCGGAAAGAAACCTACGAAGAATATTACAAGATTTGATGACTGTTATCTTTTGTAACTGTTCAAACAAATTTTCTTCAGACCCAAAATCCCAATACTTTTGTGAAGATTCCTAGGATTAACACCTGTTGTGGAAATAATAATCGGTAGAATAAAAATTTTATTCATTTTCCACATTTTTTAATCTCGTCGCCAAGCATCATATATTTAGAAATTTTTCATTGTATTTATTTTGTATATTATGTGTGTCGGGTATAGCAATATCAATTTATATATGTTATTTGATTCTGTTTATCAGTAAGAATGATATCTGGTCTATTGTGTTTTACAGCTCTGTTGCAAAGAATTGTTTTATCAAAATAAAGTTTATATATGTCATTTTCACAAATAATCTCAGGTTCATATTTGAAAACTTTTTTCTTTTGGGAATTAGGTCATGTTTAATTCCTAGATTAAAATGAATAATATTAGCGACGGCATTATGTCTTTCTAAATAATCTGTTGAAGCAAGGACTGAGCAAGATGATAATATATGAAAAACTGTTTCTGAAGAACAGAAACATCTACGGCAAGAATCATCTATATTTTGTTTGATGATGTGTTTTCTATAATTCCTCGTGAAAACAACCTGATCCTGGATCGCAATTGCCAAGCCTTCTGTTTCAGCAAACAATTCTCCAGATACTAATTATCTATTTGATGCGATTTCATCAATATAATCATTTTTCAATATATATATATATATATATATATATATATATATATGGATGGAGCACCAGCAATGACTGGAAACAAAAAGGTTTTGTGGCATTGTGTCGAGCAAATGAAGATTTCCTTTAATTTTTTTTGCATTCCATTGCATTATACATGTTTTGTGTTCAAAAGTTTTTAACATGGGGCATTGCAACAAAAATTGTTGCAACCTAGAAAGGTTTCAAGAATTATTGCCTTTTCTAGACGAAAAAGGTGATGACACTCACATGTTGAAAAACGAAAAATGGCTGTCTGATTTGGAATTTTTGACTGACATCACACTGCACTTTAAAACCATTAACTTGAAGCTTCAAGGTAAAGGAAAAACTATTATTGAGATGATTAGCGCAGTGAAAGCATTCAAAAATAAATTGCAACTTATGATAAATCAACTGAAAAGAAAGGACCTGAAACATTTTCCGTCTTTGAAAGCTCGAATTCCTCAGTTGAATTATGATACGTATGAGGCTGAATTATCAAATATTTTGGGACAATTCAAAATGCGTCTTTATGATTGCAGTAAATTGGCAAATATAGTATCATTTATGAGTTATTTTTCTCGTGTAAAAACATTGAGGAATTAGCTACTGAAATAACAAGTCAGTTTATTATGAACTCAGATTATATCAGATGTACATCTCAAAGCTACAGCATCTGATACAAATTTCTGGTGTTTTATATCTGAAGATAAATATCCGAATCTAAGGCAAATCGCTTTTCAACTGACGGCAATGTTTGGGTCAACTTGTGCAAGTCTGCATTATCTGAAATGAAGATAATTAAGTCAAAATATCGACTACCTGACGATCATATGTCATCATGCTTGCGATTAGCACTCAGTGGTTATGTACCATATCATGAAAAGTATGCTTAGGAGATGCAGTGCCACGCTTCAACATCCAAAGTCATTCCTTAGTTAAGTTTAACACCATATGTACCTCTTCTGTTTTGTAACAACCAATCAACTCGCAATTTTGAATAACTATGAGTTTTTTCATTGATATTATAGAGAAGAACCTAACTAAACCTAACCCAAACCTGGACTATAATAATGTATATTGTGCGGAAAGCAATTACCAAATTACGATTTTTTCATCACTATAAATACGCGCATTCGCCTTGTTCTATCGTGTTTTTTATAGCGACACTGTAAACACGCTGCAACTTTGGGCGGTAGTTTTAGCGAAGTACAGGTGTACAGTGACTTGAGTGTGTTCTAGCTCCCAACTTTGTATCAATTGCGCGCAATTTCAACGTAATATGTCTTCAAAATGTTCATATATTAACAGAAAATTTGATAATTTTCTTCACAACTTACCGAATGCTTGACATTGTAGAATTTTGACTGTTCCTAAACGAGTTATGCTACTTGTAGAAGTTGAAGTTGTAAACCTAGGAGCTTGAAGCAAATTTTCTGAAAAGAAAGAAGATACATATTAGTTGAGAATAATGGTAAGGATTATAGAATATAATCAAGTGGCTATGATGCTATTGTACTGTCTAAAAGAATTATGCTTTAATCCAAGGAACAGAATGCTACATGCACGATCTGAATCATCCTCAAGTAACTCCTGACAAGCTGCATTTCGTCAGGATGCATTTTTACTTCGTGAATAATTTTTAACATCGAAGAAAATTATTTTTCAAGGGACAATATTCAACCTTCCGTAGAATGTTAAATATCCTCCCTTGAAGGAGCTAGTTTTCGATCTACTCTTCATAATCACCGTTAACCGGGGCCACAGGGAAGTGGTACAGCACGGTGATTATGAAGAGTAGATCGGAAAACTAGCTCCTTTAAGGGAGAATATTTAACATTCTACGGAAGGTTGACTATTGTCCCTTGAAAAATAATTTTCTTCGATGTGTCTACACATTGCGAAATCTCGCATATAGTAACTTTTTAATATTTTTTATAGCAAACGTTATGGTCACGAAGAATTTGTCGGTTGGCAGTTATTGGGTTAGATTTATTGAATGATCAGCAGAATTTAGAGTCGAGGTCAACAACGGATTGTCTTCTTCTAGGTACATGCCACGCATGCTCTAATTCCCGGTATTGTGCCTCAATTTTGCTTATAATATCTAATTGAAGTGAATCTAGATATGTTCCTGGAAAAAATCAAACAATTGTAGTTTGAGTTCTGGTTCTGTCGCCATTACCAATCATCATAAAACTTTCAATTTTATGCAGTTCGGTTAGATGAATTATTTAGAGAAGAAATTTAACACTTTTGCTCCACAGCAAACGTAGTCATTGAAAATTCACTCAGAGTATCGTTCAAACTTAACGATACTACGCTATCTTTCAACGAGGTTAACATGACATATCACGACGTTTGAAAGAAAAAGTTAAGGACTGACCCACCCGTATTAATATCAAAGAACGAAATTACATGCAGAACATGACTAATGATAAAAAAAATAAAAGTAGACGTGTCTTATGAAATTTCAAAAAAATATTGCCTGACGTTTCATTTTATTTTTTTCCATCTTACTTAAAGCTGTCCGAAACAACACATTTTCATGACTGATCGAGTTCAAGTCCTGAATTTGTTTTTTCTGGAGCTTCTGAAAAACTTAATACAGTGCCTTCGTTCCTTATTGTTTATGTACTAGAGCGCCAAGACAAAGGTGATCCAAAATTTGTCCCCGTATTTCTGGACTCTGGTCCATTGTATCCTTTATGTATGGAGGGATTTAACGGGAATTCGGTTACTGCGAGGATAATATTGTTTTGCAGAAGGGCGAGCTCCCTTTAAAACTATACGGATTCTTGGTTATATTGAATAGGCGAAGAGATTCCTGCCGCCGACCTTTGTACTGCTTCTTTGTTATTCTATAAATTAGTGAGTGGAGAAAGGCATATTGGTTTCATAACATTCGAAAGTATATGGATAGATTTTGTTCCAGGGGTTTGTCTAGCTTTTTACAGGTGAGGTTTCATCAGATTTATTGCCGAATAAACAACAGAACGGAATCTGAGTTTCTTTAAATGAAATAGAATCTAGGGATCTTTTGTATAGCATCAATTGAATTGTTTGTGCTATCTAAGAAAGCTCATTCATAGTATTTTAAGAAGTATAGAAAATGAATCATGGAAAGCTTCACTGGCGAGTTAATAAAAATACACTCCCCACAAAAATTGTCGCATCACCCTACTTTTACGACAATACTATATAAACTTTTAGATTGGTCATTCAAGAGTCGCTTGGTAACTTTCAGATGTGTAAAATAAGAAGATATATTTCAAAAAAGATGAGTTTATGATGGAAAATATCAACAATTTTCGAGTTAATGAAGAAATACCATTACCATTACCATCTAATCTACAAACATTCGTGAAGTGACCAACCAACTAGCATCGAGTGATTACTAATCATTTTCAAAATCGAGTATTTCCTCCCCGGGCCCTAATTACTGCTAGTATACGTCTCGGAAGCCCCTCAAACAAATTTTGGATGTACTCTTGAGTCACTGAGTTCCAATATTCAGGAAGCAGATTTTCTAGTTGATGGAGTGTTCTACAAGGCATCTTACGTTGCTGAATTTGCCACCCCATGTTGTTCCAAACATGTTCTATAGGATTCAGGTTGGGACTTCTGGCTGGCCATCTTAAAATATCAATTTCGGCATTTTGCAGAAATTCTGTAACTACTCTAGCTGCATGAGGCCGAGCATTATCACGCATATAAATGAAGTTTTCGCCAATCAATGGGTCAAAGGGTACAACATGGGGTTCAAGAATATCTGCGATGTATCTGGCCGCTGTCTTTCTTCCATTATTCACTAGGACTAACTCAGTTCGACCATGGAAAGAAATGCCTTCCCACACCATTACTGAGTCCCGTCCGAAGTTTTCGGTTTGCCGGATATTACATTACTGATACCGTTTCCCAGGTCGTCTGTATACAGGCATGCGTCTATCATTTGATACTAGACTCGTCGGAAAAGAGAACATTCGACCATTCTGGAATACTCCAGTTTGCATGTTCCCTCGCAAACTGAAGTCTTGCTACTCGATGCTCTCTGGTGAAACGGGGGCCGGTAGAAGCCACCCTTGGTCTGATATCGTCTTCTCTGAGCCTGTTCCTAACAGTTTGCAATGAAATATGCACATTTCTGGAAAGTGCAAGTTCATTTTGTACCATTCTAGCCGTACAGTGCCGAACTCTTAGTGCAGTTAAACGAAGCCAACGATTATCAACTGGTGTTGTTATCCGATTTCTTTCCTGTTCGGCCCTTCTTCCATATTATCCTGTTTCGTGGTACCCACTAATTGCTCTCGAAATAGTGCTTTGGTTAACGTTCAACAAGTTAGGCACGTAACGTTGGTTTCGCCCTCCTCTAGAAGTGTTACAATTCTTACCACTTCATGATCACTCAAATAGCGTCCAGGACGGTCAAAAGCCATCACAATAAATTCAAAAATTCGAAAATCAACAAGAAATACAGATAACTTGCATTAATTTAGCGTGAAAACTGAAGAGAAATTGAATGAATACTGATAGTCAAATAAACTGATTCTTGTTTCAGACGTGTTTGAGATCATATGGAAACAAATGTAACTACATAGATAAGATTTTTTCCCCTCATATGTCCAAAACCATATGTTGACAAAGAAACTGCGATCGAGCTGCTTAATCGATTGTGGAATTCAGAGGGGATGCGATAATTTTTGTGGTGTGTGTATTAGATATATCTTTTTCGGAGATATAAAAAAATTAAAAAATTTTCTGCCTCTGTGGTAAAAGACATTGCGGTGTCAAAAAACATTCTGTCTAATGATTACTCGGAGTTTTCCAAGCTTCTTTTCGTCACTAATTGGCACCACTGCAAGTCATAATGAATATAAGATTGAGGTTGATAATTTAGTTTAGTATGCCGGAAAATGTAACATAAACCGTTATTTAACTTAAAAATTTTATTTCTTCACATTTTCGAGAGATTGCCGATTCAATTATTCCGTAACAATTTCAAGTTTAAATCTGCAAGTGTTCTTTAAAAAAGGGTCTTGTCAGACTGATGAGCAACATATAATTAATATTGTCCCCCACTCTGATAACACTTATCAATTCTTTCGGGATAATAATAATCTTTATTTACGGAAACCATTTACAATTTGCAAAATATCTCTACCTACCCATGTCCTATAGAAACTAATGAGACTTAACTAAAACTGAGGAAGTTGAGATTCAACAATATGATACCGCTGACTCACTAGAGTGGGAATGTCTCAGATTATTCTTAAAAGACTTCAGATTCTCTGAGACATATCCAAATTTACATCATCTACATTTCTCACAATTTGGAATTCAATGGAATTCCTAAGATAAAAGATATTTATCTCTGACTCTCCTGGAAGGAACATGGAGAGAAAAAAAGATCTGAAACGCATGAACTTTTTATGATCCCGTTTAGTACCTTGAAGGTAAACATAATAGAGGAAAAAGATCAGCGGCTAATAAGATGGGGAAGCGAAAACAGATGAAGATAGTACTCATAGTTGTGAGACTTAAAGCTCATGGAACTTTTGAAACGAATTAATTTAATGAATTTCTGAATTTCTAAGCGTCCAATGTGTGTTGCATATACAGCAGACCATATGATGGAGCCATATTTCAAAATAGGACTAACTATTGACACATAAAGAATCACCAAGCACCTGATATTTTTGTATTCTTTGGTATTCTTTTTTAAGAAACCGAGCATTTTATTTGCTTTTTTAATGACGTAGTTAACGTGAAGGTCATATTATCCACAAAAATTCCTAAATCTTTGTAGCTTGTAATAGACTCTATCAAGTCACCATTGAAGTAATAAGAGCAATTTTGAGGATTTATCTTTCTTGAGAATCTTATGTGCTTACATTTTGCAATATTTAGAGATAAACCATTCGCTTCACACCACTTACGAAAACTATCGAGATCGATTTGGAGATCACGTTCGTCTTTTACCGTTTCTATGCGGTTGAATATTTTAGTCGTCAGCAAACAGTAAAAATTTGCTATGCTTGAAAATGAATTTCACATCGTTTATGAATAATAAAAACAAGACAGGTCCCAAATGCGTCCCCTGTCCTACTCCCGAAGAGACATCAATAGATTCTGGCGTATGACCATTTACATTGACTATCTGCTTTCTGCCAATCAAAAAAGCTTCTATACAAGAAAGCAATGGATGCGAGATGCGAAAAAGATGTTTCAACTTGAAAATTTGTAGATTGACTGGAACCCTATCAATGCCCTCTTTATATCGCCATATAAACAGTTCACATTTACTCCCTGTTCTATACTCTCAGAAAAGAAGGTGACAAATAGAAAATTAGTGTCAGTAGATTTGCCTGCACAAAAACCGTGCTGTTCTTCGATAAAAGCATTACCAAAGTGTCCAACTAGTAAATTTGCAAGCATCAGGTCGAAAACCTTTGCGAAACCATTAGAGATTGATATGGGGTGATAATTTTGTATATCAGTGTGTACTACAGATTTGAAGATAATCCGAATAAGAACTTCTATATTTTACTTTTATGCTTATGTTATAGGAACTATCGCTGCGAACTTTTCTGGCTACAGTTGATGATCACGTAGACCCAAGTGTTACCAAGCTTATAAAAAAATCGAAAAAATTGAATTTCACTTCACAGAAAATCTAAGATATAGCTGGTGTTTCAACTACTTGAAAAATGGCATGTGAATATATATTTCACGCCGGATTACTCAAGAGATTTCTACAAAGCCAAAAGATTTTTATAAATCTCATTTAATATAAAAAACCTGATACACACCCCAATGAAAGCTATATACAGCGACGTCGGAACTTTATCCTCGTAAAATTTAAGTAGATGTTATAATTTATTTTAATGGCACCGTATTTTTGGTAGTTGGTTAAATTGTAACAAACGAACGCCTGAAAACGGAGCACGTTTTACACGAAACATTCGGGAAGATATTTATAAATCCGGGACTGTCCAAAATGTCCCATGTGGGATTATTGGCTTTATTTATTAATGTGACAACAATGGGGAGAGAAAAAATTGCTAAATGGATACCGTGAAAAAAATTTTGTGAATTATTGTTGGGACGCTCATTGTAATGGCCAAATGAGAAAGTGGACTTGGGAACTCCAGAATTTTTCATTTTCTTTTATTCTTTACGTAACATATTGAAGAATTCTATTTCTAGTTTCTGAATAATAAAATGAAAATAATCAACAAAACTATGGTTCGGTAAATTTAAAGGGTGAGTTTACAATCATGAGATTATATACATATTATGTAATAAAATAGATTTAAAATACATATTACGAGGTGTATAAATAAAGTAATGACACTGATTTTTTTCAATATCTTATTCAAATATAATTACAATGCAATATTGTCACCTTCAAAATATTTCCTATTAGTTTATTTGATATGATTTCTGATTCCTGGCAAGAGGAAAAAGTAACAATGACTCAAGTCTGGTGAATAAGAAGGCTGAGCAGTCACAGGAATGTTTTTGCTGGCTAAAAACTCCATTATTGAGATTGCAGTAAGACATGGTGCATTGTCCCAGAGGTTTTTGATGATTGATCGCACACGAAAGACTCTGTTTCAAAATCTTTCAAGGACCTCTCGGTAAAAGTGTTGATTGAAAGTTCGATTTTGTTGTACAAACCCTATATGGGTGATTCCGTGGCTATCAAACAAACAAATCAACATCCATTTGATCTGTAACTAGCTCATTCGTGCCTTTTTAGCTTTATAGTAGTTGCAGTGAGTCACTCCATGCTCTGGCGTTTGATTTCTGGGTTATACTTAAACACCAAGACTCGTCACTAGTGATGACACATTCCAGAAAACAGGGATTATTTTAAATCGATCCCAAATGGTTACGACTCCTTTCGTTTCTGAGGTTCTTTTTGTCTTGGAAGAGTTTTTCGCAATCACTTTTGCAGAAATTTGTCTCATCTCCAATTCTTTGGTCAAAATCTTAGGAACGGAGGTGTATTTCAAATTTAATTGTTCCGCGAATATTTTATTTGTCAACCGTCGATCTGAATGCACAAGATCCCGAACTCATCGATGTTTGCACTTGAAATGGATCATCTTCAATCGACTCTCTTCCTTTTCAAAATGCTTAAACCACAGGAGATCCTGGACCCTTGACAAAACATTTTCTTTATAAGCCTGCCGAAGTTTCTTAAATAATTCTCTTGCATTGTGTCCAAATTTTGAAGTAAAACTTGATAGTCAACCGTTGCTCAAAATTGATACCACTCTTTTTTAAACGTAGAAGAAAAACTGTTTCACGAAAACTAACGCACGGACAAACAAATGACTTTAGCGAGTTCATTCAAACTCATACTGGAGGCATATCTCACATGTGCACCTGACGCTGCGTTGCCAGATTGGAAGCGACGTTGCTAGTCTTACTACTTCATTTATAAACCTCGTATATGTGCAAGAAAAGTTAATTTCAATTCAGGAGTTAGTGAAGTATTATGGTTAGTCAGTTATAGGTGCTTCCGTAGATATTAACTCAAATAACCAACTTGATTTCATATGAGATCTCAAAACTTTTGGAGATGGAAGGGTTGCGTTCTGAGACTTGGTATATTTCTGTATTTTATGTATTTGATTAGATCTCATTTACTTTCGTAGATATCGTTTTTACAGGAACTGGTTTATATTATTTATATAGTATTTTTCGTTTTGTATAAGATGAGTTGTTGCAGTAAAGGTATAGATAGTTTTCTATACACTAGAATTATTGAAATAACATTTAAATTATTACTTAAAATGCCAATGATAAATAATTGCAATCGAATTTACAAAACAAAAATCGCAACATCCATTTGGAATTCATCACCACAGCGCTTAATAATGATTAAGACATATCCCAGTTTGGTCAGGTGTCTTGCATGGAAAGATAACCATTCATCTAAATATCTGTACGAAAATACTTCTACATCATAACAAATTGGACGTGTTGCGTTAATACACATCAACATAATTATTTGATATAATGAAAAATATATCATTCCCTTCACGCAAAGAAGACGGTTTTCAGTTAATTATTACATAATATATCATTAATAGAATACATTCTGTCAAACAGTACTGGGAATTGATTATTTAAAAAATCTGCCTAAAACGATTGTCAACATAATTGTTGCTGCTAAGTTGACACAACTGTTTTTCATACTGTAATTTAGTTTATTTACAGAGCTCGATTTAGTCAGTTCTTACAAGTGTGTTTTGCGATTTTTACAATGGATAAAAATATCGAACGAAGAATTTTTCTCAAATTTTGTATTGCAAATAGAATTTCGTGTGCCAAATCGTTGAAAATGTTACAGAAGGCATATGTGTGATACAGTGCATTCAACAGCGGTCGTGATGATCGATAATAAGAAGAAAATGGTAATTGAAAATCGCCATTTAAGATTAAGAGAGATAGACAATGAACTTTCTGTGTCTCACGAATCAATTCGTACAATTTTAAACGATTGGTTGGATATGAAACGCGTTGCCGCTCGACTAGTTCCAGAATCCGGAATTTATCAAAAATTGAATAGCGGAAAGGTCGCTGAAGGCATGCCAGAACGAGTCAATTCTGACCCCACATTCATAAAACGCATTGTAACTGGTGATGATACATGCGTTTATGAGTTTGATATGCAAACCAGTCAAATTTAAATTACCACATCGAGGTATGGGTTTTTATGGCTAAAAGACATAAAAGAGAATTCACGGCGAGAACTGGAGTCAATGAAATGTAAGATTTCATATATATATTTAGGAACTAATTTATTCTTCATCTTGTAAATAGAATCCAATGTTCTGAAATAAATTCTCTGTTTGACACTCATAAGTTTTAATACTGTCAACATACTCCTTACTGGAGTTCTTTTATTAAACTTTAAAATAACTCTCAAGTCTCCATTCTGAATTCTCTGTAAAGTATACAAATTATTCTTTTGTAGACCAAACATCAATGTCGAGCAAAAGTCAATATGAGGAGACACAATAGCTTCAAACAGCATAAGTCTAGTACCAAAATTCACCTTATCGTCTATTCTTGATATGCAATGTATTTTTGTTGACATCTTTCTTGAGATATAACCACAGTATAACTTAAAGTCCAAATTCTGATCAAGAACTACTCCTAAGTACTTCATTTGGGTTACTCTATCAAGAATATTGTTATTATTTTGAACATTTGAGTTTACTAAATTCAGATTATTTAATTTGTATTTACTTCCCAGTATCATATATTTAGATGTTTATTCCTAGACTATTATTCACAGAGCTATTTATTAATTCATTCATTGTACAGCATTGTGTCGTCTGCAAACATAGACACATTACTGAATTTCACAAATTTCACTAGGTTATTTATGTACAACGAAAATAACAAGGACCCTAAAACTGTCCCTTGAGGTATGCCATTCACAATATTCTCTGTCTGATAAATGACCATTAAATTTACCCTTTGGCTCCCATCACTTAAATATGAAGAAAACTAATTGAAAACATTACCCCTCATTCCTATTTTCTTGAGTTTCAATAATAATGAACTCCTTGAAATGATTTCAAACGCTCTTTGAAAGTCAAAATACAGCTATCACATACAGGGTGCTTCAACGAAAACTAAACAGGGGCTATATCTACCAAGATATTCATTTCTGATCAAAACTCAAAAAAGGTCAATTTTTGTTTCAAGGGGGACATCTTTTGGGGTACAATACTTGCCTGAAATATCAACCCCTTAGCGGGGTTGCAATCCTTGAACATTTTGAATTGGGAAGATGGGTCAGTGATGACTCAAAAGAAAGTTGGTATCTTTGTCTACATCTCCTTGAACGATTTTCATTTTAATTGAAAACTGTAAAAGATACAAGGTGAGAAACTGAAGATAGGAAGACTATTTCCTGAGACTATTCAAGTTTCAGTGAGGTAAAATGGAACAGATCCATGCTAATCAATGGCAGTCATCATCAAGTACCATCCTCATCTCGAATTTTAACCCCTGGAGCAGGGGTGACAACCCTTGAAAATTTGGAAGAGGGTAGATGGGTCAGTGATAACTCGAAAGAAAGGTATTATCTTTGTCTGCATTCCCGTGAAAGAATTTTCATTTTTATTAAAAACTGTAGAAGATACAGAGTGAGCCACTGAAAAATAGAGAAGACTATAGACTATCGCCCCAAGACTATTGGAGTATTAGTGCGAAATAGTGGAATAGACTCATTTAGATCAAAGATGACAGCCTTTGATCTGGAATGATTCTGTTCCATTTTTTATACTTGAATAGCTCAGGGCGATAGATAGTCTTCTCTATTTTTCAGTAGCTCACTCTGTATCTTCTACAGTTTTCAATCAAAATGAAAATTCGTTAACAGGGATACAGACAAAGATAATACTTTCATTCGAGGTATCACTCGACCCATCTACCCTCTTCCAAATTTTCAAGGGTGGTCACCCTTGCTCTAGGGGTTAAAATTCGAGATGAGGATGGTACTTGATGATGACTGCCATTGATCAGCATGGATCTGTTCCATTTTACCTCACTGAAACTTGAATAATCTCAGGAAAATAGTTTTTCCAATCTTTCAGTTGCTCACCCTGTATCTTTTACAGTTTTCAATTTAAAATAGAAATTCGTTCAAGGCGATGTAGACAAAGATACCACCTTTCGTTTGAGTCATCACTCGACCCATCTTCCCTATTCAAAATGTTCAAGGATTGCAACCCCCGCTTAGGGGGTTGATATTTCAGGCAAGTTTTGTACTCCAAAAAATGTCTCCCTTGATACAAAATTTCAGCTGTTTTTGCGTTCTGATCAGAAATGAATATCTTGGTAGATATAGCCTCTGTTTAGTTTTCGTTGAAGCACCCTGTATATAGCGGTATGCATTTCTTACATATTACGTACATTCTGCTGAAATACCGAAAAAATATTGTCAAGATATAAATGGTTCAGCTTTTTCATTTAGGTTCAAATTTCTTCATAACTGAAAGTTTTGGTCACATACTGCATCTTTTCAACTTTTAACATAATAATGAAATAAGGTATTTGAATGGCAGCAGCGTAGCAACTGGTAGCAAATAGTGAATATTTATTTAAGAGACCAGTTTTGAACCAGTATGCGAAGAATCAGGCAACCAGCATCACCTTTATTACATCAATTAGTTATATTTCATAACGAAAAAGATTCAGCGAGAACCAGTATGTTTTTTATATAATAATATACTTGTTTCTGTTATTAATAAACTACCAGTTTGGTATTTGTTAGAACCATATTATTTTCCATCAATTATTGGTTGAAAATGAAAATTATGATAATAGTTTGTTGAATACGATTTTGATAGCTTATATCCGCAGAAAAAATTCCTGAATATTTATCTCCATAAAACTGCATTACTAAGTAAGTTTTTCGAATTTATATTACAAGGCACTGTTTTCGCTATGATCTGAATGATGTTACTGAAATACAGACCCCAAGAATTTATAATGATCAACTTAATTTTTTTGAGATTATGCACCTTATATCGTATGCTAATAGATTAATGAACATTCTATTTGAACGATGAAGGGAAAAAAATTTTGGAATGAAAAAGTGAAATGACAAACTGGGGGAAAATGAGAAAATGCTAAATTTCATGAACAAAAAAAATATTCTCATATTGTTTTCATTCAAATCCAAATATTAGATGGGGCATCCAGGACACGTACAAGATTCAACTCGCTCTACCATTCCAAAAACGACAATTATTGGGGACATTTGCTCGTATGGAAATGTTTTTCTTTTTTTGATGAAAACGACGCAAACATGTTCATTGCAGTTTATATCTGGATAGGTGATGGCCTTAGCATTCTTTGAATTGCAGGCAAATTCAAGATATTCTTCACAAGAGCTGTGCGATACGATCAAGGATTGTTGTGATTGAAATGAACTGCAACAAACAGTATCACAAGAGAGAAAAATTAGGGTTCGTACACACAAGCAACGGCACGTCGCGGTGAGCAGCGATTGCCACCGCCGCGATCCTCCAATATGGTACTATGATGCATAAAGGCGTCATCCTCGTCTTTGTCCAAACGATGTGTATTCTATTTTTACAGAGATTGTGAAGGATATCTCAATAAAATTCATCGCTATATTGAAGACTTTCATTGAGAGTTGTCGAAATAGTGTGACTTTTTGTATGATCAACTTTTTCTATCCATCGTTTCCCGGTGGCGCTGGTGGTAGCCTGTGTCAATTTGTTGGAAGGCATCAATAGTAAATGTTTACACATTCATGTACTAAATGCGCTCTAACAGCTTGAGATAAGTGGGTGGCAGTCTGGTTTGATGCTGTGATTGGGTGTGCAATGCTGACGATTTCAAACGAGAGAGAAACTGTAGTCTGTTGCTCCCATTCATGACAGCTGACCCGATTGTACCAGTGTAATAAATAAGAAGAATCCGTTAGACTAGCTCCTTCAGAAAATGATTAATATTCTATGAAAGGTCAAATATTGTTCCCTAGATAAAAGTCTTCAAAAACAATGGGATCTAAACCTTCGAAAAAATGAACGAAAAATGAATTTCGAAATGTTTCCTTTCATTTTAAACATTGACTAAATTGAAAATTTCAAGAACTTTAGAATTTGAATGATCATTGAGTATCTGTGACAAAATCAAAGAACTTCGCTCTGCGTTAGTTCGTAAACTATAAGGTACCAGAGTATCTTATGTGACGAGTGAATCTTTTCAGAATAATGCAGGAGTACCCCAGAGCTCTATACTCTTGCTAAGTGTTTTCTATTGTACTCCACCGAGAACAGAATATTTGGTTTTGCGGTCGACTGTACACTGGTGTCCCCACTTTCTAGTCAGCGTCATATAACTGCTGAGAAGTCACACCGACAAAAATGGCAGCAGAGCATGTCACTGAATTAAGACTTGGAGAAGACATGAGTGTGAAGCCGGTTGAATCTGGTCAGTTAACGCGAATGAGACGCCATTAACAACGTTCATCAGAAGAGTCATTGCTGGAGAACCGCCTCTAATCATACAAGGACATCGGATTGCCTCAGACATGATCATGCATCTATTCGGCATCACAATCAACTAAATTAGCTGGCATGACCATGCGTCAGCCATTATCTGCTTGTTTAACTTAGTTTTCTTTTCAAGGCTATGCTGTAATTCGCACTTTCACAGCTGATGCTTTTGTGTGAAGCCCAGGTGCGAACTAGTCCGAAATACTGTTCCCATGTATGCGGCTCTGCACCTAAACATTAATTGCATCTATTGGATAGTGTCTAGAAGGGATCACTACGCCTTATCGACCCCCCGAAGACCACGCGTGATCTCCAGCCTCTCTCTCAAAGGCAATAGGTTGCTGATATTTCTCTTTTTACAGATCCATTCCATAGTGAATGCTTGAAGAACTGAAAGGCTTGCTTCCAGAAAGAATTCAGTTCCGAAGAAAAACCAGGAACACGAAAAACTCTCATCAGTGCGTGGTTCAACTAGCGACGCTACGTACCTCCCTCTATAAAATATCTTTTGTTCAATGGGCTTGTGTGCTGTGAAACTCGCTTCCATCGAACATATTCCTGATAAATTATAATTTGGCCCTCTTCAAGAAGCAAGTGGACACACCGATTGAATCATCTTGGGCGTCACCTCCTCCCAAGAATTGAAGAATATTCCTATCAACATGAATTGTTTCGAGAGAATGACACAACGGCTGTGTGATCGCTCGAATGCCGTACCTCCTAATAATGACTTCGATTCAACCATCATTCAGAATAACTCACCATTTTGATTGCTTCGTAAGGCTGAACGTTCGCCAAGGCGGCCTCCTCATCAAAGAAAATTTCACAAAAAAATCATTTCGGATACCTTCCTTCACGTACTATCGGGATAAGTTTGTGCTTTGACCACCGATATCGTATTTGAAAATATGAAAAAAATATCATAGTGCGTAAGTTGGTTTCAAAAGAAAAACTATCGCAGCTAGGCGAGAAAGTCCATTAACCCACTAATTATTGATCATACTGTTACACCACATGAGTGGGCGCCTGGAAAGAATTGAGGTGTCTGTTAACTCGCTTCTTGAAGAGGGCCGAATTATAGGATGTTGGGAAGATGTTGGGCGGAAGCGAGTTCCACAGCTAACCGACCCTGTAAACGAATTCTTATAGAGAGAGGTTCGAGGGGCCGTTAAATGTACCGCCATATGATGAGAACTCCTTGCTAGCCTAGTGTTGCGGCAAAACATGAGTTTTCCCGGATCAAGGTCTTTCAGCTCCTTGGAGCATCTTCCGTGTATCTGCAAAACGGAGAAAGGTCCGCAACTTGTCTTCTGGAAGCCAGCGGTTGTAGATAGCGGGTGATCTACGGGTGGTCGATGAGGATCACAGCCCGTTTTTGCACAGTATCTAACATCCGCTACGAATGTTTGGGGGCAGATCCCCATACATGGGAACAATATTCCAAAGCAGGTCGAATCTGCGCCTTATATAGAAGCAACAGCTGAGATGTCGTGAAGTATCGCTTGGCTTTGAAGAGAAAACTAAGGTTAGCTGATTCCGACTTAGCTATTGCTGATACATGTTCATCCCAGCAAAACCCGGAGTTGACCGTTATTCCGAGAAGGTGCATCGAATTTTTGGATGCAATTTGTTGGCCTTGCATAATTAGAGGAGGTTTTCCAGCAGGGACCTTTTTGGAAAACGTAGTTGCTTGCGTCTTATTCGCGTTGAAGCTCACCAGGTTCAACTGACCCCACTCAGATATCCTCCCTAAGTCAGCCATCTCTGATGCTGAGATTTCGTAGCTGTAATTGACCGCAGAATACTGAAATACGAAACCAGGGTTCAATCGTTTGCAAAACCGAAGATCTTGTTCTCTGTAGATGACAGAAGATCGTTTATCTGCAACAGAAATAAGGTTGGCAAAAGAATGTATCCCTGAGGTACTCCTGATTGCAACAGGAAACAATCAGATGTTATACCGTCGACCACAACTTGTATTGATCTATTTGAAAGAAAGCTACTTTCCAACCCCGCAATTTTTCGAGAAGCCCATATGCAGCAAGTTTATTCAACAAGGCTGCAAGCCAAACCCTATCCAAGGCTTTAGAGATGTCGAAGGCTATTGCTCTAGATTCCCCATGCTTTTCCATCGTTGAAGTACAAATCGAAAACCATACTGACGGTCGTTAATAATTCCCTGCAACTCAAGATATTTGATGAGTTCATCGTTTAAGACTCTCTCCATCACTTTGGACATAATGGAAAGAAGAGCAACAGGGCGGTAGTTTTGGGGTAAGGACTTCTTTTCTTTCTTTGGGATCGGTTAAATGCACGCTCTTTTCCATAAGAAATCTGAAACAGACGGTTACGAATGGGTGCCAGTTCGGGAGCACACCTTCTCAGAACGATTGGCGGTATTTCGTCTAGACCAACTGCCTTCTTGCAGTTCAGCTGCTCGAGAGCCCGTCTCACAGTGCGGACTCTGAACTTGATTTCTGCCATGGAAGAATTTGTAGATGGAATGTTCGGTGGTAAACTTATGGAAACTACGAAACCCATCTGACGAAAGCTGCAATATTTGTAAAGTATACAGCAATTACTGAAAAGATTGCTCTTGAGAAAAGACGCGACAGAATATTAAAAGATCTCATGCACTGAATTACATCCAGCTGTATGGTGCTTTGGTGTGGGAAGGCTCGATCATGGTTAAAAAATAACCAAAACATATGGTAAAGGCACAAAAAAGACCTAAACCACATGTAGAGCATCTAAAATGGCCTCGATCGTACAATCACAGTAGTGTCCAGCATATTACCATAGCGTTACTTATAGAAGAAAACAGAGCAGCAAAAGTCAATCAAACACGGCTGCAAATGTACTTTGAACAGCATCTAACTCAGTTTTGATTTGTTTTGGCGTTAACAATTCTGAATTGTTTCTTCTAGAGGTGTTTTGGTCAGCAGACAACCAAAACTCGATGAATATGGCTGAGACTGCCATTTATCTGAGGAATTATACTCACAAAAAACGAACCTCGTACTAGTCAATAATAAAATTTTGTATGCTGATGGTACTGGTAGGAAGGTGCAAGAGGGTTAATCTTATTCCCCTCTTGAGGAAGAATAGCACAGAAAACTATTATGAAATAATGTTTTTTTGGTAAGTTACTGCTTGAATTGAAATTTACGATTGTGTTGCTATTCGTATTGCTTCGTCACCTTGACACCTTGACATTATATTTTACCAGTAAATGCGGTACCCAACAATTTATATGGAAGCTGCTTCAATTATGGGGTAAACGTAGAAATAATTGAATAGTTTTTATCATGCGAGTATACGTTGATGTTACATACGTCATCATTAAAAACCAATATTGCTATAATGTCTTTCTTCAGTGATTTTTAGTGATTTTATCGAAATAATGAAAGGTTTATTTCGATTTGAGTCATTTGTTTAGTTTGAATTAATGTGAATCGACACAACGTGAAGTCCCTGCGCGATTGTATCATATACAGGCAATGGTGAGTATAGCCTGGTGGCTGAATCTAACAAATGCAGCATCAATATACATACACAGTGGAGATAACGAGATTCAGATAGCGGAGACTCCATTTGTGTTTAAGGATGCCGTATAGACCTGATTGTTTTGCAAATTTGAACGATAAATTATTTCTGTTACTGCGACATTGTCATTGAACCAATAGTTGATCCTTTTAATAATGCCGTTGGTGACAATTTTATTTCAGTCGATGACGGTCTCCGAGCACATTGCGCAGCTCTTGTGAATAATATGTTGAATTCTCAAGAAACTCAAAGAATCTGTTAGGTAAGATGTCGCGGCAATCCTACAGAAACCTCCGAAATGCTTGAAGCAGCTCTTCTACACATATGGGAAAATATCCCCAAAATTTAATACACAATTTATGCCAAGAAGAATGATGAGTATTGCGCGTTGTATTAGAACAGAAAAGTAACTCAATTGAATAATAATTTTCCTTGTTCATAAAATTTTGTTGATTACCGTTCATATCTAAATCAAACGGATCAATTTGTAGGTGTATTTCATAATTTATGATTCCTATAACTACTCTTTGTGTAGGTCTAATTTCTCATTCTCATGTTCAAATATTATCTTTAATTTACTTAATAATAGTGTTTCCTTTGTTTTTCCATATTCAAGGAGTTTATCATTGAGAGCAATTGTAAGAAATTATGCTTTCCGAGGTTCGGAAAACTCTTTGGAAAAATTATGAGTCACTTCCTCGACAACTCATTCCCAGCTTTCAAAATAAACCAGACAGAAACATTGGAACACATCATCGCGGTTATCAATTTTTAATGCATATCGAACTACAGGAATATGTATTGTTCTTGAATAAACATTACACGCGGAATATTGACTAGGAGATCCAAAATAATCTACAGCTGTATATTATGAAGTCAGTTTGTTTTCATTGACCATAAATTTCAGCACTTGCAGTGTTTCCATTGCTCTCAAAGTGTTGCGATGTATTTCAACACTTTGCGTCCAATTAAACACCACAACCGAGCGGGATCATTTCATCTGTCAACGTGTTCAATTTCGATTCTGAAGTATGTGATTGAGGATGATGAAAAATTCATTCGTGGTTTAAAATTATTTTTGGAAGTGGAAGAATGACGAAATAATAGAATTGGTGGTGTTGGATATCCGATATACTAAGTAAATTCGAATATACAGTTTAATTTGATTTGAAATATTTTCAGGAATTTTACGATGTATTTGGAAAAAAAGAGAACAGGTGGAGAACTAACTTGAGTCAATACTGATGAAAAAGCCAACTAGAATGAAAGTTTCCGGTAGATCAACTTACTATCCAGCCAGCTCGGTGGCGTATGGGATATGATGCTCGTCTCCTACACAGAGTCACCTGGGTTCAATCCCTACAAAGTCGGTGCGATTTTTCGGATTCTGGAAACCGCTTGAGTATCCATCTTTCGGAGGAGATGTAAAGCTGTCGGTCCTTTCTAACAGAGATGTGTTGGACATTAAAGATCCCTTCCCTCGACACGAGAGAGGTTCGGCAAAATTCCCGGGTTAGTGAGGTGACAGAATTCCCCGGCGTGTCATTAGCCGAAAAGCAGGAATAGATCACGTTAAAGGAAAAACAAACAAACAAAATTTACTATCCAGAGCATACATACATACTGCTCATTGCCAATATGAGGAATGGTATATTATCTCTTTTAGCAATAAAAAGTTATTCAAATACAGTGCACCGATAAATTAATGCACAAAATCTGATTCCAATTTATTCAGAAGAAGCTTGCATATGTTGAAGAATTGTTTTGCCAGTAATCCACCATAAGGATGTTTGAGAATAATCGAAATGAAAATGGTAAATAGTAATTGAAATACAACTTTGGCGGTAGCATACTGGTTTTGCTGACTTCTTAATCTTATATTGACATATTCGATGAAATCTAGGACTTCATGCAGACCACTCACTATTGAAGTGATTTCGTGATCTTCAAGGTAGTTTCAAACGATATGAGCTTGGTGAGGTCTGGCGTTGTTATGCATGAACCAAAAATTTGTCTGTAACATACCTCTGAGAATTGAGGGTTCCTTTATTCACGAAGACCAGATCAGTGCGGGCGTTCAAAGAAATTCCTAAACACACCATTACAGGACCTCCACCAAAACCATAAGTAGGTATAAAGTTGAACTGGGCATATCTCTAATTCCCATGTCTTTATACCATAGAACGTCGATCACAATGAAAAAGACAAAATCTCGAATCATCTATCAACAAAACTCTCTTCTAGGCAACTTATAACCAACGGACATGTTCCCTGGCAGAATTCATTCGAGCTCTTTGATATGTTGCTTTTAGAGCTGGGCCTCGAGCTGCGCCCTCAGACTAAATTACCACACACGTTGTCGTTTCGTTTCAGTGTTCATTTAGACTTCACTGTTCTGTCGAAACTACATTTGAAGGTGCCTAGCAGTAGCTAATCGACGAGTAAATTCTTAAATAACAGTAATTAATTGACGTTGTTACTTCAGGTCGCCTTTGCCCAGTTCTCCTCTTCTGACTACCCTCGGATCATTCTGGAAATGGTTGAATGGGACACACCTAGTCTTTAGTCTATTCTTGGACAAGGCCAACCTAGGTCATCTAACACCACTGCTACATCACATTCCCCACTGTTCTGTCGGAACTGCATTTCAACCGTTGTCTCAACAAAAAAGTTCATAAATAACGGTCATGAATCGCCGTTGTTGCTCGAGGTCGTCCTAGCCCAGGTCTCTCTTTGTACCTACGGATCATTCTGGAAACAGTTGAGCTGGAACACCCTAAGCCTTCAGCCTATTCTTGTATAAGTCCAACCTAGATCATCTAACATCACTGCTATAGCGCATTCCACCAGGGTTAAATTTCGTGATTGGCGTTAGATTATGATTTTCAAAAAGAACAAATGTTACTTGCAAAAATTGATCAACAAATTCTGTAATCGATATGTGGTGGTCTTTCGATTTATTTCATACCCCTTTCCCGTGAGATTGACTGCAGTTTGTCTCCATCCGACCACGATTCAATGGAGATCCGCACCGACACATCTCAACCGAAACCTGATTCATTTGTCATCTACTTCAACATCTTATTCAACCAATAGCTCCACACATGTCGAATTTACTCCAGAAATGCTTGGGAAAATATATTTTCAGCTTGAAGAGCTGCTTCTTCCTTGGCCTTAATAGTTTGAGCGCTTTCTTGTCGAGAAGCTTCCCTGATATTTTTTGTCTATAACTATCAATGACTATCACTACATATTTCAATGAGTCAAAGGCTCGTTCAGCATGGAGAAAAGCTTATGTTACGGCCATATTAAAAAAAGGCGACCAACACGTTCATCTCAATTGCAGACTAATCGAAGCAATTATTGCTGATCTATATTTCTAACTAACTTTGAACTAGTCTAAATAAGTGAACACATGAGCTTCAACTAATGCATTGATTTAATATACATTGAGTTTGCTAAAAAATTTGACAGCGCCATGGCTGATTCCTCCTGATGTATAAGTGGGATCCCACAAGGGTCTGTTCTAGGCCCCCTCCTTTTGAATATTTTTATGAGTAATCGTTCACAGCGAATTAAATCACGAAATCATGTTAAGCAGATGATTTAAGCAAACTTTTTTACAATTATGTTCCAATGCGATTTGATCTGTATGTCGCAATCCTGCTACTACATCTGAATGTTGACAAATGCATTGTGTTACATATAGGGACCAAAAATCCGTCTCACATGACGTTTGGCGTAACTGTCAGTTTGGATTTCGTCAGTGCACGTAAAATAAGTAAATGATGAGGCGGTAACTCTAACTGGTATCTATCTTGTACTTCAAGGTATTAATAACAAGATTGCAGCTGTCAAAAGTAAAAATGAATAGAGTTAAGAATGTTAGTAAAAAGGATGAACAGGTACTAGAATGTTAGGAAAAGATTAGCAATCTTGAATGCAAACACTCACTCATTCGAAAAAAGAAGATGTATAACGTGGTCATGAGTCAAAGCGCCAGCCATACTTGGACTTCGCAAATATATGTAAGATTACTTCACAAACGTTGGAAAAAACTTATCTCAAAAAATAATTATCGGCTTGCCTGATGAACCGATGAGTTGAAATTCATACCTGCAAATAGTGAAGACTTACTTACATCTAAGTAATTCAGAAATGAGAAAAGTTGAGGAATCGATACAATATCTGCTGAGGTTAGGTTAGGTTAGATGGCGCCAATCACCCATAAGGAGAATATGATTTAAAAAACGGGTATTTGTCCTGCTGCATTCGAAGTCGCGGAGGCGATTCCATTTCGTGATGGTGGTGGTGGGGAAAAATGTGACAATTATAGACCGATATTTTCAATCACAACTTTAGCTTACATTGCGGAAAAGGTTATTAAAAATAGATTATCTTTTATAAATGATCATAATATTCCTTCGAAACAACGGTACGGATTCATGGAAAAAAAATTTTATAGGTTGAAAAAATTATAGAGCCTTTGGTAAGTTAAAAGTTGCCTTGTCTATTTCAATTGATTTTGGGGAAGGCGTTTGATGCTGTAGATCGTAGTACTTTAATAGAACTGTTGAAAAATTTGGGCACTGGAAAAATTGCCTTGCAATTACTGAAATGGAAAGATCTTCAGTGAAATGTATGCTCTTGAATATGGTGTCCGACAGGGATCGGTGTTGGGGTCCTTCTTGTTTATCTTATACTTAATAACTTATTCTGTTAATCATTAAAAGAATATATTATCAGTTTCGCAAACGATGAGACTGCTTTTTATTCTGAAGGGATCTCAAAAGATCCGTGGAGCTAGATTTGGTGATCATCAATGACTATATGGAGAAACACAATAAATTTTATGAAAACTAAGTACATCTATTCTGCTGTAGACATGCGCTGCCTCCTGGAAAATTCACCATCAATCATTCTGGTCGAAAATACTTCATTTTAAACAACAAATGTAATGAACTTGGAGTAATTTTGAATTGGGAAGCTCATGTTGAACTTTTCGTTCTTAAACTCTGATTGCTCAAATATCTCACCAGTCATTGAATAACATATTAAAAAATTATCATGCACTCGTGGAATCATAGCTGCAATATGTTATCAACAAAATTAGTGTTCAGCAGAAATGGATAATTGAAAATATGTACAGGAGAAATATCACCTTTTCTTCAGACCTGCTCTATGAACTGGGTTCAGTTTTTGACATACGACAGCTATTTTGTCGTCCAATTTTAATACACTTCAAAGATAATATTTGGAATCATGAATCTATGAAAAATTGGGAGCACACGATGTGACTTTCCATAGAAGTCAAAGAAGAACTACTTGATTTTGATTACCAAATCCAGGGTGTTACATAATAGTACGTCACAACTTGAGGGATAAATCTACGTGCAATTTTAAGAAAAAAAGTTCATATAAACATAGGTCCGCAAAAGCTTCGTTACGGAGCTACAGGGTGTTGGAAAAAATTGAGTTTTCCTTCAAAACTCCTGCAGTTTTCGAGATATTCAACCCAAATTTGGAATGCGAGCTATTTTCAACAGCGTCCATCATTACTCCTCCTAAATTTTAACTAGAATCTACAAGGAGTTTTATTTTCCAGAGCCATGTCTTCTTTTGCTCTTTCAAATTTTTTTGTAGTACGCCACTGATAAGAGTACAATCAATTTTCGTCATCTTCGTTCAATTTAAATACTTTTTTGACACCTCTATATTTTTCGTATCTCCAACCGTTTTCGAGTGAAAAATCATAGAATTTGAATTATTTGAATTGTATGCTATTCGCTAAATAAAAAGATAATAGAAATATTCGACAGGTATGCCCAAAATCTGCTTTTATTTTGACAGCTCGTCTTCTGAAACTCAACTTATACTTATTCAATATCAAACAAAAAAAAGTACAATTGAAAACTAAATAAATTGCTGGGAGTGAATACAGGCCTCTGTCCTTCTTCGCATATTATCACGCACTCTTTGAAATATTCCTTGGATATTTCTTATCGTGTCACAAGAGGTTATTATTCGATTTCTCAATTCTTCTAACCTAACCTAAACTATTGAAGTCTGAGGATCTAGGAGGCCATGGTTCTGGCCCACCCCATATGCTGGTGCCCGTCGTGCATGAACCATAATATGTTTCTCACCAAAAGTGGCACATCCTCGAGCAATAAAGGTAGATCCTGCTCAAGAAATTGCCAATAAGCAGGACCATTTAGCTTATTAGGCAAAAAAATGGCCCAATCAAATAAATTCGTTGCTTTTTCTATATCTGGAGGTCTCGTATTTTGAGTTGCACCTTTTAAATGATATCCACCTTCTGTGGATATTTGAAAATGTTCGCCTGTCTGGTGTTACTCGATTCGGAAAGCCCACTTGATATAATCGCCTAGCTTCTGTTGCGTTTCCTTCAGCCAGACCGTACATGTAATGGATATCAGCCAATTCTCGTTAGTAAAATTAGCCATTTTTTCAGCAATAACTTCAAAAGTCTTAAAAATAATCATTAATTTAATAAACAATTCCAGCAGACACTGGTTCAATTTTAGCAACTGTCAAAATTAATGAATAAATGAAAAAATCAAAGCCTACCAGTCATTTTTTTAAAAATTAGAATTGCTTTCAACTCAGCGAATACATACAATCGTTCAATAATTTTTAGCTCTAGAACGGTCGGAGATACGAAAAAATTACAAGTGTCAAAAAAGATTCTAAATTGAACGAAGATCACAAAAATTGATTGTACGCTGATCAGTGGCGTACTGCAAAAAAATTTGAAAGAGCAAAAGAAGACATGGCTCCGGAAAAGAAAACGCCCTGTAGATTCTAGTTAAAATTTAGGACGTTCAAAGATGGAAGCTGTAAAAAATAGGTTGCATTCCAAATTTGGTCTGAATATCTCAAAAACTGCAGGAGTTTTAAAGAAAAACCCAATTTTTTCCGGAAATGTCAACACCCTGTAGCTCCGTAACGAAGCTTTTGCGGACCTATGTTTATATGAACTTTTTTTCTTAAAATTGCACAAAGATTTATCCCCTCAAGTTGTGACATACTATTATGTAACACCCTGTATAATGAAAATCAATATTAAATATAATATCAAAGATACTATATTCTGTCAGTACTAGCCACATAATATTGACACCTGTTTTTAAAGAAAGTTTCACTGATCTCGATAAAAAAAGATGTTCACATTTTCTTGAGAAGAAAAAATATTGATATGTTGGATACTGCAAGAAACCTGAGAAATGATTATTTGAATTTACTATACTCGTATGATTTATACGTTCTATTAAAAAAGTACTGACGCAGAATTTGAACACGATCTGTTATTTAGTTTGTTTACAGTGCTCCATTCTGTCAGTTCCCACAAGCGTGTTTTGCGATTTTAATAATGGATAAAGATATCGAACAAAGAATTCATCTCAAATTTTGTATTGCAAATGGAATTTCGTGTGCCCAATCTCTGAAAATGTTACAACATCTTCAACTGAAGTTGACATCGATAAAATGAAAGATTTGGTAATTGAAAATCGTCATTTAAGTTTGAGGGAGGTAGGCAATGAACTTTTTGTGTCTCAAGAATAAATTCATACCATTTTAAACGATTGTTTGGGCATTGAACGCGTTGCCACTCGACTGGTTTCAAGAGCTGAATTTTCTTCGAAAATCTCGTAAAGATCCTGAAGACATTCTTGAACGAGTCAATTCCGAACCCACATGCATGAAACGAATTGTAACTGGTGATGAGACATGGTTTTATGAGTTTGACATGCAAACCAGTCAACAAGCTTCGGAATGGCGCCTTCCAACTGAACCGAAAAAACCACGTCAACGTCGATCAAAATACAAGGTGATATTGAATGTTTTCTTTGATTATCGCGGATTTGAGCAGTCGGAATTCCTACCAGAAGGTCTGAGGCTAAATAAAAAATATTACCTGAGCGTTATGAGACGTTTGAGGGAACAAAATTCGTTGAAAAAGGCCAAATTTGTGGAAAGAAAACAATTTCGTAGCTCGATAATGCATCATTTCACAAGGCTCTGGTCGACTTTTTTATTCATCCAAAACTCAAATTAGCACTTCCAGGTACCCGTTTTGAATCGATTGAAGACATAAAAAAGAATTCGCGGTGAGAACTGAAGTCGATTCCGGAAAAAGCGTTTGAAAAATGTTTTGATGATTGGATTATTCGTTAGCGTACATGTATTATTTCGGAAGGGGCCTACTTTGAAGGTAATACAATAAATTTGGATGAAAAATAAATATTTTGTTTTATTGACCAATTCCAGGCAGTTTTTTAACAGCATGTACAGATCTGAAATAAATTGTTATCAGCGACAGCTACAACCACAGGAGTGCTTGTATCGATCATTGCTTCGTGAATAATAACTTTTATAACGTAACCATTGAAGCAGCAATTTGGAACTGTACCTTAACTGACAACTTTTCTTTCATTTGTAACTACTTCTATAAAACTTCGTAGATGATATAAATAGTCCACAAAAGAATAAACAAAGTTTCATTACAAGAAAAATGAATATATTCTTTTGAAAAGAGAGGATTTACAAAAATCTTTCAGTTGCTCACCCTGTATCTTTCACAGTTTTCAATTAAAAATGGAAATTCGTTCAGGGCAATGTAGATTAAGATACCACCTTTTTTTTTGAGTCATCACTCGACTCATATTCCCTATTGAAAATGTTCAAGGATTGCAACCCCCGCTTAGGGGGTTGATATTTCAGGCAAGAATTGTACCCCAAAAGATGTCACCCTTGAAACAAAAATTAACACGATTTTGCGTTTTGATCAGAAATGAATATCTTGGTAGATAAAGCCTCTATTTAGTTTTCGTTGAAGCACCCTGTATATTCTTTTGAAAAGAGAGTATTTACAAAAATCGGAATAACTGTATTTACAGAAAAAACAAAAGTGTGAGCTCAGGAAATGTAACAGGGGAACCATACTATCTTGCATATGATTCGAAAAAACCTGAGGAAATACTCGTTTCCCTGTCGCTATTGCACTAGCAATAGCTTGTCTGTTTATGTTGTGTTAGTGTCGTGTGTACATAAAGAGTACCAAAGATTTTTCTGCTTAGCCGCTTCATTCTCTCTTGCATTCCATGATTTCCAAACGAAGACAAGGGTGAAAGGAAGGGGGTTTGGGACAGGAATCTGTAACAATGGAAAAAGAAAACCAGCAGAAAAATATTTCAACAATCAAACTTCTTATATGTCTAAACAAATCTAAGAAAAGATTTTACATAGCAAGCAAGATCATAAAAAGGACTAAGGAGAAAAATACATAAACCTTCGATATTTCCTTAAATTGCCTCTCTGTTTGACCGAGAGAGCCCCGATGGCCAGAAAAATGTGATAGACTGGATTAGAAGCCATCATGAAGCTATTAAAAAGGTAGATGCATAAATAAATTTTTTTCATTACAAATATTGAGGGGGTAGTTCCTAAGATTCTTTTTTAGTATGGAATCCTAATAACATACTTTCATAAAGACATAACCGCCTATTATTCGTATTTGAAAGAACACAAGTTCATAATATAATTCTCAAAGAAAAAGAAAAAAGGTTATGTAATCTATTTATATTCGGTTATAATCACTTAAAAAATACTTGTGCATTGTGTAAATCTTTCTTTTTTTTTTCGCATGTCGATAACTATTACATTCGAAAGGCTGCCGTAGTAAAACATCACCCTACATAGTGCAAGTTTTCATTAATGACTTATACATCTGTAAACAGACATAAAAGCTTTATGATTATGGAATACCCAGAAATAAACAGAAATCCGCACCATTTACCCCCGAGTTTAAATTTCTTCGACTGCTGCCTGGAAATTTACGCAGCTCAATAAAATTTTATTATCAACAAACTAAACTTTGAAGCATTAACGTTAATTACCGAATCTCCGTATATCAAGTTAATTTCGAATTTATATTGTATGTTAATGAAAGAACATACAGCGTGCGTACCTAAAATAACCGTAGTTATATATTATTGGGTTTCACTTCCGGTACCATCGGTATTTGTGTGGTTAGGAAAGAAAGGTTTTTCAAGACAATAGAGGCTGTATCTGATGATTGTCAGAATTCGGACTTAGATTAGTGAAAAGAAAATTCATATATAAATCAACATACAGTGATATAAACCAGTGATTCCCAAAGTGGTCTATATCGACCCCCAGGGGTCTATGACAACTTCCAAGGGGTCTACGTCAGCGAAAAAAAAATTTGGGGTTCTATGAAATGAAAAAATACTACGATAGTGGATCTCAACACATACACTGATGGTACTTATTTACTTACATCATACTAAGAAATAAAGACATATACATTATTTATAAAAGTACCTATGAAGTAAACAATTTTTTGATTATGCCATTTCCGGTTATACCGGAAGTGGGTCATCACTTTGCTATTTCAAATGGCATTATTATACATTATACATCTAGAACCGACATTTAAGCAAGACATAAAATACCCAAGTTGTTGTTTTGTATGATTTTTTCAATTTGGCCTTTTTCAAACAGAAATAACTCAATTTTTTCAAATGGCACGTGCCAATTTTTATATTGCCATCAGATGAAGCGTCAAATTTCAGATGGAATTGTATCAGCATGTACTATACCCATCTCTCATAGTTCCGAAATAATTTGGGAATATATTGAATTTTGATGATTTTGCAAGAACTAACAGAGAATTGGTCGGTTCTAGATGTATAATAAAAAAGGTAGATTGCCATTTGAAATAACAAAGTGATGACCCACTTCCGATATAACCGGAAATGGTATCACTTCGAAAATATTACACTTCAATTGGAAATCGCTAGTTATGGCCGCGTATTAAATTTCAGCTTGATATTGTAATTGGAACTCAAAAAGTTTTTAACGGACGGTCCCGGTGGATATCCCTGTATATGTTTATAAAACTGTGTAAGTTGTATGATGTAGGCATTCGCTTTGTAGTCGCAATACATTCTGAACTTCTAAAAACCTGCACACAATGAAATACCAGTATCATTTTGTACGAGGAGTCTCAGAGCTTCGCTAACTTGCACTGACTTGTTCAATTCGTCACTCTATAAATATGAATGTGGGACAAATACGTTTATTCGATTCCTGAATCTTGAAAAGTAAAATGCTAAGAAAATATTTAAAAAAAATATAAACAGGTAGTTTATCACACAAATTACAGTGAATCAGTGTTATTTTGTTTGAAAGTGCCGGAGAAAACTAAGTACAGTATTTTTTATTAAATTTTAGTTTTGTACTCGTAGTTTGAAAAGATTGATAAATTACGGCAATCATGACTTCAGTTATTGGTAGTTTAATATTCAATCATGCAGAATTACACGAGTACTCCTCAATAATTTCCTTTTGAAAGTTTTAGCAATCGGGTATTATAATTACAGTGCAATCTCCGTAATCCAAACTAATTGCGGCAAGGAGATGTTCGGATTATGGAATGTTTTCGGAAAAATCTAAAAAAATTTTTAATATACAGTTGCTGGTGTTTAAGTCTTATTTAAATAATGTAATTTTGTCCACAGATAACTGATGCCCTGTCCGAATCTGAAAAGAAATGTACACAGTACAGTGTTGATTATTTGAAATTTGGCTTCATTCCATCATTGTCGGACAAACAATTGCCTATGTGCCTTTTATGCAACAAAGTTTTGGGCAATGACGCTATGAAACCATCTAAGCTGCAGGATCATCTAAGAAGATGTCACCCTGATAAAATAGATAAAGATTTGAAATACTTTGAAACACTCAAAGATACACTTCAGAAGAGGCCCACACTGGACAGAATGTTCGCTTCGACTTCACAAAGAATCGATGATGGTTTGCGGACGTCTTACAATATCTCGCTACTTATAGAAAAATCTGGAAAACCGCATACTATCGGAGAGAGGTTAATTTTTTTGTTGAAGAGGTTTTAAAAACTGTTTTACACAAACCTGCATCTGATATCATTAAAAGAATTCCCTTGAGCAATAATACTGTTGAAAGACGTATTGATGAAATGAGTTCTGATATTGAAAGCTTCTTGTGTAATTATTTGCAAACGACCCATATCTCTATACAACTGGACGAGTCAACTTTATCTGGTAATGCAGCATTATTATTGGCATATGTTCGTTTTGTTATGAATCAAGAAATCTACGAGGAACTGCTCTTCGCAAGTACTTTGATAACCGACACTAAAGGTGAATCAATATTTCATGTTTTGAAAGATTACTTCATTGAAAAAGCAATCCCTTTATCAAATATAATATCAGTAGCTACAGATGGAGCTCCTGCCTTGGTTGGACGTTAACGTGGATTTATAAGCTATTTAAAACAAAATGTGTCAGGGGTGTTAGCCATACATTGCGTCATCCATCGACAACATTTAGTTGCGGAAAATTTGAGTGTTAGATTGCATGAATCGCTTCAAGTAGTAATTGATGCAGTAAACCGAATCCGAAGCAACGCGTTGAATACCCGGTTATTTGCATAGTTGTGTGAAGAAAATGAAACACTTTCATCAATTACTCTTTCACACTGAAGTACGCTGGCTGTTGAAAGGCTTATGTTTGACAAGATTTTTGCTCTTTTTGAGACTATTTTAGAAAGAAAATTTAATGAAGTGGAAAACAGACCTCGCCTATTTAACAGATTTGTTTGCAAAACTTAGTATGGTTAATTTGCAGTTACAAGGCGACAGTTTAAATTTGATTAAAACAAGGTCCATCTTATCAGCGTTTCTTTCCAGAGTTAAACTAATGAAGCAAAATATTGGACGGGTCGAATTTTCTCAATTCCCCAGTTTGTCACAAACAAACTGTCAGGAAGACGACGTTTACCCTACGTTCAACATTTGAATACCCCTTATTCAGATTTTGAAACTAGGTTTGAGGATGTTTTGACCATGGTAATACCACCGTGGATAATTAATCCATATGGTGACATAGAAGAAACGAATGTCATAATACAAGAGGAACTGACTGAACTAAGTACAAACGAAGAACTTAAGATTCAGTTTGAAAACGGATATCAGCAATTCTGGTTGCAAAACAACATACTCGTTACCTATCCCGTATTATGGAATATAGCGAGGAAATTTTTAATTTCCTTTCTATCGCCATACCTAGTGGAAAGAGGGTTCAGCGCTGTTACCAATCTCCTAACGAAAGAAAAAAACAGACTGGACATCATTAGCCGAGGAGATTTAAGATTAACTCTTACAAAATTGACGCCAAATGTTGATAATTTATTATTAAAGCATCATGTTCATCCCTCTCACTAAAAATACCAGGTGATACGACAATTTTTGTGGTGTGTGTAGAAGCAACAAACGAAAGAACTTCTTTTTCAAACTGAATAGCTAAGATAAGTGTTCAAAATTACTACCATTCATTCAAAAGCACATCTCTTTCAAAAACATAACTTCAATATGAATCTCTGTAATGCAACTTCCGGTATATTCGAAATCAGCGTAATTTTTTATATATATTTTCGATATATTCAAAAAGTAAAAAGTTATGGACCGATTACGCAATAAATGGAGACCCAGTATAAATAACAGCTGATTTTCCTTCACTGAATCTAATACAATATTTTCAATCTGAAATGGCGATTTGATTGTCACAAGACCCCATCTTAATTAGCGCCATTTGAAGCATGTACGTGCCGATACTAAGTTAAAATGTGAAAGACTCGAAAAGAAGCACCAAGCGCCCCTTTTCGCAGTCTCTGATAGATACTTCTAGCTGTCGTCTGTAGAGGTTCATGACAAAACACAAAAGGGAGAACATTATTTGAAGTAATATTTCCATTTTTATTATGATCTTCAATGCAGTAGGAACTTTAAAATTATGTGTATTGCTCGGAGAATAAATCAACACGAGTAAAACACAATTACAACAATTTTGGTGTATTTACATGACGATTTTATAATATTGAGGTATTGAGAAAATTGGGTTTTGTACACTTTCAATATCTCAATTATGTTTTTCAATTTGATATTTCTAACTAAATCATTACTAACCAATTATTAGTTATTGATTATACAAAGTCAAAAAGTATTGGATGTATTCCTAAAATCTGATGTTTCTTCCGTGTAAAAATGGACGGAATGCGACAGAAAAACGACGATACAATATTGAGAATGTGATTATTATAACATGAACAATATTGATGATTTTTTATTTTAAGGAAATTAACTTTCAATAAAGATGAAGTAAAATATATTTTATACTTTCCACAATTTTATTTTTACGGACATGACCGGTCTTCATATATATATATATATATATATATATATATATATATATATATATATATATATATATATATATATATATTCCATAAAGGACGCACCTCCATACGTACTAGAGTCGCCCTCTATGGACCGAGCGGGTTCACCGTCTCGGTGAAAAATAAATAAAGTTTATATTTCTCGTTTCACAAATAATCTCAAGTTCATATTTGTAACATTTTTTCTTTTGGGAATGAAGTCATGTTTAATTCCTAGATTATAATGAATAATATTAGCGACGGCATTATCTCTCTAAATAATCTGTTGAAGCAAGGACTGATCAAGGTGATATATATATGAAAAACTGTTTCTGAAGAACAAAAACATCTACGGCAAGAATCATCTATATTTTTCTTGATGATGTGTTTTCTATAATTCCTCGTGAGAACAACCTGATCCTGGATCGCAATTGCCAGGCCTTCTGTTTCAGCGAACAATTTTCCAGATACTAACCATCTATTTTTGCGATTTCATCAATATAATCATTCTTCAATTCTTTAGGGTAATTCCTTCAGCATCCAACTTTCTCTTTTAGAATTATTATCAAATATATCAAAATCTACCTTTTGCATTGTCAAGTTCAGAGGTGTAAGATTATAGTCTGAAGCAACAACAATATCCTGTAATTTAGACGTTCTCTGTATATCATGAAAATGGGATGAAAAATCTGTTTACTATGAAGATTATTCAAATCAGTTAATGTCTAGGTAGTGTAACACTTTGAATAGCTGACTTTGGGTGGTGCTTATGATATTAAAGCATTTTCCTCGTTTGACATTGTAATTCATTTAGATCAGTTTTAGACCATTTAATAATTCCAAAAGATGTAAGAATGGGAACTGCATAGGAGTTGATAGCTCTGAAAAGGTTTTTACTAGTTAACTGACTCTTGATGATAATTCTAAGTCTGTTGTAATATAAACTTCTGATATTTTCTTTAGTGCTGCTATGGTTAATTGTCTTCTCTTGAACAAATCCAAGATATTTATATGTATCTCCTTGATGCATTGGCTCTATTTCGATATTGGAAATCTTTATATAATCAGAGGTGATCTTTCCTTTTTCAATAGAAAGATTTTTACATTTTGGAAGCCCAAATTTCATATGAATATCATTGGAATAGTTGAAAGTAATCTCAAGTAGACTTTTCAAATGAGATCGAGTTCCAGCATATAATTTAATATCATCTAAATAAATTAAATGACTTAATTTGAGTTCAGTTGATAGACTCTTTATTTTGGAGCCGAAACTAGTAGCATTTAATTCCTGAGAGAATGGATTAAGAGCACTTGAAGAATCACCTTGAAAAATGCCTCTTTTGATTGGAATTAGATTGGTTCTCCAATTTTTCATTACAAATTTAAGGAAAAGAAGAAGTGTCTTATCAATTTCATAAATTTCCAAAATTTCTTGAAGCCATGAATGAGGATAACTATCAAAAGCCTTCTGGTAATGAATGAAGGTATGAATATTTCTCTTCTCAGTTTGAGCTTGATTCAAAGCAACATAATCAATTACAAGTTGCTCTTTAGTACTTTAGTACCAAGGTGTTTTTTTCTACATCCTTTTTGTTGTTCGGAAAGAATATTATAATTCTCCAAATGTGCATAAATAAATAATTGGTCTATATTGAGATGGATCAATAGTATTAGCACTTTTTGGTTTTGATACGTAGTTCCTTGTGTGAAAAATAAAGGACTAGTGCGGGGTTCTTTATTATGAATGAAAAATATTCAGTCAATTTTTCATGAAGGCAAGAGAATTTTTGAACCAAAAGGTACCAATACCAACACCTGGAGATTTCAAATTTTTTGTGTGTTTGATAACTGATGTTATATCTTCGTTTGAAATTTTTCAAATCGCATGTATTCTATTTTAGAAAATCGGAACCTTTCATTTAAAATCCAACTTGCACTGGAATTGTGTTGCCTTGGCACTGCCCAAATTGAAGACCAATAATCAGTTATAATACCAATTTTGGGAACTCCATTTCCAGAAATATTTTCATTTGAACCTGAAATACCTGTAAAAATGTTTTTCATTATTTTTGAATAGTTTGTTTTGGAATTTTCTATCTGAATTGATTTTATATTCACGTAGTCTAATGGAGTATACTGAAAGTTTTTTTTAAAGTATCGATTTCCATTATTTATCTCATTAAGTTTATGGGTCTTATTTTTGAGAAATATATTTTCAATATTTAACATAAATTTTCTTGATCGATCACCTTTGGACTATTGAGTCAATCTTCCTAAATCACCTGAGAAATTTTACCTTCTAATCTTTCTTGCCATAAGGGTTTTTCTTGGTATTATAATTAGATCCAAAATTCTCTAATTTATATCCACAATGTTTAACTACTCTAATGGCGGCACAATTTATGAACAGATGAAGTGTATAAATATTCATTACTTTAACAAGTTGCTTTGAAAGTACATTCTCATTAACCTCATTTATGCAATCAAAATTTCCTTTGAACAATGAATTTTAGGAAGTTTAGGTCTCGAAATGTTTGGTCAATATTTTCAAATTAATTCATTTAATATATATATATATATATATATATATATATATATATATATATATATATATTATATATATATATATATATATATATATATATATATATAGCTTATTCAAGCTTGTAAATATAAAAGTAAATAACAAATTATGCCAAAGGCGTATGTCAAATAAAAAGTAGAATCACGTTATAGATAGTTTAGACTTACAATCAACAGGAAAATCTCAATTTACAGGTACAAAATGAATGGCTGTATAAAGGTAAGACTATAAACAAGAATAACGTGGACAGAGATTTAAACATTGTATACTTGAGTTTCAATTTTAGACAAATTTGGCATTCAGGAAATATTGTGTATTGTACAGAATCCGTAATTTGAAAAAAATTGCTCGGTATGAGTGAAGTTTATTATTTTCGATTAATCACACATGATGTTCCTTACTTACGATACAGAGTTTTCCTAAAATACTCGCTATTTATAAGTTTTCAATTTGACAGACACACAATTATGGTACAGTCTGTTAATCAATTAAAAGCTTTCTGATAAACTAGATTTTTTGTTGTTTTGTGGTGTTTTGTGGTGCTTAAATAAACAAAGATGACGGTTTTCCGACGCGCGAACACGCGACGTATAATTATCCAGCGAAACAGGGAAACTCCAAGTTTATACTTCACTGTCACTCACTAAAGAAACCAATTTTGACATAGCAATTCTATTTTGATGATGATCTGTCTTCTCTGGTCATGAGTGCGGTTAGCACGTGAGGTAGCTCTCGCACATTTGACTGCGACGACCTAAGTCAGGTCGAGCATTTTCATATTTATTCACGTTTTAAACCTTCTCTGGACTTCCACAAATAATTCATGACCAAAATTGGCCTATACTTAATATATCTAGATAGCCATTTCTTGAATTTAAAAATCAATAACACCAATGAGGAAACTTTTCAAATTTATAATAAAATAATAAATAAATCACTAAAAAAGTATGTCCGAGGTAATAGGGTCATGTGGATAATAAAATCACGTGCTATGTAGTAATTAATATGTATCTGTATTTTCAGAAAAAGTTCTGATAAAATTACCTCAAATATAGTTATCCGACAATTCCATTTGTATAATTCATTTTAAGGGTATATTTACAAAACTAAAGTTAGATTTCCATTTGAATAATTGGGACCATAATTATCGAATTCAATCGAAACCGTAGAAAGCAGAGAACGACATGCTAACTATTGATCAACATTTACATTACACAAGAGAAATAATTAAATAGGTTGAACGGAAACATTGAATGTACCCTGCGACTCAATTAACTCTTCTTCTTCCAAAACACAAACTATAGATGAGAATGAAATAAATATTCTTAGGGCTTAATTTTTTAAAATTTTAATTCAAATCTCTCTGTATTTGAAATAAAATTAAGATATTATTGAACTTTCAACATCAGGTCTGAGCTAATCGGTCGTATTAGTATTTGTATTCCACGCCACGGTATAATTCAGTGGCGGCTCCAAACACAATACCTATCAACAGTTTTTCTGAGATCATTGTATTTCTATCAATAAATTATGAGTTCCTCGCCTAGCTACACTCTCAAAATTGACATTAACATTGTTGCCACAAAATGCCACGACTTTTTTTTGTCAAATTATTATCTGCCAATAATCGATTATATCAGAAGTTTCGCCCAGTTTATCTTGAAGGTCTAAAATGTTAACTTGCACACCTCCGTAAGGTTGAGAAAATGCACTACAATGTTACGGTGATTTGAAGCATCATTTACAATTATAATACAATTCGACTTTATGAAGCCCTATGCAGCAGCAATACATCACACACAACCAAATTTATATGGAATCACTCGGTATTTCACATTATTGATTGTTTTTGACCATGGATCTTTGACTACTTGTGAAGAATTAACTATTTGTTGTAAAAAAACTGGATAGTATAATAAGAAATGTTGAATTATCACCACATGTTCGGGATATTGTACTCAGTCTTCACTGAGATTTGAAACTGTAAATTTCAAAATTTGAAAAACCCTATAATCTTAATTAAAAATGCTTTACGTTGGATTGTCCGATGTGCATAGGGGTAGAATGATTGCTCTCGTTGGAGAAGGGGTGACACAGAGGGATATAGCGGCCACAATGGGGGTATCACAGGGAATGATTTCAAAAACCTACGCCCAATACGTGGAGCTACAATCTCTGCAAAATGGGCCTAGAAGAAGTCGTTCGAAGATCACTTCTGAAAAACAAGACAACTTTTTGTGCCAAATTGCAAGAAGAGACCGTGGTGCATCGCACCCCATACTCCAAAGGCAAGTTCTGGAAGCAGCAGGCATTAGTGTATCAGTCGAAATGATACGTCAAAGACTTCGTTCAAGGAGTTTATACAGCAGAAGGCCCTTAAAGTTCCAGAGCTAACCAGACAACAAAAAATTAACAGACTTCATTGATGTATCGAGCACCAAAATTGGAATATTGAGAATTGGCGAAATGTTCTTTTTTGGGATGAGACACGAATTGGTGTTCGATCAGATGACCGCCAGATTGTGGTTTTAAGGGGTCATGGAAGACAAGCTAGAGTCCGAGCAGTAAGACTAATTCCGAAATACCAAGAGGCCAGTGTGATTTTTTGGGGTCGCATTATGCTGGGAGGCAGAACAGATTTGATTTCGTTTCCCACGAGTGTAACGGCTAGAAATTACGTGCACTTTTATGCAAGATAATGCTCCTCCGCATACCAGCAACCTCGCGCGATATTATCTTGAAAAAGAGGGAATCGCTATTTTGGACTGGCCAGCTTGCTATCCAGACCTTAATCCTATTGAACATTTATGGGATAATCTCAAATGGAAAATTAGATCGCGCCAGGATAATCCAAGAACCCCACAACAGTTCATCCAAGCCGCCCCAGAAGAGTGGCAGAATATCACCCCACAGGAGATCGAAAACCTAATCCAAAGCATGCCCAGACGGACGTGGCTTTTCTCTATTTTATTTTTACGTTTGACCTTCTTCAATAGCGTAGCTTTTAAAGTATCTAACTTCGGAGTGAAAAATATTCGTTGAATTTGATCGAGATACTACAACCGTAAGGGATTAAATCGAGTTAGGTACTTGGCCATCATTGTCCTGTGGATTCGAAAGTGTTTGAGTTTCCAAAGGGGCATTTTAATTGAATTTGGATCAAGGCCGAGCACGTGCTTGGAGGAGGTTATCTGCAATTTTTCATCCCCGTATCAACTATAGGGGTAAACCACTCTTGTTTTATTTCATGAAAAACTGTCAGCTGGATTGTTGTGTCATCTTTTCACGAGGCTATCACAGATTTTTCTTGAATTGTAGGACGTAGTACAGGACTTGATATAGGACCTAATACAGGACTTGATAACTAGTGCCTAGCATCTAGCTAGTTTCAACCTTGTACTTGAAGAATTTGGTACCCATTACATCAAGGGACCTTTTGGTCAGTTAGAAGCTGATTCACCGTTTTCGTCTGCGACATTTTGAGGCCTAGGAGAGTTTGAGAACGTGTCTACCATCTATGCACCTAGCACCAACGTAAGGATCTTCAGAACTTCCACATGAGCAATTCAGAGTTTCATTATTCAATTTAAATATTTTTGTCATTCAATTAAACATATTCTATTCAAAATTCAAGTAATTTTCATATTTTCTTATCGTAAAACAATGGTAAACGGTTTACATGATCCTAAGAAACTTCTACTCAGACTACAAAGCAGTTGAATATTGAATTATTCGTGGTATATTATTTTGTGAAGTTAGATATTCATTTCTTTCAACTGTGGAGTAGGTGTTAAGCGCTTGAACTGACTTTCTTGCCTGTTAATTATTGAAATTTTCTTGTAAGTATTTTTACATCTTGCGCCCCGTGCAAACAGGTCATGATCATGTACTGGTAAGTGGCGAGTATTCAATTATACACAGTGGTTCAATAAATAGAGTAGAGTGAATCTGTATGAGTTAGGCTACAAGAGTAGACATACTGGGATTATTGTAAATTTGAAATCAGTAAACCATTTCCTATATTCATTATTTTTGCATGATTTGAATTTACTGCCTCCCTTCAAGTTTTAATAACAGCATAACGATTTTCCAAATTTTAATCGCCTGTTATTGAAAATTTGGTGGCGCTCAAAAAAAAGGAAGAAAATCTTATAAAAAGTGAACGCACTCCTGTCTTCGGCTTGAGTTTAGCCTCCTGACATTGAACATTTAGAAAGGGGAACTCGAGGTTAGTGTTGTTGGACTTTCAAGAATAGTCGGAAATGTTAATTAGTATTTTTTTTCTGAAGCATCGGTTTTCTCCATTCAATTTGTTTACAAACGAAACAAAGCGGCAAAGTGTTGAATGGAGAGCGTTAGAAGAAAGAAAACCCATAGATAGTCGCTTGGACAAGTCGAAAGTTAAGGTTATGCTGATTTGTTCTTACGATTTTAAAGGAATTATACACAAAGAATTTGTTCCATGCACCCAGACAGTCACAGGAGACTTTTATTGGGCGTCATGAAGCGAGTGCTTGCAAGAATTCGTCGTATATAACATTTGTCATATTTTTCGAACGACTGTCAAAATTCTTTCGCAAATTTTTCTTCAAATTAAACAAGATCCATGAAGAAATAAAATATGGGCGATGTCAACCCAAATTATTGGTACCATAATGATTCTAAAACATCTAAAGATCATAATCAGCATCACTCGGAAGACTGAACCTGACCATCGGGGCTCTTTCGGTCGAACAGAGAGGGAATTGTTTTGTTGAGTTTGAATATTGAAGAGTTTTTCTGCGATTATACTTCAAAACAAGGAAGTCATTATGTTTCAGGAGACTCACACTGCGACGGAAGAACATTTCCGCGAAAGAGGGAATATCGCAGGTTATGTACTTTTTGATTATCTCCTTAGTCCTTTTTATGACCTTGCTTGCTATGTGAAATTATTTTTTTTGTTTTGTTTAGATATATAAGAGGTATGATGGTTGAAATATTTTTCTGCTGATTTTCTTTTTCCATTGTTACAGATTCCTGTCCCAGACCCCCTTCCTTTCACCCTTGTCTTCGTTTGGAAATCATGGAATGCAAGAGAGAATGAAGCGGCTAAGCAGAAAAATCTTTGGTACTCTTTATGTACACACGACACTAACATAACATAAACAGACAAGCTATTGCTAGTGCAATAGCGACAGGGAAACGAGTTTTTCCTCAGGTTTTTTTCACTCGTTTATTGAATCATATACAAGATAGTATGGTTCCATTGTTACATTTCCTGAGCTCACACTTGTGTTTTTTCTGACACACACCAAAATTATAGATATAAGCATTTATTGTAAATACAATAATTCAAATTTTGTAAATCCTCTCTCTTCAAAATATATATATATATATATATATATATATATATATATATATATATATATATATATATATATATATATATATATATATATATAAAATATATATATATAGAGGAGTCGTCGTCGTTTGACAACCTGTTGGCGCATGCAAATTTGTGTATCAATGCAGAAGGTGAATACATTGTTTAATAAAGATTTGTATCAAAATTAATACTGATTGTTTCAATTTTCGAAAAGTTCGGTTACTTTTGAAATGGAGGGTGTATTTGAAGAGTAAGTTTGCATTATAACTAAACCAGAATGTAGAATATTAAAATCACTTTTACATACCTTCAAAAACAACCGAGATATTGGCATGGACTAATTCTGAAGATTTTTGAATTCCCAAATAACTCGAAAACGAAAAAAGCTGATTTGAATCTGTTAGTAGCAATGAATTCCTCAAGCAAAAACAACACTGGGAGGGGCCATTTCCTCTATTTGAAATATTTCACAAAGCTGCAGAACTAAATTTCGAAATCAGTCCATCCTGAACAATAGAACAGTCGACGTTCAATAGCTGATCAAACCCCTCCCATCGTGGTAACTGATATTCCCTATTCCTATAACTCCGAATTAAATACTCAAGGAACGGTCGATTTCCCTACGAAAGTGTAGAGAAATTCCGGTGTATATTTGATTTTTCTAACTTTGGTTTCTGAATTCAGAGTCCGAAATTGAAAATAACTTTTTAGCTTTTGGAGAAGTTATAACCATTGCAAATAGTTCCAATTTGAATTTTCTGAAAAATTGTAATCGCGAAACAAAATCTGTTCTAGGCCGGTGCTGGTGTATGACCATTGAGCTGAGACCACTTGCTGCGGTCCCGAAGCACGTGCAGCAATGGATTTGGCGGTTTGTACACGTAGATAGTACGTTTTCGTCAGTCCCAATGATTTTTTTATGAAATCCCGCAGAATGATTACACGCAATCCATCATTCCGTACGAATGAGCAAAAAAGCCAGTAGATATTCGTTCCGCGGGGCCCCTCGTTTTTGAACTGATAGAGAGATTTATGAAACGCTTGATTACGTATGTTGTGCGTAATTCTGTCCACCCTTTCGAGGAATATAAAGCAGTGTGCCGGATTAATCGAAATAGAGATTCGTCAATCCCGTTCAAACGAAGCCGTTTTTCACAAATTGAAATCAGGTCAACGAAACGCGACGGAAAATTTCAGCGGAAACTATTGCGTTGACAAGGACGATATACCGGGGTACCCGAGTCAGATGAACAAAAAAAAGTTTATGGAGAATGAGTTGAGAGATTTCCTGAAATTTTCAGTTATATCTTCTGACAAACTACATTAAAAATATTTTCAACTTTTTGACTAGAAGTTGTAATATTAATTTTTCAAATGAAACACCCTGTATATTTTTCCACGATTGAATTTCTATATCAATGCTGATTTCAAAAATGTACCACTGTATAGGAATGCCTTGTACGGGTTCGAACCCGTCACTTCTTGTGACAAAAATGATCTTGACGTGTCGCAGATAAAGATAACATATCTCGAAAATAACACAAGATGAAAAAAGCTCGAACACTTTCAGATGAAAAAATATCGGCGTTATCAATGCCTTCGCGAAAAAGTCTTGAAAATATAAAGCGTGTACTTGAATCAATTGAGTAGTTCGAACCGACAAATGTGGATACACTTCGTTGTTTCAATAACATCGTAGGCTATTATTGTTCAAATGGATTCCTCCTGAAAAATAAATAAGCCCTTATACAGAGTTATAACGCGAAAACTAAACATTGAAAACTTATTGTTACATTTGGTAACAAATTCACAGGAGTTTTATAAACTATCTCTTTAACTCTTGGCCATAAATAAAAATCAAGAGAGGTTAAGTCAGATGACCTTGGTGGCCAATTCCAAGTTGGAAGCAATGATTTTGCTGCATAGCCAGAAGCAAATCATTTTCAAGCTGTTCTATACATGTTCTAAAAATATCCAAATAAATTTGAGATGCGGATTTTCGTCAGAAACTGGGTGATTCACCAGTGGCCCGGTGCTCTGTAGCTCGTGCACTCTTGAAGATTTCATTTTTGTTCGAACGGTATTGTATTTAGAAAGTAAGAATTTACTTCAGCAATTCATTTTGGGGCAAACAGGGTTTCCCAATTTTCTATAAAAAAATCTTAGGTGGTTTTTTCAGATTGAAAGACCACTTTTTTGTTCAAGATTCAGGAGCGACCTAAACTCTGCTATAATGTCTTTAAGTAATAAGTTTTTTTGGTGTGTAGTTTCATCACAATATTTTCTTCACTGAAAATTCATGAAAATAGGCTCTCACATCATCCCATGCTCCTTCGGCCAGAGAGGATGAATATTTTTTCCTTTCGTTTTCTTATTGCCCAAGGATAGCTTTATTGACGAATTGAAATAGATTATTCTCATTTTATACAGGAGTGACTCGAAAAAATTATTGAATATTGTAATTTTAAAAATATCATATCTTGATTTTTTCAACTGGAACATCCTGTATTTTATTATTCATATCAACGCATAAAATATTGTGCCATATTTTTGCAGAAGTAACCTTATCTTTATCTTCGACCATTTTCGAAATAAAAAAAATAAACTACAATAATAAAAACAGAGATTGCGAAAGAAGAGTTTATTAGTACGTAGTAGGTTGGTTTTTAGCGAGATGATCTACAAGACGTTGAACTATTTTAATAAGTGTTCGAAATGCATGCCCGTTTCTTTGTAGACACAACTCAATCCTTCTGAGGAAGGACCGTTTAATTCTCGACAACATTTGCGGATTAACTGACTGAAAGGCGTCGACTATTTTCTGTCTCATATCCAACTGTGTTGTAGAAGGAATCTGGTAAACGATTCCCTGAATATAACCCCACAAGAAAAAATCTAGACTTGTAAGGTACGGAGACCTAGCTGGCCATCTAACAGGACCACCACCTATCCATTCGTTTGGAAATACATGATTCAAATGCGCCCTAACCTGATGTGAGTAATGTGCCGGTGCTCCATCCTGTTGAAACCATAAATCTTGTCTTATATGCTCTGGTACATCGGCAAGTAACATTGGTAGATGATTTTGCAGAAAATCTAAATGTATTTCACTATTGAGGTGCCCGTCGAAAAAGTGCGGCTCCATTAGATATCCATCTACTATAGCGGCCCACACATTCAAGGACCAATGATGCTGGTGATCTATTTGTCTCATGAGGTGTGGATTTTCCGTGGCGTAATAATGAAAGTTGTGCCTGTTAACAAGCCCATTCTTGTGGAAAGTTGCCCCGTTCGAGAAAAGAACTCTGTTAAACATATTTGGATTTTCCGCTACTTTGCCACTTGCCTAATTGCAAGCATTGATTTGATTTTGATAGTCTTGATTGTTCAGTTCTTGGTGCAGCAGTACATGATATGCATGAAATTTATTCACTTTCAAGATTCTCTGGACGGAAGTTTAATTTATATCTAATAACTGAGAAATCAATCTCTCTTTGGCTGGTGTCTTATATGGGTCCTCTGTCACTGTCAACAAAACCGATAACTGGTTGTCTTCAGCTGTAGCAGTTTTCAGTTTTACATGTTTTTTGTAAGCGATATTACCCGTTTCGATAAATCTAATCAGAAAATTTTCAAAGCATCTTGCATCAGGATGCCTCTCATCAGGAAACCTTTGTGCATAAACTCTACTTGCCCAATAAGAATTTCTATCACGCTCACCCAGAATAAAAATCATATCAATCATTTCTTCTTTGAAGAACTCCATGAAATACAGGGTGCATTTGAAAAAAATCAAGATATGATATTTTTAAAGTTACAATATTCAATAAATTTTTTGAGTCACTCCTGTATAAAAAGTGGATAATCGATTTCAATTCATCAACAAAGCTATCCTTGGGCAATGAGAAAACGAAAGGAAAAAAGTATTCATCCTCTCTGGCCGAAGGAGCATGCGATGATGTGAGAGCCTATTTTCATGAATTTTTACGAAAAAAAAATATTGTGACGAAACTACTTATCACAAAAACTTATTACTTAAAGATATTATAGCAGAGTTTAGGCCTCTCCGGAATCTTGAACAAAAAGTGGTCTTGCAATATGAAAAAACCACCCAAGATTTTTTTTATAGAAATTGGGACACCCTGTTTACTGCAAAATGAAGTGCTGAAGTAGATTCTTACTTTCTAAATACAATACCGTTCGAACAAAAATGAAATCGAGCTACAGAGCACCGCGCCACTGGTGAATCGCCCAGTATAACGAATACATCATTGGAGCAAATACATGAAAGTGATGATGTCCGGTTTCCCGAGTCATTTGGATTCTCGATTGGTCAAAAATGTTGGTTTGTCCTGTTTCAATAGAATTTCAACTTTTCGGTCCATATTATTCTTCTCGAAAATTGTGCATCCTAAGAAATTAACTTATATTGTTTCACAAAAATTAATCAATGATTGGACTTCAACCAATTTAAAGCGATTCACTGACAATTCTCTGAATTATGGACCATGATATTCTCAATTCTCCTTCAGTCCAACTGATAGAGTATTCAGAATGACCTCCAAAATAAATAAGTGAGAACAGTAATTCCTCACGGGTTTCGGAAAACTCCGACTTTTCAAAAAGAACCAAAATTCATGAAGTGTCTTTGTAACCTTCGGAATTTCTCCTTATTCAACGAACTTACGCTTGGGTTTCTTTCATTGAATCTTCTGCAGGTCAGACTAATATTTTTACACTGACCATAATACATAAAAATGTTAATAATTTATTAATTTGTGTATTCCATATTTCGTCAGTTTTTTTCCATCTTTTGGGAGGAGGCGATGCCTATTATGCCACAGCTATGGCCACCCAAGATGATTCAATGTATGTGTTCAGTCACTTCTCGAAGAGGACTAAACTGAAAGTTATCAAAAAGATGTTTGATGGAAGCGAGTTTCACTGCACATTAACACCGTTAGTAAACGAATTTTTATAGAGAGATGAATGCGGTGTTGTTAGTTGGACCGTCCGCTGTGAAAGTTTTCTGGCTTTTCTTTGGTGTTGCATTATTTCAGGAATCAAGCTTTTCATTTCTTCTGGGCAGAAAGAAAGATCAGCAACCTACGCCTTTATGCGAGAGGTTGGAGATCACGCGTTATCACGGTTGGTCGATGAGGCGTACTGCCTTCTTCTGAATATTATAAAATAGATGTAATCAATGTTTTGAGTGCGGAACATGGGGACAGTTTTCCAGACCAGGTCGCACCTATGCTTTGTATAAAAGCCTCAGCTGTGAAGGCGTGAGGTACAAGAGTGTATGCTGTAAAAGGATTTTTGCAGCACAAGCTGCAAAATGATTTTTTTTTAATTTTCGGACGATCATTACGAATATGAAGTGGCAGTTTATTTTGTATTTTTATGATAATAAAATGATGCCGAAATCCTATGAATGTATTGAGAGGGATAAATGTAAATTTTGTAGTAAACATAAAATTAATTTTTTCACTGTATATATTTATTCAGTTTTTGTTCCTTCTTTACGTTTGTAAGTTGTCACCTTCAAATTATTGAACTGTTCAATTTGTACTGTGTTTCACGTCTGACTCGTCTGTTATATTTATACAATATGCAGATTCTGAACTAATGAACTATATCTATCTATCTATCTAACAATAATTATTGGAATTTTGGTTTCCCAACCAATTTAATGCGTGTAAACTGCGACTGGATTGAAATTTAGGTATAGACAATGTTTTTGGGGAAGGATGCCGATTTATCTAGTTTTTCAAGAGGAATCCACTTGAACAATAAAGAACCTGTGTTGTAATTTGACCAAACGGAGTTTTCCTTCATTTTTCGGATTAAACATCCCAATTGATTTTGGCGTTTGACTCATTGGGACAATGAACTTTTGCACTAAATAAGGCTAGATTTAATATTATTTTGTCCCGAGTTTGGCCTAAATGTATGACTCCAGATAATATTATAAATGGATTTAAGTTTTTTCCGCGAATGCGAATGCTTTCATATTAAACCGCCGATAATTTTCATCTTGAAAGAGTCCGAATTTTTTCATCTTGTGTAATTTCCAAATTACGATACTTCTACACGTCAAGCTCAATTTTTGAATCTTGGTTTTGTGTTGCTTGTCAATAGCAGGCGATGGTAATTATGTTAAACTGCACAAGCAGAAAGACTATGGGCTCTAAAAGGAAGGGTACCATCTACCATATTTATTGAACAAAAATTTTAAGGAAAAATCAGGTACAACTATATGACAATTAAAATGATTCCATTGATATACGTCAATCAAACAGATCAGTGGTAGAAAACATTACCAAGAACATAAGCACGATCCAAGATTTCCAGAAGGAGTCCCTTCGTATACTGAGGAAAGTAAAGTCTAACCACTTTTTATATCAGTCAAAGTGTATGCGCAAGACGTGCTCAGATAATTCTTTCTTTAGAATAACAGAATAATGCTCCTCAAAGATTTGGATTGTCGAAATCGCCCTAAATTAAGGAAAATCCTTCTCTCCATTAACATTTCAAACTTTTCGAACAACGTTCTTTCTATTGACTCGTTCTCTCTCAGGAATTCTATTTAACCTTCATCTTGAATGATATTTCCTATGTATAAAAGTTCTTGCCGCTAGTATCTGAGGAAGTCACACTGTTCGAGTAATTCAAAGATGAGTGTTTCATTTAAGCCTTCTGAATTGGTTATTTTTCATTGTTTAAGAAGAGTAACGCACTTAAATATATGTGTAACCGCCGGTTAAAATTGTCATAAATTGAAAATTCGTAAGCACTTTACATTAATGTTAGTTTTTCGATGTCACATATTTGAGTGGGTATCCTTAAATTCAAAACGAATTAGTTGGCACATAAAAAGTTGATGATAGAGACACACTTTCCTTAACGGTTATTACTGCAATTATTACAGGTAATTATGAGAGTGTGAATTAATTATCATTATGAACTATCTAATTTAAACTAACTTATTTCGTACAATTTCTCTATGATTATGAACTGATGTTTTGTAAATTATGAAAAATTCCCATCAATGCGGTCTTATTGATCCTTTATTAAGATATCATAAATTTCAAGAAAATTCGAAAAATAAATTGGCCTCAATGAAGGAAAAATTTTAGCTGCACTAAAAGCTGAAGGCTATTCATCGGAAAGATTGATCGCTTACCGTTTAGTAGCTCGATAGCAACTGAAAAGCGGAGTAGAAAATTATATAATAACGAAAATTTGTTCTAGGAAAACTTTTGACGTACTTAACGATGTATGAATATATCTTTTCAGTAAAAGAGGTATAAGGCAGAGCAAGAAGGTAAGTGAAATAATGAACCATTCTCTAATGCATTTTTCAGATGGTAGGTACATTTCGATGAATCAGTTTTGATTTATTAATAAATAATAAGGAGAATTTTTGTTGTACGAATAAACTCTTGAAAACAGATCCTACATTGAATCATTATTGTAAAGGTGTCTTTTCTGACTGTAGAACTGAAAATTCAATACCTTTTTTTCCCTTCATTTTGACAGCTCATCGCAAACTTTCTTATCTGCATTCACTTTCGATATGTAAAACTACTATTGTGGGTGATACATACATAGGTTTTGGTCTTCACCTTATAATCTGTTAAATTGACAACAGAGTTTCAGTTTCATCATCTGAATATATTCGAAAAGAAACAAAGTTTTTCATGCGACCAAAAATACTTTATTCGATATTGAAATTTTGTTTCGAACTATTTCACTGCAATATCTGGTGTTCCTCAGGGATTGCACTTGGGACTCCTGTTGTTCATCTTGTTCGTCAATATTTTCCATCAGTGTTTCTTCATTGCAAATTTGCCGATGAATCGGAAATATAGAGACCAAGAAGTAGTGTGGTTGATGTCTCGATAATGCAATGTGACCTATATAAGCTGCACGTTTGGTGTGTCCAGAATATACTAGAGCTAAACACGTCTAAGTGTCAAACAATGTCTTTCTAACGAGCAGTAAATTAGAGGGGTTCATATTCAACTAGTAGCAGTTATCTCACAATAATTAATGTTGTTACAGATTTAGCTGTGATGTTAGATAGTAAATTATGTTGCCATCAAAACAATCTCAGTATCAGAAAGATGAATTCAAAGTTAATGGAATATTTTCAGAGGAACTGTTTTTTTTTTCTGTTGATACCATGAAGATTGTTTACTTCTCGTTCGACAAAAGTCTTCTGGAATATGCCCCAGTAGTGTGATTTTCAACATCTGTTATTTTTAATGATTGCCTCGAGATCGTGTAGAAACAATGTTTGAGCGTTCAAGTTTGGAATACCACAGGGCCCGAGGTGGCTTACAGATGGGTCCAAAACTGAAACGTGAACTAGCATCGGCATCTAAGGCTTCAGGGCAAGCATCACAATTGCCTAAGAAGATCTTGTCAACGTTACACATCCAAAAGTGTTCGCTGTTCTCAGATGCGTGCAGGAAAACCTTCAAGGAACTACAGCGACCCTTATATCTACATATACTCTATATAAAACGCCTTAAGATACCTAAAAGATCCAAATGAGAGGGCGCATGTAAAGGAGCAGTGCACCAAACAGAGTTAATCTATTATGGTGCCCAGTCCATCAGAGTATCGAAGGAAATGAGAAAGCAGATAACCTTCTCAAAAAAAGCAACAGCTGTTAGGAACCAGAAACTATTCTGATTTTACAATGAATCCACATGCTCCCCTTTTCCCAAGACTGGAACACTACTGAGGTCCTAAACTACTGAAAAGGTATCTAGGGCCTGAGACAATTAGAAAGGCTGATAAAAGAGCCCCGAATAAAAGGGTACGGAACTACTATCCCTTGACAGAAGTCTATTAAAATGGTAGTTGGAATACTAACAGGACACCAAGTCAATAAACATCTACACATCATTAGACTTTCGGAGACCTCACAATGCCGTGGTTGCTTAGAAAATGATGAAACAAAGAACATATACTCTTCGAATATAATCTCATAGAGGACTCAGGTTTCAGACATTAGGCACTGAAACACCTAGAGCCAACATGATCAAGGATGCTCCCATAACAGTCTCGCATGCTTCATTTAAAAGTATCTGCAAGACTGATAACAAGATAGCACGGCAAATACAATGGACAGAAAAGCTTGAGTGATGCCACTAAGGGAGCATGTGGAAGAAAAAAATCGAAATAAATTACAATGGACTAATATTACGAATGGGCTTGCCAACTCTGGTGGTCAGAAGATCTCATAATTTTTTCAGTATGAACTATTGAATAGTTGTGTTAATTGTGTTGATTTATAGCGTTCAATTACCGCAACATAAATGCAAGGTGTAAATGAAATTTTTTTGTGGTTTTTTCAGAAGTTTAAGAAAATTATCTCGAATGAACCAAGTTAGTTGCGCCTTTACACATTCTGCACTTATTGTGTAAGTTCATTAGAACATAATTACATCTCACAATTCGTGAATGAATAAGTATTCAAACGTAGCAGATGATGAACAGTAAGCACTTTCGTTAATCAAAAGTTTCCTTAAATGAATTTTGATAAGTAAGAACTTGTAGAACACACCTACTTTCTAGATAGAAGTTTTCACTTCCTCAAAATGATTCCTAGAGAAGACAAACTAGGTTTTCTACGAAGAAAGTTAATTAATTATGATTTGTAACTTTGTAACTGAAACAATATCACGGTGTGCAATGGCGAAATTCAGTTCCAACGTTCCTGTAGAAAATTACGTATCCGAATCTTACATGCCAAGAAGAATTATACTTGCCATTATAACAACAGCAACTAAATCTCTGAATGTTTATTGTTTCATATTAAATTGCAGCACTGTTATTGATTTTAAATGGAGAAAATGATATACTGCAAGTTTCATTTTCCCGATGTTTCCTTCAATAGTACACATAACTAGAATGACTTTTACGACCAGCCTGAAACTTGTCGCATAGATGGAAAATTAATTCCAAAAGCCAATTTATTTTCTTGTCGGATGTTTGAACTCATTTGCTATTGTGAAGATTAATAACCAGATGTATTTGAGTAATAATTTTATATGTAAATATAAGAAATTTTCCATAAAATAACCCGGATTCGTGATTCCCTTTAGAAGAACCTCGAAACATTTAATGACATTTAGGATATTTAGGGATTTAGTGATGGTTGAATAGTTTGTTTGATGTTTTATAGCGCATTAAAACCGGGTGTACCAGAAAATTACGGAGTTAAAAAAACCTAAAATGCAGTGGGATATTTCAATATTGTCTCATCTTTAAATTCGGTATTGTTGTCTTCCATTTCGATAGTAGACAATCTAATGAAACGATTATAGATATACGCTCACAATCAAAGAAGAGATGTTAGGACTTATTTTTATGCTCAAACTGGAATTTACAGGGGGAAATACCGAATGGTCAAAAAAGTCGCTCAAATGTAATCAATTGGTTGTAATCGCTCTTCCATGAAACTGATAGCGTGAAAGAACGTCTTACAGGTCGCTTCAGGATTATCGTTCAAGATCGATTTTACAAGCCAGAAGAGATCATATTACCACATCATCCCAACTGATTCGAGAGTACATGATGACCATGGATGAAGATCCACTTCAGACTTTCTTTGATAGTGCCACCAACTGAAACTCAGGAGTTACGTGTAATGATCTACCATTTGGTGTATCATCACAGCGCACGCGTTTACCAAATTTTACGTTCCACCTGAGGCTCGGCGCAAATTAAACCCAACCTACGTACAGATTATGCATCGAAATTGATCCCAGTTAATATGAACCCACGATATTCAACCAAGGCGATTGAACTCCTCCTGAAATCAGAAATAGATATCACAATGTGACGAAGTAGGTGAAGAGGTGTTTTAAGGAATTTTACTTAAAAATTGCGATTCGTAACGCGTTTCACTACAACGTAGCTTCTTCAGACGAATGAAGAAGCTACGGTGTAGTGAAACGCGTTACGAATCGTAATTATTAAGTAAAATTCCTTAAAACACAGTACTTGTTTGTTTTTTATTATTGATAATGGAATTTTACCAAGTAAAAGCCTCCCAAATTCAAATGAAGAGAGAGAGACCAAACTTCTTCACGAATGGTATAGCTATGGAGTGGGTCGAATATGCGGTAACTCATGCTGAGCAGTGACTCATAGAATCCTCCACATGTGAGTTATGCGTGGGAGGGGTTCAATTTGCAGCGGGTCATACAATAAGCAACCCCTCTCCGAACTTGAATCAATGAAGCTGATTCGAGAACTTAGAAACAGTGTACAGCGGGGAAAATGGGCATTTCGAGATCTCCTCTCCTTAACTGAGTGCTAACCAATATATTCTTGCACCAGGCTGGTAAGTATTGATTCGAAGGTTTTATTTCCCGTAGTCTAGATACTGACACAGCTAGCGAGCGTTGATCACTAATTCTTCCCGTACACGAGCCACGACTTGATGGTGGCCATCCGACAGCGTCGGTGTTCGACTCTGTGTCTCTCTTTCAGGGACCTGTCGATTGCTGATCATCGGTTCCTTTGTTTTTCAAAAGTAATGATCGTGTTTCCTCTTTTCAGAGTAGAAGAGCCTGGCTTTTTGTAGATACTACACGGAGAGGCGCAGAGAACCTCAGCCATAAAAAATTTCATTTTTTCTTTAAATTTTGTACATGATATTCCGAATTTATTTTCGGAAATTGAACTCTCGTTCGGTCATTCCCGCTGCATTACGTACATAAAAACAAAGTGGACGGCTAGAAAGACCAGTGAGAGTGAGAATGGTAGAAATAGTAGAACGTGATACAGGAAGATCCGGAACAAAGATTTCAAATACTTGAAATAAGTCCAAGTCTGCATGAAAAGTTCTCAATGAATTTGTTGAAATTTTACTTCTTCCTACTAATTTCCGCTTCGTATAGTATTTGGACGATGGCTTTGGCATCTGATGATTAAAACGCCTCAACTAGTGTAGTTTAATAATGAATTTCCACAACAATCATGTGTGGGCTGAATAAATTAGAATTGTTGACGATTATTCCCTTATTGGACCTCAGCCATGGCCTACTCAATCATCCGATTTATACCCTCTAGATTATTATAAATAGGAAATAGTATAATCACAGAATGAAATGACTTTTACACTCAACTCTTCCAGTATGGCACGCTCCTTATTGAAATTTTAAAATAATATGCCTGAATTCGTATTCAGCATGAAGAGTTGAAACAGTATACTAAATTTCATGATTTCAGTATCAACAGGGTCGGAAATAACGAGGAAACTCCGTCTTCATGAAGGAGCACATCACCCTAAGAGCATTTTTTGGCAAATGGTCATTTGAATTTTTTCTTCATGAGAAGAGAAAGGAATCAATCAACTCCTGAAATTTTTAAGTATATTGAGGAAACAGTCAGTATATCAAGTAAAATGTTGCAAAACGTTAATTTGCAAGAGGTACGGTGAGAACAAGACAAGCCTACAAACTTCATTGATCCATTAAATAGAAAAGATATACTACCTGAATTGCCCAATGCTGATAATCAGTCCTAGTGTTCGATATTTCAGCTCTCAGGTTGATCATCTGATCAGACAGGCGTGCACAGCCGATAGGAGGATTGGTCATTCATGGGACAGTGTGACTGTGCTAAATTTTTGGTTAAGCAAACTAAATATTTTCCTTGGGTGTGGTAAGGGAATGTCTATGATATTTCTGTTGTTTCTCATATCTAATGATACAGTTTACAGCAAGTTTATACACACACCACAAAAATTGTCGCATCTTCTGGTATTCTGAATTTCACAATCATTAAGCAGTTTCTTTGTCAACATATGATTTTGGACATATGAGGGAGAAAAAATCTTATCTATGTAGTAACAATTGTTTACATATGATCTCAAATACGTCTGAAACAAGAATTAGTTTATTTGACAATCAGTATTCATTCAATTTATCTTCAGTTTTTACGCTAAATTAATGCAAGTTTTCTGTGTTTCTTGTTGATTTTCGAATCTTTGAATTTATTGTAATGGCTGCTGGACGCCCTGGACAAATTTGAGTGATCATGAAGTGATAAGAATTGTAACACTGTAGAGGAGGGGCGAAGCCAACGTTACGTGCCTTACTTGTTGAATGTTAACCAAAGCACTATCAAGAGCAATTAATCGGTACCACGAAACAGGGGAATATGGAAGAAGGGCCGGACAGGGAAGAAATCAGATAACAACACCAGTTGATGATCGTTGGCTTCGTTTTATTGCACTAAGAGTTCGGCACTATACGGCTAGAATGCTACAAAATGAACTTGCACTTTCCAGAAATGTGCATATTTCATTGCAAACTGTTAGGTAGAGGCTCAGAGAAGACGATATCAGACCAAGGGTGACTTCTACCGGCCCACGTCTCACTAGAGAGCATCGAGTGGCAAGACTTCAGTTTGCGAGGGAACTTGCAAATTGGGCTATTCCAGAATGGTCGAATATTCTCTTTTCTGACAAGTCCAGGTTCTGTCTAGTATCAATTGATAAACGCATGTCTGTATACCAAACGACCTTGGGAACGGCATCAGCAATGCAATATCCGGCAAACCGAAAACTTCGGAGGGGGCTCAGTAGTGGCGTGGGGAGGCATTTCTTTCCATGGTCGAACTAAGTTAGTCCTAGTGAATAATTGAAGAATGACAGCGGCCAGATACATCGCAGATATCCTTGAACCCCATGTTGTACCCTTTGGCCCACTGATTGGCGAAAACTTCATTTATATGCATGATAATGCTCGGTCTCATGCAGCTAGAGTAGTCACAGAATTTCTGCAAAATGCCGAAATTGATATTTTAAAATGGCCAGCCAGAAGTGCCGACTTGAATCCCATAGAACCTGTTTGGGACAACATAGGATGGCAAATTCAGCAACGTAGGATGCAGAACACTCCAACAACTAGAAAATCTGCTTTCTGAAATTTGGAATTCAGTGACTCAAGAGTACATCCAAAATTTGTTTGAGGGGCTTCCGAGACGTATACATTCGATGCTAGTTGATTGGTCTCTTCGAAAATTGTTGATATTTTCCATCATAAACTCATCTCTTTTGAATGATATCTTCTTATTTTACACTTCTGAAAGTTACCAAGCTACTAATCCTAAAAGTTTATATAGTAGGGTGATGCAACAATTTTTGTAGGGAGTGTAGTTCCTAGTTGACAGATTTATTAGTTTTCCTCTGAAACAAGAAAGGTTCAGAAAAAAAGTTCTGATAAGGTAGTGACTATGAATGGTTATAAATATAGTTTAGTCGATGAGTTCAGCAACAGATACAAATATATGAAAAGAAAAAATTGTCGAATGTCACTGTTCAACTTGAAGATCTAAAAATGAAATTTGTTTTTCATCTTCCGATTTGCAATACACCAAAAAATCATAAAAAATATTTTGAAACATCAACACAAGATTGGCCTGCAAATCAAATTCCACCTTAAAAAGCTAAGTCCTAAACCCAAAACACGAAACTAATGCATTTGATAAGAGTGGCATATATGAAATGAAATGGGAATTGTGTGAAAACAAGTATGTTGGAAAAACTAAAAGATGATTTGAAAAGAAATTGAAAGAACACTCAGTAAACTCGAGAAATGGACGTACAGGAAAATCTAGCGCTGATCAAGATGATAGAATGATTTGAAATTTTAAAAATGTTTACAATGCGAATACACTGAACGCTTTATTGTTTTGGTGAAGTGTTTTCAGTGTGATAAACACAACACCAATGGTTCCAGTTCCCAACTTAGTTTAGTGACAAGTAAAAGTGTTAAACAAACTGATACATTTTACTCAGCATTTATTGATATCTGTAGTCATGAATCTGCGTGTTCAGATACACTTCTATACTCGTAAAAAGAGAAATTTTTCAAAAGACAGAAAAAATATGGGGAAAAACCTGATGAAAAGTGTACCTCGTTTCTATTGATTGTAGAAACCTCTAAAAATACATGATAATTACGATTTCAGCCAGGGATACCCATAATTCTAAAGAATCTTGTCGCGAAGACAGTGTAAATGGCTTCTAATGATGCTTTTAAGTAGATATTTAAACACCTTTCCCACGTAAATGTTCCTTTTCTACGGCCGTCTGTGAAGAACAGTAAAAGCACGGTTTTAGATTGAGCTTCTGTTGCAAGTTTCAATTTCAACCTCCTCATTTATCCTGAGCCTCGAAATATATTAATGATCCTGTCTGAAGTCACCCGGTATAGATGGGCTATTCTCAAACAAACTCTTAATGATAATACTCGGTCAACAAATTGATCGAGTCTATAAGGGAACTCTGCCTAATTTTTTAAAATGACAGTGGCACGAATTCATCCAATTGAGTGAACTGGATAATGATGCAAGTGTTATTATTCTTCCAGCGTACAAAATGTACTCGAAGGAGTGACTGACCCATTGGAGTATATACTAGAACTCATTAAATGCATGACAGGCGGCAATTCAACATGAAATGCATCAATAACCGGATTAAATTATTGAAAAATGCGGCATTCCAGGGAGCGCACAGTTCTTGCATAAAACGACAAGTGGATAGACGTAACGCTGCTCCGCAATTTGGTTTGTATGAGTTCTCTGCTCTTTCAACGAAACGCAATCTAATTTAACGATAAATTTACAGAAGTCAGCGGAATCAATTCTAGTTTTGTTTTTGACTCAGGCGCAAATTGGATGCCACCAAAAACATGAAACGTAAGAGAATGGCAAGTCATGAAACAAAGACCTTTCCACCTCAAAACGTTGTGAGGTCTGAAACCAAGTCATTCATTTTAGTATCTATGGAAACACCTATTCAACAACTTTTCCATAATTGTTACCTACCTACATTTATAGTGACATTAGGCATATTTATTTCTATATCACCTTTTGAATTTGGGAGACTTTTACTTGGTAAAATTACATTATCAATAATAAAACACAAGTACTGTGTTTTAAGGAATTTTACTTAATAATTGCGATTCGTAACGCGTTCAGACGAATGACTGCACCGAATGAGAATCTTCAGACGAATGAATGTACAGAAAAAAGAATGAGAATATAAATATGAATGTTTTTTGAGTATTTGATTTATTTGCGTTTATTTTCAATTCTAATATTAAAATTTCTATGTGTTCTAATTTCAAATTTAAATTTATTTTAAAATTTTTTATTTTTGTTCAATCAAATTTAATTTTTATGTTGAAATAGTTTTATTCATAGATTGATTAACATCCCGTTATCACCAGAAAATTTCAACAACGAATTAAATTTGATTAAACAAATAGCCGAAAATAATGGTTACAATCCTAAACTAATAAATAATATTTTAAATAAAAACAAAGTAGAATCGCATTGAATGAAGTTTACCCTGACGATAAATGGAAACAAAAATTCAACACCTTAACCTACGTTGGCATTACAAGTGAGAAACTGAAATCATTCTTGAGTAGCAATAATTTCAACACAGCTTTCCAAACTAATAATAATTTAGGCATATATATAAAAAATAATAAAACCAAACCAGGTAAAAACAATAAATCAGGTGTTTATAGATTGAATTGCAATGACTGTGATAATTTCTACATTGGTAGAACACAGAAATTTTAATATTAGAATGTCGGAACATAAACGCAGTTTTTCAAATAAAAATCAGATTCAAATTACGCGAATCATCTCTTAGAAAATAATAACTCTTTCGACCCACAGTTTGAAATTTTGCATACAGATAATGAATATTGGAAGGGAAACTTAAGAAATCAATAAATACAAACACTCAGGTAGACTCATCAATGAACAAGTCGATTTAAGCCCTTCACCTCTATTGAATCTCTTCGGGGAGCAATCTATTCCTTAATTTTATTGGATATACCTGTCATAAATAACCACTTAAGAAGAAGCAACCCAATAAGCTTTTAATTACTCAAGAACATTTATATTTATATTCTCATTCTTATATTCTGTACATTCATTCGTCTGAAGAAGTTACGGTGTAGTGAAACGCGTTACGAATCGCAATTATTAAGTAAAATTCCTTAAAACACAGTACTTGTTTTTTATTATATCACCTTTTGATTGAGAATATGAAACTTCGTATTTAATATCTTAATGACAAAGTGAAAGGGCCACAAAATTGGGGTTGAAAAGTTTGTCTTTTGAGATATATAAAAATTGCATTTGATATTTTGAAAACAAAGTTGAAGATCGTGTTTCAAGATATTTTGAAAAATCGTCCCAAAAAGGTGCAAAATACAGACTGGAATGTGAGGAAGGAATTCAATTTTATAGTAAGAGGCATAAAAAGTTGTATTGAAGATCTTAATCATAATGTAAAAAAATACCACAAGGTTTTAGAAAAAGGGGTTGTATAAATTTCATGGAAACTTTCATGTGACTTGACTTGGGAAAAAAACTTTCGAATTTGTCTGGATGACTTCGTTAGGGAGTAAATATCGCTGCAAATTTTCCACATGCCCCAACAAGTACGTCTTCCGAGCTGAAAATATCAGTTTCCATGTTTTCCTCGACAAGATCCATCAACTTGTTTGAAGTGGAAAGAGTTTTGTTCTATAAGTGAAACTGTCGACACTACTTACTTTTTCTTATGTAGTGATCACTTCAAAGAAGACGACATTGTTAATGCAGATCAAAAAAGAATAAACCTTGGCGTTATGGCATCTCTTCCTATTTTGAATAATGAACAATCTTGTTCTTATATTAAAGAGGGTCAGTCAAAAGTAGGCAGTATTTCTTCTTGGCAAGGAGCTCTCAACGAGCAATATCATTTATTATAAAATGATCACTCGAAGGTAGGCTTTTTTACACCCTGCTTACGCTTAAGGTTCTGCGGGCGGTTTATATTTTTACTATGAACCTATCGGGAAAATTAATGCAACCCTATTTTCCAAGATTGGTAATGAAATTGCCTATTTTCACGATATTCAAAAATTTTGAGAGATCTCAAATTCATTTAAATAGAAACTTCTTGAGACAGTTATTACTGCGTTTTTTTCTATTTTCAGAAGCAGTATGAAGGCCATCTAACCAACGGGGAACCCATGGTAGCAATGGAGGACCAATATTTTGCCTGACAACAATATTGCAGAATTTCTTTATTATTTTGAATGTTAGAATCTACCTGTTTTCTGTGATATGTGATTTATATCTTCGATTTACATGTGTTAAAAATTTATTTTATTTTTGGAAATGTTCTCTGTACTTATGGTTTAAGAGATTTTTGTTATTTTAAAATAAAAATGTTATTGTGAAAAAATACTCATTATTTTCTCAATTTTTGAACAGTCTAATTGAGGCAGAAATAATCTGCATCGGTTTGGCTAGTTCATATACCCCATTTCAGTCAAGTTAAATTCGATCGTGGGAAATCTAGAATTCAAATAAGGCGCCTTTCGGTTTAGTTTCCCATAATGGCACGCGTAGCGCTAGTTTCTATGCATAGACGGCCATATTGTTTCCTATGTTGGAGCACTGAGTTTTTATATCTCATTAGAGTCTGTTCTGTGATACCACTGATTATGAAGAGTAGATAGGAAAACCAGCTCCTTCGGCGAGTGACTTTTAACATTCTACTAAAGGTTGAATATTCTTCCGTGAATAAAAATCTTCAACATACATAGCGATAAATTTATCATGTTATCATTATTGAGATAATAATAAAACGAAATTAAAAAGAAATGGGATCTCATTAGGAACATAAAATGTGAAAAATACCAAGTTTTATTTTAGTTAGTATCTATGGAAGCGCTTATTTAACAATTCTACCATAAGATGTTATCCAATTAATTGCCTACCAACAATTTTATTGATCGTATCAATATTAAACATTTTAATTCCTTTAATAATTATAATTAGTTTGATTCAACGTAATAAAGTGCCTATAGAATTTCAAAACCATCTCTACACAACTTCAGAAACAATCGAGATATTGGCACTTGACTGATTTCGAAAATTTTCAAAAGTTACAAATAACTCGAAAACGAAGAAAAATAGTTTGAATCAGTTTGCGACAATGAATTCCCCATGCAAAAAGACGTGGAGAAAAGGAGGGGTCATTTTCATCTATTCAATCAATTTCACTTAGCTGCAGTACTAAAACGTCGAAATCTCTCCACCCTGTACATGCCTACGAATGCAAGAATCGCATTACAAAACTGTATTATAAGTAGAGTTCAAGAAAAGTAGAAGAGAATGAAAACAAAAATAATTCGGAAACATCGAAATTGAAAAGAAAACAACACTTTCCTGCAAAAACTGACATATGAACATGAAAACTTTGTTACGCGCCTGAAAATAACATTCAATTTGAATAATAGATCAAAATCTTCGAAAAATCGGGTCAAGGAAAAATGAAATGGTTAATTCTGTTACAACCAACATTCAATCTTTCACAGGCTTTGCATTTCACGACAAACCTTTCGGTGATATAAAAGCGCCGTCAAAATAATCTGATAAAGCTCAGCCAACGCCGATGGAAAACACACTTTAGCGCTAATGCAGGAGTATTTGTCAAGGCATGTATTTAGGCCTGAATATTATTCAAATGCAGGGTATAATTATTTCGTATAGGCGAATTATAAGCTACCCGAACGTTAACTTCATGAACAGCTTATCTACAAGTCATCGATTCCTTTGCACAAATTAAACTCAACATCGATCGGTTCCAAGGAAGCATTCGTATCTGAAGAACATGTATGGAGAGTGTGAATTTTTAGGTTCAAGGATAATAATCAACGCAGGGTACATTTTTGAAGCCAAATGAGTTAATTAGTCAGTATAAATATCACGTATTCAACATAATAATAAGCGCAACACCGTGATTTAAAGGTGGCACAGTCTCTTGAAAGAAGGCAACAACAAGGAACTCAATTGAGGACGACCCAGGCTCAAGAAGGCCAAACGAGGTAACTGCTCCGAATCTAATTCAGAAAGTTGGAGCATTGGTATTGGAAAATGCTCCAGGGGGAAACTATCAACTCGCAGAAATGCAAAACAACAGCGCATAGAGTGTTTAATCACATTCGTAGTTAAAACGACGATAGCTTGTTGCCGGAAACCAAACTTATGATCATCGTTTCGAACCCGAGTAAAAACTGGACTCCATGGTCCCTTTTGCCAGGAAGTCATATCGCCATAAAAATGTTTCTACTATTACCCTGAGTCTGTTCAAAAGAGTGTTGCATTAGCTGCCCCGCATAAGATGGGCTGCGATATTTTGTGTCACTTACACAACATTCATTTTCTGACACTTTTATCTGTTGAGAAAAAATTTCACGACAAGTTTCCAAGTGATGAAGAAATAAGAACGCAGTTTCAACATACCAGAGTATACACATCTAGAGATGTTATATTCGAGTGCGGTCTGATTGACAGCCCTACCGTTGTGACCTAGTAGCCTATTGTGGCACACTATGCCCTAAAGTTCACCTACTAGTTCCATCCTTCTTGTGAAGGTTAGATTTCTTTGTTGGTACGAGCTTAATAAGCTCAGTCAGCTCCGGTCTGTTTGATCCAAGTTCCTCAAACCTGATGCTGTTCTTATCTGGGAATTCGCACTTGACGTGTTCTATTGATTGTATCTCCTCCTCACATAATCTGCATGAAGGGTCTACGCTGAATCCAAAATCATGTAGGTAATTTCTGAGGCAACATAACCACTTTAATAGGTATTTAGAACTCTCAGGTCTATTCCAAAGAGAACCAAGTCTCAACCCTCGCTGTGGAAGATCCACTAGCGCACGCCCGCCAAGATAGAAAGACTTCTCCTTGGCAGCACCTCGACCATATACATCAGCTCCAACACCTTCGGCAGTTTTGAAGACGTATGTGAACCAACAGGTCTGCTCAGGTAGACGATCCTTCGACCTGACCCATAACTATCTGCTAGGAATTATGACATGGAATGGCAACTCCATGTGGGTTTAGGGTATTGATGTGAGGCTTCATACTCAGCATCTTATTGTCTTGAACTTCGGACTGGCCGGGCACGAAGCTGGACATATTTGTCCAATTTCAGGAAATGTGATGAAATCTGTAGTAAGCCATTCTAGCTGCTGATCGTAAGACCATGTGTAAAGATGCAAGATCCAATATCAGTTCCATGACTGCAGTAAATGTAGAGCGAAATGCCCCAGTGGTCATTATGCAGGCCGTTCTCTGCAAATTAGAGAGCTGGAGTTGGGATTGCTCTACAAGGCAGCACTCCCACTGCGTAACGCAGCCGTATATGAAACATATGGTTGTTGATCAATTTTTGCGACACTCGATTGTTCTTCAAAATTGGAATTTTTGGTGATAATGCAATCACGACATTTGACCCTGACAAAATGTGTTGAAGCAGTGGTGTTAGATGACCTAGGTTGGATTTATATAAGAATAGGTCAAATGCTTGGGATGTTCCATTCAACAGTTTCCGGAATGATCCACAGACACAGGGGACTGAAAGTCATGAAAGGAGACTTGAAAAAGACGATCTCGAACAACAGATCGATTGAATTTTACCTGGGAATATGTCGATTGGTTAGGAGCTGACTAGGGAAGAGTTTTATTAACACATTAGTCGAGATTTTGTCTTTTTCAATGCGATCGACGTTCTCTAGTGTACAGACGTCGAAATAAGTGTGCAACTTTTTATCTATCTATGGTTTTAATGAAGGTTCAATAATGGTGTGGGGTGGAATTTCTTTGAACTCCCGCACTGATCTGGCCAGTGTAAATGATGGAGCCCTGAATCTCAAAAGTACGGTACAGACATTTCAGAAGAAATACCATTTGCGGCAAACATAAGTGTAAACTTTCTGTTTATGTATGATAAAGCTAGAAATCACGAAGCTTACATCTTTAGGAACTACCTTCAATATCACGAAATCCCTTTAATAGAGTGGCCTGCACGAAATCCAAACCTCAATCCCATCGAACATGTCTGGGATATTTTCAATACAAGATTAAGAAACTAGTAAAACCAGGCAGCTACTCTCATGAGATTCGGAACAGACTGATCGAAATTGGGAAGGAATTGGATCAGAATGGTTTGAGCTCATTTATTTTGAGTATGAATCACGGATGTCGTGCAATAATTCTCACCAGAGAGAAATATCCGGTATTAACAGGTTTTTGATTTTTTACAAGAGTTTTATATTTTTGATTGTAACTTTTATTTCAATATCTATGAAAACCATTTTCATTTCGATTATTCTCAATCGATTATTGGACAAAAATTCTTCAACAAATCTGAATTTCTTCTGAATGAATTTGAATTTTCGATTTTGTGCCTAATTTCTTGGCGCAGTGTATATCTGTGGTTCCCATGTCGAGAAAGAAGTACTTCACAATAAAAAGTAAAAAAAGGTCAATATTTAATATCCTTGTGTACTCTTACCTATCATCAAAGTATCACTTAGTTGTTTACATACCTGAAAAAGAAAAAAAATTTAGTAGACGTAATCGTATCAATCTTCAAGCATTTGACCTTTCTTTAGAACCATTCCTTTCTATTTAAAATATAATAGAATTATTTGCAAAATAAAGGAACTGATATATTTGAAGTAGAATAGATACTGTTTGAATAGTTTTCAATATCTGTAAATATGAACACCCCCATACCTACCGAAATTTGTCACTTTCTACATTTGATGTTTTTCATGGAAAACAATTTATTTTTGTAGAATTTTTGAAATGAATGATTCTATAATGTTCGTATAATTTTATTGGTACGTTTATTTTCATTCAAGTAGTAGCAAGCTCAAAAGTTTTTGCTTCATAAAAATATCAGTGTTCTATTTGACGGTAGAAAATATATTAATTTCTTCGTTACGTATCTGCCTACCTACAGTACTTGAACACATCACGTATATCATATAATTTTATTCCATGCTATTTATTTAGTTTCGAGCTAAATTGCTAGCAATCAATCATTCCATGAATAACCATCAAATACTGTGCAGCTAGGTTTCGACTTTTATATTGACGACGTAACTTTTGTAAGTTTTTATGAATCAATTCTGGACTAATGATGAAGAATTGAAGTTAATTCACTTTTGTACCTTTAGAAAATTCGACAGAAACTCTATACCTAATAGTCATAGAAGTTTCATACTAGAGAAGTTCATCATAGAATTCTTCGTACACTTGAGGGGGTCTGTGATTTATTTATTCTTCAAGAATTAATTCGTATGATTTATTAAGAGATTCTAGCCATTGGAAGAACATGTGATTTCGTATGAGTCGTTTACAGTACCAACCCGCATTGACTTAGAATTAAACGAATTGAATGAGAAGTTTCTTTCTGAATTATATAAAGAAATACAGTATAAGCCAGGGGTGCTCAAACGTTCGATCGCGAGTGCTTTTTGACTAGATCTCGAGAAGAAAGAAATTTTTAATAAGTAGGTAACTAAACTACAGAAATTTATTACGCAATAAAATAACACTCTGCTAGCGGCAAAAGGCGGCTTTATCAAAGGAACGCGCAGTAATTGTCAAAGAAATGCCGCGTTTTTATTCTTGCCGCTTTTCTAGAAATTTCGGGCGGCGCGTTTGACGGGAACATTCGAGAGTTTCGTTCACGCCGATATAAATGTTGCGCCTGCTGTAATTGTAGTCATTCTGAATTGTAACTTGAAGGCAATACTACGTCGATACAAAGTTCATTATTAAATAGTACAAAATGAGTGCAGCGAAGAAATCTAAAACGTATCATTTTAATAACGATTGTGAGGAAGAATTTTTCTTTTGTATGGTGAAGGATAAGTGAATTTGTCTTATTGGTCGTGCGTCAGTTGCAATACCTAAGCGTAATAACTTAGAGAGGCATCATAAAACGGTTCATAAAAATTATGAAAAGGATTTTCTACCACAGAGTGAATTAAGAAAACGAAAAGTACGTGATTTGATATCTTATTTGGAAAAAGAACAAACCATGTTCACAAGACCAGCCAAACAATCAAAAGCTGCTACGACCGCGTCATTTAAAATATGTCATATATTGGCGAAACACAAGAAACCATTCGAAGATGGATCGGTTGTGAAGGAAGCATTCATTGAAGCGGGTGAGAATTTATTTGGAAATTTTAAAAATAAAACAGAAATCATGTCTGCTATTAGAGAACTTCAGTTATATCGTCCATATGTCACAAGGCGTATTGAAATCATGAATCAGGACATGGCAGATAAACTAAAACATGATATCATGAAATGTATCTACTTTTCTTTACAGTTCGACGAATCCACCGTTTTGACAGACACTGCCCAGCTGTGTATTTTTATTCGGATGGTATTCAATGACATGTTGGCTACGAAAGAATCTTTAACAATCTCTCCTCTGAAGAGGAAGCCCCGTAGCGATATATGACATTTTCTTCAATTTTGTAAAAAACTACAAGCTACCAATATATAAATTAGTGTGCATTACAACCGATGGAGCACCAGCAATGACTGGAAACAAAAACGGCTTTGTGGCATTGTATCGAGCTAATGTTGTATTATACATCAACAAGTTTTGTGTTCAACAGCAGAACCGCAGAATGTTAAACTGTTGAATATTTTATAGTCTTTATGAATAGGATATACTTCATTTATTGCTTTCTGATACAGTTTTTACGAATGATTAGATCTATCATATCCGGATTATATGAATTATTAATGGCTATCTGTTTGATGATGTTTAACTCTTTATTATAATCTTCTACTGATAAAGGTAAATTGAGTAACCGATGTACCATGCTGTTTAAAGCTACAACTTTGTGTTGAATTGGATGTAATGAGTAGTTATGTATAATTGTATCAGTATGTGTTGGTTTACGAAAGACCGAAAAACATGATTATTATTTTGTTTAGTGATTTTAAGTCCAAAAATTAATGGAATCGTTCTGTTCAATTTCTATCGTGAATTTAATGTTCAAATGGATGGAATTAATGAAATTAAGAAATAAGTCTAATTGACGAGTAGTTCCAATGAAACATACTAAGATGTCGTCAACATATCTATACCAATAAAGAAATTTGGAAATGAGTGGATGTGTATGAATTTTCTGTTCAATATTATTCATAAAAATCTCTGCTAAAAGTGGACTCAAAGGATTTCCCATGATCAAACCATTTTCACTACTGTAATAGATGTTGAAAGAAAAATAATTTTGTTCAATGCAAACGTCCAACAGATTCAATATTTCTGATTTAATTATGTGGTTAACATGATTCGAATTCAACATGTTTTCGATTAATATTTTGACATCACCTGGAGGAACACTTGGGTATAAATTCTCAACATCAAACGAAATAAGTTTTACGTTAGGTGATAGGTTAACGTTTTTATTTCTCAATTCGAAAGAAATTTTTCATAGAAAATTTTGATTTGAATGAACAATAATTTTAATGATATCTATAAGGTAGTGCGACAATTTCACGGCTGGGGCTGTAACGTAAGATACGACTGGTCTAACGGGGTATTTACTTTATGCAATTTAATGAGTGAATACAGTTGAGGTGGTTGAGGTTCGGTAAAATTAATTTGTATTTATCTATTCTCTATATATTCTCAACCTAAAATGTTCCGATAGTATGGCAGACACACCTCCCTTTTGGTTGACACACGGAATCTGTGCAAGGCATAACAAGCAGGGGACAGTGCACAACACAACTGATTCATGTGGTGACACCAGCTAAGATTGTTATCAATTGTGATGCCTAGGAACTTCGTTGACTGAACCTGTTGAATTGATTGATTTTTACTCTTAGTAAATAACTAGATGAATTAGTAGCAATTGAATTCTTGAGGACAAATTTAAGAGAAATTGATTTTGACACGTTCAAGATCAATTGATTATCATCGAGCCACTAAGGAAATTTGTTCAGAAGAATTTGAGCTTTGTTTGTTGTTCCAGTAATAGATGTATCAACATATAATGAAGTATTGTCATCAGCAAACATGGTCAAACTGCCAAGCCCGTTTAAAATATCTGGCATATCGTTAACGAACAGTAAAAAAAGAACGGGCTCAGGGCTGATCCCTGAGGGAACCCACATTTGATAATTGCAACAGTAAATTTCGAACCATCCAAATCTACGTACTGAACTCTATCAGAGAGATAGGATCTTATCAATCTATGAATGGGTTCTCGGAAACCGAGACGGTACAATTTTTCCAATAACAAGCAAACTAAGTCAATGGCATTACTAAGATCCATGAAAATTGCAACACATTTTCATTCCCGTTTATGGATAATAATGATGTTGTTTGTTTGGATAATGTTAGGATATAAAAAACCTTTCGTACTACCTTCGTACGACTCAGTGGTCTATTGTGACACACTGTCCTAACTTTTCTATTTTTCACTTAGTCTACATGAAAGGTCCTGAATCAATCCTAACCTATCAAGGTTATTTCTAAGGCGACTGTGAGTTAGTGTGGTAGTTAGAACTCTCAGGTCTAGCCTTGAGAGTTTAAGCCAAGCCTTGGCTCTCGCTGTGGAAGGTATACTGATGGCGGGTCGAGAGTGTCTGAGACCTGTGAACCTAGCCAGTGCTCTCGTACCTTTAAGTCCAACCACAAGTTATTTTCCATCCTTGCAGTCTCCACGGGGATTCCAAGCCTCGATTCGAGCGTCCAATGAGTAGTTCCCCACAATGCCCGAGTGTTCAGTTACTCACACTAAATAGAGCCTATCCTTTCTCCTAGTTTCTGACGTGAGTAAAAATTACATACCATGCGAACTATATCAAACATTTGTTGTAGCTTTCGCTGTGTATGTGGCCTAATTCTTCAGCTTTCACAAGAATCGATTTTCTCATATCAGATATGTTGGATCGTTAATGCTTTGTCTTTCACACATTTATAACGTCATAACCTATCTCCGAGGCTTTTCGAAGATTGCCCACCACAACATATTGAAGCAGTAAAGGACCTTATTTATGTTGCCTGATTCTGGCCTTCTTATCTATTTTTGAAAGTACATTTGTTGCAGGATAATTCACGTGGTACGACATAAGAAGCATTTGATCTCTCTGAGCTTACAATATACCCCAATAGGAAATGAAAAATGTGCAAGAAACACGCAAAACGGTATCAATTATCCTGGAAGATTTATCAAAGAAAAGATGATGCTATTTACGTTGATTCTCTTTTCAGAACTGGAAGTTAACAATCCTTAAATCGTCCATCAAGTGCAAAATAGAACAATTATTCAAAAAAACTTGAATGGTATTCAGATACTAAAAAACTATTCTTATATTATACTGTGTCAAAAGATATTTTCTGTTTTGAATAATATAAAATTCACCATTGTCGGTTTCGAATAATAAAACATGCATTGCCGTAAAGAACAAAACACGATTTTCATTTTATTCGAAAACCTTCAGAAACTTCCAGGTGTTCTTTTCGTCCGGATTTTCCCACATCTAAATTGAACTTAAATTCACACGAAACTAAATCAAATCTGACTAGCTAAATTACCTTCATTATCTTCATATTTTTACTTTTCATGGGACTTAGCTCGGATCGCAAATTTTCAATTTCAGTGTAACATCGCTCTCGTCGGAGGCCTAAATTGAATAAACCTACACAAATGATACGAGTTCAGAGACAAATTGAATCTGCTTCAAAAGATGAATTCGATATTCAAATTAGTTTTCAATCGAAGCCGACGCGACGGTTCCGGTGTACGAATTTTCATGGTTTCCGTCTTCTTTCAACCGGAACGAACTATTATTTATTTTATTCGATATTGATGCACGATTTCATTTGATGTGTGACTCTCTTTTTCTTTATATTCATACGCCGGATATTGAAAATTTAATACGTCCCCAGTATGCCATCGCCTTTCAAGTAATCTTTTTTCTTTTCATCATGCTGTTAGTTTTCGATCAGTCACTTGTTGGTACATTCTACAAAAATGTACCGGAAATTGATTATTCAAAAACTTTGATTAAAACGATTGTCGAAATTTTTGTTATTACTAAGTTGGCACAACTGTTTTCTATATTGGCACGGAGTTTGAACACGATCTGTCAGTTAGTTTGTTTACAGTGCTCGTCCAAAAACCCAACATTCGGCTGGCAAAGTTCATTTGATGTTGGGATACGCATGGAATATTGATCATCAACTATTTTAAGAAGCCAGTCAATATGGACTATTTATAGCCTTAGTCGACCGATTGAGTGACGAGATTAAGCGCAAACTACCTCATGTGGCAAAGGAAAAACATTGTTTCATCAAGACAGTGCACCAACCCACAAGTCGGTAAAAACTATGGCATTGTATCATTGTAGAAGGAGAGTATATAGATATTGTGTTTTTATTGTTCAGCCCAGGGACTTTTCATCCATGCGTTTATTTACCTGGTATGGTACACAGTATTTCTTTCACACTAAAGAAGAACTGACAAATCGGGAACTTCCATACTCTACGTCATATCATTGAGACTACAGTAAATAGGACAAGAAAAGCATAAAATGAATTTATTTTATTCATTCCTTCCGCTTTGATACAACGTTTTGCACGATAGGGAAGCATTTCGAATGCCTCCAAAGGCAATTTCTGGAAGAAACATGCATCAGTGTATCACACGTAACGATACGTCAAAGACTTAGTTCAAGGAGTTTATACAGCAGAAGCTCCTTAAGAGTTCCAGAACTAACCAGACAACAAAAAATTACCAGACTTAATTGATGTATCGAGCACCAAAATTGGAATATTGAGAATTGGCGCAATGTTCTTTTTTCGGATGAGACCAGAATTGGTGTTCGATCAGAATAACGTGGACCTAGTTCTGAAGCCCATAGTGAACTCTGGCGAGGTGCCAACGGTGATAATTTCATTTTTATGCAAGATAATGCTCCTCCGCATACCAGCAACCTCGCGCGACATTATCTTGAAATAGAGGGAATCGCTGTTTTATACTGGCCATCTTGCTGTCCAGACCTAAATCCTTTTGAACATTTATAGGATAATCTCAAAAAGAAAATTAGATCTCGGCGGGATAATCCAAAAACCCCACAACAGCTCATCCAAGCCCCCACAGAAGAGTGGCAGAATATCACCCCAGAGGAGGTCGAAAACCTAATCAAAAGCATGCCTAGACGGATTCAGGCTTGTATCAGGGCAAGAGGAGGTAATACAAGCTACTGAGGTCTTAAAATAAACCTTAATTTATTTCTGTTTTTCAATTCAAAATATCGGGTGATTCCATATGAATTTGGTTGTGTGTACTTATACCGCATATAAGGCAACATGTGACGTCAGCTATTTCCATTACCGCATCTGATGAGCTTACCATTCAGACATTGTCTGACATTTTTCAGACTTAGAGAAGAGTTCAATATCAACAAGTAAAAGGAAATTAAAAATTCGATTTATAAGTTTAAACATAGTGTAATCATTAACCATATTTCGAGCCACTAAATTGAATAGTACTGCAATATATTTTCCCTACTGTTAGTTTCACACAAATATATTCTACTGAAGGTAATATTCAAAATTAGCTAAGCTTAACGAACGGTTTTATCATGTAATAACCACGCAACGGTGGAATTTCCAAACACTCATGTCATACACTTTAATCTTCAACCAACAATTTATTTATTGCAAAATAACTCAAGAGAATCGCATAGAAATATTCATTTTATTTCAAGCTAATAAAACTTTGAGTTATCTCCTTATCTCTACGATAATACAACTTGAATATTGAAATGTATCACATTGCAGATAGAACTATAGAACTAGAGTATTTTCTCCCCAAAAAAATCATAGTTTAGAGAAGTATGTTGTCCTTTTTTGAAACCTCACGCAGGTCTTTCCGCTGTAGTGAAGATCTACTTGTTAGTACTGAAAGTCTGAAATAAAATCCTCGATTTAGGAAACAACCGATAATTTGGTATACTATTTATCTATTCACAGTCTGATGATTGTTATCAGTGTTGGGAAATACCCGAGTACTTTTGAACTCGAGTACATCAACTAATTACTTTTAGTATACTGAGTATTCAGGAATGAATTCTTTTTGAAGAAAGTAACTGTATTCTGTACTCGAATACTTTTTTCAGGAAGTTACTGTATTCAGTACTCATTTTCAGTACTCATGATTACAATGGAGTACCCATGATTACAAAATGCACTCATGAGTACAGTTTGTAACCACGAGTACCGTACCATCTCTCCCACGAAAAAGTTCGTCGAATGCACCGACGTGATTTGTCTAGTATTTACAAAGTTGGCAGTCGCCAGTCCTTCAAGAATTCGTTGCAACTGGTTGGCGTTGCCTTGCTTTTCACGAGTTCCGCAATTCTCCCCCCACCAATGATGTTTTATTCGACTTCAATGAAGACTATTCCAATGAAAATTCCAGTTCCTTCAGATCTCCTGTTCAAAATACAACACAAATTGAGCTTGTTAAATATTTAAATGACAACCGGAAGAATTTTCAAATGTTGATCGACTATCAGAATTTGAAAAAACTTTTCTGAGGTTCAACACAGTGCTACCTTCATCAGCATCTGTTGAACGTATGTTTTCATTCGCATCCATAGTAAACGCTCCACGCCGTAATGCTCTGAGTGACGATAATTTCGAGTAACTAGTTTTACTGAAAGCAAACTATATAAGTATATTCGAATCAGTTTAGTGAGCATGTCTATGCTGTTGTGTCTATTTTTATTTCATTTCAAATTTCAAATAAAACTGGTATTTTCATTATATCTCTCATTTGTTAGTTGAGTACCTATTCATATTATAACAAACTTGATATTTTGTTTCATTAATATTCATTAGCCACTGTTAACTCATTATAATGATACATAATAGTAATAACTGTGCATCACCAACACCAAAAGGATTAGAGAGGGAACTCTGTGCTCACAAAAGTATTCATATAATTATTCAAACAAGTACTCGAGGACAATTGTAATCAGTACTCAATTACTTTTTCACGAAAGTAATCGAGTACAGTATTCGGATACTATTTCGAGCAAAGTAATTGTACTCATATTTGAATACTTTTTTGTACTCATCCCAGCACTGATTTCTATAATAATCTTTTCGATAACAAGATAGCTGAAGAACCTCATTTATTCATAATTGTCACAATTATATATAACAAACTACTTGTCAACATGATATACAGGCTATGAATGACTGAGTGCAAAATATTTCACAAGTTGATTCCTCAAGCCATTTCATGACGAAAAGTTCCAATGAACGTATGTACGCAATCAATTTTCTTTGAAAGTGTGGATTGGTTAGATTGGAGATCACCTAATTGGTCCACGTTTCCTTCCACTTAGATTAAATAGAGATTCATATACTCAATTTCTAACCGAAGGTCTGCTGGATCGTCTTGATCCTAGACATTCAGGTGACAGGGTGGAAAAGTGGTACATGCATGACGAAGCTTCTGCTCTTTTAAGTATAAGAGTACGTCAACATATCCAAATCGCTGGAAAGGCCGAGGTGGACCCCAATTTTGGATAGCTGTTCACTTGATCTCAATCCAATAATTTTTCCTACTTAATTTGAAAACGTTGGTTCACAGGACTTCAGTACAAGACGTAGAAGACATAAGAAACCCCATTATCATTTCTTTCACAGTCATTCAAGACACTCTTGGAATTTTCAATAGGATACGAAGATCTATGTGTCGACGTCCAGACTCCTGTGTAATGGCTGAAGGAGGCCATTTTCAGCTCTTATTATGACGCTTCTTTTACATTATGTTTTCATCAAACACATAAAATTGATCCATTTTTTCATACAAAAAGTGTGTTAGATACGTAAAAAAGATATAAAATATACAGGGTGTTCTATATTAAATAACGATAGCATTATTAGTTCTCCATAAACGTCTAATAGGCTACTCAATTTGGGATACCCTGTATAATTTGTTATACCTTAGTTCAGCTTTCATCTTGTATCTGTCTGGTAAAGGCACTATGTCGTCGAAACGCGTAATAAATGAAGAAAATAAGTGTAAATCAGATTTTGTTTTATTAATCATTCGAAATGGATTTGCATCAAGTAAGGGCCACTAGTATTCAATACAAGGCAAAACTTTAAACGCAACCAATTACCAGATTAACCCATCTTTGGCACGATTCGGCCTTAGTTCCAATGATTTCTGTACCTTTCTGAAAGTCAAGAACAAGAACTACAAGGGATATCTTCAGAAACGAAATTTTGAATGTGAAAACAAGTGCATCTTTTTGAAAAATATAGTAGAATAGAATTTAAATATACAGCGTGAATCATGTCAAATTTCAACTGCATTAGTTTAATCCAATCGTTCAATCCAAAAATTCTCTTTTCTCTAGTAGGATCTCTTGAAAATTATTCGAATATGTACGCTTTCCGTAGATTTTTTAATGATCATACCCCAATCAGTTGTACCAATTAAAATATCTAATGTGGTATTTTTAAATGTCGCTGAACTCACAGAATTCAAATCTCTATCAATTACATCTAATCTGTTCCCACATCATCCAACTATAAAGTGTGAAGGTTAGCATGAAAATCCAATGATTTCCATATGAATAGCTGATATATTCCACATTTTGATCATTTTTCGGCGATTAAAATGCGGTAAACATGATGATATACTAACCAGACGACCATAAAAAGAAAAATATTCCCATAAATAAAATCCGAAACAGAAAATTATTAGACGTTATTCCGGTATAATTCATATGCAGAATCTAAAAAGTAGTTCAGCTGTCTTGTTATTCCTGAACTACCAATTATTGATACATATACAGACAGCTTTACTCTTGTTTTATTATTGGATCAATTTGAGGTAATATATACAATAATAAATTTATGTTAGAATGCTACTGAATCATTTAAAAACAAATGAAACCATGATGTGAAAAAATCATACAATCATTGCAGCTGTACGTATAGAGAGAGAAGTAATGAACAAAAGGAAGATTGATAGATAATATTAATGTTGCCTTGTGTAATCAAGGTAACAATTTACCACAATACAGGTTATTTGTCTGTCTATACTGTACAGGATGTCCTAGTTTCGAAATAATCGATAATTAAGAATTATTCTCATACTCGTATTGAAGCGAACCCATTTTGTCTATAAAGACCAAGTTTCAACTATGCCATTATTGTAACAGTCCTGAAAACCAGATCCAATCAAAATACACCACAATTTATATCAAGACTATATGATACGGGGTTATTCAAAAGTTAATGCTATTTTAAAATTTCCCACGCTAAATCTAATTCTCAATAGTTCATTTTGTTTATGTAGGTATGCAATATTTGATCTTTTAGTAAGGCAGCTGGGTGAAAATACTACGCCAAGAAATTAACGTACAATATTGGAAATTCTTATTTTTTCAGAAGAAGTTTAGATATGTTGAAGAATTATCTTTCCAGTAATGAATCTCGTGCAGACCACTCCATTGAAGTGAGTTCGAGATCTTGAAGGTAGTTACTAACGATATGAGCTAACTGAAATCTGGCGTTAACATGCATAATAAAAACTTTTCACCCATGTTTGACGCAAATGGAAAAGCATGTTCTTCTAAAATGTCTGTAACGTATCTATGAGCATTCATGATTTTTTATGATAATCAGATCAGTGCGGGCGATCAAACAAATTCTTCCTAACACCATTATTGAACCTCCACCAAAACCATAGATTGTTAAAAAGTTGCACTGGACCTGGACATACCTCTCATTTCGACGTCTGCACACTAGAGAACGTCGATCGCAAAGAAAAAGACTAAAACTTGACTAATCTAAGAACAACACTGTCTCCCAGTAGTATTCTAACACATTGATATGTTCCCTGGCCAAATTCAATCGGCTCATCTATCTCCTGCTGTTAGAGCTGTCCACAAATCAAATTCCCTGAGATGTTGTCGTATCATTTCAGTACTAATTTGCACTCTATTATTCTGCCGAAGCTCAACTTGAAGTTGCCTAGCAGTGGCGAACCGTTGTCCTACCGAGAAACTTGTTGAACACTGTTTATGAATCTCTGTTGTTGCTCGAGGTCCATCCTTGCCCAGGTCTCCTTACAAGACAGTCTCCATGGATCGCTGTTGTTGGTATAGGTCGCCTTGCCCAGGCTCACTGTACCAGGTGATCATTCTGAACACAGTTGAATGGGGCACCCCAAGCCTTTGGCCTATTCTTGTATAACTTAAATTGTCTAACTAACACATTGCTTCAGCACATTATGCCGGGGTTAACTTTCGTGATTCGCGTTGCATATTGCCGAAAATAAATATTTTCAAGAAAAACAAACGTTACTCTCAAAAATTGATCAATTACCGCTGTTTTCAATATGCAGTAGTTTCTTGCGAAATTTAAATTTTTTTTTGTTGGCCAGTCCGGACATCCCAAAAAAACATGTGTTGATAATTAGTTACCTATCAAAAGAAAAAGTAATATAGAAATTGTGCATTAATTTCTCGGCGCGTTTATTTGAGGAGAGAAGAACCCTACTTCTCCATCCTCCTTATTCCTTGAAAACACATTCCGCCAACAAATGAAACTGTTTTTGTTTAATTTACGAGTTACGTCGATACTAAACCTCTTGATATTGACATATGTCAATAGAATCATTTATTTCGATTACACTTTTTGTCCAAAACACTTACAGACTAGCTGTTACTAATGTATCAGTGACGGACAGGCATGTTTTTTTCCTTCCTGCTGTCTTGAATTATTTAAGAAACTACGTATGTTTCACTCGTTCTTATTTCCTTGAGCTTACACTTTAGGGGCGTTCGTTGAAGGCTTGGTGAGTTTTGACTCCTAACCTAACATAAGTAGCTAAACATTGGAAAATCTACGTATCGAACTCGACATCTGCACTCATCGCCGTAAATAAACCGCTTTACTACCTGGTGAAATATCTGATCGCTTTTCCGACGCCGCTTTTTTTCGACTTTTCGGGATTTCCGTAATCTTTCAAAACTGGAGAATTATCTAGAATTAAGTTCAATTTTATTTTGCGTTTTGAGTCTGTCCTGGCAGTAGCATTAAATTCACATATTTACAAAATTTAACATGATGTCATAACTTAATCCATGTAGTTCCAAATTTTTTTTTGTTATTTTCTCTTTCATACGATCAATTTACTTAAAAGTAGTTTAACATTTACTTTATTGTTACAAGCACGTGTAAACTTTTTTGTCGAGTGCAAATTTGTATTTGAATGTTGACCGTAGTTGGCTTTCACTTCGTTTTAAATTATACTCTTCTTTTTCAGAAATTTATATTGATACTCTTGATTTTTCCATCTATGACGTGTTTTCATGAGAACTAAATAATTGGTTTAACTTTTGCCCACTTTCATCTGTTATGTAGGTCCATGTCAGCTCACTCAACTTACACTTTATATAGGCCATTTGCCTTGAGAAATTAATTAAAAATTTTTCCTACGGGACTTCATCCTTTCCAGTGTTCCAAAGGCACTAATTCGAATAGTCGAATTGATTTTTGGTACCATAAAAAATGTTTTAGTTGCTGCATTAGCTCCTATCGAGCAAGAATATATATTCAAGCCATATTCATCCTCAAATTAAGGTTATAAACAAACGAGATAGCACTTCGGGAGTCTGCTCTCTGTAACTGGAAATTTCATAAAATCTGAGACCTTATTTGCTATAACTTCTTGATCGCGCCGAATCATATCAAACTGAAAAAGTAGGTTTACGGCCCAAGAAGAGCTACTTACCCTTGAGTCCGTAGTTTCCGCTCCTTGGGGTTGCAACCACCAGATCAGTTCTTAGGGCTGTGGACTGTATTTGAGATGGAGTGTTGAGTAGAGTTCTGAGTCTTTTCGTGATGTTTCTCTACACTTTGAGGGAAGTTCAGTTTGAGGGAAGCGAAGATATAGGCACACACACATTACCATGTCGATCTAAACGAGAGTGTCCCTTCTTGGAGAAATTAAAAAGAGTGCGTTCCAAAGTAGATGAATAGACAAAATAAAAAGAGTGTTGAAAAATAAATATACTGCTCAAACATAAAGTAGCCATAATGAAACCCAAATAATTAAATTAAATTAACTCGGGCGTTAACACTTCTAAACTATTGATAGTGCCTTTTTCCTCGTTATGATTAGTTAGTAAATTTGCAACATTTACTGCTTATGAAACATTTTGATGTTTTTTTTTAGGCGTCATCACGAATACGAGTCACCATACATCATTTTCGATCTTTATCAAAAATCAACACCAATTTGAACTAGATTACAGATAAAAAACACCTAAATTGTGAATTTCCGGTTAGGGTAATTCCTGGATTATCGATTTTTTCTTCAAAAAGAGCAAGAGCTCGAAATTATCATCTGAAATTGCCGAAAACCATGAAATTACATTCTGTCAAAAAAAGACCGGGAATTGATTACGCAAAAAGTCTGCTTGGAACGATTGTAGAAATTTTAGTTGTTGCTGAGTTGGGACAGCTGTTTTCTATACTCACGCGGAGTTTGACCGAAATTTACTATTTAATTTGTTTACAGTCCTCGATTTTGTTGACGATGAGTGGTACAGTACATTCTACAGCGGCCGAGTTGTGTTGGATGATTTGCCTCGCTCTGGTCGGTCCTCAAAATCGTCATTTAAGTTTCGAGAGAGATAAGCAATGAACTTTTTGTGTCTCACGAATCAATTTCTACCATTAAATGATTGTTTCGGCATGAAATTCGTTGCAGCTCGACTAGTTCCAGAAGATCAGAATTTTCTTCTAGAGTTAAATCGCGTAAAGGTCGCTAAAGCCATGCTAGAACGAAACAATTCCGACCTCACATTCATAAAACGCATTGTAACTAGTGATGAGACATGGGTTTATGAGTTTTACATACAAACCAGTCAACAAGCTCAAGGTAATGTCGACTGTTTTCATTAATCATCGCGGTGTTTTGCAATCGGAATTCTTGACGGTAAATAAAGAATATTACCTGAGCGTTGTGCGGCGTTTGATAGAGACAATTCATCGAAAAAGGCCAGATGGATTTTGAATGAATGAATGTATATTTAATTAGCTTCTGCTACTACAGTACAATAACAAATACTTATGTAGTTCACAAAAAATGATACAACTGTATATCCCATCGTAACCTATACTACCAATTAATCAACTGAATAGAACTCCCTAAGTCTTGACTTAAATATCCTTAAAGAAGGAGTAGTCCTTACAAGCAAAGGCAATCCATTGAAAATTTTCAAGTCATGGTTGAACAGAGACTTTTTCAAACACTTAGTTTTAAAAATACCGATATTATAATCATCCCCGGTCCTCAGGTCATACGATATCATGGTTGATCTTTTTATAAGAAAATGAGAAGGACATGGTGCTGCCAAATAATTAATTATTTTATGAATGAAAACTAGACTAGCTTCCTCTATCATATTTTGGATTTTAATGAATTTCAAAGAACGCAGCATGTCGTCTATCCTCGTGTACTTATTGCACCCTAATAAAGCCCTCATTGCTCTGTTTTGCAAAATCTGCAATCTGTCTATATCTTCTTGATTGCATCCCAACAGTAATAATATGCAATATGTTAATTGAGGATGACCTATCGTATTATAGACAATTCGTTTTGACCAATCAGATAATCTCCCGGATATCCTACGAAAATAACCAATTTTCTTACCAAGTTTTCTACACATATGATTAATATGGGTACTAAGTGTCATGGTAATGCATCATCTCACAAGGCTATCATTGTGAATGAATTTCTCACCAAAACTCAACCAATATCATCGAACAACCACCGTATTCACCTGATATGGTTCGGGCCGACTTTTTTCTTGTTCCAAAACTCAAATTACCACTTCGAGGTACCCGTTTGGAAGCGGTAGCAGACATAAAAGAGAATTCGCGGAGAGAACTGAAGTCGACTCTGGAAAAAGCGTTTGAAAATGTTTTCATGATTGGATTATTTGTTAGCATAAATGTATTATTTCGGAAAGGGAATACTTTAAATAAATATTTTGTGTTTCGTTGGCCAATTCCCCGGTACTTTCTCGAAAGAATGGATATCAGCATGAACGAAACTATCATAACGCAAAATTATTACAGTTTTGTAGTGTACCTCTACGAAATGCAACTCAACCTTGCCTGAAGCTATATCCTGTATCTTGAACCGCCTTCGTCAATATACGATTAATTATTTGTTCTAATCCAAGAGTTAAGAATACAATTACAAGAACTTAAACCACTTTCACACAACTAAAGGCTTGATTTCCTTTGAACCGAAAGTTTACAGTTTCTCTAACAATCCTCCCAATTATAAAAGAAATTTGGTATACTTCCCAATATTGTACAAGCGTAACATTCAATTCAACACAGTTAAAGTTGAAACTGAATATTTGTGATATACTACTATAAACTATAAATGAATTATGGGTATCGACTCTCAGAAAGAAGTTCTTACAAAGAATTCCTTAAAAATATTGAATCCATAATGTGAAACAATCATTTCCCCGCCCTACATGTTAAAGAAAATTCAAGGAAAATCCGTTAGTAATCTATTTTTCCTAAGCTTATTATATACCCATTGTTCAACTGATGTCATAATAATAATCCCTTCAACAAGATTATTAAAATAGCTGTATAAGAATTTTTTGTTCAATAATTATCACAGGCTTCCCAACAATTCATTCAACAGACATAACGTCCAACTTTACAGGGTTAGCAGACGTGTGGGAAGTGTTAACGTTCAAAAATAAGATCCACCTTCAACTGATTCAAAATTTGGTACAATACTGTTAATGTCTATCACAATAGTAGATCTGGAAGTGTCTACAGATGTTCTAAGTCAGGTGGTTGAGCCGCGGAAAATTCCTAGAAAGGCTTCAAGAATTATTGCCCGAAATAACAGCTTTTCTAGACGAAAGAGGTGATGAACTCAGATGCTGAAAAACGAAAAATGGCTGACTAATTTGGCATTCTGACACCACAATGCACCTTAACACCTTAACTTGGAGCTTCAAAGTAAAAGAAAAACTATTATTCAGATGATTAGCGGAGTGAACTCATTCAAAAGTAAATTGCAACTTATGATAGATCAACTGAAAAGAAAGAATCTGAAACATTTTCCGTCTTTGAAAGCAAGGTTTCCTCAGTTGAATTATGATACGTATGAGGCTGAATTATCAAATATTTTGGGACAATTCGAAATGCGTTTTTATGATAGCAGTAAATTGGCAAATATAGCATCATTTATGAGTTATTCTTTTTCATGTAAAAACATTGAGGAATTAGCTACTGAAATAGCAAGTCAGTTTAATATAAACTCATCTTCTGTTGAAAATGAGTTGGTGCAGATTATATCAGATATACATCTCAAAGCTACATCATCTGATACAAATTTCTGGTGTTTAATATCTGAAGATAAATATCCGAATCTAAAGCAAATCACCCTTCAACTGACGGCAGTGTTTGGGTCAACTTACTTGTGCGTGTCTGCATTTTCTGAAATCAAGATAATTAAGTCGAAATATCGCAATCCACTAACTGACGATCATATGTTATCATGCTTGCGATTAGCACTCAGTGGTTACGTACCAACTCATCAAAAGTATGCTGAGGACATGCAGTTCCACGCTTCAACATCCAAATTCACTCATTGGTTAAGTTAGACACCATATGTAACTCTTTTGTTTTTTAACAACCAATAAACTCGCAATTTTGAATAACTATGAATTTTTTCATTGATATTATAGAGAACCTAACTAAATCTAATCCAAACCTTGACTAAAATAATGCATATTGTGTGAAAAGCTAATATCTATATATGTTACGGTACACCCTACCTAGGCAGGTAGGTAGGGTGTATCGTGTATGTACGACAACCATGCATCACACATTCTTGCAGCCTCTTACAGTCGATCGTACGTAGTCTAAAAATATTGAGGTATATCGCCAGCAGTTCAAGTTTGAGCACCCCAGTTCTAGGCCAATGGTTCTTAAAAAAACAGGCTCTATATATAGAAAGAGTTTGAATAATTATAATTATCAATTTGAAGAAACTGAAACCTTTTTTTCGGTATTTTCGATTCTCTCGACAAAAATTGCATCGATAGAATTGTATCTGGGAATATTTTAAATAGAACAATAAATAGTTTTGAAGATTTTCAGAAAAATTAGTTGAATTGTGAGACTTTTCATTATACAGTAGCTCTTTTAGAGAATTGTGTGTGCAACAATAGTTGCTTATTTATAAGTGGACAAGTAATACATTGTCTTTCGTTAATTGTTACAACACAGCAATAGTGAGTTATATTGTCAAAAAAACTGAATGAAACAATTTCAATATAAGTTTCCAAACCGAGAATTTGAAAAATACTTCAATAGCAATAAAGCTAAATCCAACGAAAATAGTAAATTTCTTGTCTACTTATGAATATACCATCGTTTTTGCACACTAAATCGACTTGAAAAGCTTCTGTGTAGTAAAATCTAACCTAACCTAACCTAACCTAACCCATCACGATCGAACTAATTTTCAATAAAAATGCTTGAACGTGTTTATTTTTATTTATTATCTAACTGAAGATAGGAAATTTAACCTAAATTGAATTTATGCTTTCGTAGAATCGAAGCAAAATTTTCAACTTTTTAACCATGTCCGCAGTATAAATGAGACACTTTAGTCTTCCGCATCCATAATAGTTTAAGTGAATACATCAAAGAGAATGAACCCAATTTCCACGAAAATAAGAAATCAGGTATTTATGAGTTGAACTGCAGCGACTCGAAGAAATTTTAAATTGGTAGGACCAATAGAAATTTCAATATTGGAATAGCAGAACACAAACGAATTTTTCAAATCATTTTTCAATCGCTTCTTCGACTCAAAATTCTGAATCTCATACAGTGATAGAAATAAAGAAATCTGTTTGAAAATAAGTATATTTCACGGCATAATGTTTTGCCCCCATGTACAAAAAAGGCCATTGAAGCAAAAGGTTTAGTTCACTTATTAACTTCACTATACAATAATTCTTCAAATTTGAAAAAAAACAACAAAATTTTAATTCAATAACTTTTCCTTGTGTTATAAATTGTCAGAAAACCCAAATGACTTGCCAATATTGGGATATGGATAAAAACCATAGGTCAGAAATGATTTGGGAATGTTTTATTCAAAAAGTAACTCCTCTGAAAATTGTTCACTAAGTATTTATAATTTGGAGTTCCTAATCCTAGAAATATACAGGGTATAATAACGTTTTTTTAGTCTGATGTTCTCCATTTGTAGTTATCATATACTTACTCTCCTGGAGAACACAATTGAGTTTTTCGTTCCAATTCTCATCGAAATGTTATAGAAAAACGAAAATACAGCACAATTTGCCAAGGAATTCGTCTTTCTGTGTTGGAAATGAGACACAATTGAATATTGCATGAAGGAAACTGCTATGGGAAATTGTCTCCCTCTGGTGAACACCCAATTTATTCATGGGTAGATTCGTAAAAAAATTACTCAAGAATTTGACTTTTTACACAGGTTGGTTGAAGTCTGTTTTGATAAACTCTGTGTGAACCTCTTGCTCTCCAGGTAATTCTCTGGTGACTACACTAGCTGTAAAACATAAAATGAGATAGATTTCATGCATTTATATGAAGATATGCAATTTAACTTGAATCTTACCTGGATTTTATTCTGTTTATTTGTACAATATTGTGATTTTTTCAATAAAGTTCACAATATTTCGCCGAACTAGCAAATAAGTTACAATAAAAAATAGATTCGTTTCAAGATTTCTTGAGGTACTGACTTTTGAAGAAGAAACATGTGTTAATAGATTGAAGTAGTTTAAACCACTGCAGTTTTTAAGAAATGATATATAACAAGAATTGTTTACAAAGTTTTGAACATGTCATTCAGTTATGAAAACATATGTAATTGTACAACGCAATTTTTGGATTTAAAAAATGATTTCGAAAAACCAGAAAAAAAATATTAAAATTATAATAGCCTCTAAAATAACAATTCAGGTTCGGAATTTTTACTCGATGAGAATCAATATTCAGATGAAACAATGAGATTGAGGATTTTTACTAAAAATAAGTTCAATCGTAATGGGTTGGGTTAGATTTAATTACACACACGTTCTTAGGACGATTGAGTGGGCAACAATGATAGTACCTCATTTATACGTAGACAATAAATATAAATAATAATTACAAAATTAAATAACAACTCGAAATATTTTGTAGAGGATATTACCTGAGTGCTTGTGTTTATTAATCCCTCCAATTTCCCAAAGATCAATTTTCAAATAACTATTATCTGAAGATTCAGCATTTTGGGTCGAAAAGGCGATTCTAAGTGGTGATTTCCGTAATTTGGATCCGAGTTTTGATTCAAAAATGAGCGTTTGCGCTTGGATTGTTAATCCAATATTATTATTTCTATGAATCCTACCAATTCAAAATATAATGTAGTTATTATTTTCGATAGATATTCAGTTTTATTTTTTTTGATGTATTTGCTCAAATTATTATTGGTTCGAAAAGTTATATTGAACTAGTGTTTATTCTGAAGATGATGAAGTTTCTTACTTACTACTACCGACATAGGTTAAAAATTAGAATTTTTCTTTTGAATTTACGATAGGATGAATTCAAGCCAGGGCATGTTGAGTTGTTTTGTTCTTCTCTGAAATATCATTCACTATCGCTGGGTTGTAACATCCGATACATAGATTAATTTTGTAATCCTACTGTTTAGAGTTAAAATATAGAATTCGTGTAAGGTATTAATTTGAATAATAAACTTTTAGAGCTCAACATTCAATAAACAATTGCGTTGCTCTGAGAAATAAGCTTTTATTTAACTACTTTAACTTATTAGAATGTAGATATTTTCCGGTTTCAAAATGAAAATATGGAGAATCTCTTGGACCCGTCGATTTCTGATTCGAGGAGGAACAACCCCCTGATTTTGAATATGGATGAGGGGTGTTGCGATACATCATTTAGAAGATCTTATCGAGTACTATCTGACCCTTAATTTTCACTTAAAAATTTTCATTGTTAACAAAATGGCAGATAAAAGAGTGGAAGATTACTTACTTTTGTGATTAGTTTATTAAGTCTGAAAATGGGCACCATTCACTTACATGCAGAAAAGAACGCTGGTGTATGGCTAGCTTATGTTGAATTTACCTCGAGGTATGCAATGTTTCTATTTATTTGTTAATTTTTTGTTCGAAAAAGTATACAGACCATGTGTTTGATTTACCTTAGTCTCTCGTTAGTCTATCGTGAATTTCAGGAACGTTGAAACTGTGCCAAAGCGATTGTAAATTTGTAGTAAGATTAAAATGGTGTATTCCGTAGAAGGAAGCGCGAAAATGATATAATTATTTTTTAGAAATAACGACTCTGCGCGATTAACGAACGATATCCTGAAAAAAATGTATCCGCTGCTTACGTTGTGCAACTGGTTACTAAATTTGCCGCTAATGGTTCAGTTAGTAACAAAAAGAGGGTGTATGAAGGGGACAAAGCGAGGAAAATGGCTATCTTAGGTCAGGTAGCGATGGATCTGACCCTTTGTACTAGGAAATTGTCCAATGTGTCTGGTGTTTCACACACAACAATCTTGAGAATTTTAAGAAAACATAAGCTTCATCCTTTTAAGATACGATTGGCTCAGGAACTGAATGAGGATGATTTTGATCGCCGACAATGTTCTGTGAAGTGGTCAGTGAAATTATTAACACTAATCGAAACTATATGTTCAATACCTGTTTTTCGAATGAGTGTTTATTTAACCTTAACGGTACTGTAAACACGCATAACTGTACTGGTCAGATGAAAATCCAAGATTATTTCGAGAAGAGCATACTCAGCATCCTCAAAAGTTAAATGTTTGGGCGGGTATTTATGGAAATCACATCATCGGCCCTTTTTTTTATACCCGGTAATATCACTGACCAAATTTATTTAGAACTATTACAGAACGCTTTTTATCCATCCCCTCGTGCAAGTATTAGAGAATGAAGAAAACCATGAAACGATCATTTTTCAACAAGATGGCGCACCACCTCATTTTGTTCAACCTGTGCGTCAATTCTTAGATGAAAATTTTCCTCAGGCCTGGATCGGAAGAAGGGGACATATTGAGTGGCAGATCACCAGATCTGGCGCCACTGGATTTTTTTTCTATGGGGTTACATGAAATCTAAGATTTATGCTACTCAACCTGAGTCACTGGATGATTTGCGAATTCGGATCATTAATGAGTTCCGTCAAATTGTACCAGAAATGTTGAGTTATGTACGTGGACGATTTGAGCAAAACTTATCTTTCCGCATGGAAGTGAATGGTGCCCATTTTCAGCACTTAATAAACTAATCACAAGAGTAAGTAGTCTTCCACTTTTTTAACTGTCATTTCGTTAACGATGAAAATTTTGAAGCGAAAATTTAAGGTCAGATAGTACTCGATAAGGTCTTAAAAATGAGGTTTTGCAACACCCCATATCCCTAATCAAAATCAGGGGGTTGTGCTCACTCCCAGTAGGGATGGAAAAATCGGCAAAATTATTCCCTCTCGAATCAGAAATCGACGGGTCCGAGCGATTCTCCATATTTTCGTTATAAAACCGGAAGATCGAGGTGTTTGTAGGATCACCCTGTATATGTATATATATTTTATTTCTACTCTTCTTCTTGTAAAATTATATTACCTGACAACAGAGATGAAATGTCAAACGTCACAGAAAAAATCTATATCTGTTTTCAAAGTGGTTTTCTTGCATATCCTCTGTTACATAACTAAACGTCAGACATAAACAAATCCTTTATACATATATTTAGCAAAGTTTGTTAGCACTAACTTATTTTTTACCGTGAAAATATTTTGATACTGTCAATATCATTATTAACTGCTAAATATTAACACCCGGATCGTTAAAACCGTTTGCATTAATAAATACCCAGCTAGACAAATATAAATTTATCATCTAATATGATTCATTTTGACGTCATCCTCATCAGAAATTCATCTCTATAAAATATGAGAAGAATTTCTTGAACTCCAAGTCCTATGCAACTAGTAACAAAAGAGAGAAAGGATTCAGAATCTGATATTTCACGGTATTACGTTACGACATGTCGGATATCAAGTGACTCACAACGTAAGAACTTGGTGTCAGTCGGATCATACGTAGTCGCTTTAGTTCTTGCGTTTCTTGCAGTTGGTATGTGGCTGGAAGGCGATTTCTTCGACGTAGAGCAGAAAACGACCTCCGGGCTGAAGAAAGGCGAGTGATCTGATCTTATGCACAGGGCCGTGTTTTTATTCAAAATTTTTTTTCTTTTCATTTATTCGGTGAGCAACTAACTTTCAGTGAAGTAGTTGGAAAAGGAACTAGATCGTATTTTTCAAGAATGATCAGAGAGAATTATCCATTAAAAACTTTATGAACTTCACTTATTTATTTTCGGAATATTTTTAACGAGCAGAACGATATTACCTACTTACTGAATCTCTTTGTCAAATATTCTACGTATATTGAAGTATTTTGGATATCTATTATTTTGCATAAATTATGAACGTAACCCTAAAGTATTGTTTGTTTGTTCTATAGACCTACAATTTATAGTGGACTCCGAATCGCTCACCTAGACCGTGCAATGTCACCACTTTGGATTACGAGTTATCTGGCATATGGGTTTAGCCAGTAAACATGTGCCCAACTCAATGTATGTCTTTGTCAAATTCACTTTTTGTTTCAAAGACAACATCCATAACTTGAGCCCGGATTCGAATTAGTCACCTCGGCTAAGCATATTCCTACATACTTGCTCACTAACCGTGCAGCTACCGAGGCGGTTAACCCTAAAGTGAGAAGGAATATATTAAATAACTCTACTGCATCAAAATCATATTGGTGAAATGAAGCGGAGCAATTTTAATCGGGGAGGCTCCTTCTATATCTTCACATATTCAACGGAATTCTTACTTAAATAAATAAATCGAGTAAAAAGGACATGCTCGTTCAATCGGGGTTTAAGGAGAAATACATTCTGTGAAAAAAGTATAGGGAATCGATGGTTAAAGAAAATCTGCTTTAAACGATCAAATTTTGTTGTTGCTAAGTTGACACAACTGTTTTCTATACTGACGCGGAGTTTGAACACGATCTGTCATTTAGGTGCTCGATTTTGTCAGTTCTCACAAGTCTGTTTTGCGATTTCTACAAAAATAATTTGTCTCAAGTTTTATATCGCAAATTGAAATTCGTGTGCCGAATCGTTGAAAATATTACAGAAGGCTTACGGTGAATCGACCTTATCAAAAACACGTGCATAAGATTGGTACAGTGCATTCAACGACGGCCGAGATGTGGTGGAAGATTTGCCTCGCTCTGGTCGGCCATCAATATCTTCAACTGAAGTGAACGTCGATAAAGTGAAGGGAATGGTAATTGAAAATCGTTATTTAAGTTTGAGAGAGATAGGCAATGAACTTTCTGTGTCTCACGAATCAATTCGTACCATTTCAAACTATTGTTTGGGAATGAAACGCGTTGCCGCTCGACTAGTTCCAAAAGTACTGAATTTTCTTCAAAACTTGAATCGCGTAAAGGTCGCTCAAGACATGCTAGAACAATTCCAATCCCACATTAATAAAAGGCATTGTAACTGGTGATGAGACATGGGTTTATATGTTGGACATACAAACAAACTTCGGAATGGCCGGAATGACCGGAAACCGAGGAAACCACGTCAAAGTCGATGAAAAGTCAAGTTGATGTTGACTGTTTTCTTCGATAATCGCGGTGTTGTGCTTTCGTAATTCTTGCCAGAAGGTCAGAGGTTAAATAAAGAATATGACATAAGCGTTATGCGCCGTTTGAGAGAGAAAATTCGTTGAATAAGGCCAGATTTGAGAAAAGAAAACTCATGGATTTCTCTCAAGGCTATCATTGTAAATGAATTTCTGACCAAAAACTCAACAAATACATCGTATTCAACTGATGTGGCTTCGGCCGACTTTTTACTTTTTCCAAAACTCAAATTACCACTTCGAATTACTCGTTTCGAATCGATAGAAGACATAAAAGAGACTTCTCAGCCGGCTCGGTGGCGTATGGGATATGATGCTCGTCTCCTACGCAGAGTTACCTGGGTTCAATCCCCACAAAGTCGGTGCGATTTTTCGGATTCTGGGAATCGCTTGAGTGTCCATTTTTCGGAGGAGATGTAAAGCTGTCGGTCCTGTCTAACAGAGATTTGTTGGACATTAAAGATCCCTTCCCTTGACACGAGAGGGGTTCGGCAAAATTCCCGGGTTAGTGACGTGACAGAATTCCCCGGCGTGTCATTAGCCGAAAGGCAGAAATAGAGCACGTTCAAGAAAAAACAAACAAACAAAAAGAGACTTCACAGCGAAAACTGAAGTCGATTCCGGAAAAAGCGTTTGAACAATGTTTTGATGATACAATGAATCTGGATGAAAAATATTTGGGTTTTATTGACCAATTCCTCTACTCCAATTCACAGGAATCTAGATAAGTAACGTTGAAATAAAATAGATATTCAGATAGTTGTCAGATTTCATACTACCATACATCGTTTTACTTTATATTTTCTTCTTTACCTTTTGAGTTGAAACATTCTGGTAATGTGTTTATCCTGAGATATATATCAAAATAGCTCCATCTAAACAAAAACATTGAACACTGAAGTTGAAATTGTGCAAAAATAAATATTGAAGTATCCTTACAGCTACCTTATTTAAATGTTTGATAATTGTGCAAAAAATAAATGTTTATATTTATAAACTTGCGAATGTCGAGCTTATCAAAAGGTAGATTGCTTCACCTTTAACCGGTATGTATTCTGACATATGGTTATTTATCGCGTTCTAATTTCTAATCGGAATGACCATGCTCTAGCATGATCTAAGGGCATATACTCTGCCTTCTAAAGGTTAGTTTAGACGAAACGCACCCACCCGCGCATAAAACCTCACACTCACAAGCGCATCAAACTCATCCTGTTCACTCGACGCGCTTTTCCTCACTTGGGAGATTGGCCGCAGGACCGGCGAGTCAGTAATCCGCCTCGTTCGGGAGTCCAACATGGCTACACCTTAAGTTGCTCGTTTAAATGACGCGAGGGAACACGGTGAGTTTCGTTTGAAGTGCGACTGAAAACCAACTGGCGCCGGCTCAACCGGAGTTTCCTCGGTGTGAGGGAACTCACGGAGAGGAGGCCTATCTACACGGTGCGAGGTACCGTTAGCGAGTGGGTGCGCTTCGTCTAAACCCAGCTTTATAGTGGTCACTGACGTTAAGATTGATCCTGTTTGCTGTGGTTAGAGATTGTCTCGACTAAATTTATGCATGCTGGTAGGAAAAAATCTCTTATTGGCAAAAACCCTTATCCAAGATAGAAGAGAATACACCAAAGATAAATGGTTGACGTCAGTCGCTAGTCTACAAAATCTGAATAACGGGCGAGTTCCAGTTTCATTTAGCATACTTGAGGTGCTCAGAGCTCTGCTACAGTTCACCGTTCCTTATCGTGGTACTACAGGGACCAAAAATGCAGATATTCAATTTCTTAAGGAAAGGTAGGCCAAATTCTACACTGTTGCAAGACCCTCAGTGTACACTTCATTGAAGAGCAAAGTAGAGGCTCCAGTCTCCACAGTACGGTCGATGGAATAATCTAAAGACAGTTAACTAACTGACCGATGACGATAAATACTTCACTCATACATCGCACACTTAGAATGGAAAGGGCATAGCTTAGAAATTGTGTTTTTTGAAAGTTCCTTCATCGAGCGCTCCATCACAATCCTTACAATGAAACTGAACCTTGTAATTTCAATGCTAATAGTCACTGCTAGAGAGTGATCCCTGTATTATACTGCCCGATATGGAAGGTGTGAAGCTTGATACAGCCACCTATTTTGAGATGTGCCCTTTCGTTTCACATATGCGACATGTACTGTCTAGGAATTTCTCATCTAATACAGAAAAGGAATATAAGATTGTTCTGGCAGAGAATCATACACTTATAGGCTTTAAGCCCACGGGTGAGGGAGAATGTGCAATAGACCCAACGCAGTTGAACGGCTCTGCCGCGATGGATATTGGACTAATTTCGATTGAAAATAGTTTCATCTTCAATCTCCACACAAGTTCTGTTCGTTTCTTCTGTACCATTGTTCACTTGTGTAGGTAGGTAATAGTGTTTAATTGATAATGCGTCCAAAACAGCATGCTAGCGGAAACGTCAGAATCTTGTTTAATGGAGCAGGCAAGTTATATTTTTTCGAAACAATCTGATAGCACTCTATTTCTAAGCATTAAGGGGCCAAACACGTGTGGCCTTACTTAATATTTTTGCCCGTTCGTTATCCACGATACAACGATTTCAAAAGATGGAAACTCTGTAACATAATACTTTTGGACATGCAATTCTAATATAAATATTTACTGAAGCTGAATATCAGAAGATACTCCAAATTCAAAGTCTTTTTGAGAAACATCAGACATCTGCCACCATCAACAAGTATACTAATGGAACCAATTTTACGTTTTCTGATATAAAATCAATAATAATTAACCCTCTCCTATTTTTATAAAGCGACTTCTAAACGAATTTTGATTCATATGGAATTTCATTTCCTATTAATCATATTGATTCTACGTAATGTCTTCATCATCATTTATATCAGCTTGACAATAATGGACTACCTACTTTCATAATCTTATCTGTTGTTTATCGCATGTTTTATGATATTTCAATTAATCTTACATATATGTGATGTGCCAAATATGAACCTGCTTAATTCCCGAATAAGGCCTGATATTTATCGTGAATATTATTATTAATATATTTGTGAAGATAATTTGCAATACTTGTAAAGGAAAATAGGTATAGAAATGCAAAAGTTAGGTTAGATTCGAATTCTAAATTCCATAATGATTTTGATGAATTGTCCGATAGGTTAGACATTAGTAGGTTTTTCGATTAAATAGTTTTGGTTATTACCATCCTTTCACTTTTGCCCACCTTCTGTCTAATTGTTTCAGTTTTTATTTAAGTTATGAACTTTGGACTTATTTTGATTGATCGTTTTAGTATTTAAGTATTAACTAAGGATATGTTTACCAAAGTTTGTGCATTAGAAGAAAACAGACATCACTATCTATTTTGCCAATCTATAAACTGAAATATACGGAAAAATTAGGAAAAATGTATATGTGATCATATAAATGGCAAAGAAGAGCAAACAACGCATGTCAGTTCCGATATTACTACGTAGTACTGAAGTCACCATTCCAGAAATCGTTCTCAAACAATTCGAGTTGAAACAAGAAAGGAACCTCTCCAGAACGGTAACCTTTGCAGTTGGAACGTTTTCGGTGAAATACGTCTGCGCGGGAACGTTCGCGGACGGTTCTGAGCTCAGTTGGAACCAAACTAGTACTTTACGTATACTATAATTTTTGCCTAATTCGTGAAAAAGTCAATTTCACAGATTCGGATCAACACATGCAAGACTCGATTACATCATTGAGTGAGTTTATTGAAAATGAGCTGTTGAATTCACTACATTGATAATGAACACGCTCTGTGTAACATTGTTGATTAGTCAAGTCGCTGCTCAAGCATTCTCATAATAGGCTATTTCACTCGCTATTTGCTGACATGTAGACTAGTCAGCTAGTAAACTAGCTATGCATCATGGTACTCGATAGTGCAATAGCTGAGCATTTGAATTTTTCTTATCAGTCGCTGGGACACGCAGTTTCCACCTACTCTGGTTTTTGCCGTGCGCAAAATCACAGCCTAGTGGCTAGTAGCTAATATAATCGAATCTTTACTCGTTGTTCGCTGGATTGTGAGAATGTCAACTAGTAAACTAGACCAACATCATATTTGCTAGTGCACTAATAGCTCAATCATCCTCATGGAAATCTGAAAAGGATGCTCTTGTTGCCATCAAGGGAGGAAAAACCAACGAGTCCAGAAATATTGCTTTTATGGACTACTCGAAGTTCTCACCGTTACCTCCTGGAGAGCAATACAAATACTTCAGAAATCACCAGGCTGATGTGATAGACCATGTAGTGCTGAAAAAGTAGATTGAAACATATTCCTTGGGGTCCTTAAAACTGAGCTATATGCGATGGCAAAATTTGAATCCATCGACTCATGGGTGATTCCTAGGTTAGGTGGTGAACAACCGATATTCAGGCCCTGGACAGACTCGTGAGGACAAATTTCACAAAGTGCAGAATACTTTATTCTAACTCGTCAATTTGTAGACTCTACTTACCAAGGAACATAGAAGAAAGGGATCTGAGAAACATTAAAGATACATATACAGCAGAAGTGAGCAAACTTCAAAAACAACAAGAATCTTCTACATGAAACTGTTGTTAAGATCGAGGCATGACTCCGTTAAATCTTAGTACAGAAAGAGCTGAAGTAGATACGGATAACTCTCAGGTGGAACTGGAGAATAACTGGAAACAGAAAGAGATGCATGGTCGTTTTGCAGCAGCACTGTGTGATCCACTAGTACTGATGGCGGAAACTGAGGGGTTCATTGGGGCTATTCAAAATCAGGTAATAGCAACAAAAAATACCACATAACCACTGCAGATTGTGCAACATGACATCAGAGACAATACATCAACTTTCTTGAAGAACTACAAAAAGAAAGGCCTCAAACCAAATTCCCTGAGACGTGCTTCATTTCCGTGCTGATTTGCACTCCATTGTTTTGCCAAAGCTGCTTTTAAAAGTGTCTAGCAGTTGCGAACCGTTGTCTCAACGAGGACATTCTTGAATAACGGTCAACGTTCTCTCTGCTCAAGGTCGTCCCTGTCCAGATCTCCTTTCATGACGATCAGTTTCCCTGTTCCTGTGGATCATTCTAGAAATAGATGAATGAAACCTCCAAAGCCTTTGGCCAATTCATGTATAAGTCCAACCTACGTCGTCTAACACCACTGCTTGAGCACATTCTGCCAAGGCCAAATTACGCGATTCCCGTTGCATTATTACCGAAAACTAAAAGTTTCAAGAACAACAAACGTTACTAGCAAAAATTGATCAACAACTGCTATTATGAATATATGGTGGTTTCTTGAGAAATCTCAATTTCTTTCTATCGTTTTATTTCTCATGAGCTGAACACGTACACTAGAAAAAATATCGGAAAGGACAGTAGGTTTTTTTGGAGTAAGGATCAAAAGAAGAACAGAACTTACTGTTGTAAATCAGCCGACGTTTCGACACCTTTATTGGGTCTTCTTCAGCTATAATGAAAAAACAACATGGTTCAAATATAAACCCTCTCAGTGGTATTCTCAACAGCAACAACAAAAAATGTATATGTATATATAGAATAAATTACATGGGTACGAAAAACATGAGATCTAAAAACAGTTAAAATGAATATTGATTAAAATTACTTACATTTACATTACAGTTCCCAGTCTGAAAACTAATAAAAACCGACAAAACATTACGTAAATGGAAAACTCATTATTTGATATCGAAACAACAACACACACAGCCTGAAGTTCGCAACGATTCTGAAAAGAAATGAACGAACTCGAAAATCATATGTCAGCATGTATGCATGAAAGCAATATGGTAGAACACGTCAAGTAGATACCAAAAATGATTAGTTTGAATTTCAGTTCGTTCTTAATTTTTCAATAATGTTAAAATAAGAACGGCGGAGAAGATCGATGTCAGATCGTCTGTTGACGGCTCTACCCTCATTTTTTTATCTCGACCATTTCTTCAAAAATTCTTTTACCGTAGAAATTCTGTTTTCCTAAGATTTTCGCATTTTCAAAGTTGAAATTGTGTCCTTGATTTTTTTTATGTTCAACCAAAGCGGTGGATTGTGGTCTATTCCTATTGTGCGGACATTGTTATGTCCAGACTACAGAAACATTGTTTAAAACTTATGTCTTTTTCACCACCATTTTTTTGTAGGTAACCTAACCGCAACTCCTCAAAATACCAAAGATAGAGTTCTTCAAAATTTTAATTCTTTCAATGAAAGACTTCAGTGAGTGAAAGTGAGATTCAGATACCATTTCTCGATGTCCTCGTCATTAGGAAAGAAAACGGTAATATACTGATTAACTGGTATCATAAACCTACATTTTCAGAGAGATTCCTCAGTTTTCGATCCGAGCATCCACTCAAACAGAACCTCAATGTTGTTCAAAATCTCATACACAGAGCGATAAACTTATCGACTGAAACGTACAGAGATAACAATCTTAATTACATTCAAAAAATTCTAATAAAAAATAATTACTCTATTTCCCTCCTAAAGAAGTTATTCATAGTTATTCAAGACCAACTTTGAAACCCGAATCTATTAATAGCAACAATCAGAAAAATCAAAAATTCTACAAAATTCCATATGTGAGAGGTCTATCTGAGAAAATACAAAAAATTGCCAGAAACACGGGCAACATAAAAATTTGTCTGAAAAGTGAGAATACTCTCCAAATTCTCCTTTTTACAAGAACCAAAGCAACGCTACCGATTGAACAACAATCAAATGTAATATATGAAATTCCCTGTTTGTCCTATGAGGCTTGCTACATAGGTCAAACTGGTAGATATTTACAAAAAAGATTGAAGGAACACATAGCAGACCGCAAAAATTTTCGGAATAGAACATGCTCCACCACTTTGGTTGAACATAAAATAACTCAAGGACACAATTTCAACTTTGAAAATGCAAAAATCTTGGGTAAACAGAATTTCTACGGTAAAAGAATTTTTGAAGAAATGCTCGAGATAAAAAAGAATTCAATTCAAACTAATCCTCTTTGGTACCTACTTGACGTGTTTTACCATATTGCTTTCATGCATACATGCTGACATGGTTTTCGAGTTCTTTCATTTCTTTTCAGTATCATTGCGAAAGTCAGACTGTGTGTTGTTGTTTCGATTTCAAATTATGAATTTTCCATTTACGTAATGTTTTGTCGGTGTTTATTAGTTTTCAGACAGGGAACTTGTATTAAATGTAAGTAATTTTAATCAATACTCATTCTAACTGTTTTTAGAAGTCATGTTCTTCGTACCCATGTAATTTATTTTATACATACATATACAGTTTTTGTTGTTCCTGTTGAGAATATCACTGAGAGGATTTATATTTGAACCATGTTGTTTTTTCGTTATAGTTGCCCTGAAGAAGACCCAATAAAGGTGTCGAAACGTCGGCTGATTTACAACAATAAGTTCTGTTCTTCTTTTGATTCTTACTCCAAAAAACCTACTGCATCTTTAGTGGATCATAACCTCTAGACTTAATCGAAAAGAACTCCGAAATATTGAAATTGTACATTAGTTTTGGTCTTTGTCAAGTAGTAAACGGTCGGCAATTACTGAGATGAGATCTCGATATTCTTCTGCTATTGTCCACACATCATTCTCATTTCTAATATCCTTCTTTTGTTCTTCTCATATTATCCGTTCTTGATATCGAATTCATATCAATATTTTTTTGACAGTACAAGAAAGAGTAATTTCTTTACCGGGATCACATTAGGGAGCAATTTCATAATCGAACGGTCGCCAATTGACAGTCGCACAAAAATTTAGGAACATGCAGAGTAAAATATCGATGACGTGATGTTCAAACAGTCATCAAAAGAACGAATACATTTTATCAGGTCAGAAAAGGATAAAGAGAATCTATTAGATTATTAGTGTAAGTCAATACTTTTCCACATAATATAACATCTGGATAAAAATAAATTATAAGTTTATTCAAGCAAATCGATATTTTTCCCTCCAGAATAATAGCCCTTAGTAACAATGATCTTCAACTATAACATCACTTATGTTATCGATTTATTCAATTCTCGAAATAGTTTTCAAACTCAACTTTGCGTAATAGCTTCACAAACGATTTCGATATTTCCTTTCTCTCTTCAAAGCTTTTGCATGATTTCCTTGAAAAGGTTTCTATAGCCCATTGAATAGGATTAAAATGATTGAGTAGGTAGAATTCGCAGCTATTTGGTTGATTTCTGATCGAAAAGTGAAGGATTTTAAAGCACTTATGGTGGTTCATCATTCTTCTCAAGTTGTTCACACAAAAGCTGATCATCATCTTGTAATAATAATAATAATAATATATGTTACGTCGTGGAATTTTTCAAGGAGACTCTTTGAGTCCACTATGGTTCTGTTTGGCAATGAACCCATTGTCCTCAATGCTCAATAGAACAGGATACAGATTTAGGATAAAAGCAGAAAGGAATTATCATACAATCTCCCACCTACTGTATATGGATGACATCAAATTATATGCTTCGAACAAGAAGCAATTGGATGATTTGCTGAAAACTGTCAGTGAGTTCTCGGCAGATGTTCATATGAAATTCGGGATTGAAAAAAGTGAGACCCTGAACATTCAAAGAGAGAAAGTCATAGACGGTGAAACACAACTTCCAAACGGTGATATTATACAGTGCATGAGAGATGGCGAAACATACAAATATCTGGGATACCAACAAGCCAGATTGCTAGACCAAAAACAATCAAAGGAGAAGATTCGTTCAGAATCCAGTCAGCGTCTAAAGTCTGTGCTGAAATCGATGTTGAACTCGGGGAATCTAGTCAAGGCAATTAACACCTACGCCATTCCAGTGTTGCTTTACTCATTTGGAATAATCAGATGGACTAAGACAGAACTAGATGATACACAGTCAGACCCGAACGATGCTGACAAAGTACAACAATCATCATCCTAAATCGTCTGTGATACGAACAACCTTGAAGCGGAAAGAAGGAGGACGCGGATTAATAGATGTTGTCAATTTACACAGCGAACAGATAAAAATGTCAGAGAATTCTTCCCTGCAAAAGCTCTCACTTCTGACCTCCACAGAGTGGTATCGTTGGCTGATAGGGGATATACACCACTAAATCTTGCTACCAGAGATGACCTGCTAAATCTACCGTTCCTATCAGATACTGAAAAACAAGAGCAATGGCCAAGAAAGGAACCTCGATAAAATAGATATTGTTCCTGTCATCGTATCCTCGACTGGTTTAATACCCAAAACTTTGCATGATAGCCTTAAGAAATTAGAATTGCATAAGAATACCTATATAGAAATTCAAAAGCTGTAATTCTTAATACATGTAGGATAGTTAGGAAATTTATGTCAAGTATATTGTAATCGAGCCTATTCCCTTTGATTGCTAAATCTGGGAAAGGTAAATTATATCCAGCTAACATCTGAGATAGTGCATAAGTCCACGATAATATGTTATATTATACAGTGCATGAGGGATGGCGAAATATAAAAACATCTAGGATACCAACAAGTCAGATTGCTTGACCAAAAACAATCAAAGGAGAAGATTCGTTCAGAATACAGTCAGCGTCTGAAGACTGTGCTGAAATCAATGTTGAACTCGGGGAATCTAGTCAAGGCAATTAACACCTACGCCATTCCAATATTGCTTCACTCATTTGGAATAATCAGATGGACTAAGACAGAACTGGATGATATTCAAAGGCAGACCCGAACGATGCTGACAAACATCATCCAAAATCGTCTGTGATACGAACTACTTTGAAGCGGAAAGGAGGACGCGGATTAATACATGTTGTCAATTTACACACAAAACAGATAAAAAAATCTCAGAGAATTCTTCTCAGCAAAAGCTCCCACTTCTGACCTCCATAGAGTGGTATCGTTGGCTGATAAGGGATATACACCTCTAAATCTTGCTACCAGAGATGACCTGCTGAATCTACCGTTCCTATCAGATAGTGAAAAACAAGAGCAATAGTCAAGAAAGGAATTGCATGGACGACATCACCATGAGATTAATCAACCACACATCGACAAAGAAGCCTCCAACAAATGGTTGATGAAAGAAGAATTATTCGCGGAAACAGAGGGATTCCTTATGGCCATCCAAGACCAAGTGATCGCTACAAACAACTACAAAATTTTTTATGAAGGACAAACAGATAGGTGCAGAAAATGCCATATAAGATCGGAGACTATACAGCATATAACGTCTGGCTGCGAACAACTGGCCAATACGGACTATCTTCACAGGCATAATCAAATGTGCAACATTATCCATCAGAAACTTGCAAAGTACGGAAGTCTGAATACCTTCCAGCCATATTACAAGTATCAACCGGCGCCCGTATTGGAAAATGACTCTATCAGATTATACTACGATAGGCCTGTTATCACTGACACAATGGTGATGATTTAGTCGGCGAAGTGGATCCCCTGGCTGCAAAAATTGGGAGACTCGCATTTTGTAGGGTTTAAACTGGTTCTCCTTCAGAATGCCTAGCGCCCGACGTCCCGAAATTCCTGTTTCTGCTTCTATTTGTCTACTCGAAATTGAAGGTTTGGCAGTTACAAAACCTATCACTTCGATCGTTGCTTCCTCTCTATCACTTACATGATATTTTTTATTGCTGGATTTTCCAAATGAGCCACTATTAATAAGATTCTTTCATTCTTCGAAAAATAGATGTATTTACTGGTGCCTTTCAGGATACCGATTGAAATATGTTTCGGCCGTTGCTACTGAATCATACCCATTAAGAATATAACATTCCATCATATCGAACTTTTCATAATTTTCATAATGTAATAATTGGAATATACAACTAACAAGCAGCTGTTTCAATATTCAATAAACATTAATACCTATACTGAAACTGAAATCGTAAGTGTAAAACTCTAAGACCACAGTCGATTACTATGGTCTAAATCGAATCAAACCATAAAATAACCATGATATTAGATAGAATCTTTAAAATCTGTGGTTTTCAGACATAGAACAATATGAATCGTTGATGGTCATGCACCTAATGAATGGAATTGTGGCAATTTCAAGTTTTACTCTGAAAAAAGGCATTGAATGCAATAATTGACTACAAGTGTTATATATTCTTAAAAGGAAAAAAATTACTGCATCCAGTACGGGTACAATTTTCTATAGTTCATATTTAGAAAAAGCATGTTTGCATTATAACTAATTTTACACAGCACTGTATTTTATTTAAAAAAGTGCCTGTAGAATGTCAAACTTATTTTTATGTAACTTTGATGATAATCCAGATATCCGCGAAGGACGCTTTTCCCAAAATTCGAGAAATTTTGAATAAGTCTAGAACGGAAAGAGATATCAGCAAAATTTTGACACCACTAAACCAGTCCCTGAAAATGAGATCGAGAGAGGCGGGTTCATTTTTCTCGATCTGCTATATTTCACATAGCTGCCGTACAAATACATCGAAATTTGCCCACCCTGAACAAAACGCTTTTCAGAGCTTTGGTCAAATTGTAATCAATTCAAAAAATATTTATCTCATTCAATTTGAGTCCCTTTTCTATTGAAAGGATAAAAGTAACAGTTTAGTCCCTGTCAACGGAAAGTATGATGGAAATATAAAATTCTTTTTATTTTTCACCCGCTAGTTGAAAGAATAACTTCATTTGTTTTATTTTAATTTCTTCTTCTGGTGTATGGAGGAATGGGAACATTTCTTTATATCGCCCTCTCATTGTCATTTCACTTTTCTACTCTTTAGAGCATACTTGACTTCCCTCGAGCTTATTAGAATATATACAAACAATACTTTTATCATTACAGCAAGCAAAAACTATATTCATCGACAAAATCGACTGCATTCTCTCAAATAGAGTCGGGAGAACGGCCCTGTAGGTTGCTACACACAATGGCCAAGTCGTGAAGTCCATGACCTATCAAGGACACTCACCGAAGACATCTACAAGACATGGCGTTCCATCCGGTATCCTGAAGAAATGCAGTAGCACCATATCGAGCTCTTATTACGTCTTTTCAGTATTACCATAATATCGTTAGATCGTTTCATAGACTAGCCTGAGCTGTATCCCAAGTTTCTTGATTTTAAAATTATTCGAAGGGAAACTAATAGTCTAGAACTTAAGACTCATTAATGAAATTTAACTGGTTTCCTTATACGAACGTTATATCGTAAGTATTGTGATTCGAAATTAAAGAATATTAAGAATGAAAATAATTTCCTCTGAAACGCCTGAAAATAAAAAATACAAGAAAATATTATTTTGTAGGTCCAGTATAAACTTTTACCGGTACGTTTAGGATATACTCTTTGAACTTATGAGAACAATAGTTTCTATAATAATCATACAAGAAAAATCTACCGTAAGGATTCAGCCTTATTAATTGGTAGTTGAGCATTATTAAAACAAATTTGCAAAAATCAGTCTGGTCGTTCATTATCTGAGAGTTGTCATTATCTTAAAGTGATTTGAAATTTCAACTGATCTATATTATTGGAGTCGTAACCCCTTTTCGGGAATAATCCGAGGGGATAACGGTAGTTTGAACCGGGCGAAGAAGCGACGCGGTGGGGAAGGGTCTGAGGAAGATCCGTGGCAAATTTGGAGCCCCCAGCTCGAACGACGGAGCACTGAGGATTTTTTGAAAATTTTCGCCGAAACGGCGAGATTTCTTCGGAATCGGAAACTTCGGTCATTCGGAAGGCGATCGGAACGATCGATCGAGCGAAAATTCATAAAGAAAGCCTCGAAAAAGCGAAAATAAAAAAGTCTCCGATTTTTCGCGAGTGGAGGGGATAATTTCGTCGGACTTTTATGTCTATACAAATTTTTCTATCGTGTTCGATCGTTTCAAAACCTGGACAAAGAGGAAGCCTCTAGTTTCGCATGTTGCGCCACAATAGTTTCCTTCCCGTTAAAAGACGGGAAAACTGGAAAATCTTCGATTCAACGAAGGGCTATCAGCGGACTTGCAAAATTTCTCTCCATTTTTCTCATTCCGAATATCTCTGACGGCCAGAAATTAACGAACGTCGAGCTGTCAAAATAAGTGGTTTTCCTTTATCCGTCTTACTCATACGGGGTTACCGGGAGAATTAATTCGGGTGCCGAATGATTTTTACATATCTCGAGATCAGATCCGCGAAGAGTTACTCTACGACTTAAATTTCGAATTTGGGACAATTTTTGAGATCTAGAATTTCGGGAAAAAGACTGGAAACACAGGGGCGGAGCCAGTCACTCTCCTACCGCCCCTTGGATCGCTATTCAATGTCGGAAGTGAGCTTTACCAACGTGTGAAATTTAATGCTCTTTTTATTCTGAATGAAAATAGTGAGATGGAAACAGTTAGTAACTTTTACTTTCACCAACATAATTTCGGTACTACCAACATCTAGAATATAGTGCGCTCTCTTTTGAATGACAATATGAGACGGAATGAAATATCCATTACATCTAATCGAATATAACCTTATATCAATTAGTCTTATATTCGATCTGTCAAAATAAAGAATTCCGAATTTTATTTGAATGAAAAGTTTGACGAAACTTGAAATAAACTTTTAGAGATAAGTGAACGTAGTTTGATGTTCATTTTGTCCATTTTATGTATATTTTGTTTAAGGAAAGAAATTACAAACTTTCAAAATTCATAAATTCAACATTTTGTGGTTATTCTAACCTAAATAATGTGATTCAAACGGAATGTTATAATAAAAAGAATTTAAGGAGATTTACAATAATGTTAAGTAAGTACAATAGTGGTAAGTGAATGTAATTTGAGGTTTATTTATGTATTTTAATATATATTTTTTTCAGCATGCTCAAGAAACGTACTGGTTATTCTAGCCTCTATGCGTTGATAGATTTCCGGGAATTACTAGGATTTTTCTAACGAATCAATTGGGACTAATGCCCGCTCGGTGGCGTATGGGATATGATGCTCGTCTCCTACGCAGAGTTACCTGGGTTAATTCCCCACAAAGTCGGTGCGATTTTTCGGATTCTGGAAATCGCTTGAGTGTCCATCTTTCGGAGGAGATGTAAAGCTGTCGGTCCTGTCTAACAGAGAAGTGTTGGACATTAAAGATCCCTTCCCTCGACACGAGAGGGGTTCTGCAAAATTCCTGGGTTAGTGAGGTGACAGAATTCCCCGGCGTGTCATTAGCCGAAAGGCAGAAATAGAGCACGTTAAAGGAAAAACAAACAAACAATTGGGACTATTTTATAAAATGATTGGATATCCTTTGAATTGCTATTAATAGATATTTTTCTGAAAGGAACTCTATAAAGTTTTCGTTAGGTCATTTAAAGTATGTATCATATGAATATTGAAAGCTATCCACTGAAGGCTAGATCTGTATTAAAATATTTCAAACTTGATGTCAATAAGGCCTTTCCATTTCAAATTGAACGTTCGTTTCAGATTATTCAAGAGGAAGTACGTTTATATTGAGTTGTTGATGATTGAATTTCTATGCCTAAAGGGTGATTGAACAATTTGTTTTTTTTAATCAATGTTCGAATTTTTTTAATTTCATCTTATGCTAGCTCAATTGGAGAAAGTTGAGATTTTCAATTTGAATGTATCCCTTTGAATTGGGATAGTAGTGAATAGTGTTGAAATTCGTATGGTTGATGAGTCAGTATCCATAAAACAATACTGGAAGTTGCGTTACCCTAAGGATATGTGAGGCAATATATTAGAGAGTTGAATATCAAAGGCGTTCAGTATATTTGGGAAGTATATTAGGCGTATAAAATATAAGGCGTTCAGTATATTAGGCGTTTGTTCATTAGCTGTTTAGATATAAAAGGCGATCTTAATGGGCTCACTAGTTATAGATTTAGTTTTATACTTCTTAGAAATTTCTTAATCATTTATCATTCAATTATTTTTAATGTATGTTCGATGTTCTTCATATCACATTTAGAAGAAATGAGCAGTTTGACCTATGTAAAAATCATTGGTTATAACTTACATTCTGTCAAAAGAGTACCGGGCATAGGTAAATGAAACACAAAATATTTATTTTTCATCCAAATTTATTGTATCGCTTTCGAAATAGTCGCCTTCTATGTGCGACAGTTCAGCCAATACAGTTGACAGATGGATATTTTTTTGTGGCTTGGGCGCTAATAAAAAATTTCCATGTACAGAGTGTTCAATTCAATATTTGATGAAACAAGATTCAACAGTTAGAGCGAATAAAAATTTGCCCCAAATTCATAAAACAGCCTATATCTGGAAAGATTGACCTTACCTAGCTTTTCGAATCTCATTATAAACTCCACTAGGTGTTTTCTATCTACCATTGAAATCTTTGCATTAATTCCTGAAACACCCTGTATATTGAAGAACCTCTTGCACGTCAATATAGTTGCTTATGATCACGAACTGAGAACATATTTGATTTTGAATACTTATACTAAAATGAGTATTGATGCATTTTTGTACTAAAACATATTGATGTGCACTTTCATATAAAGCATCAGTATCGATAGAGAATATTGAGAGTATCGTTAATTGTCAATAAAATTGATGCATGATATAAATGAAATGAACTTTGGCATACGCTGTAAATATTGCTGAAATATGTCTAACCTTCTGATTGATTCCAATTCGTTGTGAAATATCTATTTCATAGTTTAATCATGAATAATCACTTATGCACATTTCTCTCTCGGATAATTTGCATAATAATAATATTAATGTTTATTGCTATCAATTTTACATAGCTCGTCAACTACAAAGGATCACGCACAAAATGCACTAAAAATTGCATTCAGTGAAAGATCACCAAATTTTCGTCAATTGTACTTTGAAACATCCTGATTACAATTCTGCAATAAAAACATACCTCAATGGATTCGTTTCTGAAATACAGGCTGTTTAAGTTTGATGGAATTTGACAAATATTTTATATTATGTTGAAAACTTATATCTTATAGGATTTTCTCGTAAACCTAACCGTTTGAAGGATATTAACGATTGTAGTTTGATTATTTGAAGGTAAATTTTTTCTTTTCCTATAAATTTTATAACTCAATGAAAAAAAACATTATGAATCATGAAACTCACAGTTCTTCAGAAAATATACTGCTCTACAAAAACAGTCTCTTATAATTTTTCGATTAAGTTTACGAGACATTCATCGTCAAACATCAATGTCTATCCATTTTTCCAGTTTTTGATCAATAATTCGAGAAATTTTGATTGAAATTATGAGTTGTGATGAAATTTACACAGATTCGAGTTTTCAGGAACAGAAAAATGTTATGAACTATTTTTAATTTTTTTAGGTTGGATATGTATAGGTATACCGATAAAACAGATTCCTTCATTTATTGTAGGTTAATTAATGATGAATAAATTCATGTGATGATTGAAAGACTTATTTGGAATGAATTATTTTATTACGTATGCAAGATGGTATAAGGGTAGATACTGATGATAGTTGAAACCAACATAGATGGTGACAAACAGCAAAAGTATTGGACTTCAAAATAAAAACCCCTTGAAAGAAATCTTATGTAAATTTTGTGGAAAAAATTTAAAATACGCACTGAACCAACGTCATAATAATAAATAACAACACCACTAAGATTTTGAATTATTAAAGACAAAAGTATAATTAGAATGAAAACATTCAAATAAATTTTATAAAATTGAACTTCTATAGGAGTTACTTTTATAATAGAACTCAAATTCGTGTGAATTTCCCCAAAACTCGTAAATTAAATTAAAATTTATCGCATTATTGATCAAAACCTGGAAAAATTGATAGGTTAGGTTAGATTGATGTTTGACGATGAATATGTCATAAACGCTTAACTTAATCGAAAAATTATAGGGACCATTTTCGTAGAGCCGTAAATTTCCTACAAAACTATGAGTTTCTTGATTCCTAATGATTTTTTTTCATTGAGTTATAAAATTCATAGGAAAAGAAAAATCTCAGCTTCAAATAATCAAACTACAATCGTTAATATCTTTTAAACGGTTAGTTTCACGAAAATTCGTATGAGTCTTTTTTGTAGAACATTTAATTTCCTCCGAATTCTATGTAACGATATATTCTTTCGAGCAGTTAGAAGCGGAATATCAATTTTCTATGTGATAATAAGGAAGAAATAAAAAACTGTAAGGCGGAGGACCTTGCCTTTACAATTAAGAGCTCATACTTCAAACTTCCTTAGATGTGTCTAGGAACCTATTTTTTAGAGTACCAAGCAAAATAAAATATTCGTTTTTTTGACCTACCCTAATATACAGGGTGAATTCAGTCTTATTTTAATTTCTAAGAGTACGATTTTCATTTCGATTGTTCTCATTTCTTTAGTGCATATGGATTACTGGAAAATAATTCTTCAACATAACTAAACTGCTTCGGGAAAAATTGGGAATCACCTATTTTTTGCGGAATTTCTCGGTATAAGATATATGTGATTGCTTTCGTTTCACTATTGTAAATACAATTATCCAAATTTTTGTAAATCCTCTCTTTTCAAAAGAAGGTTATATATATATATAAATATATAAATATATATATATATATATATATATATATATATATTTATATATATAAATATATATATATATATATATATATATATATATATATATATATATATATATATATATATATATATATATATATATATATATATATATATATATATATATATATATATATATATATATATATATATATATATATATATACAGGGTGCTTCAACGAAATCTTAACGGAGGCTATATCTACCAAGATATTCATTTCTGATCAAAACGCAAAAACAGGTCAATTTTTGTTTCAAGGGGGACATCTTTTGGGGTACAAAACTTGCCTGAAATATCAACCCCCTAAGCGGGGGTTGCAATCCTTGAACATTTTGAATAGGGAAGATGGGTCGAGTGATGACTCAAAAGAAAGGTGGTATCTTTGTCTACATTGCCTTGAACGAATTTCCATTTTTAATTGAAAACTGTAAAAGATACAGGGTGAGCAACTGAAAGATAAGGAAAACTATTTCCCTGAGACTATTCAAGTTTCAGTTAGGTAAAATGGAACAGATCCATGCTGATCAATGGCACTCATCATCAAGTACCATCCTCATCTCGAATTTCAACTCCTGGTGCAGGGGTGACAACCCTTGAAAATTTGGAAGAGGGTAGATGGGTTGAGTGATAACTCGAAAGAAAGGTATAATCTTTGTCTGCATTCCCGTGCAAAAATTTTCATTTTTCATTGAAAACTGTAGAAGATACAGAGTGAGCCACTGAAAAATAGAGAAGACTATCGCCCCAAGATTATTGGAGTATCAGTGCGAAAAACTGAAATAGATTCATTTTACATCAAAAGCTATCATCTTTCGAAATCACCCTCATCTCGAATTTCAACCCCTAGAGCAGGGGTAATATTTCGATCCAGTGATACCTTTCAAGTAAAGGATTTCGATTGCCTCCATGACTGCTCGCAATAATTCTAGTTCCATAGGAGTAAGAGGATGCAAAACGGAAAAGTGACTGAAGATGCAATGCATGGTGTACCATCTATCTTCGACCAGTATCAAACAGAGGTTGATGAAAATTCTTTCACGGGAATGCAGACAAAGATAATACCTTTCTTTCGAGTTATCACTCGACCCATCTACCCTCTTCCAAATTTTCAAGGGTTCTCACCCCTGCTCTACGGGTTGAAATTGAGATGAGAATGGTACTTGATGATGACTGCCATTGATCAGCATGGATCTATTCCATTTTACTTCACTGAAACTTGAACGGTCTCAGGGAAATAGTCTTCCCTATCTTTCAGTTGCTCACCCTGTATCTTTTACAGTTTTAAATTAAAAATGGAAATTCGTTCAAGGCAATGTAGACAAAGATACCACCTTTCTTTTGAGTCATCACTCGACCCATCTTCCCTATTCAAAATGTTCAAGGATTGCAATCCCCGCTTAGGGGGTTGATATTTCAGGCAAGTTTTGTACCCCAAAAATGTCCCCCTTGAAACAAAAATTGACCTGTTTTTGCGTTTTTATCAGAAATGAATATCTTGGTAGATATAGCCTCTGTTTAGTTTTCGTTGAAGCACCCTGTATATATCAATTAAATCAAGATCAAAGTTGTTGTCGCTATAGTTTTCAATCTCTTTTGTAAGATCTACTGATTATAAAGATAACGAAAATACTCTGATTCATTGAATTATATAGTGAGATTTTATGTGAATTTTAGTGGTTAGGTTAGGTTAGGCTAATTTCAAATGGCACTGATATGAGAAAAAATTGTTCAGAATTTAATTTTCCACAAAGAAAAAATAGAAACATACATTATACCATTTGAAATAACGAAGATGGCCTCAACTTCTGGTATAATCGGTGCCACAGCATTGAAAATATTTTCCAAATAATAACGGTAATGACTTTCATGGCACTCTGTACTTTGCACTGGTTTCTTACATCCGATGATGAATGAGAGTTCGAAACTGCGGTAACACTAATCTGATAATTTCGTTTATTTGTAAGTAAAATTCCATTCGCGTTTTACAGAAACCTCTTGATTCATCATTTTCTTATAGTAAGTTTTCGAAATTCCTGACAGTGTTACAGACTGTATAGTAGTTTTGGAATTGCCTTAAATTGTGCAGGACTGAATTGAGTTAAAATGAGTGATTCCACTTAAAGGTAGGTGAAAATAACGATCCTTTTGACCTTCCACTTACTGTAAGATCGTTCCAGATGAGGTATAATAACCACATCGTTCCTAAAGTGCATTCTGCCATCTACTGAGAAACCTCATAAAATTAAATTGCACACCACTAACATGCATGAAGTAAGAACTTGAAACTGATCCATCTGCGTTGACCAACATCTGTAATATACATCATAATGAATGCACGAAGAGTAGAGTAAGCTTTCCAAGTATCCGAAGAATTATCTCAGGCTAATTTTGAAATTATGCTATCTCTGCCCAAATTTCTGTTCTTAACCCTTAATCCACGTGAGATGGGACATTAAAAGTATATGAAGAAAGGAATGATCGATTGGATAAATTTTTGTTGTTCCGAAAGAATATTCAATGCTCTCACCATCTTTGTTATTTCAAATGGCACAATGTATGTTTCTATTTTTTGTATTGTAGAAAATTAAATTATGAACAATTTTTTCTCATATCATTGCCACCTGAAATTAGCCGAAAGGAAACATTTTCAATAGGAAATTTGCGATTTTTGGTTGTCTCTTAGAAAGCATCATAAAAATACTAAAGATCTTTCAATATCCATTATTCTAGTTCGTTGTAAATGAAGAGGCTCATTCAGTCAATGGATTAAGAGACTTCACGGTATACAGGGTGTTTCCGAAGCATGTGGCAAATCGTAGTTCATTCAAAGGTACAAAAGTCCGTTTTTTCAAATAAGACTATTTATTTTTGCACACACCATTTAACTCGTAATATTAATAGGCATCGATCTGTTATAGGTTTCCCTATACCTAAAATGCATTGTCTCCGAGTAGTTCTCGGTTTTATCCCAAAAATTACGATTTTTCACGCGAGGACCCTGAAATTCGCAGATTATATGACCGAAAATCTTTCAAATAATCCATTTCAATCTCTCAATACGAGATCCATCTCAAAATATTCATCAAAGTAATTCTGGTCAGAATTCTGAAAGAAAAAGTGCCAAATCAATTTTAGGTATAGGAAAACCTGTATCCGATCCATGCCTATTAGGTAGTCTAATTTGAAAAAACGGACTTTTGTACCTTTGAATGTACCACGATTTCCACATGCTTTAGATATACCGTGAAGCCTCTAAAATACTTAGAATTATGCGGTGCTGCCGCGTAAATCAAAAATTCGTGGTAATTCTTGATTTTAAAGGGCAAATTATATATATTCTTAGTTCTCAACTTTCTCCAAATGCATATCGCAATATCTATCTCCAACAGTTAACGACAATATTTCATGTTCTCATTGAAAAATCATGTCTGAGATCAATTTTGGTTATAATTAAATCTAAAAAGTAAATGAAATTGTCATTTTCCATTTCTAAAGTGCATCAGCATGGCTTCTTTAGAGGAAGATCACCTTTAACATATCTAGCCCCATATGTCAATTTTTATCAAAGTGCTTTGATGAAGGCGTTCAAGTGGACGCTGATATGGCGAAGGCTTTTGATAAGATGCATCACAATACATCAGTACAGATACTGTCTGACTTTGGTTTCGTCGAATCGCTCACGAAATGGATGGATTCGTATTTATATAACAGGTTGCAATTTGTCGTAGTGAATGGAATTTCTTCAATCGTCTTCAACGTTACTTCTGGAGTGACGCAGGGGCCTCACCTTGGACCACTCCTCTTTTTAGCCTATATAAATGATATATCTGAGTGTTTTTTGAATACCGATCACGAGTTATATGCCGACGATCTCAAAATATACAGACGTGTGGAATCTTTTTCTGATATAGATGCATTTCAAAGTGACTTTGATCGATTGTTTACGTTCTGCACCTCCAGATATTACAAACTTAATATTGACGAATGTCAGCATATCACTTTTACCAAAAATACTAACAGCATACGAAAAACATTCACTCTTGGAGGCTTAGATATAGCAAGAAAAATTGCATCAAAGATCTTGGCATAATGCTTGATGAAAAATTCTCATTCTCTGTACACGATGATTATGTGGTATCAAAAGCTTTCAAAATGATCGGTTTCGTGTTAAGGATAACGAAGAACTTCAAAAGCGAGAATTAACCTAAAAAATTGTATTTCACACTAGTAAGAGGCAACTTGGAGTATGCAACCCCCATTTGGTCTCCCCATTTTTATATTTATATAGATAGAATAGAGAAAGTACAAAGAAAGTTTGTCAAAAACCTTAACTTTAGATTCAATCGATGTGGACCGGCAAGTGATTATATCTTTAAAACACCTTAATATCTTGAGTCTGGAGCATAGAAGGATGCTTTTCGATGGAATATTTTTGTACAGTTCTATGAACTGTCATTTCAATTATCCTCTCATCAATTTTTCTCTCTTCAACGTTCCCCAGTATAATAATCGTCGAATTTCCCTTCTCTATGTTCCAAAAGCTCGAACTGTCCTTTATTATTGCTCTGTGTTTCTGAGAATAATGCGTTTTGCCAATTTCCACCTGAATGATGTAGATTTGTTTTCAGTGAGCCATTACAATTTCAAAAAAACTTTATTTACTTACTTGAGAAATTACAATTAAGTTATGTTATGTGCCGAATTTCATAAACTTAGTAGTGTTTCACGTAGAGAATTTCAATTATCTTCTTCCTTTTATTTATAAGCTTGAATAGTGTTAACATATTTTCGAGGACAACTCGTTGAAAATTGTATTATTATTGTTTCTAGTTTAATAAAATAAAATGAAAATAAAATAAAATAAAAAGTGAAATTTATAAGAGGGTGACTTTTTTCATAAAGGTACTAAAGTTCTTTGTCTATTCGTACCTGTAAAACAATAGATTATGTGATCAACGTATTTGAAACGATAAATGTGGTTTTTACACAACGGATGATAATTAATTATTTTCTCAATATTATCCATGAAAATTTGTGCTAGTAAGGGACTTGGACAATTACTGATTATTAAGCCGTTGTAGCTCATAAAAATTGAAGTTAAAATAATTTTGTAATGAAAGATATAATACTTCTAAAACATTTATAAGTTCTGATTGTATAATTGAACTCACATTATTATTCTGTACAGCTTGGTTGATTAATTTCAATGAATCGTGAGGTATAGCACTAGGGTAGAGATTAACTACATCCAGAGACATAAGTTTAGCATTATACTGTAAAACAGTATGTTGAATTTTCTATTACATCTGAAGAATTCTTAATTGAAAATTTTGAACCAAAATTACATGAATGTTCCATGATATCTATAAAATAAGTTTGGGCTATAACGTATGAGATTGGTATTACGGATTAAACTACTTTATGCGGTTTAAAGAGAGAATGAAGTTCTGCTGATTGCGGATTACCATCTGAAAGTTTGTATTTTTGAGTATTAGGTATTCAAGATTTGGTATCCTCTAATACGTAATCGATTTTAGTTATTTATTTAACTTCAGTAACTACAACCAAAATTAACCACAGAAATTCTTTTTCTATTTTCCATAAATAATCCCATACAGACATTTTCATTCAAAAATTCTCCGCTCGTACTGACAACACCACGTTTCGCTACCAGTAACAATCGTTTTCAAAAAGTTTTTGTCCTTCCGAGCACTTACTGTTGTCTTTGCTATAACCTTATTCCATTTAATTTTTCGTCGTCCGTGAGTCTGTGTGGGACAAACCTCTAATTAACTTTTGTAAGGCCTAACACTTCGGTCAAAGTGCGGTGTACAGTTGTTTGAGGAAAGCCCCATTCCATTTGAATAAATTTCACCGATCATTTTCTATTATTTTTGATTAATTCACGTACATTTTCGATGTTTTCTTCGAATAATCCAGTTTTGGGACGGCCTGATCTATCGTCATCATTCCGGGTCTTTCTACTCGATTCTAATAGCTTGAACAACTCGTACACTTAGGTAGGGGATAGACAATTATTACCATATGCCGTTTGTAGCATTTGGTGAGTTTCGGTAAAAGATTTACAAAGTTTAACAAAACAACTCAATTGCAGTTTTTGTTCAAAACTCATTTTCCCACCGTTGTACTAAACGCACTAACAAACATGACGCAATAACTCAAGTTGTATACATACAACGTCATGAAATATTCAACAGCTCTCAATGAAGTACCAAGTCATCGACGGATACAATTCCCCGACAGATGGCACTGACAACAGTTCTGCTTTTTTTTAAACAGTTCGGTTACTTTTGAAATGAAGGGTATATTTGAGAAGACCTCTCATTCTCTATCTTTCAGTATCATATTACTCTTGATAATGGCCTGATTACCCGAAACATATATTTGTTTTATGCTTTAACATGCTCTCTTTCTGCCTTTCGGCTAATGACACGCCGGCGAATTTTGTCAAATCACTAACCCGAGAATGCCTCTTTTCTCCTAAAATCAATGGAGAAAATTCTCGACAACCACTTGAGAAGTTTCATAAAACTTCAAAAAAAACAATTTTCCTATCAAACGGGCAAGTCTACAATTGATGCCCTACACGATCTAATCGAAGAAGTGGAAGGAGCACTAGAGGCTAAAGAAATAGCCTTAGTTCTATTTGGAGACATTAAAGAAACCTTCGACAATACCTCCTATACATCCATTAGCAATGGTGCAAACAACAAGGGTGTCGAAAGACTCTCCATCAAATGGATCAGAGAAATGCTCAAGGACCGGATCATAACGGCCACTTTTGGAGACACTGAAATATCGGTGTCAGCAGTGAAAGGATGCCCTCAAGGAGGTGTCCTATCGCCGCTACTATGGTCAGTAGTTGTTGATGGTCTCTTAGAAATACTGAACAACGCTGGCTTTAATGCACAATGCTATGCCGATGATCTAGTTATCATCATTAAGGAAAAGCATGATGGAATCTTATCAAACCTGATGGAAAAAGCCCTTAACATCGTAAATGAATGGTGTGCTGAAGAGGGGCTCATCATCCACCCAGACAAAACCATTCTAATTCCATTCATAAGACGTAGAAAGTTGAACTTAAAGCTACTCTGGAATTTTCGAAAGAAGCTGAGTATCTAGGGTTAACCCTAGATCAGAGACTCAACTGGAATTCACACATTGACAAAACTCTTTCCAAGGCTACATCGTGCCTATGGGCATGCCGCAGACTCTTCGGAAAGACCTGGGAGCTACAGCCAAAAATAACCTACTAGTTATACACAGCGGTTATAAGACCCATGCATCGTTCGTATGGTGAACGAAAACATCAGAAACAACTACGCAAAACAAGCTGCAAAAACTGCAGCGGCTAGCTTGCGTGGGCATAACAGGTGCTATGACAAGCACCCCGACTACTGCCCTGGAGGTAATCTTAAACCTCCCTCCTCTTCATATAAAATTGAAAGAGGAGGCGTTGATGGCGGCATTACGGCTACAAGACACAAAAAAGCTTTTACCTGTTGATCTGAACGGACACCTGGGGATTCTGAGATACAAAGCGTCAGAAATTTTATCACAACCATCGGATATAATGCCGCTTAAGTTTGATTTTCACACACCCTTCGAAGTGGCCATAGAAAACCGCATCATCGTAAAGGGAAAAATAAATCAATTAGACCAAAAATCCTCCATATGGTACACGGACGGATCAGAAACGATTGATAGAACAGTAGCAGGCATATATGGACCCAAGTACTCGTGATCAGTGCCTCTGGGCTCTACTCCCACAATCATGCAAGCAGAAACACTTGCTGTAAACCTGTGCTGCCAGGAGGGACTACGAAGGAATCTCAAAGGTGCACAGATTTACATTTTATCGGACAGTCAGGTAGTGATTAAAGCCCTAAACTCTCACAGTTATCGGAGCATCTCTGTCTGGGAATGCCGTCAATCCTTGAAGCAACTTGCTGAGGGGAACAAACTTTTCCTGTGGTGGATGCCTGGCCACGAAAGCATACAAGGAAATGAAGCCGCTGAAAACAGGCAAGATCAGCTGCTGGAATCCCACCCATTGGACCTGAACCGTTCTGCGGTCTAAGCAAGCCGCACAGACGACAGGAGCTAGAACAGTGGGAAGAATCTAGCATAAAATAATACTGGAGGAAAACTCCAGGCTAAAGGCAAGCGAAAAAGTTCATTGACTATTCGCCAAAGAAGACAAAACAGCTTCTCGATCTCTCTGGGGACGATCTGAGGACTATAACAGGCCTCCTTACTGGACACTGCCCATTGAGATACCATCTCAGTAAAATTAACAAATCGGAAATAGCGACATGCAGAGCGTGTAAAGAGAGCGATGAAACTGCCGAACATATTATTTGCAGTTGAGTTGCATTTGCCCGTCAAAGACATATACACGAAGTAAAAGCGAAAGCTCCCAGGGCGATTCTTAATTTTGTAAGGGAACTAGATCTACAAGGAAATGAATAAAAAAGGGTTACGAACAAAATACCAACTTGGTTGCAGTTCGGAAAGACTTGCAAAGCAAACGACCCCCTCGAATGTAATGTAATGTAACCCGAGAATGTTGAGGAACCCCTCTCGTGTCGAGGGAAGGATCTTTAATGTCTAACACATCAGTTAGGCAGGACCGACGTCTTTACATCTACTCCGATAGCTAGACACTCAAGCGATTCCCAGAATCCGAAAATCGCACCGATTTTGTGGGGATTGAACCCAGATAACCCTGCACAGAGGTCGAGCGACCTAACCTCCACACCACCGAGTCGATAAGCCGAAACATATGACGAGTATTACAATATATTTTTGTGAAACCTTGGCCGGGTTTTTTGATTAATCATTTATTCATCACGTGTTAAACGAGAATTCTATATAAAGTATAAAAATAATAGACCTATGGAAAGCAATGGGAAATCAATAAACAGAAAAATTCCGGAAATGTACTCTATATTCAATTAGACCTGAATTAGTAGTCTACATTACGAATACTTTCAGTTCTCAAAAGTAGCAACTCTGTTTGCATCATCCTTTTAATTGTACTTTTTATCTGATGAAGCCACAGTGTGGTGAAACGCGTCATAAGTTTGTCAATATAGTAAATATTGGAACATCTTTGTTTCGTTTAATTAAATTATCCATATAGTAACGACCGCCTCAATCAATCAAATTAGATTATTCTGGAGTAGTCTTATTCTTGTTTCAGATTCTTTCGGATTCTGACAATCTTGTATTACATATATTAGTTCGTCTACTCTTAATTTTAAATGTTTTTCAAACTTGTTGGATTAACACTTTTCAAACGAATTTTAGCGAAACTCAACACTTTCATCTCTCTTTCTATCCTCATTCTTACCAACACATTCCCTATAGGCAATATCAGCAACATGAAAACTCCCCACTGAGTCTCGCGCCACTGTCTCAATTCAAATTTTAGCAAGCGTCAAATTGAACAATATCCGCAATCGGTGGAGGGATAATTAGGCTACATTGTTGATTAAATTGATTCTCAGCATATAATTAAATGATCCGTGGAATTCAACCCAGCTAATCCTTTAATTAGTTGTGCGAGTTGACTAATTAATTGTATTCCAAACCTATCCAAACACACGGGGGTTCCAAATTATAATTAATTACATAACTTTAGTTGAGTTTTTATGTAAATATGTCACATAAGCAAAGTACATAAGGGGTTTCATAAGTGCCTAGTCTTGACGGCCACACTTTTCGGATAAACTGTCGAAAATCACAGAATTTCTTGCAAATTAATATTTTGTAGATTATAACTTGTGAATTTTTGTTAAAATGAAATTGTTTGAGATACATTCTGTAGATAGATAGATAGATAGATAGATAGATAGATAGATAGATAGATAGATAGATAGATAGATAGATAGATAGATAGATAGATAGATAGATAGATAGATAGATAGATAGATAGATAGATAGATAGATAGATAGATAGATAGATAGATAGATAGATAGATAGATAGATAGATAGATAGATAGATAGATAGATAGATAGATAGATAGATAGATAGATAGATAGATAGATAGATAGATAGATAGATAGATAGATAGATAGATAGATAGATAGATAGATAGATAGATAGATAGATAGATAGATAGATAGATAGATAGATAGATAGATAGATAGATAGATAGATAGATAGGTATATTCGTGCAAGAAAACAAAAAACGATACATATGTAATATGCACACGTCAACAATGCAATAAATGAAATAATTGTATGTAAATGTATCGTTACTAGATGTATCAGTTCTAGCCGCGAATTCTCGGTTATGTCTTCTAACGATTCGAAACGGGTGAGTTTTGGAAAAGGAAAAAAGTCGGCCGGAGCCATATCAGGTGAATACGGAGGTTACACGATGGTATTTGCTGAGTTTTTGGTCAGAAAATCATTCACAATGATAGCTTTGTTAGATGATGCATTGTCGTGATGCAAAATCCATGAGTTTTCTTCCCATAAATCTGGCCTTTTTGGACAAATTTGCTATCGCAAACACCGCATAACGCTCATGTTATATTTTTTATCCACTGTCTGACTCTCTGGCAAGAATTCCTAGTCCACAACATAGCGATAATCAAAGAAACCCTTCAACATTACCTTGACTTTTGATCGACTTTGACGTGGTTGTTTCGATTCAGTTAAAAGGCGACAATCCGAAGCTTGTTGACTGCATGTCATACTAACAATGCCATGCTGCAACGCGTCTGGAACTCACCAATTACCTTTACTAGTCTTGGGAAAAGCGGCAAATACACGAGCATTCAAAAACGAAAGTTCACTACCAGTTGTCTACAAAGCATCTACCAACGGGTGGATCACCAGACCATTATTTAATGAATGGTTTGTAACATCTTTTATCCCCGAGGTGAAGAATTTTTTAACTAAGATTAACACACCCTCTAAAGCTCTGTTGTTGGTAGACAATGCACCATCGCACCCACCTTAGGAAGAGGTTAATACTGATCCAAACTTCAGAGTTATATTTTTGCCATCCAACTGTACTGTCGTTCTCCAACCTATGGATTAGAATTTAATTCAAAACATTGAAGTGTGGTGCAGAAAATGACTTCTTAATCATATCATTTCGCATGAAGGTGAGAAGATAACTTCCATTTTGAAGCAGTATAGTTTGAAAGATGCCGTGAACAATCTTGTCCAATCTTGGAAAGCCATTACTTCAAAAAATATTAGAAAAAGTTGGACAGCATTGAGGCATGACACTACAGAAGTAGAAGAACCAGATGATGAAAATATTCCACTCTCAGAGCTTCAGAAGAAACTTCGTCCAATCACTGAGAATGATTTGAAAAATATTGCCGAATCATTAAGGGTCATCAATCCAGAAAATGACTTAACCATTGAGAACATTACCAACTGGTCTGTGGGAGACAATAAGTTGTTATCGATTCGACTGAAGAAGAGGTTATACAGGAGGCTTTAGGAAGGAATATTGAAAACGTAGAGGAATCTTCTGACTCAGAGGATGGTTTAAATAGTATGGTAAAAGTGAAACATGCAGATACTGTCAATGCGTTCTCCCTGATTATCAGTTGGGCCGAACAGTATAATCTTCCTATAGAAGACATATTGCTCCTGAAAAGGCTCAAGGAAAAATCATTTCAGATGACAGCATCGAGAAAGGTTCAGAGTAAATCGATATTTTAAAGGAGTAGCATGTTGTTTATGTACAGTAGATTCTATTTAAATTCTATATTTTCTATGAGGAAAGATTATAATGAATGGAAATTCTGTAATTTGATTCTGTTTAATAATAGAAACTATTTTTTGTTCAACTTTTCGATATTTTTATAATAAACTCGTCTTCAACAGATTTTGGGTTGCTTTTTTCTTTTAAAACGAAACAAATTCAAGTCACCTCAGAAATTCGGGCACTTCGATAGTCCGGGCATGCGCCGGAACGATATCTTCTCGGACTAGTGAAGTTGTACTGTATTTTGTGTTTCATTGACCCATTTCCGGTACTTTTTTGACAGAACGTATACTTTCCCAAAGAAGTTCTAACAAAAACACAAGCAGGGGTTGCAGATGTCACCCATTTCTAAAAGAAGTGGATGAATGAAAAATTACTGACATGAAGCCGGTTGAACGCGATACATTTTTGACAGAATGTACTTAACAATAATAATAAATGACAGTAGTCTTCTTGAAATATTTCCAATTCTATGTTTCTTGAAAAAACCGATAAGGACTTTTGTATATCGAGAAACCAACAGCAACTCATAAACATTTACTCATGTTTCTAACTTTCCTGGAGCAGATTAGTTCAGGATTATATGGATGAATTATTCTGAAGTGCGCCAGTATTAAACTTCTTGGAAAATTTAAAATAAAAGCAAGGGAACTATTTTATTTGTTCGAGGGATTTGTTGAAATAACTCGATTAACTCCACCCAGACGATAAAAATGCGACATTACCCTTTAGCGAATCATGAAATTAGCTAAGAAACGAAGTTGTCTCGAATTTTGTAGAAGTGAATGGTATATTTCAAGACCTCAAAACTGGCATCGCTCATGAAATTCAGCAACTATGTGTCAAGCAATTTTATTTCTTCTGCAGAGACATTGTCTGAAACTTGGAAATAACAAAATAAAAAACGAGTAAGAATAAATTTTCTTTCAAATTAGAAACTCATGATACTCGTTGAAATAACAACTTTTATATATGAACAACTTGGGAAAGGTTAGTAATGTTCCCTTTTAAAACAATCCGCCAAGACTTTTAAAAGTGAGTTACAAGTTTACATTAGGTTTCCCGTTATAAAGTTGTACGTTTCAAACTAGAATTGTTATGGAGACGCGTCTTGGATTCGATTCTTGCTATCGCTATAAAAAGATGAATCCAAGATTGAATTTATCGTGTGAATTACTGCCTCTTTGTTCAATGGAATGCAGAATGCAGCTGTCGATGCAGTTTCTGATAAATAAGTTGATGATAGCGTACTAGCATAAGCCGTCTGTCTGTTCCATACGATTACGAGGAGCAGAGATAAGAATATCGAATTCTCAGCAAGTATTTTTAATGTCCATTTTACTCATCGCTCTGCTTAAAATTGAATCTTTATTACGACTATGGTTTTCCAGAACTATGGGCTTAAATTTATAATTTTTATCCGGCATAACTCCACTATAAACCCGAGCAAGCGAATTAATTTAAAAATCAATGTTAAAATACTCTTTCAATAAAAACACCTCAATTCTAAAATTAATTCCCACGCTCAGGTTTATGGAGAAGTTATGTTGGCTAAAAATGATTACATTTTTCCACAATCCATTATAATCCAGTCAAAATAGAAAAAAAAATATATCTAACCTCATTACCAATAGCTTTTTGCACCATCCACAATGGATCAGCAACAGAAAATTCATTCCGCAAACAAAATTTAATTAAAATACATTTCTCTACAAATGCAACAATCGAAAAATTCACTCACGAAACGGAGCATAACTCAAACACTAATGAATATTTTGATGTGAACCTTGATACAGCTATCGAAGACAGTCCTACCAACCTAGAAATAAGAGCACTGTCCCAACTCCTTTTACGCGCAGCTAAAATTCAAATAATAAATCGTCTTTATTTACTGTACCTACAAAGTGTACAAATAGTGCTCTAAAGTGGTGAAGTTTAGCCGTGGCTGCTCTTCCATTCAACCAGTGAGAGCACTAGAAAATATTGACAAAGAAAAAGGAATATGGAATTCAACTTCATTCACATACAGAAAAGCGCGCTTAGGGGGTTGATATTTCAGGCAAGTATTGTACCCCAAAAGATGTTTCCCTTGAAACAAAAATTGACCTGTTTTTGCGTTTTGATCAGAAATGAAGATCTTGGTAGATATAGCCTCTGTTTAGTTTTCGTTGAAGCACCTATATATATATATATATATATATATATATATATATATATATATATATATATATATATATATATATATATATATATATATATATATATATATATATATATATCAAAAAAGAATTTATTCAACTAGGAGCCGACAAGGAAAGAAAGTGGTTTTTCAAATATTTACGATACATACAAAGTGAAAAAATTCCGCGACTGGCCAACTTATCTCGTAAATATTCCGGTGTGCCAGTGAGAAGAATTTTATGCACAAAAACCAAAAGCTGAACTTTCCAAGCATGGCTCATCCTATTATATCCGAGTTGATGGATAGGCCCACTAACGTGATCAAATTTTCGGAGACAGAGCACAAATCGACAACAAGTATTTTGCACCTTCTGAATACGAATTTTACTTACCGAATCTAAAAACGGGTAGTTTACTGTCTTATTCTTTGCGACAAAAACTCTCTCGAGTCATAAAGAAGTTTCATTTTGAAATAAGATTTTTGCACTAATGCATTGAGATGCGAGACGAAGGTGAGTTTCACGTCGAAAATTACTCCAAGGTTTTTCCCTCCTCAACCTTGGTATTGAACAACCATTCCTTGATAAGTCAAGATTATCTTCGACAAATTCATATTACTTCTTGGGAGAAAAAACCAAGGAATCCACCTTGGAAGGATTAATTTTGAGACAAAGAGAATCACAGTATAGCTGAAGTGAGTTTAAGTCTTTATTTATTTGTGCATTAGCCACCTGAATGTCCCCCTATTGATGTGTATCGATACTGAGTGTCGTCTGCGTAAGAATACATTGTACCATACTTAACGTAATCATAAATATCAGTTGTGTAAACTAGAAATAGGAGCGGTCCTAAAATGGACCCTTACTTTTTAGGCACAGTAGTATGTATCTAAAACACACGACGATGTCCACCACACAGCCGTATTTCGATTATTTTTGAGATATTGTGTGTACGCCAGTAGACTGAGATATCGAGTATAAAATGCATACAGCTTTGAACCTATAAATGCGTTCAGTATAAAAGGGATGCACTAACCTAACCCTCCCTTCATTTTTGTCATTTCAATAACGAAGTACGACGGAAAAGTTCTTGTCAAATATCGAAGAATATTAGATATAGAATAGCTTTGAACCCAGACAATTTTTAGTCAAGAGTATTTTGTCCAACCTTTTTTTTTTAATGAGTTATTCAACGAAACCTTTCTTCTTATGGGTAGAAAATCAAAAAATGAAATTATAATCCAGTCAAAATACACATTTGACCTAGACAAAATTCGCAAAGAGCTGAAAATTGGTAGAGATGTTAAATACACCATAATATAAAAAATGTCAAAAGTCCCATCGATCCTACGCCTGCGAAAATGTTGTCCAAGGTCAAACGTGCTAAATTTAGGTTTTTTCAATTTTTCTCAAAAACGGTAAGTTTTATCGTGAAAATAGGTCAAACAAAAGTTGTAGATCATACAATTCTCTACAAAAGCCGTCTTAATACTTTTCGTACGACGCACCGTACGTGAGATATCTCGTTTTCAAATACACTCCCCACAAAAACTGTCGCATCACCCACTTTTACGACAATACTATATACACTTTAGGTTGGCCATTCAAGAGTCACTTGGTAACTTACAGAACTGTAAAATAAGAAGATATCATTCAAAATAGATGAGTTTATGATGGAAAATATCAACAATTTTCGAGTTAATGAAAAATTAAAAAATCGAGTGTTTCTTCCCCGGGACCTAATTACTGCCAGTATACGTTTCGGAAGCCTCTCAAACAAATTTTGGATGTACTCTTGAGTCACTGAGTTCTAAATTTCAGGAAGCAGATTCTAGTTATTGGAGTGTTCTCCAAGGCATCCTACGATGCTGAATTTGCCACCCCATGTTGTCCCAAACATGTTCTATGGGATTCAAGTCGGGACTTCTGGCTGGCCATCTCAAAATATCAATTTCGACATTTTGCAGAAATTCTGTAACTACTCTGGCTGCATGAGGCCGAGCATTATCATGTATATAAATGAAGTTTTCGCCAATTAATGAGCCAAAGGGTACAACATGGGGTTCAAGGATATCTGCGATGTATTTGGCCGCTGTCATTCTTCAATTATTCACTAGGACTAACTTAGTTCGACCATGAAAAGAAATGCCTCCTTACACCTTTACTGAGCCCTCTCCGAAGTTTTCGGTTTGCTGGATATTGCATTGCTGATACCGTTCCCCAGATCGTCTGTATACAGGCATGCGTCTATCATTCGATACTAGACAGAACATGGACTCGTCGGAAAAGAGAACATTCGACCATTCTGGAACACCCCAATTTGCATGTTCCCTCGCGAACAGAATTCTTGCAACTCGATGCTCTCTGGTGGGACGCGGGCCGGTAGAAGCCACCCTTGGTCTGATATCGTCTTCTCTGAGCCTGTTCCTAACAGTTTGCAATGAAATATGCACATTTCTGGAAAGTGCCAGTTCATTTTGTAGCATTCTAGCCGTACAGTGCAGAACTCTTAGTGCAGTTAAACGAAGCCAACGATCATCAACTGGTGTTGTTATTCGATTTCTTCTCTGCCCTTCTTCCATATTCCCCTGTTTCGTGGTACCGATTAATTGCTCTTGAAATAGTGCTTTGGTTAACATCATGCTTACGATTAGCATTCAGTGGTTACGTACCATCTTATGAAAAGTATGCTGAGGACATGCAGTGTCACGCTCCAACATCCAAAATCACTCCTTAGTTAAGTTTAACACCATATGTAACTCTTTTGTTTTGTAACAACCAATAAATTCGCAATTTTGAATAACTATAAGTTTTTTCATTGATATTATAGAGAAGAATCTAACTAAACCTAACCCAAACCTTGACTAAAATAATGTATAATGTGCGGAAAGCTAATATCTGTATATGCTACTGTACACCCTACCTAGGTAGGTAGGTAGGTGAGGTGTATCGTGTATGTACGACAACCCTGCATGACACATACTTGCAGCCTCTCAGAGTCGATCGTAAGTAGCCTAAAAATATAGAGGTAGATCTCTAGTGTTTCTTTTAATGTTCCACTTAGGCGCTTCAGGCAGCAAAACCTATTTTACTTGTGTTTCAAAATTACGAACAGTGCCGAAAACTCTACCTTGAGGAGAATTTAACATCTGTGCAATTATTTCAATCAAGAAAACGATCTATTTGGTTGTAAGAACGAATTATTGAAAACTAAATTGAAGCTTGTATTAGATAATAACCTATAATGTATCAGCGAGCAGTCAGTGTCGCTGTTTTATTTTCTTTAACTTAATTTTTTTCCTAATTGTAATTTTTTATTTTAATTTAATATAAATTAAGTACTCAATATATTCAATTCTTATTATAAATTCAACACTGAATTGATAACTTGTGAATACAGGTTTTGGGTATTAGTTGACTTGTGTATTCCTGATTGGTAAATAAAAAAATAAAACACTATCGAAACAAAACCAAAAATCGATTAGGCCTCCAAAGTTTCAAATCATATATTTTTCAACACACCTTGTAATATTGATAATTCTTCAATTTTCGCGACCTCCTACAATCGACAATCGATAATAAACAGAATATAATCAATTACCTGAAAGTTATCACACATTAGATGAATTCTTACAACTTGTACAATTGATTCATTCCAGATTATGTAATAAAAAATTACTGCTGAAATAAAAACGCCACACAATAATCTACTTAAACACCTACAATTCTTTATGATGCTACGAAACTAAAAGCTATATAAATCTTAATGATAAGTGCGACATAGAAGTTTTCAGAGGAAGAAAAAGAAAACGAGTACTTTAATGATCGAACAAACAACAAAGTTGTTATAAGTTCTGGAAAATCAGAAAACTGGAATACTTTTTAAATAACGCAATGAACTCAAGTCAGATCCCAGCGAAGAAAAATTCAGAACTTGTCCACTTGTCACTAATGATTCATACTTGTGGACTAGAATCACATGATTTTCTTATACTTTACGATTTGTTGCACTGTTATTAACTTGATCGAGTTTGATTATTGTGAAGTAAAGAATTGACATTTTGATTTTTGTTCGAATTTATTTGTATATTAAAAATACATATTATCTTGCTCAGGGATGACCACTGCGTGGCCCCTTGGATATCTAATTGTGAAAATGATATTGAGGCGGCCGTTACTAAGCGATTTTTGATCATCATGCGGTGATTTTGGTTTACTTAGTGAAGAATATCAGAAAAATAGGTGAAAAAAATATAAAATGAACGTGATAGCTAAACTAAGATACAGTTGTACAATTAGTCTATAGAAAAACAGGTATGAATTATATAGTAAGAGAGGGGAAGAGGTATAGGGGAGAGGCAGAGGGGGGGGAGAGAGGGGGTTCACAAAGTAAACCAAAATCACCGAATATCTATTTGTAGCTCTTCTTTTGTTATTATTACCTTCAAAGCTATAGCTCATAGTTGAAAGTTTGTTTAAGCCGCGCTTTATTCAGGTCTGCATTTGTATTGTAGTATCCTCCAAGAATTCCGTACCTCAATCCCATCGAACATGTCTGGGCCATTCTCAATAGAAAATTGAGAAGCGAACAGAACCAACCTACTACCGTGATTTTTTGAGGAATTTTTCCAAAAGTTTCACATTTTTCATTTTTAGTTTCATCACAATTTTTATGAGTAACATTTTTATTTCAACTATTCCTAAGTATTCCTTTGTGCTGGTGGATTACTGGAAAAATAAGTCTTAAACATATCTAAACTTCTTCTGGATGAATATGAATTTTCGATTTTGTACGTCCATTTCTCAGCGCAGTGTATAAAATATAATTTGCCGAAAATGTTATCACTATGTATTATCGGATACATTAGTTTCAATCACCCAGCATTTTATTATACAAAATAGAATGATTAGTCAAAATTACATGACTAAGGTCCGGACCCTGCATTTTGTCCGAAAAGAAAACCTGCGGCACTTCTCGTTGATACATCGAAGTCATTGAATGATAATATATACAGGGTGCTTCAACGAAAACTAAACAGAGGCTATATCTACCAAGAGATTCATTCCTGTCAAAACGCAAAAACAGGTCAATTTTTGTTTCAAGGGGGACATCTTTTGGGGTACAAAACTTGCCTGAAATATCAACCCCCTAAGCGGAGGGAACAATTTGAATAGGGAAGATGGGTCGAGTGATGACTCAAAAGAAAGTTGGTATCTTTGCCTACATTGCCTTGAACGAATTTCCATTTTTAATTGAAAAGTGTAAAAGATACAGGGTGAGCAACTGAAAGATAGTGAATACTATTTCCCTGAGATTATTCAAGTTTCAGTGAAGTAAAATGGAACAGATCCATGCTGATCAATGGCAGTCATCTCGAAATTCAACCCCCAGAGCAGGGGTGACCACCCTTGAAAATTTGGAAGAGGGTAGATGGTTCGAGTGATACCTCGAAAGAAAGGTATTATCCTTGTCCGCATCCTCATGAACGAATTTTCATTTTTGATTGAAACCGTAGAAGATACAGAATGAGCTAGTGAAAAATAGAGGAGACTATCTACCGCCTTGAGCTATACAAGTATTAGTGCAAAATAATGGAAGATTCATTCTGTCATCTTTGATCTAAATGAATCTATTCTAGGTTTTCGCAATAATACTCCAATAGTCTTGGGGCGATAGTATTCTCTATTTTCAGTGGCTCACTCTGTATCTTCTACAGTTTTCTATCAAAAATGAAAATTCTTTCACGGGAATGCAGACAAAGATAATACCTTTCTTTCGAGTTATCACTCGACCCATCTATCCTCTTCCAAATTTTCAAGGATTGTCACCCCAGCTCCAGGGGTTGAAATTCGAGATGAGGATGGTACTTGATGATGACTGCCATTGATCAGCATGGATCTGTTCCATTTTACTCCACTGAAACTTGAATAGTCTCAAGGAAATAGTCTTCCCTATCTTTCAGTTGCTCACTCTGTATCTTTTACACTTTTCAATTAAAAATGGAAATTCGTTCAAGGCAATAGAGACAAAGATACCAACTTTCTTTTGAGTCATCACTCGACCCATCTTCCCTACTCAAAATGTTCCCCCCGCTTAGGGGGTTGATATTTCAGGCAAGTATTGTACCCCAAAAGATGTCTCCCTTGAAACAAAAATTGACCTGTTTTTGCTTTTTGATCAGAAATGAATATCTTGGTAGATATAGCCTCTGTTTAGTTTTCGTTGAAGCACCCTGTATGTGTATATTCTGATAGATTGGCATATTTTCACTCAATCATAATTACATTGTGATTATGATTGAGTGATTGAATTCTAATGCACAATCGTTCGAAGAAATACTATAATCACTGCTATTGGAAATGACATTAATTATCGTGTAGAGGATTTATATTTTTTATGAAATCCCTTTGATTACATGAACAGACATATGGGCTACACGTCGATGTAACACTCCTTTTTTTTATCTAGCAGCATGTATAGTTTTTCTGTATGCATTTTAAGAATTGCATCAACTGAGAAGTTTACAAGAACTAAATTTAGGGGTGACGCCAGTCAAGGGTCGTAAGCATCTAAAAATAGAACACTTAAAACGACTAAGTATAATTTTTTGCTTTCATTCAATATGTTCTAAATTCTTTCACGTAAAAAGTTCACTGAAGTATTTCTTGTGGATTGACTGTGCCAAAAGTCGTCTGGTATTTGCTAATATATTAAATACGAAATAATTATCGTTTTAAATAATTAGATAACAGAATATAAAAATTTCCTCAGGTTACTCAAACTCATTACTTCATCAAAATTGGACTATATAGGAGGATGTTCCATCTTAAACGAGCCACCTGTATATTTCTCATCACGTAGTGGCCTCAAAGTAAATAAATTTACTGATACATGCATGCACGCGGTAACTACCCTCGAAAGATTTTCCTTCAAACAAAAATTGATTTATTCGTATTTTTTTCATGATATTGAAAATAACTAAAATATTCAAGGTGCCTCGTTTGAGATAAAAAAAAATTATTTTTTGCGAAAATAATTCGTCAAAATTACTTTTTTCATGTGCCATTGTAAACAGGCTTCGACGAGTTTTCAAGAGATATTTTTCGACCCCTTTGCCGTATACGATTTTGAGAGGTTGAAACGCCCGCTATTAGGGGTTACCCGTTAAGGCCTCAAATAAAAGTCAGAAGATGTTTCTCAAACAGAATCATTCAACGTGTTTCGGCAAATTTTTCCAATCACTACAGGAAGAAATAGACCGGGTGGATCGTTTGGAATGGAATACCCTGTATATGCATAGCTTGCAACTTGGAGCATTTTTATCCATAAAAATTGATTTCAAATTTTCGTATTCATACCGTACAATATATCTGCAAAATCAAATATACAGATGTCATTGAATTTCATAGCTGAATTCGTCTGAAGGAGGTGTTTATTATCTAAATAATAAGAAAATCAATACTATGTAATAGTATGCAATATGTTACTATGCGTTCCTTTTAAGCACAACTATTAACATTCAAGTCAACGTAAACTGATTTTTGGAAGAACTTGGAAAACGAGCATAACAGTATAACAAACTCGATTTCCGTCATTGGGGAACTACAAAGTATTTTCTGGGGGACTACGATTCTGAGAGAACACTACTAGAATAAGGTATAATATAAGGGTGGGTATTTGATATTTTTTCGGTATCGAGTAGATATTGATACTTTTCTATACGGTATCAGATAATTTGTATCGGATACTTTATAGCTGAAGGTCTACAACAGTTTCAGATAATTAATTGGAAGAACATGAATATACAGGGTGTCTACTATAAAAGGTGCCAAACTTCAGCAGATGATAGTACAAGTTAATTGCAACAAAAATGACCTATAACATTTTTTTTGAAAAGTTGATAAATATCGAGTTATTTAACACTTCTTGATTCTACGAAATTTTCATTTCTCTCTATAAAACAAGAATATCTTTGTTATTCTTACAGTTACAGCAAATCTGACCATAACATCGGAAAGAACATCGAATTTGCTATATGATAGGTGAGTATTAATGGTGAAATCTTGTACACCGAGTGTTGTAAAAGGCTAAATGAAAAAATTGTGAAATGGACAAAATCAGTGGTATTTTTTTTGTTAGCTGTACCACTGAAAACTAGTCTATAAGTAGTCGTTTTTTTTTTGTGAAAACTACTACATTCAACTGAAATTTAAACGGTATATCAACCTTTGAGCTAACTATTTTTTAGCAATATCATGGGTAAGAGTAATAAGAGCATAACGCAAAGATCTTATATTAATAATAATAATATTGTTCAATTTCCTATACAATTTTGTGAGTACATGAGTTGTGAAAACCAGGTTGTTGACAATTAACTCAGAAAATAAACATAAAACTGCAATCATATGACTGTCTGCAGTGTACTAATCTAATTTTTCCTTAAGTAAACTAAACACAATGACACTGATCCTCTAAACAAAATAAATAGTGAAAACAAAACTCAAACAGAAAAACTCAGATTCAACAAAAATATATCTTCTTCAGCTCAAATTTAAACTTCCTCATGTCAGTAACATTTCTTATTGACAATGCCAAAGCATTAAACGGTCTAGGCCTCAAGAAAGACAAATTTAACTGCCCAATGGATTTATCTGCACGAGGTGTCTCATAAAATTTATTTTCCCGTCTGGTATAATAGGTATGATGAAACTCCTCCAGTAAATATGCATTCCGATACAAATGTATTATACGACGAATATCCAAGATCCGAGCTTCATCATACAGACGTGAAGTAGGATAAGTATTTTCCATATTGAAGATGATTTTCAAAAACTTTTTGTAGAACCTCGATACAAGCTAAATGCTCAGCCCTTGCAGCTTTCCAGTTCAGAATACCATAGCATAATCTAGAGTGTACAAGTCCGTAGTAAATCTTTATCAAAGCTTTTTGATCTAGAACATTTTTGAGGTATTTGAATCTGTACAGCACACCGCGAAAAGTTGACAACCTGTATATAGATATTCAAGAACGAATATCGAGTAGATAGCAGCAAGCAGACGGTTTGTATGTAATTGTGCATATCATGGAATTTCAAGTATGGAAATTGTTATTATTTTTGGTCAGATATAGCTGATTATGGGTCTCACGAAAGGAAATGGTTGATCAAGAGCGCAAAGCGATTTAGTCTTGTACATTCAACTTTTTCAATAAATATAGTTCTGTACGCTTTTTCATTCAACTACACAACTTAAATGATTGAATAAACTTAGGTAAGCTGACAGGTAAAGTCACACTATATTATTTGATATTATTGCAGATATAAAGAAATTTCAGAATACCAAAATAATATTTTTATCCAAAACTGTAATTTACATCTTATAGTTATTGGAAAATAAAAAAATTAGAAGAACGAATAAAACAAAATAACGTTACAATAAAGAAAATGCACATTCGTTTTTATGATCCAAGTAAGCGGTATATTCCTTTTTAGCAGCAAAAACATCTTGGTACCTAGGCACACTGGTACTAAGATTACTCAGGATTTCTTGTCGGATATTAGCCCAAGTTATGATAAACGGTTTCTTACCTCATCCAGTGTGGCAATACTCAACCGATAATCACGAAGGCGTTGTTTTAGCACATCCTAGACATGTTCAATTCGATATCTGACTGGAAGCACAAAACAGTTTTTTTCAAGACTAGTGCTTCTTTGGTAATGGTGATAGCTTCAAGCTACATCTACTTGAGTGGTAACGACATATTGAACAGCATTCATATTTCTACTACGATGGTGAAGCTCTGATCTAGCACAGAATATAATGCCACTCTTAATCATTACAGAGCAACCTCAGTAACTGCTGCATATGTCTAGTCCAGACAGAGACTACCAATCAATTTGTTCATTTTGCTTCCATAAGTGAAAATTATCAACTTCCATTCATCCTGCCAATGAAGCTGTGAGCGTGTTTGTACCAATCTTTGACGTTTTCATGCTCCGATTATAAAAATCCTTCTTAACAACCGTCATGGTACTTTATCAATTCCTTTCAATATTTTTCTGGTGTTTTCAATCGGGACACTGTTTTTTATAGAATTGATAAGTTACCCAGCCATCGAACAACACGCTACTTCTGCTGCATTGGTTCTTAGGGTTAACACTGCAATATCTTTCTTGTACAGAACCTTTACAAAAGATGAGGAAGAAATTCAGCCGGCAACTCTACTTGATTAGATCCACCACGAGTCATGCTAACAACCAAATTATTTTGTTTTTTGCTTAGTTCAACCTTAGGCATAGTGAAAAACATACCTACCAAAATGACTACTACATATTAATCACAAGAAAAATGACAAAAGTGGACTGAATACAAATCTTATATCACGATATCAGATAAAACGCGAAATACATATTATATGTGAGAACAGACCGAAGACTTTTATTCAGAGATCAATATTCAACCTCTCTCACTGAAGGACCTGGTTCTTCGATCTACTCTTCATAATCACTGTCAATCAGGCCAACAATAGTACTGGCACAGCCAGTCAGATGTCATGAATAGGAACAACTGCAGTTTCGTTCTCGTTTGAACTCGTCAGTATTGCATACCCATTCCTAAGTTCGAGCCAGACTGCCACGTACCTGTACAACTCGTGTAAGGTACTGAGTATATGTATACATATGCGCGAAGCGTGACAAAACTACAGTCTGCCACTTCTATTGATAACGTGCCTATATTGTACCATTACTATTGTGGCTTTGGTTAAAGATTGTCATCATTAATACAGAACATACTCTTTTAGTAAGGGATATTTAACATTCTACCGAAGGATGAATATTATTCCCTGAATAAAAGTCTTGAAACACAGGTCTGTTCAATGATAATTTTTTCACCTAAAATATTTGAAAAAAAACCATAGCATACGAGGTTTGTGAATAAAGTAATGAGACTGGTAGCGTCGCTTCCGATCCGGCAAACGAGTCAGACGAGAGGCTTTGAGCAGCGTTAGCTGCAGATGCGGTAAGTCCCCAGAATGAATTTCAACTCGCTACAGTCATTTGTTTGCCCGTAGCGTTAGTTTTTTCTTGCGAGTTCTAAAAATGAGTGGCATCAATTTTGAGCAATGAAGTGCTATCAACTTCTGCTTCATACTTGGAAACAATGAAACCAAAACATTTGAAATTTGGACAAATATGAACAAAGTGTTTTGTTGAGAGCCCAGGGTTTTCGATGATTTAAGGCATTTTGAGAAGGAAGAAACTCGATTGAAAATGAACCTTCGAATGCCAACACCGATGAAAGTGTCAACGGAATCCGGGATCTTGAGCATTCGATGGTTGAAAGTCAGTATGATCGTGCAACAGATGAATTTGGAGCACGACAACGCGCAATCTCAATAATGGAGTTTTAAGTTAGTAAAAAAATGCCTGTGGCTACTGAGTCTCCTTATTCACCAAAGTTATTGTTACTTTTTTCCTCTTCCTGAGAATTAAAAATCACCTAAAGGAAACTAATTTTGGGACACTTAAAAAGATCCATATAGCTGTTATCGACCAGATGAAGACTATTTCATTATCCGAGTTTCAGTAATGTTATGATGATTGGTAGAACCGAACCCTGCGTGTATTTCCCAAGAAACTATTTTGAAGTAGATAATTGTGATTAAATTTGGAAAATAGATTGTAAAAAACAGTCTCATTACTTTATTTACACACCTCGTACAAATATATTTTAACTAAGCGTGAAATCAAAGTAGTTATATCCTTTTATACAGTTTACTTGAATGATTCAACAAGTGCAGACGAATCCAGATCACACAGATTCAAATGAAGTTAACATATTTCGAGCCTTTCTATGGATTCTTTGATTTTTCTGGATATTAATTGTTGTGAAAACCAAAAATGGAGTACGCGCCAGTCGAATTTTCAGGAGAATGGTTTTCAGAAACTTTTTTAATATGGATAAATCATACGAGAATGATAATACATAAGAGAATGATAATACATAAACATAAGTTCATGATATACCTCAAAGAAAAAAATCTGTAGTTTATTTCCGTAATAACCAAGATACCAAGCATTTGAAAACAAATTCCCAGAAAATTTCAAATTAACTAAAGAAGCCATCAAAAACGGCATTGCTTTTTCTCGAAAAAAAGTCATGAAAAACAGGGTTTTTATACCTTCTTTCATATTTAATATTTCGATTTGTTGCATAAATTGTATCGTGTGGACGTAATGCTTCAGCAATATACAGCACAATACTGAGCGGAGACACATTTTATATTGCAATATTTGTGCAAGCTAAAATCAGTCCCCGTCAAAATTTCATGAAGAAGTGTCTCAACTTAAACCTAACAAAATTAAGAATTTCTTTATAATTGAAACGAAAAATGTTTCAAGCTTGTCATAAATTATTTCAACTGGGTGGAGAGAGTTAACACTCTTCAATTCAATTCAGTTCAGTTAACTATTAATCCTTTTTGAAATTCAATAACGCATTTTGTCTTTTATCTATGAATATCCAAAGTATCTTGTTTGTGACATTCGATACTTCCTTAACTTACCAAGCTAATCACCGATAACACGGAGCTTCTAAACTCATTAAGACAGCTTTGGAATTAGAAAATAATTTCTAACGGCATACCATAGGCGCCGAGTACGGGACTACTAAAAAACAATTTCAAAGGATATAATATAATCCTTGAGGAAGGAAAGCACCGATCAAAAACAGACTGTAACTCGCCGAAGCAAGTCACAGCGATACCTCCTATGAAGCATGATGATGAATTTATGATAATAATTCTCGCATTCTACACATTCATAACTAGATACCTCTTACCCAATGTCAATGGAACAGTTGGTTTGGATTAACGTACCTGAAAAAAAAATAGATTTAGTAATAATTCTTGTACAGCTAAAATCGAAGGCTATAAATATGCAATTCATATATATTTGCATATTTTTCAGAATCAGCTACTATAATTCTTTATTATTGAGAAGTTTTACCGTTTTTCTCTGATACATGATACAGATACAGTGTCAAAATAGACGCTTGAATGTAGGAAAATTTTTTTACGGAATTTTGCGAATAAAAAACTTTTGCTATCGTTCAAGTAAAACTATGTAAATGCTTCAAGTTCAATGGCAATAGATTTAAAAAGAACAGGTACGCAAAAGTTAGCACAAAAAATAAAACTTGAACACAACACATCTTCATTTCAATTGACATTTTGCCAGCCGACTTGTTTCATCCGATGATTTATCAAGTTTGCGTTTGCGTCGATGTTTTGTCGAAAAGTGTATATATTGAAATTCGTACTTTGTAGTTAATCACAGAAAATAATTAATTCGGAAATTTTTGAAAATCATATCATAAGTCCACGAAAGCTTCGTTACGGAGCTACGTGTTGAAATTTCCGGAAAAATTTGGTTTTTTCTTCAAAACTCCTGCAGTTTTTGAGATATTCAGCCCAAATTTAGAATGCAAGCCATTTTTTACAGCCTCCATCATTACACGCCCTAAACTTCATCCAGAATCTACAAGTTGTTTACTTTTCCGGAGCCATGTCTTATTTTGCCCTTTCAAACTTTTTGTAGTACGCGTACAATCAATTTTCGTCATCTTCGTTCAATTTAGAAACTCTTTTGAACCTTGTAATTTCTTCGTATCTTCGACCGTTCTCGAGCAAAAAATTATTAAACGATTGTATGCATTCGCTGAATTAATTGAAAGCACTTCTAATTGAAAAAATGACTAGTAGGCTTTAATGTTTTCATTTATTTATTTATTTTGACAGTTGCTAAAGTTGAACCAGTGTCTGCTCGAATTGCTTATTGAATTTACGATTAGTTTCAAGACTTTTGAAGTAATTGCTGTAAAAAAAAATGGCGAATTTTATTAACGCCGAATTGGCTGATATTCATTACTTGCCCTGGCTGAAGGAAACACAACAGAAAATAGGCGATTATATCAGATGCGCTTTCCAAATTGAGTAACACCTAACAGGCAAATATTTTCCAATATCCTCAGAAGGTTGAGGGAAATTGGTACATTTACTGCAAAATAATCATTTCAAAGGAGCAACTCAAACTATGAGAACTCCAGATATTGAGGAAGCAATTCTGAATTGTATTGATTTGAATCCTCATGTGAGCTCAAGAAAAATGGAAATCAGTTGAATATTTCACATGTTCTAGTTCGGAGGATTCTCCACGACTTTTCATTGTACCCGTTTCATAATCAACGCGTCCAAACTCTACTTCCTCGAGATTTTCCTTCAAGACTGAATTTCTGCCGATGGTTCTTAGATAAAATTAGAGAAAATGCTCATTTTGATAGTGAAATAATGTTCACAGACGAAGCTAACTTTTCGAGAACTGCTATCACAAATTTCCACAATACTCATTATTGGGCTGAGGAAAACCTCCATTTGATTGAAGAATCTCATCATCAAGAACAATTCTCAATAATGTCTGGGTCGGAATAATTGGAAATTATTTGATTGGGCCATTTTTTCTGCCAAACAGACTAAACGGTCCCGCTTATCGGCAATTTCTTGAGGAGGAGTTACCTTTATTGCTCGAGGATGTGCCACTTTTGGTGAGAAACATAATGTGGTTCATGCATGACGGGGCACCAACACATTTTAGTGGAGAAGCTAGGGAGTTCTTGAATAATACATTCAAAAACCGATAGATTGGTCAGCGTGGGCCAGAACCATGACCTCCTAGGCCCTCAGACTTAAATTAGTTAGGACTTCTTCTTATGGGAATATCTCCAAAGTTTAGTTTATATCACTTCAGTGAACACTGTAGAAGAATTGAGAAATCGAATAATAACCTCTTGTGACACGATAAGAAATACCCCAAGAATATTTTAAAGAGTGCGTGATAATATGCCAAAAAGGACAGAGGTCTGTATTCTTGCAGGTGGAGGACACTTCAAGCAATTTATTTAGTTTTTAATTGTTTTTTTCTAGTTTGATATTGAATAAGTATAAGCTGAGTCTCAGAAGACGATAGACCAAAATAAAAGCAAATTTTGGTCATACCTGTGGAGTATTTCTATTTTTTTATTTAGCGAACAACATACATTTCAAATAATTCAAATTCAATAATTTTTCACTGGAAAACGGTTGGAGATACGAAAAAATTACAAGTGTCGAAAAAGTTTCTAAATTGAACAAAGATGACGAAAGTTGAGTGTACGCTGATCATTGGTGTACTGCAAACAAGTCTGAAGGGACAAAAGAAGACATGGCTCCGGAAAAGAAAACACCTTGAGATTCTAGTCGAAATTTAGGACGTGCATGATGGAGGTTGTAAAAAATAGCTTGCGTTCCAAATTTGGGTTAAATATCTCAAAAACTGCAGGAATTTTGAAGAAAAAAACAATTTTTTCCGGAAATTTTAACACCCTGTAGTTCCGTAACGAAGCTTTTGCGGACCTATGTTCATAAAAACTTTTTTTCTTAAAATTGCACGTAGATTTACCCCCTCAAGTAGTGACATACTATTATGTAACACCCTGTATGTGGTACACGCATGACGGTACACTTGCTATATTAGGATAATCGCAGATCAACAATTCAATGAATTTTCCTGGTTGTTGAGTTTAACGACTGGGACCCTTACCATCCAGATTACCCAATGATAATCAAATTATATAGAAATCGTTATGAACGACAGCAGCCTACTTCAATGTTTCGGATTCTGAGTTTCTTGAAATTTTGGTTGCAGATGCTCACATCTTCTTTTTCGTTCTCAAGAAATAATTATTTCGGGAAGAACAGAGGAGACAAAAAAATTTTCTACTGAACCGAAATTGAGAAAATAATAAAAAAAGTACCGAGAATTCATTATTTAAAGAATGTGGTTGAAACGATTGTGGACATTTTTGTTGTTGCTAAGTTGGCACAACTGTTTTCTATACTGACGCGGAATTTCAACGCAATATGTCATTTAGTTTGTTTACAGTTGTCGATTTTGTCAGTTATCACAAGTCTGTTTTACGAATTTTACAATAGATAAATTCACCTGATATGACTCAGGCTGACTTTTTTCTTCTTTCAAAACTCAAAGTACCACTTCGAAGTACCCGTTTTGAATCTATAAAAGACGTAAAAGAGAATTCTCGGCGAGAACTGAAGTCGATTCCGGAAAAACTGGTTGGAAATTGTTTTGATGATTGGATTATTCGTTGACATAATCCTTATTTCGGAAGGGGCCTACTTTGAAGGCCATACAATAAATTTGGATGAAAATAAATATTTTGTTTTATTGAACAATTTCCGGTACTCTTTTGATAGAACGTAACTTTCCCAAAAAGGTTCTAATAAAAACACAAGCAGGGGTTGCAGATGTCACCCATTTCTGAAAGAAGTGGATGAATGAAAAATTACTGAAATGAAGCCGTTGTTAAACTTAAGATTCTTATAAAATTTCAAGGTGAATTGGTTGGCGAACAAAAGTTAAAAACTTCAATTTATGTTATTTGTCAAATCTTCCTCATTTTATCTGGAGAGTCACCACCTAAAGTTGGTGCGGGTATTAAGGAAACACCCAGTATTATCGAAACAACCAAACATACCAACAAAGCGAAAAGATAAAATCCATTTATTGAAATGTTAGTTTTAACTGAATTTGCTAGAACAATTGAAGCGCAATTTGTTTTTGATAACTACTAAGAGTGTATTCGTTTTTTATATAATAAAAAACAAACAAGTACTGTGTTTTAAGGAATTTTACTTAATAATTGCGATTCGTAACGCGTTTCACTACACCGTAGCTTCTTCAGACGAATGAATGTACAGAAAATAAATGAGAATATAAATATAAATGTTCTCGAGTAATTACTTATTGGGTTGCTTCTTCTTAAGTGGTTATTTATGACAGGTGTATCCAATAAAGTTAAGGAATAGATTGCTCCCCGAAGAGATTCAATAGAGGTGAAGGGCTTAAATCGACTTGTTCATTGATGAGTTTACCTGAGTGTTTGTATTTATTTATTTCTGAAGTTTCCCAAAGATCTACCTTCCAATATTTATTATCTGTATGCAAAATTTCAAACTGTGGGTCGAAAGAGTGACTATTTTCTAGGAGATGATTCGCGTAATTTGAATCTGATTTTTTATTTGAAAAACTGCGTTTATGTTCCGATATTCTAATATTAAAATTTCTATGTGTTCTACCTTTGTAGAAGTTATCACAGTCATTGCAATGTAATCTATAAACACCTGATTTATTGTTTTTACCTGATTCGGTTTTATTATTTTTTATATATTTGCCTAAATTATTATTAGTTTGAAAGCTATGTTGAAATATATAAAAATAATAAAAAATAAACAAACACTCAAGTCGATTTAAGCCCTTCACCTCTATTGAATCTCATCGGGGAGCAATCTATTCCTCAATTTTATTGGATATACCTGTCATAAATAACCACTTAAAAAGAAGCAACCCAATAAGTAATTACTCGAGAACATTTATATTTATATTCTCATTTATTTTCTGTACATTCATTCGTCTGAAGAAGCTACGGTGTAGTGAAACGCGTTACGAATCGCAATTATTAAGTAAAATTCCTTAAAACACAGTACTTGTTGGTTTTTTATTATTGATAATGGAATTTTACCAAGTAAAAGCCTCCCAAATTCAAATTTTCTTTTATTGTGTGAACATCGATCTTTTTGAATATTATTGTGATTGAAAACTAAATAATTTCTTGTTCAAAACTATCTCGCCACAGGTTTTTCAGGCTTTGCCAGTGTTCTCGTTTTGAATCTTTAGTCGTATAGATAGAATGTAGGTATAATGTAAGTGAATTTTCGGAAACACAAATTTGAAATTGTTGATCCTAAAAGTGCTTGTATTGGTTTTAGAATATTCGATTAAAGATTATATTATTATTATTTATTAATGGCGCTTCAAAATTGATAATTCTGAACACATGAATACTTTTCGAATGTGATCCAACCAAAAAGAGTTTAGGAAATATGAATATACTAAGAACGAGCTTGTCTGCTCTGCATCATCAAAAGAAATGTCCTAAGTAAATACGAATCTCCAACATTAACTCTACATAGAGTTCAACAACTAAATACACTTCAAAGAGGAGAGAGAGTAAGACCTTTTTCTAGAGTATTAAAAGTGTTACATGAATTATAACATGATAAAAGTAACACAAACTGAATCAAAAGCTCTTCAGTACCTACGACTGAATAAGGATTCCATCCTTCCGAATGTTATTTTCGAAGGTGTGTTGATTGTATTTCCGTGTGCTAGGCACTCGAGTATCCAGTTAACCTGAATAAACCCCTCCCGAATTTTCGTAACTATAAATCTGAACCTTTCGAAACGGAAATTAAACATATCAACCGATAATACGAAACCTAGAATTAATACTGCGATTTTCATCTACCGAATAATTTTTCAAAATTTATTCATAACTTATTCCATTACATGCAATTCACCATTTATATTTGTGAGTTACGAACTAAGAACGACTGTTTCAATCCGAATCAGATTTTAATCGAAGAAGAATTGAAATTTAACCAGAAAGTTATTTCAAGTTGAAGAAAAACTGAACATTCATTTTTTTAAGAGATCTAGTTACAGTAGACTCGCGTTACTGTGAACTATAAACTGCTCAATAACGTGAACACAGAATCTTTATGATTAGCGCTCTGTAGTGTGAACTATCGGCACCTTTATGCAACAGGAACTAACTTGTTCAGACCTGCAATAGGAAAAACTTCAGTTTTGTTTATACTTTCTTGAAATTTTTCATTGCAAATATCAAGTTAGCTAGCAGAAAACGTCGACAGAGTGAGGAAAACCTTTCTCAGAAGTTTAGAACGTAGAAGGTATTCTGCAGTAGACTTGCAAAATATTTTTGAATCTTTTCAGATCGAACGCAATGTATTCGATTCATGATTAAATCGAGCTTGAAAAACTAAATGAATGAGAAATTTCCATTCAACTTTCTGCTAAGAACAATGAAAGTTTTCTAAAATTAAAATTACGGTAGAGTCGCATTAGGAATATTCAAATTTCGAGTAGTTAATTAGCGCTTGACACCAAGCAAGATCAAGATGTACTCTGAGGAAAGCTGAATATGCTTTAATGGAAAATAAACCCTACAAATGGTTAGTAAAGCAAATGCTCCAAAGCAAAGCTTGCATTAGAAGTTGATGTCACCTTACGAAAAATTCAATGTAAACGATGGAATACCCGGAATACCATTTTTGAAAAAGGGTGAAAAATAAATAAATAAAATAAAACAATTGTTGAATATTATTACCGCCCACAATTTAACTGAACAACAAATATACACGACAGAAGAGAATGGTTTATACTGGAAAATTCTACCTGATAAACTGTTTCGATTTCTGAAAAGACTGATCCTGGTTTGAAATTAGCATAGCAACGACTAACTTCTCTAGGATGTGTATTTGCATCAGCTGAACACAAGTTAACACCGTTGATAATCGGGAAAGCAGTCACTTAGAAGTTTTAAAAATTTCTAAAATCCTTCCATCTACAAAAACACTAAAAATGCATGGCTGAGCAACGAAATTTTCGAAAAGTGGTTCTTCCAATAGTTATTAAAGTATTTTTCTCAAAGCCATCCTTCTGTTAGATGGTGCTCTATCCCATCCATCAGCATATCCCTTCAAAAAACCTGACGGTGATATTTTTGTCAAATTTATGCCATGTAATATAATACGTATGGATCAGAATGCGTTAAGACTTACTAAACTTTATTACAGAAAAAGTTTGTTTAGTCTGCTATATCCAAAGGAAATAGACTAGCTGATTCATGTAAGACAATATCATCGAAAGATACCAATACACTTCTGGGCTTTCTGGGTCTAAAACTCATTAATTACTGACAAAAATCTCAAACATTATATTCGGAAGAAAAATCATTCTGTTGTGTGGCTAAATGTAATCTGCGCCGAATAGTCCGTACGCCACTGTTTTTCATACCAAGAGCGAAGGTTATGACTGCAAATAATTCACATTTAGCTACGGCGTTAAAGGTCTATGATCGTAATTAGTTCAGATCTTGGTTGACTGGATATGTTAGTGAGGGTTGATCATTCCCCCCATTATTCATGAATATAAATTCGAACAGCTGTTGACCTGAAATGGGAGAAATTTGGCGCCGAAGTAGGGTCTACAGGATATCCGAGAAGAGTAATCGACAGACTTCGAAAAAATTCCTCGCACTCTTTTCTCCGAATATAATACGATATTATATTTTTTTTCTTCATTTCTTGATGCATGTTGTGTATAGTAAGGAATCAAAACGAAACGTTTCATTCAATAAGATACAATATTCATTCATTCATTCATTGAAAACAAGACATAAAATAGTGAATTTTCAATTAAGGTGGGTAGAGATCATTCTGGCAGTTGTCATGATTGGTAGGTATTCGAATCACTTTCTTTTTCAGTTTTCTTTATCAGAAATAAAAGAAAGTTCAGATTTGATTCTGTTGAGTGTCCAAGAAACGGGCAAAATCTTACCCCTATCTTCCATTTTTTCCTCGATAAGATAACCTACCACCAAGTTGTTTCGAATCAATCAAACTAAACAGCCACTTAGCCCACCTTAGAATGAATTTTACGTTGGAGGGTGCTGAAGGTGGGGGGTTGATTTCACATAGTCCGAATCAACGTTAAAATCTTTCACCTGAAATCAAAAATTGATCTCTTTCAGCGTTTTCGCTAGATACTACAGTTAGGGAGAAGGAGATTGAAAATTTCGTAGTTTCACTTGAATATCAAAGATAAAATATTCGTCCAAATGCTGATTTTTGTGGTTTCTCAAGTTTGGTGACACTAAAAATCAAAATTTATTCTGTCATTTTGTGTCATGATCGAGTTATTATATCTTCTTTTAGTTATTGTATATTTATTGAATTAAGTTTAACTTCTAAACGTGATTAAGAATAAAAATACTTCAATGTTTCATGTGCAATTATTTCTATTTTAATACAGTTTTAGTATTTGTATTAACACGTATTGGGTTAGAAGAAGAGGTGAAATCAGTCACCCTACTTGATCATATGGAACCACTGTTCCATGTCACTATCTATTTCTCAAGGTGAAAAATGAAAACATCTATATTCAACTCAGATATGAATTTTCATTACATATCTGCCTAATAATGTAATACTTTTGAGTTTATAGATAGTTTTTGTTCAATTTTCTATCGAAACTTTATGAATAATCGTTTTTCCTGGTTATTAATCGATATAGAAAATTTTCCTACGAATTAGAACTCTTTCCAATAAATTCAAAGAGGCATTCCGTTTTCAAGAAACGAATGTATAAAACAAGAAAAAGAAAGTTTGTTTCCAGCCTTCAATACCTGCCTCTAATAGATGTCGGTTGTAGCCGTCACACACCACTAACTTTGGGTAATGCAGGGACTTGTAACGTATCCTATTAGTTGTTTTGAGGTTATCGTATTAAGATAGGGGGAACTGAGCCATGTGCAAGTCAAGAATGGAATTCACTCTTGAATATAAGTGAATTTACTATGGTTTTATGTTATACGGAAATTATTTAGAGCGAAGTAGACGATATATATTTATTCAGAATGAGCATCAACTTTAATTCAAGTTAGAAACAAAGATGGTCATACACTCTCCGGCAAACCTCTACCGATATATCGTTCGACATCCTTGAATTTTGAATATGTTACAGATTATTTAACGGAATAAGAATTGACATTGGTAATGTATAAACATTTATTTTTTGAATATCGATATATGAGGGTAAACCAAAAATGCTTTTTCCTCAAGAATTTTAAATCACCCTGTAGAATTTCTAACCTAAATTTTGCCATGAAAAGACAATTCGTTACAGAGCTACATTCATTTTCGATGTTGTAGTCTTTGATCCATGATGCTAGCTGATTTTTGCCAGAGCTACAGTTTTTTCATTAGCATTGTCAGTGGTTATAGCAAAAGTTTATATTCACCGAAAAAACTAAGTGGTAAAGTGAAAGAATAAGAATAAGTTATTGAATAAACACCCACTCAGTAAGGATGTTAACCCCTCGAGCTGTCATGACGGCTTGAATGCGTCTTGGCATACCTTGGCATAACATTACGGATGTAACCTTGGTCTATTCTTACCCACGCCTCCTGCAGAGCTTGACCTACTATCCGATTATGCGGAGCAGGAAAGCGCTTCCTTCCCACTTATTGTGTCCACACATGCTCTATCGGATTGAGATCGGGGTTACTAGCCGGCCAGACTATACTCAATATTTCAAGTCCATCAAAGTATGATGTCAGCATCAAGTTTTCACCCATATTATGACTGAATGGGACAATTTGAGGACATAAAACTTGCCGTATGTACTTCTCAACAGTCATAAATTCTGTATCTATCAGCTGTAATTAATTCTGTTTTTTTCTTTCATATTTATGCCACCCTAAACCATTACGGACCCGCCTCCATAATCAATTCTTGTAGCAATATTGTCTTGATTGAGACGTTCACCAGTTCGCCGATAAATTCTGGGACACCTATCTGGAGATCTAAGGCAAAAACTGGATTCATCAGAAAACAGAACGTTCACCCATTCTACATTGCCCCTGTGCTGGTGTTCTCTGGCGGATTGAAGACGCACCGTGCGGAGTATTCTATTCAATTCTGGACCTGTTGTAGGTCTTCTGCCATGAAGGCCAATATCTTTCAAACGAACCCTTACTGTTGTCTCACTTACTCATACTTGCCTCCCTTCTTCCAACCTGTTTCATTCTTGAAGAGCGGTACTTTTCCTCTTTCGAGGCAAACCATTCGACGAGCCATTTTTCGACTTCTTCAAAATTAGCGAAGCACTGCTTTGCAAGGGAGTATCCCATTGATGCGAAGAGGTGATAGTCGGACGGTGCAAGGTCTGGAGAGTACGGCGGCTGCGATAATATTTCCTAGTCAAGTGTTTTCAATGTGTCTCTCGCCAGTTTGTCGCTATGACACGGAGAGTTGTCATGTTCCAAAATAACCTTGCAATGTCTTCGGGACCATTCCGGCCGTTTTTCGATCAACGCATGATTCAAATTGATAATTTATTATGGGTAGCGATCCGTGTTCACCGTTTTCCCAGGTTTTAACAACTCGGAGTACACCACACCACACTGGTCCCACCAAACACACATTGTCTTACGGCTAAAGCGATTTGACCTTGTAGTTGATGGGCCGGCTTCACCAGGTGAAAGCCATAATTTTTTTCGCTTCGAGTTCTCAAAATAAATCCACTTTTCGTCACCCGTGACAATTCGACGCAAAAGAAAGATTTCCTTTTGAAACGCTGAAGCAGCATTTCAAAACGGTTTTGGATTTTCCATTTGTATATCGTTCAGCTGGTTTGGCACCCATTTTTTCATATTTCTGGATCTCTCCCATGGCTTTCAAACGTTGACAAATTGCTCCTCAAGTCACATTTAGTGTTTTTGCCAATTTTTGTTGCGATTGGGTTGAATCAATACTTCTAACTTTCTCGCTGCACCAGGGTGTTCATTTTGAATATTTTTATTATTTAAAACGACTGTCAAAATTTTTTCCTAAATTTTTCTTTGAATTGAACAAGAACCACGAAGAAATAATATATGGGAGATGTCAACCCAAATTATTGGGTTCATAATGATTCTAGAACATCTATAGATCATAATCGGCATCACTTAGATGACCGAACCTGGCCATCGGGGCTCTCTCGGTCACACAGAGAGGGAATAGTTTTGTTGAGTTTGAATATTGAAGGGATTTTGCGAGATTATACTTCAAAATTGGCAAGCCAGAACAAGGAAGTGATTATGTTTCAGGAGACTCACACTGCGACGGAAGAACATCTCCGCGAAAGAGGAAATATCGCAGATTATGTACTTTTTGATTATCTCCTCAGTTCTTTTATGGCCTTGCTTGCTATGTATACATATACATAGCATATAAGAGTCAGGTATGATTGTTGAAATATTTTTCTGCTGGTTTTCTTTTTCCATTGTTACAGATTCCTGTCCCAAACCCCTTTCCTTTCACCTTCGTCTTCGTCTGGAAATCATGGAGTGCAAGATGAGAATTGAAGATGCTAAGCAGAAAAATCTTTGGTACTCTTTAAGTACACACAACACTAACACAACATAAACAGACAAGCTTTTGCTGATGCAATAGCGACAGGGAAACGATTTTCTTCCAGATAGTATGGTTCCCCTGTTACAATTTCCTGAGCTTGTGTTTTTCCGACACACACCAAAATTATAGATATAAGCATTTATTGTAAATACAATTATTCGAATTTTTGTAAATCCAATCCTCTCTTTTTCAAAAGAATATATATATATATATATATATATATATATATATATATATATATATATATATATATATATATATATATATATCTGTCAAATCGAAATCTCCACTTTTAAATTGACGAAACCATGTTCACCATCAGTTTCTTCCAGCAACCGATGAGCTTCAGCTGCTTTTTCTTCTGATGAAATAAGAAAAGCAACGAATGTCACAAATGCGATTTACTTGGAACCAAACTTGACATATTCACTGAGGTAAACAAATATGATGTTATTATTTTGGTGGAATGTGACTTGCGTATTTTTAAACTGACAAACTTCGACTAACATATATATGTATATCTTTTTTCGTTGGACTGTCGATAAATGTATCCAAACTTCATACCCTTTTATCCAAGTCGAAATTCGTATTACCTGTATAATTTATAATTTTCAGTTCTCACTCTAATGGAAACTAGTTTATAGAAGAAACATTAATTTCATGTATTGTGAATAGAGTCTGAAATTGAGTAGAAAATAGCTTCCGCTCCATTTCACCCGGCTGAATTAAAGATGTGTTAACGTTGTCACACACTCTATATATATATAGACTGCTCTGTTAGAATTTATCTGCACATTATTCATTTGCTTAAATATCATTAACTCTAAAGTAAAACTTCACTAAACTACTAACGGAATTAGTTAGTAGAGGGCTGCAGTTCCTTAAATAGAAGTCTCACCCGCTTCCACTATTTTCTGTGTAGACTGAAACGTAATGGAAGTAATATTTTATACTTGGGAACTTTATACTAATTGTTTATACGTGAAAGTTTTCCGAAATTCGTTCTAATTTATCGTCTAACGAATATACTCGATTTTGTCCTTGGAGGGGTATGCATAAACACCATTTAATAATTTAGACTTAATATGCATCCTTTCATTTTCATAGCGAGAGATTCTTTCAAATTCACACGATAACGTTATCTTCTACAGTCCGGTCCAATAAGACCTTAAAATAGAAGTGATGGGTAAGCTCAAAGTTAGTAAGAGCACCATTATAAATAAAATCAAAAAAACCCTCATGGATCCAATACCTGGAAAAATTCACTATGGATTTTCGCGGTTTTCAACAGAACGTTAAATTTCACCATAAAGTTGATTCAGACGAAAATTGTAAATCAGATAATTATCTATAAAAACTGTCTCAATACTTTTTTTCCTAAGAATCACAGTTTCTGAGATATAAGGATTTGATACATCTGTATTTTTCAGGAGGGGTAAAACAAGTTATTGAAAAATTTGTAAAACAAGATTCAGTTCAATGTGCTGCAGTTTTCAGAAAGAGTAATTCAATAAGTTATCACCAACGGAATTCATTTTTTTTCTATAAACGTAGCTCCTGAAAAACTATCTATTTAGATTATTTTTCTTGTTTTTCGTTAAAAATACGGTCGATCGGAAGTGCTTTTTGAGTAGATCTCGAGAGGAAACAAATTTTTAATAAGTAGGTAACTAAACTACAAAAATTCATTACGTAATGAAATAACACTCTGCTAGCGGCAAAAGGCGGCTTTATCAGAGGAACGCGCGGTATTTCTCAAAGAAAAGCCGCGTTTTTTATTGTTGCCGCATATATAATATTATATTTATATTATATATATATATATATATATATATATATATATATATATATATATATATATATATATATATATATATAATAAAAAAATTACAATATTCAATAATTTTTTTGAGTCACTCCTGTATAAAATGAGGATAATCTATTTCACTTCATCAATGAAGTTATCGAAGAAAACGAAAGGAAAAAAGTATTCATCCTCTCTGGCCGAAGGAGCATGCGATGATGTGGGAGCCTATTTTCGTGAATTTTTACGGAAAAAAATATTGTGACGAAACTACGCACCAAAAACACATATTATTTAGAGACATTATAGCAGAGTTTAGGACGCTCTTGAACCTTCAACAAAAAAGTGGTCTTCCAATCTGAAAAAACCTCCCAAGATGCTTTTATAGAAAATTGGGACACCCTGTTTACTTCAAAATGAATTGCTGAAGTAGATTTTTACTTTCTATATACAATACCGTTCGAACAAAAATTAAATCTTCCAGATTGTACGAGTTACAGGCACCGCGCCACTGGTTAATCACCCAGTATATTTGAATTGAATTAACTTTGATTTTCCGATTTTAGCTACTCTTTCCTGCTTCTTTCACCTTTTTGGTGCTTGTATATTGCTTGGGGGTTGCAAATTGCAAATTGTTGATTAGTTTTGGAATTTATTTACTACTTTGTGTATTGACTGAACTCGAATTTTGTTCTTTTCTGTTGTGGAAATTGATTTTACTTTTCATTTTGATTTTGATATTGTTATTTCATTCTATATTGTTGCTATTGGAATTGTATTTCTTCTGTGATTTTAAATTTCTATTATTGATACATAATCCAATACAATTTTGCTAAAATTTCATTATGTGCAAATTTGGCGCAAAGTTTTTAGTCGCACTAAAAAATCATTATTCAAAACATTTGTTTTGATATTTTTATCAAAGTGAAATAAAATGCAGGAGGTGTCCATAATGTTACTTATGTGGGTGAATGTAATAAAAGAGATCGATATAGATCATGTATAGATATACTTATTTATATAGGCAAGGTGTTTGGATACTCACTGAAAATTTAAATATTTATCGCTATACCCAGTATTCATAATAATTTTTTCGCGTGATACGCTAAAATTCAATTAGTTTAAATTCACCTTTCTTCCTGCTGTTCCATTAAACTCACCAATATAAACACAAATTTCAGCACAAACCCTGCATGAAATAATTATCTTCATTTCACATTTCTTTTTTTGTATTTTCCTTTGTTGATCATTTGGTAAGTTACTTAAGGCAATATTGTCCTCCATTTTGCATTTAGTGTTAAGTCATTTCATTTTCATATATTTTCACGGAATTACTCTTTTTTTTTATAACTATCATGGAGGTTCAATAAGAAGTAACGATCTGTCACCTTCGGGATTCCGTTATATAGGAAACGTTTCGATTTTCGTTTGTTTTCTGTACAAGTGGAATAATTAATATAAACGCAAAGGTAGCGACTGCTTTCAGTGCGTGCGGTTTCATGAAGATCTTGAACTAAACTTGTGCGTTGCTCCTCGTACAATGTATAAAATCCCAGGCAGCTTTGCGAGACGAATCGTTCCTAGGCAAACGACCGATAGATATTGGCAAGGCTGCTTGTACAGTTAATACGAGGTTAATGGCAAAGTAACATCACTAAAACGAAAGGACGAATCAAATCTTTTCTAATTAATAAAAAAATTGTGATAATAAAATACATCAATAGGCCTCGACAATAAATTTATTAACTTTCATTTAATGGAATTGAGACACTCGAAGTACACTGCACCAAGAAATTAACGTGCAATTTCAAATTACTTTTTGATAGGCAACTAATTGTTATCAGGTTTTTTTCGGATATGTCCAGACATATGCAAATAAAATTCGATGCCTTTTCTTGGCGCAGATGTTTCTCTTATGAGAAATGAAATGAAAGAAATAAATTGAAATTTTGCAAGAAAACACCACATATTGATGGGCATCTGCGCGCGCATATCAATTGACCACGTGCCATACACAGCTATGTTATTGTTAAAGCTGCCGCCTGCTATGCGAATAGATTCATTAGTTCCAATGAGCAGTGGGACAACAAAATAGAGCAATTGAGCACAGATGACCAATCACTATGGAGAATGGCAGCAGCACTGACAGGAAAGAAGAAAAAGACGACGACACCACACATCAAACGCAGTAACGGACGAGGAAAAGGTGGAAATATTTGCATCAGCACTAGAGGAACAATTTCAAACGAACGCCAACAACGGAGACGCAGAATTCAACCAAAACGTCGAAAGGATTAGGAAGAAGAATCCAGGAACATACAGCAGAAGACTACCGCATTGAAGAGGTTACAACAGCAGATGTACAGGGACACATCAACCAACTGAAAACAAGGAAGGCACCAGGACTAGACGGAATCCCCAACCAGGCATTGAAGAACTTATCAGACGAAGGAATTCATGAAATAACTGAAATAGCACGAGCAATAATGAGAACTACCCAGACATATGGAAAACAGCGGAGACCATCTTGATACCGAAACCAGAAAAACCAAGGACAGAAGCCAGCAGCTACCAACCGATAAGCCTACTACCATCAATGAGAAAGATCATCGAGAGGATTATCTACACCTGACTAAAAGCGTTCACCGAAGAAAATACACCAACTAGCTAGAATCACGAAGGACATCAAGGACAAACAGAACATATCAACACCGACAGGAGCAGCATTTTTGGACATTGAGAAAGCATTCGTCGAAGTTTGGCACGAAGAACTAATGTACAAGATAAAGACCACAGGATACCCAGCGAAGCTTACCAACATCACGGTGTCGTATTTACGAAACAGAAAATTCATAACCAGGATACAGGACCAGAAGTCAACAGCGAAGAGGATAGGAACCGGCGTACCCCAAGGATCAGTACTAGGACCACTACTATTCAACATATACATCGCAGACATATCGAAGATGAAGTACTCGAAGATGGCGAAGACAGTAGCAATGTACATCGACCACAAGAAGAGGAGACATCCGGAAACACCAAAGGAAATCACCATAGAAAGACAAATCGAATGGAAGAAGGAAGCAAAATATCACGGCGTAATTCTGGACGACCTACTGAACTACAAGAGGCACATCGAGGAAACTACAAGGAAAACAAGAGCAATACACGGAAAACTATAGCCCTACTTAACGAAAGAAGCAAACTCACATTGCAGAACAAAATCAAGGCAATAATCATCCCAGGAATAACATACGCAGGACAAATTTGGCATCTAGAGGACAGATTCGAGAAGAGGAAACTACGAGCAGCACTCAACAAAATCATTAGGACAGCTACAAACGCCCATGGTACATAAACAACGACGCACTCAGGAAGGAAATGGAAATCGACAGACTAGAAGAAATCATTACACGACTAACGACGAAGACAACCGACCAGAAAGACCACGAAAACAAGGAGATCAACCAAATAATGGAACTACAACCGAGGACAACAGGAAAGAGGACATCCCTAGTACAATAGAAGAGGACACAACAGGCCATCATAGATGCACCACAACATAAAAGAAGTAGGATAACCAACCAGTAGGACCCCAGGACATACCAAGGAGATGTAAAATAAGCGAGATCAAAAGGAAAAAGGATAGACATTCGACCCTCGCAAAAATTCCTGGATGACAGAGAGAGAATAGATTCAGTGGTTCCAAGAGTGTGACCGATGCGTACTGGCACTGTACATTTCCAGACAAATTTCCGACCGAAATAAGGGCACCCCCACTCCCTAGATTAATTAGTTTTATGAAATTCAACACTACTTTTCGTTCACAAAAAAATAGTTTTTGTGATACATTTGTTTGTTATTCCTGGAAAACATTTTTCAAACTTTGGTTTTGTTCATCCTTTCTTGAAAATTTTCATTTCACGATCCGAGTCGGCTTGCAGAGAACGTCAATAGAGTGAGAAAAACCTTTCTCCGAAGCTTAGGACGCTACTCTGATGAGCATTCAAGAGTAGACATGCAAGGAAACGATTTTTAAATATTTTAGGATCGAACGCAATGTATTCCATTCATTATTAAATCGAGCTTGAAAAGATTAATCGAATAAGAAATTGTCTTTCAACTTTCTGCTTAGAAAATTTGTATTTTTCTGAAATAAATTCATTCGTTCAAAAGATATTGTTAAAATATTCCAAAAAATTGTTTCTCGAAAATAACTTTCTGCTTTCTGACAGATAGATTATCAACTGAATCCGCATTGAATGTAGCAAACTAGATAAAACCGATTCTTTGTCGGGATATTTCTAAGAAATTATTTTCTCAAAATTACTTACAGAGTTTTGAGCTTAAGAGCCCGAAATTTCATCCGAGTCGGAATTAAAGATATCTCCAGATATTATTAATTACTCATTTATTAAGTAATTTCGAAATATGAATTATATTTTGTACTTACTTCACGATTTTCAAGAATTAGCTTGTTTCGGTTTTTGTGATTATACAAATTTCTCACAAACATGAATTAAATGAGTCATATTATCGATTACTCCTTTTCGATTCTCATAATATGAATCCGTCCTATTCGAGGCCTCTTTGAAGCGATGCAATATTTCAAATCTATTCAAGAAATTACTTCATTCGAAGAAAAATCGTTAATTTTTCGACTTATTGTTCTTGAATCGACGTCCCTATTCTGCAGACCTCGGTATTGCCGAAATACGGCAAGAACATTAATTTATAGTTTAAGTGTTTCATAAATGCTATAATCTCAGGAATGCTCAATAGTAATAATAATCATAATAATAAGATACGGATAAATTGTTAGGATAAGGATCAACGCCTCTATAACTTATGAATATTAATATCTTTGAGCATTTTAATATATGGATTCTTTTATCGGAAAACGAAAACTCGTTTAAATTGTTATCTTGATTGAAACCTTATAACCATTATGGCTAAGAATCCATAACACGTTTCCTCAAATATTGAACTTCGAACTTCTTTTGGTGTTATTTGGAATAGTTTGTTCATGATAATCACCTTTTGATATGCGATATTCAATCAGCATTGTATACGTAGATATAGCCTGCACAATCGCAGTATTCCAATTTGAATACCAGTCGGGTATGTTGTGCAAGACTTAATTCGGATTATCACTTGAAACAGAGTAATAAAGCAAATGGAACGAATTTCATCAATTCCCGTATCTGGTTTCTACCTTTATCTACAGAAATCTAAAGCGACGGCTCTATATTTTAACGGTTTCTGAAAAACCTTCAAACAGTATTTACGAACGGAAATCTGATATTTGTTGGACCTGAAATAAATTTGTTTTGATCACTTAAGAACTTTATTTAATTAAATATATAGCATCCAATTAAATAAACATTGTATTTTATTCGAAGTGTAAATAATATCTCGTGAAAGATATAAAATGTAAGAAAACGTCAAACAAGTCGTGCGATTGCTAAGTTATTTAATTCATTATAGCAATAAAATGTACTGGTAATTCTGAACTGCGTACCAGATAACTTTGTCTACTTGCCAATTTTAATTTTCAATCGGAGAGAAATTGAATGTTAGGAAATTATTATTTTCCAATTTATTATCGCAAGGTTTGGAAAATTCATATAAAACAATTAAATGTAATAAAACGATACTATCCAATTTTTAACTAAAACATTTTGGAAAAATATACCTTGAAATATTTTCATTTTGATACTAAACAATGAGAGGTTAATTCAATCTTGATTATTTCTGTAATAATTCATTTTTATAGGTTATTAGGTTAGGATAAAGGATGTCCCTTTGCAAGAATGAATGTAATTTCTGAGAAATAACATTGAGGAACTTACTGAAATCTGTCCTGAATACCAATTTACATATTCTTTCAGTTCGGTCGATTCATGATTACTTTTTATTTGTAGAAATTTTGTCCCTAGTTCGGAAATCTCCTTTGGCAGTTTATCTGAAGAGCTATGATACTCCGGCTCTGCTCACTCGCAGCGTTGGTCTTGATCGACATGCTACATGAAAAGATGTAAATCTGCTCACCGTGAAAAAACGGGATTTTATTTCAGAAAGCGATGTTCCAATTCTTCCATGAGTGTCATAGACGAAATCGAAGAATGTCTACTAGCGATAGTTCGTTTGTTATGAAATATAAAAAATAGTTTACAGTATGTCCTTTTCATGACATTTCTAGCCATGGCCATGAGTGGGTTTAAGAAATGGATATTACAGCTGTCTTCTGCAAGAGTTGGCAAGGGCGTTGTTGAACCCCCAGATTTCAAGGAATTGCCTAAGGACTCGTGTTAATGTAGCTGTAATGTCAACACGTAATATTAATTAAGTACGAAGTTGGAGAAACAAGACGGCAAATGTATCGACGTGGATTTAATTCTTGTTCGAAAAATATAATTTTTTCAATTTGATTCCTTCTTTTCCTGTGGGTAAACATCGCAATTTATCGAATGGTAAAGTGTACATAGCATTCTTTCAAAAGTACGTATTTAAACAGCGCCAAGAAATTAACAACAAAATCGAAAATTCAATTTTATTCAGAACAAATTGAGATATGTTGAAGAATTATTCTTCCAGTAATCCACCAGCACTAACTCATAGAAATTGAAATAAAGTTAATAATAGAAAATTTAAAGCTTTTGAAAAGCTTACTAAAAATCAATGACCTTTTAGCTGATCCATTTCGTTCCATATTTCGATCAGTCTGTTCTAAACTTCAATCATGGTAGTTGCCTAGTTTTGCTACCTAGCTTCTATGGAGTATGTTCCAGACGTGTTGGATGCGATTGTTATCTGGACTTCGTGAAGGCCACCATAGAAGTGATTTCGTGATCTTGAAGGTAGTTCCTAGCGATATGAGCTTGATGAGGTATTGCGTTATCATGCATAAACAGAAAGTTTTCACCCATATTCGCCGCAAATGGTAGAATGTTCTTCTAAAATGTGCGTTGCGTGCTCCTGAGCATTCAGAATTCACCATTTCGACATCTTACACAAGAGAACGTCGATCGCAATGAAAAGAACAGAATCTCGACTCATCTTGAAATAAAACTCTCCCAGCTAGCTTCTTACCAATTGTTATGTTCCTTGGAAGAATTCAATCGAGCTTTTCGAAGTCCTGCGGTTAGAGCTGGGCCTCCAGCTTGGACACGAGGCCTAAAACCAAATTCCATGAGACATAGTCGTATCGTTTCAGTGTTGATATGCACCTCTCTGTTAATCTTGCATTCGAAGGTGCCTAGCAAAAGCGAACCGTCGTCTCAACGAGAAAACTCTTAAATAACTGTCAGAAATCGCCGTTGTTGCTCGAATCGTCCTTGCTCAGGTCTGCTTTCATGACTACCAATCTCCCTGTACCTGCGGATCATTCTAGAAATAGCTGAATGTGAAATCCAAGCCTTTGACCTATTCTTGTATAAGTCCAAATATAACCTAGATCATCTAACAACACTGCTTCTTCAGTGATCGACAACTGCTGTTATGTCGGGAAAAGTCTGGGAAATCTATGTCTTATTGGGCAGATGCCCAATTAGACATAAATTTTCCACACTTTTCTCATACAATTATTTTGGTAATAGTCGAATGTCCTGAATTTAGTGATTTTGCTGGATCTCCAACACACAAGAACTCTACAGAATATACTAAACTGCCAAAAATATTTGAAAAAGCAAAATAACTATTCAATTATATGGTTAACAACCAAAGATTTTAAGAATACGAATAGACCGGCATCCTAAGACCACTTAAAGATAGCAAAAAACATTTACTATGAGTGTAAGAATCAGTAATAAATCTGAATCACAATTAATTACTCGAATTCACCCTGTTCTTGTAAGAACACTATGAGATCTTATTATTATTAGTATGAAATTAGAAACTCCAGTTTCTGGAGGTGCAAAGTATTGAAAATAACGAGTTGAAAATACACATTAATCACGTAATACACACTCACCATTTTCAGATTTTTTTGAATAAATGAATAGGAAACAGTTGTCTGAAGTATTTCAAGATATACCAAATACAACATCCGCTTTCGATATATTTCGGTTTTCTTTCACACTTCCACAACTATTCAGCCTTTGACCTCAGTATTAAGATTACAAAAAGACTTCTTGCTGACGCAATGTATACAGAATAAAAACAAAGATTACTTTTCCTTTCCTGGGAATACACCTTCACTCATCCTAAATGAAGCAACTACACAGTTTTCATTTCAATTAGCTTCTACAGCATCAACAATTGCTATATTATTAATTCTAGCCAACAAATAATATATATTACTTGTAGGGAATGCATTCCCAATCTCGCGGGGTCTTGATCTCACGAGTTCTCGACCTCATTTACGGGATCAATCCTACAGCATAAATTGGGCTAGATCTCGCGAGATTGATGAGATTGAACCGAAATAATCAGCCAGACATTCCTCATGTCTTATATTCTGGTAAGGTGATTAATACATACATGAAACGTTGAAAAGAAAATGAAACTCATTTCTTTCAATGGCTACAAATATGAATTTACTTGTTGCTGATGCAAAATCAACACTGTTCACAAGGAATTAGAAGAAGCTCGTTTTTTGCGTATTTCAGCACTATGTACAAAAAGTAATGGAGTTGGAAAATCGTTGTCGTGAAATCGTTTCTTATGAACAAAAACCGTTGCCTAAAGGATCTAGCAGTCGACATGTATGTTACACAACGACTCACATATGACATTTCAGAGAACAAAAGTGATTGAGTTTACAAATCGACTAGTTCACATTGGAGAAAAGTATTCACCTAACAATAAACATAAATTGCGTCCAAAGATTAGCTTTGGAAGGTGTAGCAGGTTATGTATTATTTAATTATGTTGTTTGATCTATTAGTGATCTTTTTACGTTGAGTATTCTCCTTTCAATTAAGTTCGGTTGGTACGGAAGGATATTCTTAACTCACACCATATTTTTCTGCTGTTTTTATTCTTTTATTTCTTAGATTGCTGTCATCTCACTACCAAACGAAGATCTGGGTAGAGTAAAAAACGTGAACACCACAATTTTTACACAATCTCTGCTCACAACTCACTCACACACTAGCTGTTACCAACATATCATGGATGAGTGAAACAGAGTTTCTCTCCCTTTTCTATCAAATCATATAAAATGTTAGGTATGGTTCACCTGTCTCGTTTTTCCTTTGCCATTTTTCCACTCTCAATAATGGTGATCGTAGGAGGCTAAATATGTTTTTAATGTTTATCCATTCTATGTACTACACTTTTCTTCGAATGTTTTTTGTCTCATATTAAAATTTGACATTATGGTATAATCCATATAGTCCTCCAATTTTTATTACTCTCTCTCGCATTCAATAAATAAAAAACGACTCGGAATTGTCGTTACATAACAGTTAAGCAGCCCAAGATTCATTGACAAGTAAACAATCTATTCCGCAATCTTTTTTGGAAATGAATCAAGATTTAATTTGTGTAGCGATAGTGGACGTATTCGTACCTGAAGCAGAAGGGAATAAAGTATGAAGCTTTTCGAAAAACGATTCGATTTACTTTCGATATTTTTTCGTGTATTTTTGATGTGACATTTGTTAAATATGATAGATGGCACCGCTTATTTTGACGCCATAGTGTTTCCACTTCTGCAGTTGATCATAATTGACATGGAAGATCAGATTGTGTTATTAAACTTAATCATTGAAGAAATTTCAGAGGTCATTGTGTTTCACGTGTAGCAGGTTATGTATTGTTTGATTATCGATTCTCATCCTAATCCCAATGTAAATAAATGAATATATATATATATATATATATATATATATATATATATATATATATATATATATATATATATATATATATATATATATATATATCGATAGGGTACCCCAATGTAGCTTGTTAGGATGCTGAGAAGCGATATGTGACACTACTGATGAGCTCCTGATAAGGACGAAACTGCAGTCTGCCGCTTCGTCTCTCGGCATCCTGATTAGTTGCACTATTGTGGCTTCTGGGGGCAGATTTGGGAACTAGCTCTTGTCAGGAAGGATTATTCATTGATCTACGGATTTTTGAATAATTCTTCTTGTCTCAAGTTTACACCTGTAGACTCCTCGCGAAGTTCGCCGGGGAAAATATTTGTCTCATCATTATGACTAGAAAATGTCAACTCACCCGCTTACTACTCTTTTTTTTATTTATTGCTTTTTTGACCATTCGACTTTGATATAAACATAATAGCAACTCAAGTTCTTAAATTCCTAAGACGTAATAGGCTTAAACAGTGAATTCAAGAAAAGCACATACGAAAAGTTGACATGTAATAGATAACTGTACTCAGGAAGATATTGCCTATCCAGTAATGTAACACTAGAGGGGTGTTCCCATTTAAACTTTATGAGTTGGGCTGCGGGAGGGTAAGAGGTGAAGCTAGGTTCAATTTTGAGTAAGTGGTTCCAAAAAAACTCAAGTCTACATGAGTTGGCAAATTTCTGACAATACAATCGTCTTTGAGATATTTTTGAGTGGTTGCGATAGCTTTTCAGGGCGGGACATAGCCGGTTTCGCTAGTATTTGATAATTGGAATCCAAATAGTTAACTTATATTATAACAAGGGGTCAGTCATGGATACCAGAGTCTCTGGCTCCGTGTTTCCCCCTTTCTTGCAACTACATCCCCAGCTCCATCCTTACAAAGAGGTCTCTGATAGAGTGAGAGGGTATCTTCGGCAGATCACTCACTTCTACCATTCCCGCTCCGAGTCGGTTACGCCCAAGGCAGATACATGCTGGACATGTGGTTATCTAATGAATTAGTGTTTCACCCAAAATTTCACACCACCTGCACTTAGTATTATATTATTCTCCAATTTTATCTTACACAGGTGATATCTGAACTTACCATGCCGCGTCACTATCTGTGCCAGAAGCCGTGCAATAAATCGACTGTCTTTTACAAGTTTCACTAGATGATCTAACCAGCATTACCCGATCGCGAGGCCTGGTTCTATTTGAGTATTCTTAGCTCCCAGACAGGCCAACCTATCTGCAATCTCACTTCCTCTGATCTCGAACCCAGAAGACGCGGATATAGTTATTTACCACCAGTTGTTCCAGTGCCTGAACGCACTCCCAGACCCCCTTAGAATTTCTACCAGCATTGAGTATGGCCATGATCTCCGCTATCAAAACTGTTGTATGTTCATCTAATACCAGTTAGAAACCCCTCCCGCTTATCCGGCAGTAAACTCCGCTACCTGAACTCTTGTACTGGTACCAGTTTTACCTACCACCTGACAAGACACTCAAAAAAAAGATATGGATTTTTATGAGTGTAAGAGAACAAGGAGTAATATTTTCACGTTTGAGTAATATTTTTACGTTTGCTTAAAACTCACGCCGGAGCTAATCAGCGTTAAGTCTGAGAGGACGATTTCAGCTGCAGGGTACATAGCAAGTGAAATGAAGTGGGTTTTGAGGAACAGAACCATCAGTTATAATCTTTGTTTTTCAAATTTCTCAAATTCACTCCTAGAGCTAAACTTTTAAATAGGTGATTTGACAATAGCGTTATTTGTTATTATTTAATAGTTGTTAATGTTTGAAAAAACATTAAATGATTATTTCGTACAATGGTCATGTTATATAAAAATGAATAAACATTTTTTAAATTAATATATTGACTTACGAAATCACATAACACGCCAAGCAATTTACATTGCGTTTCAGTTTTCGAATGAAAATAATAATTTCTTCGAAAAATACTCAACATCTGAAAATGCAGATATCTCGGGATATTGATATTTCTAGTTTTTCGTCTCGAACTTGCATTCTATGCTCAAGATTGTATTCCTTAATTATTCACCATTACTCATAATGAAAGGAAATATAAGAAAATTTTTAATTTCTCAGGTTTTCATTCTGTTTAACGAAATCCTGGATAAAAGAAGAACTCGAATACTGTGAACTGAGATCAGAATATATTAAGCTGCGAAAGATGCATACTGTAGTTTATCTCGCTAGTTTTTATGTCATGAAATTGTGTAATCTCGTGGCCCATCTCATGCTCATCTTGAACTCCATCAACTGAAATGACAGTAATCATAATAATATTTTTGTTATGTTTTTCTCTGCTAATGATACCGGCAGTTGGTATTTCAATTTATGCTTCCAATCCCGAAGGACACTTTCACACGCTTTTGTCTTCGTTTGGTCGTGTTGCGTTTTAATTAGGGCATAATCGTTTTAACCTTGTGTCAACTGCTGCTTGCATTTGTTAATATCCAATTATTCAGTAACGCAATGAAAATTGCACCGGATCATACTGAACACGATTATGCTGGTAAGAATATTCCACCGAATTGAACGAACATTGAAAATATGGCAACAGGCGATCTATAAATGTCACCGCAAATAAATTGTATATTAAATCAACTTCGCAATGGGGAAAAGTTGAAAGTATATGAAAAATCCTTTGTACCCTGGTGGGCAAAACTTAATGTTCTTGCTCGAAAGCTAGTTAGAATACCAAAGTACAATAAATATGAACGTCACTTCTCATACTTTTTTATTTTTATATGATCTGATCTCAATTGCAATTCCCTACCTTTAAACGTTTCTTAGAAAAAGGTGGATTCGTTCATTAAGACCGAATGAAATTCAACAATGTAACAAATAATTTACAGATTTCAGATTCTTCCTCATAACCTTTATTCGATTTATTATTATATCAACCCTCCATTAGTCGCGCAGTTTCACCATACACATTATTGTGTTTAAAAAAATATTGGTCATTATTTTTAAAACAATGAAGGAACAAATATTTTTAATACTTTTATTAAGGTACTTCACTTATTTTTAGCCTAAATTCCAATCTCAGATTAGGAACTTTGTTTTTTCAATGGAATACAATCTACAACAAAAAATTTTTATCTTAAAAATAAAAAGCGATATTACTTTTTTCTCCTAAAATACGAAGTTATGAGAGTAGACAACAAAAATAAAATATAAGAGAACAGGATTAACAAAAATAAGCATCAACTCTGGTTACATACTAATTACATTAATTTTCACTTTGGATACAATCAGTACGAACATATTTGGTATGTACTGGACATATGTTGCCCTTGCAGAAGTTACAGATGATCTCAAATTTTCTATCTCTTCTTCTAGGACAGGGGTGCTCAAACGGTCGACCGCGAGTGGTTCTTGAGTAGATCTCGAGCAGAAATTTTTTTTTGATAAATAGGTAACTAAACTACAGAAATTTATTACGTAATGAAATAACACTCTGCTAGCGGCAAAAGGCGGCTTTATCAAAGGAACGCGTGGTACTTGTCAAAGACAAGCCGCTTTTTTTATTCTTGCCGCATTTCTAGAAATTTCGGGCTACGCGTTTGACGGAAACATTCGAGACTTTCGTTCGCGCCGATATGAATGTTGCGCCTGCAGGAATTGGAGTAATTCTGAATTGTAACTTGAAGGCAATACTACGTCGATACAAAGTTTATTATTAAATAGTACAAAATGAGTGCAGCGAAGAAATCTAAAACGTATCATTTTAATAACGATTGGGAGGAAGAATTTTTCTTTTGTATGATGAAGGATAACTGCATTCGTCTTATTTGTCGTGCGTCAGTTGCAATACCTAAGCGTGGTAACTTAGAGAGGCATCATAAAACGGTTCATAAAAACTATGAAAAGGATTTTCCGCCACAGAGTGAATTAAGAAAACGAAAAGTACGTGATTTGATATCTTGTTTGAAAAAGAACAAACCATGATCACAAGACCAGCCAAACAATCAAAAGCTGCTACGATCGCGTCATTCAAAATATCTCATATATTGGCGAAACACAAGAAACCATTCGAAGATGAATCGGTTGTGAAGGAAGCATTTATTAAAGCGGGTGAGACTTTATTTGGAGATTTTAAAAATGAAACAGAAATCATGTCTGCTATTAGAGAACTTCAGTTATCTCATCCGACTGTTACAAAGCGTATTGAAGTCATGAGTCAGGACATGGCAGATAAACTAAAACATGATATCATGAAATGTACATACTTTTTTTACAGTTCAACGAATCCACCGATATGACAGATACTGCCCAGCTGTGTATTTTTATTCGGATGGTATTCAATGATATATTGGCTGAGGAAGAATTTTTGACAATCATTCCTCTGAAGGGAAAGACCCGTAGCGAAGATATATATGACGTTTTCTTCAATTTTATAAAAACTACAAGCTACCAATATATAAATTAATGTGCATTACAACCGATAGAGCACCAGCAATGACTGGAAACCAAAACGGTTTTGTAGCATTGTGTCGAGCTAATGAAGATTTCCTTCATTTTTTTCATTTCATTGCATTATACATCAACAAGTTTTATGTTCAAAAATTTTGAACACGGAGGAAATTATGGGCATTGCAACAAAAATTGTGAATTCCATCCGTGCACGTAGCTGCAACGACAGCTCTTTAAGTTGCAATTGGAAGATAGGGAGTCAGCTGAACACACTGATTTAGTACTTCACACGGACGTCAGGTGGTTGAGTCGCGGAAAATTCCTAGAAAGGTTTCAAGAATTATTGCCCGAAATAACAGATTTTCTATACGAAAGAGGTGATGACACTCAGTTGTTGAAAACGAAAAACGGCTGACTGATTTGGCATTTTTAACTGACATCACAATGCACTTAAACACCATCAACTTGGAGCTTCAAGGTAAAGGAAAAACTATTATTGAAATGATTAGAGCAGTAAACGCATTCAAAAGTATATTGCAACTTATGATAGATCAACTGTGCCATCGTTTATCCAAATGTCATCAATTGAAGTATGTGGCAATTTATATCATCAAAGCTTTGAGTTCGTTCATATTCATCAGTTCACAGTCTCGCTCTCTTTCATATTTGATCTGCATAAAAGTTATCTTTGTATTAGTGCATTCAACACTACTAAGCAACATGTCATTAGTCAAAGACAGGTAGGTTAGTTTACATTCTCCACCCTACAATAGCAAACATATTGCTATGCTGCTCGACAGGATTTCTGATCTCAGGCGCTAAACCTTGTGGACCTGGTTGTTCAGTGACAATATTATGTCTTCTTGTCCTCACACTCAGCAAAAATGGAGTCTTCTTCCATTTATAAGTAATTCTATAACCGGTTATGTCGTTTCTTTTAACAATAAAACAATTTTCCGTGGAAAGATTTATAAAGGAATGTTTTCGTCTTCGTCACTGGAACTTGACTGTTCATATTGAACTCCAAGTACTTGCTCCAGTTCTAAAAGATGGTTATTATACTCACATCCTCACTAACTAACTAAACACTCTTCGTTATCATCATCGTCTCCCAAACAACCCACTATATCATCATCGTGACTTTCTCCTATCCAGTGACCTTATATATTGTGGAACTTAAAAACAAAAAGAAAATAGCAGTATTTACACAGTACAACAAGAATAATTACAGAAATAAAAAAGTTGATCCAAACATTTTTAATTACGTCAGTGGTCGTGTGGGGTCGCTCGGAGCCCGGCGCAAAACAGACGTTTCTGCGCAAACTGACCTTAAAAGCGTTGCGCGTTTACTAATATCCTTTTTGAGAAGATACTTAAACGTTTAGAGCGTTTGTATAAACAAAAGTATAGAAATTTGACACATTCCGGAGAGCTAGGCTTTCAAAGACCCCGCGCGACGGATCGAGGGTTGATTATATTATCATTTGAGTACTTTTGACAAATCGAAGGGATTGCAGACCTGAGTATCTGCTATCAATTTCAACTCCATACGCGTTCCTTAGAAACAGATGAATACATTCATAATAGCTATTTTGTTCCTAATGTGAATACGAAGCTATAAAGATATAGCGATATAAGGAAAACGAATATTTCTTAAATGGAACATGTTATTTGATCCTTATAAATAAGTATGGAAGTCCGCACAGGTCCAGCTCAGATCGGTACGAGGTATGGTGATCCTTTTTTGCAATATTTTTCTACATGATTCGAAATATACCTTATTGGCAGGGAGCGGAGTATATAGTGCGGACAGCTGAATCGATCACAGCGCTCGATGTGGTCAAATTATCGTTAAATCATGCTTTTATCATAAATAAACACGTTAACATTAAATAAAAATGATCCATAATAGTTGTTGTGTTGTTGATTGCAAAATACAGCTAGAAACAGTAAATGTAAATTTTACACATTTCCAGTGGCCAAGTGGAAATAAATGGATGGAAGAAATAAATGGATAAATGGATAAATTAATTATTCATTTTATTTCTGATTAAATCATATTAACAATCAACACTTTTGTAATTTTCATTATTGCAGTTGTCATGTATTAAATTTGTTTACATTTCACAGGGTAACCCCATGGGATTCTTAAAACTCCTTTTAGTTATTTATAAACATATTTACAAGCTTTTATTTAACTTGCAATGTATGTATGTTTGTATGTTCGGGTGAAATCTGACAACTCAATTTTAAGGCACTTGATCTCAACCAACTGAGCTGAAATTTTGTATACACGTTGAGTTTGGATGACAATGCATGATTAACTATGTGACGTCATTCTAAATCCAAGAAGGCGGTAGACCAATTATTCTTAATGCAAAACGAAATGGCGGATAATTTTCTTTTATTCGTTCCTACAATATGGGTACCAAATGAAAGATTGCCAAGAATAACTAAAAATGAAATTAAGTTTAAAAATTCTTTAAAACAACCTTTTATTTAAATGCGCTAAATAGAAAAAAATTAACTTTCACACTAAATCTTTTACTGTTAACTTATAACGTCATTTCAAATTTAACACATTTGACACAATTTATATGTTATGCCTACCTGTTAATATTTCAAACTGATAAAGTAAATACGAGTACTTATATCTCGCGACAAGCTTTTATATTATAACATATAAATTGTGTCAAATGTGTTAAATTTGAAATGACGTTATGAATTAACGGTAAAAGTTTTAGTGCAAAAGTTTATTTTTTCTTTTAGCGCATTTAAATAAAAGCTTGTTTTCAAAGAATTTTTTCCTTAATTTTTATACACACTTTTTCCATCGTAATGAGTTTTTCAATTTAAAAACACGATCACAGATTTTATAACACATATTTGTTTTTAAATTCATTTTTTGAAACAATTCACTGTTATTTATACGGATCTTTCACATGTCATACCATTGCCGAGCATGATTTTACGCTACCATCAGATGTCGCTTTCGTCGTGCTCCCTGCGAATTGTCTATTTCAATATTAATACTGTTAATAACAGATATTATAACTATTAAATTATGATTCTTCCGCAGCATCCGAATCATATCCACCTGTATATAACATTTCAACATCTCATACTATTCGTAAATCTGGAATTCAAGAGCCATAACTATTTAGTTATAAGTACAAATTTTCGAAGCAGATAGAGGAGAACAACGACAACTTATATCGTTCTCTATCTGCAATATATCACATAGCCGCGTACTACAACATCAAATTTGTTCCACCCTGTACTTTGCAGGAATAAAGATGTCTACTTTTGATACACTCACTGAAGAGTTGATAATTAGATAACATCTTATAATGAAGTTGTTGAATACGTGCTTCCATAGATGTTAACTAAATCTGGTTTTATTTGAGACCTCAACACTGCGGTGAACAGACGTTACCAAACTTGGCATTGTTTTGTACATTTTACAGTTTTGATAGAATTTCATTCTTCAACATTTTCGATTGTCGAAAATGAAATATTTATAAGAGCTTTAACCATTTAGGTACGACTGGTTTATATATACCGATAAAAAACAAAATTGTTGAAAATCGGAAAATATGAGAAACGCTACATCATATCAGAAAATCGTTCATTACAGTTCCTGAAGAACATTCGACCATTTATAAAGCGAAGAATAAAGAGCCACAATGTCGCAAAATGTTTGGTGTTGATTTCCGTTCAAGAAGCAATGAAATTTGATATGCATAACGGTTTACCGATTACGTGACCTTTAAAATGCACAAAATGCATAACGTAAACAAAGGAGCATTATTTTAGAACGAAGGTTTATCAACGATGTCCGAGTATATTAATGCATAAAACTAGGTGTACTGGCAGCAATTATTTTCATAATCTTGTTTGCAGGTGTATGTTCCTTTTTCTCGTGAAGTAAATGATTACAATGTGAACTATTTTTTGGTATGAATTATTACTTCGTTTGTTAAGATTAGAATATAACAGAAATATCAGTTTCCATGTCAAAATGTTCGGATATTTGATATTTGTCGATTCGTTATTTAAATACTAGTACTGAGTGTGAATGAAAAACCAAAATCAAATATGTATAAATCGACAACAGTAACAAAACCGAATGCTCCTTCCAGAAAAAAATCAATTAAAATCCAAATTTCATCGATTGTTTTCAAATAATATTCGAACCGAAATATTCCATTAAATAATAAATGAAAGAAAATTTGATTTGCACTCACTTGATTTATTCGTAACGCATTTCGACGAGAAAGCAAGTTCATCAAACATACGAAATGAAAACTAAACTAAAGTACAACAGATTATACCGGATATCCACGCGAGATGGGACATTAAAAGTATATGGAGAAAAGAATGACGTTTGGAGAATTTTTTTTTGTTGTCTTGAATGAACTAAGTTCCGAAAATTGTTTCAATGCTATGGCACTTCCGGTTATACCGAAAGTTGACAACATCTTTGTTATTTCCAATGTCATAACGTATGTTTCTATTTTTTTATTGTAGAAAATTAAATTCTGAAAATTTTTTTTTCATATCATTGCTACCCGAAATCATTCGAAAGGAAGAAATGAATTTTTCAATCGGAATTTTGCGATTTTGGTTGTCTCTTAGAAGGCATCATAAGATACTAAAGATCGATTAGATTTTTCGTTATTTAACTACTAGTACTGCTCAGTAAAGAAAAATGAAAAGCCAATTTGCATATTTATCGAAAGATACCAAAATTACTCCTAGATACCTGAACTCAAACCCCTATCAAGAATTACATCATTAATACCGATTTCAAAATCACGTTCGGAAAAATCTTTGCAATTTTTTTTGGATCCAAGCACCATAAATTTGGTTTTTCTGCATTAAGTTTGAGCCTATTAGCAAACAATGTGAACGAAAACCAAAATCAAATATGTATAAATCGACAAAACCGAATGCTCCTTCCAGAAAAAATTTTTTATTATTTAAATAATATTCGAAAGAAATTGATGAATTTGATTTGTACTCATTTGATTTATTCGTAACGCATTTCGACGAGAAAGCATTAAAGAAAAAAGTTCGCACGAAATGAAAACTAAACTAAAGTACAACGATTATACCGGATATCCACGTTCAGTAACTAACCTTCCAATATTTATTACCTGTTTATGCAATTAATTTTAATTCTTTTAATTGGGGAATATCTAGGAGATGATTCGCGTAATTTGAATCTGATTTTTGATTTGAAAAAATAATAAAAACAAGTACTGTGTTTTAAGAAATTTTACTTAATAATTGCGATTCGTAACGCGTTTCACTACACCGTAGCTTCTTCAGACGAATAAATGTACAGAAAATAAGAATGAGAATATAAATACACATGTTCCTAAGTAATTAAAAGCTTATTGGGTTGCTCCTTCTTGAGTGGTTATTGATGACAGGTTTATCCAATAAAATTAAAGAATAGATTGCTCCCCGAAGAGATTCTGCGTTTATGTTTCGATATTCTAATATTCTAATATTTGTATGTGTTCTACCAATGTAGAAATTATCACAGTCATTGCAATTCAATCAATAAACACCTGATTTATTGTTTTTATCTGATTTGGTTTTATTATTTTTATATATTTGCCTAAACTATTATTAGTTTGGAAAGCTATGTTGAAATTATTGCTACTCAAGAATGATTTCAGTTTCTCACTTGTAATGCCAACGTAGGTCCAGGTGTAGAATTTTTTTGTTTCAATTTATCGACAGGGTAAACTTCATTCAATGCGATTCTGCTTTGTTTTTATTTAAAATATTATTTGTTGGTTTGGGATTGTAACCATTATTTTAATCTAACCTACCTACCTAGGTAGGGTGTACTGTAAAATTTATATTTAAAATTGCAATGTTTTATTGGAAAGTCGTTTAGGAGTTTTGAAAGATTGAAAGAAGGTGCCGTTACATAAGAAACAACAGGTCTAATAGCATATATAGATATTAGCTTTCCGCACAATATACATTCAAAGTCAAGGTTTGGGTTAGGTTTAGTTAGATTCTTCTCTATAATATCAATGAAAAAACACATAGCAAAATTGCGAGTTTATTGGTTGTTACATATGGTGTTAAACTTAACTAAGGAGTGACGTTGGAGTTGAAGCTTGGCACTGCATGTCTTCAGCATACTTTTCATAAGATGGTACGTAACTGAGTGCTAATCGCAAGCATGACATATTATCGTCAGTTAGTCAATTAAAATAATTTGACTTAGATTCGGATATTTATCTTCAGCTATAAAACACCAGAAATTTGTATCAGATGGTGTAGCTTTGGGGTGTATCTGATATAATCTGCACCAACTCATTTTCAACAGAACATGAGTTCATATTGAACTGACTTGCTATTTTAGTAGCTAATTCCTCAATGTTTTTACATGAAAAAGAATAACTCATAAATGATGCTATATTTGCCAATTTACTGCAATCATAAAAACGCATTTCGAATTGTCCGAAAGTATTTGATAATTCAGCCCCATATGTATAATAATTCAACTGAGGATTCCTTGCTTTCAAAGAAGGAAAATGTTTCAGATCCTTTCCTTTCAGTTGATCTATCATAAGTTGCAATTTACTTTTGAATGCGCTAATCATCTCAATAATAGTTTTTCCTTTACCTTGAAGCTCCAAGTTAATGGTGTTCAAGTGCATTGTGATGTCAGTCAAAAGTGCCAAATCAGGCAGCCATTTTCGTTTCTCAATATCTGAGTGTCATCACCTCTTTCGTCTAGAAAAGCTGTAATTTGGGGCAATAATTCTTGAAACCATTGCCGCTAGCAGAGTGTTATTTTATTACGTAATAATTTTTTTTAGTTTAGTTACCTACTTATTAAAACTTTTTTTCTTCTCGAGATCTACTCAAAAAGCACTGGCGATCGACCGTTTGAGCACCCCTGTTGTAGATCATACACCCTCCATTCCAAAAAAACTTCTATTTCTATTTTCAATTTTTCAAAATAGAAACAACCCGTATTAATTTTGGTACAAATCTTTTTCATTATTCAATGTATTCGCCTTCAGCATTGATACACAAATTTGCACGCACCAATAGGTTGTCAAACGACTTTTCTATCTCCTTATTTGGAATGCTCTTTAGCGCGTATATCACCACACTTTCAATGGTCTCCATCGAATCGTGCCGCTTTCCTATCAACGTCAAATGCAACGTAGGAAACAGATAGTAGTCGCACGGAGCCAGATCAGGGTGAATAAGGTGAATGTTGCAAGGCTGTGATTTTTGATAGAAAATTCAGTTACAACTCTTGAACGATGTGATGGGGCATTATCGTGCAAAAGATTCCACCTGCCTTTTTCTCAATATTCTGGCCGAATACGAAGAATTCTTGCCAGCAATTGCTTCATGACGCCCAAATAAAAGTCTCATGTGACTGTCTGGTCGCGTGGAACAAATTCTTCGTGGATAATTACAATCATAAAAACAAATCAGCACAGCCGCTTTTTTCGGGCTCATACTGAAAACAACACGTCTCGTCACAAATCACAATCGTTTTCGAGAAGTTTGAATTATTTCGAGCACTTTTAATGATGTCTTTGCTATGCCCAATTCGATTCAACATTTGGTCGTCGGTGAGTTTGTGTGGTACAAACTTCGAATTAACCTTCGTCAGGTGTACATGCACATTTGCCAACACACCTCTTAGACGTATGTTCAGAAAAATATTGACAGTGTATGGATGAGCCGTTAGTTTTTGGTAGTTACGCAGGTTTTTACTACCAACAAATAAACTGAATTAATAGTACAAGTGACATGAAATATTACACCCTCCATTTCAAAAGTAACTGAACTGTTTAAAAAAACAGTACTGCTAGTGCCATCTGTTGTAATATTGTATCCGTTGATAACTTGGTATTTCATTGACAGCTGTTAAAATTTTCATGACATTTGTAAACAACTTAAGTTGTCTGCGTCATGTTTGTTGGTGCGGTTAGGACATCAGTCAGAAAATGAGTTCTGAATAAAAAGCTGCAATTGAGGTTTGTGCTTAACTTGGTAAATCTTTTACAATAACGCACTAAATGCTATAAACTGCATATGGTAGTGTTTGTACGTAAGTGTACGAGTGGTTCAAGTGATTCGAATGGGATAGAAAGACCCTGTGCGTAAATTAATCAAAAATAATAAAAAATCGTCGGTGAAATTCATTGAAATGGAATGAGGCATTCCTCAAACAACTGTTTACCATATTTTGATCGAAGAATTGGGCCTCACGAAGCTTAATTCGAGGTTTGTACCAGACAAACTCACCGACGACCGAAAATTTAATCGAATTGAGCATAGCAAAGACATCATTAAAAGTGCTCGAAAGGACCCAAACTTCTTGAAAACGATTGTGACTGGTGACGAGAAGTGGTTTTTCAGTATAAGCCCGAAACAAAGAGGCAAAGTGCTGAATTGAAAACATTGGATGAAGGAACACCCAAAAAAAAGCGCTCGGAGAAGTCAAAAAGAAAGTTATAGTCCAGTCAAAATAGACAAAAAAAGTCATAAGTTAGCCAAAATTCGCATAGAGCTGAAAATTCGCAGAGACGTTAAATACATCATTATAAATGAAATGTCAAAAATCCCCTTCGATCCTACTTCTGCAAAAAATTTTATTGAAGGTCAAACATGCAAAATTTAGGTTTTTTCCATTTTTCTCCAAAACGGTAAGTTTTATCGTAAAAATAAATCAGACAAAAATTGTAGATCATATTATTCTCTACAAAAATGGTTCAGTCACTTTTTCTCTTACAACTCACCATTCGTGAGATATCGCGGTTTTAACTATTAGAAAATTCATATTTTACATAATATGCACTTCAATGCAGCCTGTACACGTCACCGGACGTTCAATACAAATGAAAATAAGAAACTATTGTTTTGTGTTACTTACACAATAAAACTTGTATGAATTGAATGAGTATTTTAATATAAGAGACTATACTGTTAGTCCCTAATTCCATTCGTCGTCGGACTACAAAAACATCATCATCTGTTGATATCGTTTTTGATCGATCTATGAAAGTTCCAACAAACCAACAACAATTTCTTGCAAATACTCACAATAAGTCTCGCTTCATTTCAATGTTATGTGAAGAATTTACAGATGCTGGTATTCCAATAAAACAAGCTGATAATGATGCTGATGTCCTTATAATTGAAACAGCAATAGAACAATGGAAAAGTTCAAATACAACAGTCGTTGTTGGAGAAGATGTTGATTTGTTGATATTACTGACTGCACGGACTCCAAATGATAAAATTATTTACTTTTTGAAACCTGGAAAGCTTAAGTACAATCAACAATATATTCATCACAAAGTCTGACTGCATATCCGAAATGTCAAGCTCATATTTTATTTTTACATGCAATAACTGGTTCCGATACTACATCAGCAATTTTAAAAGAGATAAAATAGCAGTATTTAAATTGTTTGAAAAACGTAATGATTTAATTGATTGCGCAGAAGTATTTACAAAGATTGGTTCTTCTCCACACGACATCGTTACAAATGAAATTCGTTTCCTTCTTGCAATGTATGGTGCTCCAAAAAATTGATTCCATAGACAAATATAGATATTTGAGGTTTGTAAAATCTGCTTGGAACAATAAAACAGTACAGTTGTCTTGTCTGCCTCCCAACATCTGCTTCTGCCTTTCAACACTTGTATCGACCGTGTGTATTATCAAGTTCAAGTGTGGCTTCAGGCAATGAGCTGGACCCAGAAGAATGGGGTTGAAATTAACAGACAATTATTTGGAGCCAATTCAAACTCTACTCCCGCCTGCTCCAGAAAAACTGCTTAATACTATTTTTGTAACTGCAAGACGGATTGTAGTAAGAATTGTGGCTGTCGAAAAGTGGGATTATTTTGTTCGCCAGTATGCATCAACTGTCAGAGTCAGACTTGCTCCAATATTGAAGAAAATATGACAGATGAAAATATTTATGATATTAATGAAGAGACAGTTGAAACATCCCTTTTCTTAGAACAGCGAATAGAAATTCTACAAGAAGAAAATGAAGACGAAGAAATAATTGTCGACGTAGAATTAGACAGTTATCTAATATAATAATATTTAGAAAAAAAAAACCTATTCCACTTTAATTATTAGCAATATTACCATTCTTTCAATCAATAGGATATGATCTGATCGAGCTTTTTTTATTAAAATAGATCGTGGAGTATACCTAATGGGGAAACCACGTTAAAAAAAAATGCGCCAAGTACATTACCTCATAGATGGTGCGGAAACGTGTGCATATTATGTAAAATATGAATTTTCTAATAGTTAAAACCGCGATATCTCACGAATGGTCAGTTGTAAGAGAAAAAGTGACTGAACCATTTTTGTAGAGAATAATATGATCTACAATTTTTGTCTGATTTATTTTTACGATAAAACTTACCGTTTTGGAGAAAAATGGAAAAAACCTAAATTTTGCATGTTTGACCTTCAATAAAATTTTTTGCAGAAGTAGGATCGAAGGGGATTTTTGACATTTCATTTATAATGATGTATTTAACGTCTCTGCAAATTTTCAGCTCTATGCGAATTTTGGCTAGGTCAAATGTCTATTTTGACTGGACTATTATGCTGATTTGTTTTACGATTGTAAAGGAATTATCTACAATGAATTAGCTCCGCGTGGCCAGACAGTCACAGAAGACTTTTATTTGGGCGTCAAGAAGAGATTGCTGCCAAGAATTCATCGTATTCGGCCAGAATATCAAGAACACGGCAGTTTGATTATTATGCACGAAAATGCTCCATCACATCGTTCAAGAGTTATAACTGAATTTTGATCAAAAATCACATTATTGCCTTGCAACATTCTCCCTATTCACCTGATCTGGCTCTGTGCGACTACTATCTGTTTCCTAAGCGGCATTTGCCGATTGAAGTAAAGCTGTAAATTGCCATTGGAAATGCGGTGACCAACGCGCTAAAGACCATTCCAAAGAAGGAGATATAGAATCTGTTGGCTCGTGCGAATTTGTGTATCAATGCAGAAGGCGACTACATTAATACTGGTTGTTTGTATTTTCATAAAATTCGATTACTTTTGGAATGGAGAGTGTATCTGCATTGATTGTTATTTGGATTTGGAGGAACTAGATAGTATTCAACAAGTATTGAAAGGGAGTTATTATTAGAATAAATCGAAAATTTGGGATTCAAATGGATCAGTCTGGTCGTTCATTATCTGAAAGTTGTCATTGAAGAGTGGCTTGAAATTTTCCTCTGATTCTAGGTAATTGGCAATGTGTAGAATTTATCAGTACTAGGAAAAGGATGGCCATCTTGGATGCAATGGTGATGATGATAATTATGTTGAATCTTGTTCATTTTTTAAGGAAATTTGATGTTCTTTATATCTAATTTTGAAGGAACGAGTCTGCCCTATGTAGAAATTATTGCAGTCTGGACATATCGTAAGTAATATCACAAGAGCTTAGATTTGGCCGGATATTTTTCTATGCTCGTTTTCGAATACTTACGTGCAGGCAATTCAACGAAAACTGGGAGAGTTGAATTACCGAAAAGTAAGTATGAGAAAACGAGCTTAAAAAATATCCTGCCAAATCTGAGCTCGAGTGGTATTTGCTGAGAAAATTCCGCGAATGACAAAACGTACAAAATGAACTTTATTGAGAAATGCACACAAACTCAACGAGAAAATTATAAAGCATTCATCACAAACATGTTAAGTCATTATTGGAATGAGCAGTTATTGAAAATGCAATAACTATATAAAATTTTTTCACTCCGAGTCTATTCTATATGGGACGATGCCTGATGAATTATGGAAGATTCAGCATTCGCAAAGTTTTTCGAAGATTTTAAACAAGATTCAAATGATGATCATTGTTCAGTTGCAGGTACGGCTTACTAGAGCTTGCCGTAGAGTGTCCGATTAGTTTGATCAATTCTTGTTCACTGACACCTGCCTCAGATAGGTTCGAAACAGCACTGGATCTATGAGAATGATTTGTAATATTTTTATTTTTCGTATCCAGTCCAACTTTCTCTGCTGAAATTTTTGTCTATTTGGATATTTCATTTATCCCCAAAGGCATATTTTTGTACCAAACCTTAGAAGTACTGTTTTTCCAAAATTGATTGGGAGCCAGAAATAATCTATCACTAGTAATATGATCGGGTCTTTTCGACAATATCTTATGAAACAACCTCACAGGACATAAATCTGGGTTTTCCTTATTCTTTACTAGCCATTTACTATCACAGCATTTTTTTGAGACGCCTTGGCAAGTTTTCGAGAATACTGGGTTATATTCAATACGACCAGTCACTTCTCCGTTATTAAACTTTTCCTCTTTGAAAAAATGTACCTTGCAAGTTGCTGCTTCACCGCCACGCCATGGTAATTCATAAGCAACAATATGGAAAAATTTTTTCAACAAAACTATAGGGGCATTTTCGTCCCAGTACACAGCCATGCTATCAATTTCAGTTCTTGTTAATGCAACAGAACTTTCTTTGCGCTTTTTGATATCCCCTTGTAACATCTTCCGTTTAGAATTTCGAGCTTCACGAACCTTTCTAAATGCTGAATCGGTAAAGGGGTTGAAACTCATGTTGAATTTTTCGAAACACATATTCTGCATCATTTTCGCAGTTGTGTTTCACATTGTTTTGACAACGTATTCTTTGTAATCTTGTCCGTTCATTTGTTTCATATTGAAACCCCAATACATAAGAATTTCTGCAATATCTTCAATAGAATGCTGTATATCCAAATCGAACGTTCGTTCCTTGCAGAATATACTGAATTGATTCCAAATCGAGCTGTGCGATTTTCCTGTATTTTTGGGGATAGAATTCTGCATAAAACTATTTCTTTCTGCTTCACTGGTGCTTCCAAAACGAGACATTTCAATTTATATCGGCAGAAACTTTACAACAGGTACTAAAATGGCTGTCTTGACAGTTTTAAAACCGTGCTATTCGTTGTGAATGTTGCGGTGCTATGGAACGCAAGGATTCTCTATGAGCGAATTTATCCACTAATATCCTTCCTTCCTTCCTATTTCTATGCAATTTATCCGATATCAAACTCGAATTTCTGTGTTCTTAAGGGGTTACATGGGTTTCCTCGGGCAAAAAACGGCCTTTTTTCAATAATTTTTTTTACATATAAAAAATGAAATATTTCAATGAAATTTTTTTTTATTTAAAAGATACATATTTAGTAAACATTTTGTGAAATTTTAGTAAACATTTTGTGAAATTTTCAAAAAAATATATCAAAATGGCGGTCATTACGACGCCATTTCCGGCAGTCCCTCGGAAAAAAGGTGCCTTCGCGTTGTCAGCAGAACTTCTTTCAGGATCATCTGAAATAAAAATAAAAATACGTGTTTTAGTAAAGACAATAAACTAGGTATTGGACGCAGGAAAAAAATGAAAATTGCATTTTTGGCAGCCGTTTTATAAAAAATGCAAATTTCGATGAAAATTTCTCGACATTTTTTTTAAATAGTTGTAATTAAAAAAATCCTTCGTTCAAGACCTTGTAAATGATATCTCGAAGACCTGTGTAAAATTTTATCAATATCGGTTGAGTAGTTCGCGAGAAATCTTGACAACCGACTTTGAAAACATAGTTTTGAGAAAAACTCGTTTAAAGTTTTAAGAGACAATAAAAGTGGGAAAAATTTTTTTCTAACTTACATTGAATCGTCGATTCCTGGGCCATAAAGTAGAGAACCTGCTACAGCTGCAATGTCCAGGGCATCCTGTTGCTCCAGTCTATGACGAATCCTGGCTTCACGAGTCTCGCTGGTAGATTTCTTTTCGGCTGCGGTCACCCGGTTCTCATCCATGTTTCGGGCATATTCATGGGAATTTGGACCAAGTTTTAGGTCCATACCGTGCATAATTAATAATAATGCTGATATCCCTTCATTGAAAACACAAGCAGCGATTAATGCAGCATTTTGAACGATTATCGACCCAGCTGGAAGTATTTTGGGAGTAATTTTCCAAATCAACTGATTGAAACTTTCATTGTTATTTTGTGTAAATCCTCCAACACACCGATCCAGAAGCTCATCCTTACTCAGGTCTTCATAAGTTGGTTTCATTGCAATCAAAACATCATCTGGTAATGGAGTATATTGGTGTTTGAACGATGAGAGAGTACCTGATGCTGATGCTCGCTGCCAGGTGCACCACGTGTCTGGATCTTCAGGGCAATTTTGATGCTGCGGGTTTTTGTCTGTAGAACTGTAGTGGTAGTAAGTTGCCCATATCGCATCCCTCATTTTATCAGCTGAATCACTGTTTCTTCTTATCGCTAAGCCGTAATATACAGTTAATTTGTCAATCAATTTACTAGTCAATTCACCTTTACCAGAAAGAATTTTTTTTTCAGTTTTTTTGCCATTGACTATTTTTTCCTCAACAGTTTTCTTCACTAAATCACGCAACCGGGTTCCCATCCTCTTCTGTACGTGGCCAACGCATTCTTTCTTGTTGACAACAAAATTTTCACCATAATGTTTGGCTTTGAGAATACCAGAGTATGTTTTAGAATCTCCATCTCCTATATAATTTACGTACCTCAAGCCATGTTTTACAATAGAACGTTTAAATATTTCAATAATTGAAGATAATTTCATGTTTCCAGATGCTCCAGTGTGATTGGCGGTACATTGTTCATTTTTGATGTGTTCTTCTTTCCACTCTTCAAATTCTGCCGTATCTAATTTTTTTTCCAAGACTCACATAGTTTACAGTATGAACATTTAACAATGACATCCAAGACTTTTCCTGAGTGATATCCGATTAGAGAACTGACACCATAAAGTGATGCAAAACCACGCTTTTTCCACGTCCCATCACCGGAGACAGTCACATCTGTCGTATCTTCCATGTTGTTTGCTAAACTTGTCAATTGCTTTTCCTCTGTAGCAGCAGAGGAGAACAGTTTCTCAGTAACTAATACATTCATGTATTTTATTAATATAAAAGTCGTATGTTGATTGATTCAAAAAGGAGCTGCTTAGATCCATCAAACCGCAAAACTTCTTGCATCCAGTAAGACCCAAACCCAATACTCGCATAACAAAAATGAACCGCCGATTTAGTTCATACATTCTGCCAATTTGTTGACATGATAAAATATATTTTGGCATACATCGTTCACATTCTACCACAAGTTTAAATCCCAGACCGAATTTGGAGCATTGTTTAAAATTTACTTTTCCATTACATAAATTTTCTTCACCTCCACTTTCAATAATGTTTGAACACCGTACAGAACACGAAAGTGTAGAAAAAACCAGAGCAAAGTCAATGATCGAATATTGTAGCGTGGCTTCCTCTGGCACGTGCTGTTTGTCATCGCCTTTTAATTTTTTTGCCGACGTACTCGTGAAAGAATTATCATCACCTCAGGAGTTTTTGGATCAAACGATTGTTTCCTCTTCTTAAGTCTATCTTTTCTACGAACACCTTCCGTTATCTGGGTTCTAGACACTTTAAACGGCATTTTTTTATCGAATAAAATTCACAACAAACACTTATAAACTCGAAATGAACTTCGTAGTTTAACGAGAAATCACCAAATGAAATATTTTCCAGTAGTTTACCTTATTATAAAGAAAAAAAGGGAAAATAATTACGGCTAACAATAGATGAGCTGCAGCTGCGCATACCTATTGCGCCCTCAGCCTATACCTGACCTCAAGCGTCCACCTTTTCAAGGCTGTATCTCCGAAACTATTAGTCCGATCAACTTGAAAATTTAGGACAATATTCTAGAGATGTTATAGAATTTAATAAGACAAAAAAATTTTCGATTTTTTGAAACCGTGAAACCCATGTAACCCCTTAAACGTGCATTTTGACACATGAGTGGAATTGTCACATATAAACTCTTGATTTATTCAAATTCTCTAAATTAAATTAAATAAGAGCAATGGCAATTGATTTTGAGATCTGAATGCGATTTAAGTTTTCAATTTTGGAAAGGTTCATTTTCACTTATCTATCCATAAGTATGTTTGAGGGATAAGTTTATTGGATTCGTTGATACTTATATCGTTTACCTGAACGGTACACCATAACAATTTGAACATTTTCTCACATTCATAAACAGTATCCATCCGAAAATAAAATTGAATTCGAAAACAAAATCAAATATCATTATCAGATCTGTCAATTTCCCACTCATATAGCAAAATTAACTTCAACTTTAGAGAACCTTTTGAATTGTGGATGCCGTTACTTGATGTAGATCCATGATATAAATGAGATAAAAAACACAAGGTTTAACTTTAATCTACACTTTATTTGAAAAAATTCGACGACGTTTCGCTGACACAGCAGCTTTATCAAGAATGAAAAACAGAATGAAGAATATGGTATTATAAACAAATCGTAGAACAAGTTGGATGAATAACAGGAAAATCCACACCGAGCCATTGTACAGTTAGTATGAAAGGTAATGAAAACTAATTAAACAAGTTAAGTAGGAGTGAATAATTCACATCTACCTGTTCATTCAAAAGTTTGTCCGAATGTTTGTATCTATTTATTTCTAATGCTTCTAGGAGATCTAATTTTGAATTTGTTGATTTTATATATAATATGTCAAAGTTTTTATTAAATGAGTGGTTTTCTTTTATTAGGTGGTTTGAATAATTTGAATCAGATTTATTTTTATCGAAGCTACGTTTATGTTCAGATGTTCTTATGCCAAAACTCCTATAGGTCCTACCGATATAAATCTTATCACAAGAACCGCAATTGAGTTTATAGATTCTGATTTACTTGATTTTTCAACACGAGATTTATTATTTTGAATATGTTCACCTAAGTTATTAGAAGTTTTGAAAGTTATATTAAGATTTTGTGTGACGAGAAAGGATTTAATATTTGTACTTGCAGAACCGCAGAATTTTAAACTGTTGAATATTTTATAGTCTTTATGAATAGGATATAATTCATTTATTGCTTTCTGATACAGTTTTTACGAATGATTAGATCTATCATATCCGGATTATATGAATTATTAATGGCTATCTGTTTGATGATGTTTAACTCTTTATTATAATCTTCTACTGATAAAGGTAAATTGAGTAACCGATGTACCATGCTGTTTAAAGCTGTAACTTTGTGTTGAATAATTGTATCAGTATGTGTTGGTTTACGAAAGACCGAAAAACATGATTATTATTTTGTTTAGTGATTTTAAGTCCAAAAATTAATGGAATCGTTCTGTTCATCTATCGTGAATTTAATGTTCAAATGGATGGAATTAATGAAATTAAGAAATAAGTCTAATTGACGAGTAGTTCCAATGAAACATACTAAGATGTCGTCAACATATCTATACCAATAAAGAAATTTGGAAATGAGTGGATGTGTATGAATTTTCTGTTCAATATTATTCATAAAAATCTCTGCTAAAAGTGGACTCAAAGGATTTCCATAATCAAACCATTTTCACTACTGTAATAAATAATAATCATGTTTTTTCGGTCTTTCGTAAACCAACACATACTGATACAATTATGCATAACTACTCATTACATCCAATTCAACACAAAGTTACAGCTTTAAACAGCATGGTACATCGGTTACTCAATTTACCTCTATCAGTAGAAGATTATAATAAAGAGTTAAACATCATCAAACAGATAGCCATTAATAATTCATATAATCCGGATATGATAGATCTAATCATTCGTAAAAACTGTATCAGAAAGCAATAAATGAAGTATATCCTATTCATAAAGACTATAAAATATTCAACAGTTTAACATTCTACGGTTCTGCAAGTACAAATATTAAATCCTTTCTCGTCAAACAAAATCTTAATATAACTTTCAAAACTTCTAATAACTTAGGTAAGCATATTAAAAATAATAAATCTCGTGTTGAAAAATCAAGTAAATCAGGAATCTATAAACTCAATTGCGTTTCTTGTGATAAAATTTATATCGGTAGGACCTATAGGAGTTTTGGCATAAGAACATCTGAACATAAACGTAGCTTCGATAAAAATAAATCTGATTCAAATTATTCAAACCACCTAATAAAAGAAAACCATTCATTTAATGAAAACTTTGACATATTACATATAAAATCAAAAGTTCAAAATTAGATCTCCTAGAAGCATTAGAAATAAATAGATACAAACATTCGGACAAGCTTTTGAATGAACAGGTAGATGTGAATTACTCACCCTACTTAACTTGTTTAATTAGTTTTTATTACCTTTCATACTAACTGTACAATGGTGGAGTTTCATGTTATTCATCCAACTTGTTCTACGATTTGTTTATAATACCATACTCTTCATTCTGTTTTCATTCTGGATAAAGCCGCTGTGTCAGCGAAACGTCGTCGAATTTTTTCAAATAAAGTGTAGATTAAAGTTAAACCTTGTGTTTTTTATCTCATTTAGAGAACCTACTAAACCAGATATGTATATGGATCCTCTCACCTGTCCGGATTACAGCGTGCACCAAAGTACCGAGGGTCCGGATTAGCAAGGTCCTACTGAATTAAGAATTTACTGTGGTAAGCATCGCGCCTACCATACGTTTTGCCATCTCAATAACAAACGCAATTACTAAAAAGAACTCAAAATATTGAAACTTCAACTTGAATCCAAAAATACTTTCAAGATGAGAAAGATCCATAAATTTACAGTATAAAAAAACAATGCCCAAAAATAAAAAAACGCATCAGTTAACATCGACAGATGCAGATTTCAATGCCAGTTCCCGCCTCCACAACAAGTGTGTCTAATCCACAATCCTCCCTCAGACAATTACAACGCTACATTTCACCCTATATTATATCAGATTTATATTTCCTTATTGTAGACTAGCGTCCCCTCGAACATACGGCCGCAAATATCAATATCCACCCCTTATGTTACTTAATTTCTATACCGCCTAATCAGCGATGCACCGCGTGCTCTGTTTTTTTACACCCAGCATAACCACTTGATCTACAAATAAACCATATGATACGTTTTAAATTAGGAGGGCGTCAAGGATATATAAAATTATACACATGCTCACTTCATTCACTAGCCATGACATTGGATACTCATGTTAATTCAGTTATCACCATAGAATGGTAACTCATAAATATATTCAATTTACGTGATAGAAATCCATTTTCACAAATACAAGTAAACGATGATTTCTACTGAAATATATTATTAAATGCTCAACGCGTTTAGATGCACAATATCTTCATCAAGAGCGAATGAATACTACAAATATATCTTACTAACAAATTTTATATATACTAAAGAGGCAATCCACTCAGAGCTATCCGTACTTGAACTAATGTTTAGGAAATAAATTTAATAAGGGTGATCATTAAGAATTTCTGGTGAATACCTAAATCTGCTAATTTCAAGTACTTCCAGAAGGTTGAGTTTTATACCTCTATCCTCAGAATGTAGGATTTTAAATTCTGAATTGAAAGAGTGACCATTTTCCCTAAGATGATTTGAATAATTTGAATCGGTTTTTCCATTGATGAAACTGCGTTTATGTTCAGATTCTAACATTAAAATTTCTTCCTGTTCTACCTATATAAAAATTTAGTTAGCCGCATATTACATAAGAAAAACAAAAATTAGCTTTACAACATTTATGTCCAATCGGTGAACACCAAGATAAGAAATTCAATAGTTTAACATATATAGGCAATATTAGCAATAATGTGAAATCCTTTCTTAAAATTTCAAATTTAAATATAGCGTTCAAAACATTAACAAATTTAGAATCATTTATCAGGAATTATAAATCTCCAATTAATAAACAAAATAAATCAGGTGTTTATAGATTGGATTGTGCAGATTGCAATTGTTTTTATATAGGTAGAACAGGAAGAAATTTTAATGTTAGAATCTCTGAACATTAACGCAGTTTCATCAATGGAAAAACCGATTCAAATTATTCAAATCATCTTAGAGAAAATGGTCACTCTTTCAATACAGAATTCAAAATCCTACATTCTGAGAATAGAGGTATAAAACTCAACCTTCTGGAAGTACTTGAAATTAACAGGTTTAGGTATTCACCGGAAATTCTTAATGATCAGGTAGACATAAATAACTCACCCTTATTAAATTTATTTCTTAAACATTAGTTCAAGTACGGATAGCTCTGAATGGATTGCCTCTTTAGTATATATAAAAATTTATTAGTAAGATATATTTGTAGTATTCATTCGCTCTTGATAAAGATACTGTGTATCGAAACGCGTCGAGCATTTAATAATATATTTTAGTAGAAATCATCGTTTACTTGTATTTGTCATAAATATATCTTTTGATTATTTAATTTAATAAAAATTGACCATGAACCAAATGCGTTCAAAACATTCATTCCCTTAAGAAAGACCGTTCGTGACTATAGAAGGCTATAAACAGATCGCCTCATATACACGAACAACGAAGTTGCACGGTGTATGTACCATTTGCGCTCAGTAGGATGTGAATATGAAGGAATATAATGGATTCAAACAATTTTGCCATGATGTTACTATGGAGTGTGCATGTGCGGTAAGCAAAACAAAAAAATGGATTGTTTTGTGTATGTATCGGTCACATCTTAGTGATGTAAATATCTTCTTAGATAAGTTAAGCCTAATCCTAGGAGAGGTAAATGAGAACTTTAGAGGGTTTAGAGTAGTTCTGTGCGGGAATTTCAATGTGTGTATCTTAAATTCGACCAAACACTCATCGAACTTTATAGACATAATTCTAGTTCAAACTATTTTTGAACCAACAGGCGTTTCGGAAAACTCCCAATCATTAATTGACAACATATTTGTGAATGATAAGAGCAAGATGACGGCGAAGTAATTGAAACTGCACTATCTGATGATTACGGTTGGATATACGAAAAAATTTCCAGTGTCAAAAAAGTTTCTAAATGGAACGAAGATGACGAAAATTGATTGAACGCTGATCAGTGGCGTACTGCAAAAAAGTTTGAAAGGGCAAAAAGAGACTGTTACGTGCCAAAGCCCGTAACGCTTCTTTTTTATTATCACCTTGTCCCAATTAGCGCGCCGCCTCTGGTAATAAACCGTGATGCTGAAATTAATCCATTATAGAATTCGAATATATTGATTTATTGAATAATAATACCGTTCCACGGAAAGGAGGGGAGAGATCTGATAAGAAAATCATTTTTACTCAACTATGATATTTTTTCGTATTTGATCGAGAAGTGACTGTGGAAGTTTAATACATAGTTTTCTTTGCCTCCAATAAGAAGGAGGTTAAGTTTCATGATAATTTCAACACGCTTGTTGGCTTCATTTCTTTTTTGGTATTACGTATATTTTTTCCTTTTTTCCTTTCAGCGTTACGATTGAAGGTTTTTATTATTTTCTTGTCACACATACCTTGCTTAGTGATATTTCATGCTCAAATTTTCCTCATGATTGATTAATATGAAAAGAAACCATCATTTCTACGTCATACATAGTTTTTTCTAACACGAATAGGTTTTCTGAATATACTCATTTACTCTATGAATGACAGTGGAATGCAGTAAATGGAAATTTGATAATTTATTTTCAAAAAACACTTCTTCGGAATATTTTGTGGCAGGTTATAGCTAAGTAGGTATTTGATAGACATTGTTTTCATCATTCATTCACATCATTTTTTTCAGCATGTGTCTCAGAGCATAGGCATCACTTTGTTACAAGTTTAAGTATCCCATGTTTTTATTACTTAGTTTTTTCAACGTATTTTCATATTACTACGTAGTTTTTTTGACCATACAAGTGCAGACTATTCGCTGAGACATAATGTAAGCTTAGAGGCAAAATATTGACATCTGATCTTTAGCCCGTAGTTCTGGCTGAAATCCCTTAAAATTTGAGGAAACATTTCGCCCTTTGACTCGGATACCTCTCTTTATTGAAGGAGTGTAACTTTCGGAACAACTGGAGTTGATGTTTTTCTCGATATATGACAACCTACAAGATTCATAGCTGTTTCCAGAAGCTGAAGTATGATGTTGGAGTGAACATCATACTTCGTATGAGTGACCTACTCATACGAAGATAGATAGATAGATAGAAAAGCCATCTTTTTTATTGTTCGTGATTGAAATCATAATTTTTTCTTGTTTCTGACTACATAAAGCCATTCTATATTATTATTTGTGATTATATCACCTATTGTATTTCTTATTGCTTTGGTATACTTGTATTCCTAATATTTCTGTAGAACATAATTTTCCTTATTTCTGACAATAAATGTTCAGCCTGTAAATTCATTTTGAATACAGAATATGTCTATAATTCAATAATATTTGCATAGATCTTGTTGTCGAACTTACTTAATTCCATTATATTTCCAGTTGAACTTTCTTGCTTGTTTTAGTTGTCCTTATACTCTAACAGTGTGATAGATGATAGAATTTTAGGTCTCATCCACTTTAATTTTACACCTTTTTTAACTAGAGCTAGTCAGGGTAAAGCACCTTAATTCCAGAGGGTTTAGGGGTTAAATGGCCTCGGAAAAGAAAACACATCCTGAATTTCAATTAAAATCTAGGACGTGTAATGATGGAGGCTGTAAAAAATAGGTTGCATTCTAAATTTGGGCTGAATATCTCAAAAACTGCAGGAGTTTTGAAGAAAAAAACCAACACCCTGTAGCTCCGTAACGAAGCTTGTTCGGACCCTGTATTTTTATCATCTCCGCTAATTTATGTCGAAGGTATCCCGTATAGATTCCCTAGAATGGTAATTGGTATTCGTAGTACATAGTTGAATTAATATTTGGCATTCAGTTACTTCATTCAAAAATGTACGAGTTCATCTTCTCCTAAACTCTATCATTTTAAGCAAAAAGCTCTGAAGCTTTCAGTTTATATTAGCCTTCGGATCCAACCCATAAAACTGAACAGTTGATTTGAAAACGAGTCATTAATACGCGATACCTGATGTCTTCAGAATTACCTGCAAATTGGTCTGGCTCAGTTCTAGGCTCTACGATCTTATCTCGAATTCAAAGCATATTTCAACACCAAATTCTACTGAACACATTTTCTAGAAAAACATATATGATTTGAATAATTGATACCAAACCAACAAACAGGATTCCACTAATCTATAATTCAAATGTTTCTTAGTCCGGAAAAAATTAAAGTATGTTTCTATGTAATGAAATGTTATCACAAGCTCGAAGTTAGCAATTCAATTTTCAATCCAACGTTTAACTTTCTTGGGCGACCTTCTTATGATGTAATCAACACCAGAATCAACATCACGCGAACATTTGTTAGAAGCCAACGAAGGAACATATTTTCACTCACGAAAAACATTGACTTCTTGCTCCATTTCCATTTAAATTCTCATGTAATAAAACTTGAAATATTTCGATTACTTTAATAATGGTCGTTTATTCTTGAGCAAAGCTTCGAATGGCAAAAAGTGTTATAATTTATGGAAACGAATATCGTCGCCCAAGCTTTTCTTAGCAAAGGATTATACATATTTTGTAAATGGAGCACTGAATACAGTTCCTTTGATTAGTATATAAATTCAGTAGGCGAGCTTGAGAGATTATAGGAGCATATTATTTCTGATCACAGAATTTTGACAACGATCAGTATACTCATTGGTGTAGTATCCCTAAAATACCTTCAAGGATATGAGGACTAAATATCACGTTTTCCAGCAACATCAATTATTTGGGGGTCATGCTTAAGCAGACATCAACAACATCAAAAGAAATCCCCGTGAAATGAGGCATACGACAGGTAGACACGATCTCTCCAAAATTATTTACATTGGCTCTGGAGGACGTTTTCATGGGTTTGAAGTGGAAAACGAGAGGCATAAATATAGATGGTGTACGTCTGAACCATCTTCGATTTGAGGACGACATAGTTCTTATAAGTGATGATGCCGAAGAACTATATGAGGCTGCCTTGACCTATGGACTCGAGATGAACCTGGATAAAACGAAAGTTATGAGTCCTGAAAATTTAAGATTCAGTATCGGTAACCACGAGATCGAAAATGTTACAGAATACATTTGTCTAGGGCATAAAATCGTACAACAAACCTCTGAAATATCGAGAAGAATTGGACTAGATTGGGCTGCATTCGGAAGACTGGGTCATGTGTTGAAATCTCGAGAAATCCCAATAAATCTCAAAAGGAAAACGTTTGAGACATGTATTATGCCAGTCCTCACATAAAGTCTTGAGACAATGACTCACCCGCGCATACGCCAACAATCTCCAGCACACACAACAAGCAATGGAGAGATCGATGCTTGGCGTTAGTTTGCGAAATAAGATCAAAGATGAGGAAATAAGACAAAGATCACGCGTAACGGACATTTTGAGAGAATAGCGGAACTCAAATGGCGCTGGGCTGGACATGTAGCCCGCCAAGAACCAAACAGATGGACTCATAGAATAATGGTAAAACGCCCAAGACAAACCAAGAGGAGTGTTGATAGACCTCCGAAACGATAGCAGGATGATATATACTGTATACTGTACTATATACATATACTGGGTGATTCAGTGGTGAAGAGTGTACATGCTACAGAGCACCACGCTACTGGTGAATCACCCAGTATAGTATAGAGAACTACTTTATTTGCATGGATAAACATGAGAGCTAACAGCGAATATGATTATATTGATTCTTACAGCTATTGTTAGATCTATGATATCCTATTCAAAAGTAGTTTGGTACTCTAGATGAATCAAATCATTAAAAAACTCAGTTGAATAGAGCGCAAATATTGGCGTGACTATGTATTTGAGGAGTCATGTCCATCGTCCCTAGCGATACCATTAACTAACCTACTTTCACGACTTCAATCGTCCTTTCTAGAAATTTGAACCTTAGATGGAAAAAGGAAGCTCTGTTGATTCAACCTAGAGATGGATCAAATTTGATTCCCAACTAAAACAAGATACAGGTTCCTAGAGACACTGTATGTTAAAAAATTGACTCCAAAATTAAACAAGGTACAAGTGTTGCATACATGCCACAAAAAAACTGTTTTAAATTTACTGACAGTCAAGCGGTATTGAAAGTGCTTGATGAATACCAGATAACTTCTTGACAAAAATAAACTCCAAGCTTAGCAATCAATGCTTGAGAATAGAAGAACGAAAAAACTTGAAATTAAGTCTTGTACGAAGCTCACATTAGATTGGATTGGACCATGGAAAGAAAAGGAAACAAAGTGTTGATCTTCTCACAGCCATCTGAGTCTGATAGTGTAACTTGAAGTACAGAATAAAATGTCAGACAATATCCCATAGATAGCATGAGATGATTTCTTAGACCAGCAAAGACAACCAAAAAGAAAAGTAAGTACATTTCATGATATCATGTTTTAGTTTATCAGCCATGTCCTGACTCATGAGTTCAATACGCCTTGGGACAGTCGAACGAGATAACTGAAGTTCTCTAATAGCAGACATGATTCCTGATTTATTTTTAAAATCTCCAAATAAAGTCTCACCAGCTTCAATAAATGCTTCCTTCACAACCGATCAATCTTCGAATGGTTTCATGTGTTTCGCCAATATATGAGATATTTTGAATGACGCGATCTTAGCAGCTTTCGATTGTTTGGCTGGTCGTGTGAACATGGTTTGTTCTTTTTTCAAACAAGATATCAAATCAAGTACTTTTCGTTTTATTAATTCACTCTGTGGCGGAAAATCCTTTTCATACTTTTTATGAACCGTTTTATGATGCCTCTCTAAGTTACCACGCTTAGGTATTGCAACTGATGCACGACAAATAAGACAAATGCACTTATCCTTCACCATACAAAAGAAAACTACATACGTATAGTGAAAAAGGACCCACTCAGGGTCGACGTTATATCTTCTTCTACTAGTTCAATTTCCTAATTAAGGTTGGCATCCAACATAGCAAGTCTGACTTTTAAAGTGCGCAAAAAAGAGATTAAGTTGATTTATTATATCAAATACGTAAATTCTCCTTCTGTTCCTGAGATTTCCCTCAATGTTCCCCTCCATCTCAATGTACTATATGCCGAAATATGCCAGATTACGTGTCGAGGTTGTGTTCGTTATCGTTAGTTCGATAGTTCTTTGTAAGACTTCTATGTTTGTTTTTCTTTCTACGCATGACACGTTAAGCATCCTTCTATACAGCCACGTCAAATGCATTAATCATGCTCATCAAATCTTTTGTAAGGGTCCAAGCTCCCATCTCATACAGTAAAACCGGAGTCACATAGCTCTACATACCAGGTGGGCTGAAAAGTTCGTAGGCTGATATACAGATGGCGTTACTAGAGTCAAATCCACATTATTTTCAGTTAGTACTTACGTTAACTAGACTAGAGTTGAGTGTTCAGCTGTCCGACCGTTGGTTCGCGAGATATAGCATTGAAAGTGAATCAACTTTTGTTATTGTTGGAGAAATGGATGAAAGAGAAATCAGTGTGTTGATTAAACATTGCACCAGGAAAATCAACGGTGGAAAAGTGGTTCGAAAGCTGTGTGCGAAATAGATGCCGCGCTAATTGACTTTTGATCAAAAACAACAAGTCGATGATTCTGAGCACTGTTTGAAGATAATTAACCGTAATGAAACCGAGTTTTCTCCTCGATACATCACTGATGAAACATGGATTCATTACTGCACTCCAGAAAGCAATCTACAGTCAGCCGAGTGGACTGAACGAGGTGAACTGCATCCAAAAACTCAGCAGTCAACTGGCAAGGGTATGGCATCTGTTTTATGGAATGTCCAGGGTATTATATTCATCGATTAACTCAAAAAAGGCCAGACGATAATCACCGACTACTACATTGAGTTATTGAATCAATTGAAGGACCAAATCACTTAGAAACAACCCATTTGAAAAAAGAGTGCTGTTTCATCAAGACAATATACCTTGCCATAAATCAATTGAAATAATGGCAAAATTGTACGAATTAGGCTTCCCCATCCACCTCATTCCGCCAGGTCTTGCTCCCGGTAACTTTTTTTGTTTTCAGACTTGAAAAGAGAAATAAAAATGTCATCGAAAAATTATTAATCGCTGCAATCGCTGTATCCCCCTCGAAGATGACTATATTGAATAAAAAAATTGAATTTTAATAAAAAATGTGTTTTACTATGTCCTACGAACTTTTCAGTCCACCTGGTACATTTCGTCAGTTCAATATTGATGTCTCGACTGTTGAAGAATTTTCTCAGCATAAAGAACACATTTTTGGATTGTTCTTTTCTGCTCCTGATTTCAGCGTATAAAAAATTACGAAAAATTGTTCGTAAATTATTTCAAGAAATTTGAAAAAGTATTTCAAAAACTAAATTTGATTGATTGGGCTGAAAGTTTCGTTTTCTAGCGATTCTGGATGCAACGTATTAAAGGACACCCTCTAGTTTAAAGCGCATGAAATGCGTGAATGACATTTGGAAGAAAGCAGCGCCATCTTTTCTTGCTTACCCTTATTGAATGCAACGTCACCTTGCGCGATAAAATAAATTATACTCTAAAAAGTTTAACGTCGCAGTTTAAAAAACTGCTGCTATTACGGAAAAGCCCCTAATGATAATTCAAATGATATTGCATGTGGTAATTCAGTATGACATGCGGAAATCGTGTATGGGTAAAGTCCCTGGGCTCGGGGAATTAGTTCGGTAACAAATGACAAACGCCGACGCGAAGCCAAATGTAGCCGGAAGTTAGCATGAAACATCTGAAACCCGGTCTGGAAACGACACTTTCGTGGCTTCCTCGCCTCACGTTCCTATGAATATGCTTTCAGTTACAGGTTTTGGTCTCTGCATTTTTATACAAGGTGGAACGATGCAATATGATTTGTGATAAAGATATTTATTAAAATCAAGTTGTATTTATTTTTATATTTATTACATGGAAGAACGATTCGACTTACTTTATTTGGCCAAGGATTATAGAGGATGAGTCATTTTATGATGAAAAGTTTCAACATACATTCTGTCAAAAAAGTACCGGGAATTTTGTTTGTTATCTCACATCTCTGTTAGACAGGACCGACAGCTTTACATCTCCTCCGAAAGATAGACACTCAAGCGATTCCCAGAATCCGAAAGATCCGAGTTTTGTGGGGATTGAACCAAGGTAACTCTGTGACTTGTTTCAAAAGACCTGAATTTTCTTCAAAAATCGAATTACGTAAAGGTCGCTGAAGACAAGCTAGATCGAGACAATTCCGACCCCACATTCAATTGTAACTGGTGATGAGACATGGATTTATAAGTTTGACATGCAAACCAGTCAAAAAGCATCGGAATGGCGCTTTCCAACTGAACCGAAACCTAAAACACCACGTCAGAGTCGATCAAAACTCGCGCTAATATTAACTATTTTCTTTGATTATACCGATGTTGTACACTTCTTGCCAAAAGGTTAGACAATAAATAAAGAGTATCACCTGAGCGGCGTTTGAGAAAGCAAATTCGTCGAAAAAGACCGAATTTGTGGAAAGAAAACGCATGTTATAAAACAATGAGATAATCCAGTCTATCATAACGTGAAAACTCGTGTACATTTCTAGGAGCTTTGGAAGTCCTCTCTTTTTCATTCTCTTGTTAGATTCTAATGGTTCAGTTGCTATAGATCTGCATTCTAGTTGGTCGAGTTTTTTGCTCAGCCATGTCAATGTAATGAGAAAATGAAAGAAATAGCATTTTTTTCCCCTGATGCTGATGTCCTGATCTCGGGTACCTGATGTACCCGAGATTTTGATCGCCATGGTCCACCCCTCCCATATTCGCATTGTAGGTTTGTATCAAGCCTGGTTAATCTATATAAATATATTTCTTCTCAGATTGGGAAAACCTCTTTACTCTATTTACCGGAAACACTGTTGGAGCATTTGATGCCTTCATGATGATTTCGTTCCAGTAGTAGGGTGATGAAGGGATTCTTTTTTTAGGCCCCTCAATTTCAATTCTTTGAGCAACGAAAGTGAGGTGAAGTAATTGTCAAAGTATAAATGAAATCCTTCAAAGGGCATATTTTTCAATATATCTGCATATTGTAAACTACTGATGCGTCAAGACCCATATGTTTGTACTTATCTGGCAACGTACTTGAAGAACCTTGGTATGGGTCAATGGAACTATATAACCCAGTCAGACAGCACCAATCCATTGCATCCCCATCTGATAGGTTTTCCACGTATAAATTGCTTTCCACTGTGACGTCCAAAATATAGTATCATTGACTGCTCTATACTATGATTTTCTTCAATAGGGGCTTGCTCAATAAATTTTGAGTTCAGAATGTCAAAAAGTGGTCGCATTTTCGAATATTTGTCTTCCAAATCCAGGTTTGTATTATCATTTCAGTTAATGTTGCTCATTATATGCGCGACTCTATCACGCGATATAGCTTCACATACCATTTTATTGTTGGTATCATCCCTTTTCTACCAGAATATCTTTTTCCGTGAAAGAGGTACATAGCCACTAAGCAATAGAACTCCAATAAAACAAAGTAGCTCATTTCTTGTGAAATCACCGGCACGATTCTTCTGCTGAGTGAAGTGTTTGAGAATGGACGAATAGGATCGATCACTTCCCCATCAAAGAATAACTGGAACGTAGCAGCTGGTGAAAGTTCGTTATCCGCCGATGATAATGGTGTCCATTGCGGCTGAGGCGACTTTTCGAAGTCCAAATCACTTGCTTTGTAATCGAAAGTTTTCAGAAGTTTTGGTCTTTTTTCTACAAACTCTGAGATAGGTTTATCATCGTCGCTATCCCAATCATCTTCAGTTTGCATCCGTACTTCAGCAGGAGCTCTGAGTTGAGTTCCCAAGAAATTGTACAATAAAACGGTGTTTCATATCCGGAGGTTTCACCTGTATCGCAGTCATCATTGGCGTTCTCAGGAGGAAAAATTGCTATTTCTTCTCAATTTGTTCGAATTCAGCTAACGTTAAAGATCTAAAACGATTATCTTTGTACCTGAAACAAAAATATTCCAATTGAGTCAACGGTAGTCACTGGACAGCTTTTTATAGTGTCTCGTATTTAGCGGAGTATGAAAAAAATGTGAGGTTATGTAGATGGAAATATTCAGCAGACTCTGTTGAACTCAAATATCAGATGAAATGAAATCATACTCTACAAAAATGAAAGAATTTACTTACCACCTCTTGGACATCTCGATCGATATAATTGAACTTCACTTCAACACTGGCTAATCCCAAGTAAATTCTACGTCTGCAACGGTTACGCGTCTTAACTCGTTTGAGTAGATCACTTGTTATGCTATACAGGTTGCGCCATCTAGAATCGAGTACTTCATCCAAAACGAGTTAGATTGACAACCTCAGTTCTTTTGAAAGGACAAATGGGTTAAGAAATAAATAACTGATCGAATAGGTTTAATTATTTTCATACATTTAATTTTCCAATATTGTGCCCAGTATTTTTACTTCTGAATGGAATTTTGAAAGTAGCCCTAATGTTTTCTCAGCTTCAGTTATTGCACTATAAAAAGTAAATGTTGAAAATCCCTAGATTGAAGAATAAAAGTATGATACCCCGAACCCATTGTATACAATCTGTTTGGAATTCGCCCACATTTTAGAAACTATGAATATACACAGGTAGGTACCCGAACAAAGAAGGAAGGTAATAATGACCATTGTTATCCAAGAAATACTTTCCTACACATTTCAGTTTCGAAGTAATGACTATATTTCAATGAAGATTTTCGGAATAGATTATAGTAATAACAGAAGTAAAATGAAGTTCAATTCGAGAGGTCACCGTTCACATAAACATATGCGATAAGTTTTAGGAATATTCATATGATGCACTCTATAGGTGAATTTCAGTTCCGCATTTAAATAAGTTAGCAAAATTTATAGCATTATTCTTGATTTGAATCAGCTATACAGAGTGTTCCGGATTGAGTGTCCATCCTTGAAACTAAAAATAGTTCTTGTAAAAATATGGAAAAAAATGGAAGGTTCTTATAGTAAACTCGAAAGTTGTATGTTAATAACTCTAACTATTCGATTTATCTGGTATACACTTGAAGCATAGATTTTGTTCAACGAGAGTCCGACCGTTTCTTAAACTGTACAGCTGTTTTAACCATTAAATATATCAGGTTCTATTAATTGAATTAACTGTGTCTTAGTGCCATTTGGTTCAAAAACGTCTACTCTCAATGTTGCACGAAAAATGTATTTATTTGCCCATTCAAAAATTTGCCACTTTGAATTCCCCAATATCTAGTTCAGGGATGTTCAAACTTGAACTGCTGGCGATCTACCTCAATATTTTTAGACTACTTACGATCGAGTCTGAAAGGCTGCAAGTATATGTGATGCAGGGTTGTCGTACATACACGATACACCCTACCTACCTACCTACCTAGGTAGGGTGTACCGTAGTATATATAGATATTAGCTTTCCGCACAATATACATTATTTTAGTCAAGGTTTGGGTAAGGTTTAGTTAGGTTCTTCTCTATAATATCAATGCAAAAACTCATAGTTATTCAAAATTGCGATTTAATTGGTTGTTACAAAACAAAAGAGTTCTAGAAAGGACGAATGAAGTCTGGTCCATATTTTCAGATGGCATAAGCTTGTAGTCGTACACTATGGCTGAACTGATGCAAAAGTGATCATTTTGGAGATTCTTCCTATGTCTTGTCTGCTACAGTTTGTACTCACATATTTTGGCTTGCCCTACCAATAGATACATAGAAAGTAGGTAAGATAAGGGTATCGCTAGGTACGGTGGACATGATTCCTCAAATACATAGTCATCATACAAAAGAGTTATATATGGTGTTAAACTTAACTAATGAGTGACTTTGGATGTTGAAGCTTGGACTGCATGTCCTCAGCATACTTTTCATAAGATGGTACGTAACCACTGAGTGCTAAGTGCAATGACATATGATCGTCAGTTAGTCGATTGCGATATTTTGACTTAATTATCTTCATTTCAGACAATGCAGACTTGCACAAGTTGACCCCAACATTGCCGTCAGTTGAAGGACAATTTGCCTTAGATTCGGATATTTATCTTCAGATATAAAACAGCAGAAGTTTGTATCAGATGCTGTAGCTTTGAGATGCATATCTGATATGATCTGCAACAACTCAACAGAACATGAGTTCATATTAAACTGACTTGCTATTTCAGTAGCTAATTCCTCAATGTTTTTACATGAAAAAGGATAAATGATAAATGATGCTACATTTGCCAATTTACTGCAATCATAAAAACGCATTTCGAATTGCGCCTACCAATTGTAATATTTTCAGCGATTCGGCACACGAAATTCCACTTGCAATACAAAATTTTAGAGAAACTCAAGTTCCGTTGGAAATACATTCAAACATTTTCAAAGATTCAGGCGATTGTTCAGTAAATGTTTTTGGGCGTCCGTTTCCACTGAAGATCATAAAAAATGTTTATATGTTTGTTCTAAAAATTGTTCATTTTCTGAGCTCTTCTCGTACATTCTGTCAAATTGATTGACTATTTAAACAATCTGCTGAAACGATTGTCGAAATTTTTGTTCTTGCTAAGTTGGCATAACTGTTTTCTATACTGAGTTTGAACGCGATCTGTCATTTTGTTTATTTTCAGTGCTCGATTTTGTCAGTTCTCACAAGTGTGTTTTGCGATTTTCAAAATAGGTAAAAAATCAAACAAAGAATTTGTTTCAAATTTTGTATTGCAAATGGAATTTCGTGTACCGAATCGCTGAAAATGCTTTATCAAAAACACGTGCATATGAGTGGTACAGTGCTGTTGAATGCTGAATGTTGAACTTAGCAACAACACGAATTTTGACAATCGTTTTAAGCAATATTTCAAATAATCAATTCCTGGTACTTTCTTGACAGAATATATAAGTAGAATGGGATAATAAATAATCGGCTGTTATTCCTCTATAATATGAAAGAAAGAGTCTAATTGATATCACTGATTATTTGAAGAAAAATTAACCGAACTTAATAAATCATTTTTTAGTACAACCTTTATTTTTCGACCATTACCCCTTGTTTTTGTGTAAACCATGGTATATCCATGGCGTCTACAGTTGTATGGTGTCTACAATCTGGAGCACAGTGGTGCTACAAATTATATCACAAAAACTATTGCAGTGCTGAAAAATTGCAGAAACAATAAAAAATGAATGTGTTCCTATCGTGGGATTAATCGTCTGTGCAAAAGTGACCAAGCTTCATACGTTCCATCTCTATAAAATCTATTATAACAAAGAGTTGAACGAAGATGATTTTTATCGAAAAATTGAGTGTTGTGAGCGGATGACAAACAGAATCCGAATTTTATGAAAAGTATTGGCGACAGCGATTAGTTCCTTTTCTTTTCAGATGATAATGTTCACAAGCGAAATGTGCGATACTGGACGATGAAAATCCTTACATCACTGGAGAGGTACATATGCATTGTATTCAAAAATTCAATGCGTGTGCGGGCATCCTTAGGATCAACGTTATCGGCACCTTTTTTATCAATGAGACACTCAATATAGAAGTTTCAATTCAATATTCTGGAAAATGTCTACCAATAACTCAATCAGCATAATAGCGATGGAAACCGGATGTATGACCAAAATGAAGCATTTTTTCTCCAAATAGTCTGAATGTTGGAAACTGGTTGAATGATGATTCACCAATCATTGGATAAATAGGCTCGGAACGATAAAGTGACCAGCACGTACTCCAGATTTAACTATTTTGGACTTCTTTCTAAGGGGACATCTAAAATCTATTGTATATAAAACACAAGCAATGAATACTGTTGATTTGCGATAACATACTAGGTGGGGTAAAAAATAACCTCTTTGGGAATGAAAAAATTGAAAATGTAGTCCCCTTTAAGCTCGATACACTTATTCCAGCGATTTTCCAACTTCTTGATCCCGTCCGAAAAGTATTTTCCGGAAGGTCTGCAAAATACTCCTCCGCGGAGTCGTAAATCATTGATTTTAGCTGTGGTTGCGCTTTTTTTTGCGCTTCATGTGAGGCCGTTTTGCAGCGATTTCGGCCTTCAATCGTTCCAATAGTGCACAGTAATACTCGCTCTTGATGGTTTTTCCTTTTTCGAAGTAGTCCACGTAGATTCATAACCTTTCTGAACCATTGTGCTCCTCGGCCGACAGAACGATCGATATTGAGGTTTTTTTTTAAGAAATGAACACCTACATCAATTTCTCGCCGCAACAGATTTCAGTTTTTTATGAAAAACTAAAAATGCAGCAGATGCGACGCTGCTTTATAATCATTTCATGTATTCAGTGTTTGAAATCAGTTAGTTGGCACTTTGTTTCTGTTGTAAGCACAAATAAAAGATTCAAGTTTTGTGATTTGACCATGGAAAGACGACATTTGACTAGAGAACCGTTGGCATGCTCCAAGCTGGGAGCTCACAACGGAAAGTATCCAGGGTTCTGGGAAGTAGTCCAAGTGTCATAAACCGTTTATGGTCGCGTTTCAATGAAACAGGTAGCGTAGAAGAACGCCATACAGGTCGTTTCAGGATTACTACACTCGCCCAAGACCGATTTTTGGTTTTACAAGCCAGAAGAGATCACCACAGCATCTCAATTAGCTCAAGAGCTATCACGAGTTCATAATGTACAAATTTCCGACCAAACTGTGAGAAATCGACTGCACGAAGGTCAACTCCACTCCAGACGTCCTTTAAGAGTTCCACAACTGACCCATGGAATCGCGCTGCTCGTTTAACTTGGTGCCAAGAACACGTAAACTGGGATCAAGAGAGGTGGGCCACAGTTCTCTTCAGTGATGAATCTAGTTTTAGTTATTATCCCGATTCGGGAAAAAATCGAATATGGAGGGAACCTGGAAAGCAAAACAGTCTCCAGCATGCTCGAGAAGTTGTTAGACGGGGAGGCGGATCAGTGATGTTTTGGGGAGGTATACGCCTTGGTGAAAGAACTGACCTCGTTTTCATACAAAACAACCTCACGGGAAATTCTTACGCAAATGAGATAGTTTTACCTGTAATGGTACCGTATCTCCAAACAATGGGTCAAAACCCACTCTTCCAACAAGATAATGCCCCTCCTCATCGTGCAAGAGTTTTCTTGAACGTTTTTGAAGAGAATGATATCGATCTTCTACCGTGGCTATCCTGCTCCCCAGATCTGAATCCCATCGAGCATGTGTGGGACACCCTAAAAAGAAATCTCCTGCTTCAAAACGTCTTCCATCATGAACAGGAGCTTCGATTAGCAGTTCAGGGGGCTTGGAATGACTTAGGCCAAAATGTAATAGACAATTTAATATTGAGCATGCCGCGACGATGCCAAAGTGTCATTAATACCAAAGGTAGACCTTCTGGGAACTGAAAAATATACGTGCTTCCATATCGTTTCGAAAATATTAGTTCAAGATTTTTTTTGTGTTTTACCGAATTTCGTCATTTTCAAATTTCAATTTTTTTTTATAATAGGTGCTTTGGAGAAGTCAAATATTATTTTGTTTTCTTGAGAATACATTATATACAATACATCCTAACAAAAACCGAAAGATTTCTATAAATTCGAATCATGAAATTTATATTTTAAAGATATTGGTAAGTGTTCCTAGACTTTTTGAGGTGTTTATATAGTGTTTATATTAGATGCCTAATTAAGGAACAGGAATGGTCTGTTTTTATGCTGGTATTCTATTTATCCGCTTGTTTTTACGATTGTGTTTTCTGATACACACCAAAATTATAGCTATAAGCATTTATTGTGAATACATTTATTCGAATTTTTGTAAATCTCTTTTCAAAAGAATATATATATAATATATATATATATATATAATTACTCAGGATATGTTTTGATTATAATCATTGCCTGGCAAATATATATATATATATATATATATATATATATTATATATATATATATATATATATATATATATATATTTTGAAAAGAGAGGATTTACAAAATTGAATAAATGTATTCACAATAAATGCTTATAGCTATAATTTTGTGTGTATCAGAAAAACACAATCGTAAAAAACAAGCGGATAAATAGAATACCAGCATAAAAAACAGACCATTCCCGTTCCTTAATTAGGCATCTAAACTCGCATCATGTCTCCTACGATTGCCCCTAAAGTGTGAGCACAGGAAATGTAACAGGGGAACCATACTATCTTGCGTATGATTCAGTAAACGAGTGAAAAAACCTGTGAAAAAAAACTCGTTTCCCTGTCGCTATTGCACTAGCAATAACTTGTCTGTTTATGTTGTGTTAGTGTCGTGTGTACAAAAAGAGTACCAAAAATTTTTCTGCTTAGCAGCTTCTTTCTCTCATTCTCATCTTGCACTCCATGATTTCCAGAAGACAAGGGTGAAAAGGAAGGGGGATTGGGACTGGAAAAATCTGTAACAATGGAAAAAGAAAACCAGCAGAAAAAAATTTCATCAAAACATACCTAACTCTTATATGTCTAAACTCACTCGAATCTAAGAACTTACTTAATGCTCCTCTGTTTTTCAACAGGGAACATCTCATACACCTTTTGGGAATGAAGCCCTACATGGGTGTAGCCCTTGCCTTATCAACATAAAACATGGAAAAAAAACACTAAGGGGGAGCAAAAACTAATTTCCTAAATAGAGTTAAAGTTCTCTACCCAGTTGATGAAATTATCTGAAACGGAATGAATTTCTTGAAAACCACCGGTAAAATGGTAAATAGGACAATCGAGGACTGAATGTCTTATTGTTTCTTCAGCTGCGCCACATTCACATGCCGGACTTTCTACAGTATTCCATTTGAACAACATACTATAATTACGACCATGTCCTGTCCTGAGACGATTTAATGTACACCATTTTTTCCTACTTATATCGAAACCTGCAACCCTTTTGGAAGGATCCTCTATGAGAACTTTATTAAAAACATCAACTTCCTGCCATTCAGTTTTCCATAGATCAACAGCCTTCACCCGTGTACGCAAAAAGTCAATCGACCAAATAGGTTTCCTAGATTTCAATCTCAGGTTAGGTGGATTTTGAAGATCGTGTATTTTCGGAAAAACTGGAAATGAGTGATACTTATCCCAAGACGATTTAAGAGCTAATTTCCTGCGAATATGGGAAGGAACTATATTACAAATAACCGGAAGCCATGGGGTAGCAGTTGAACAGATACATCCACTTATAACTCTCATATAACTGTTCAACTGAGAATCAATCTTATTGACATGAGCACTATTCAACCACACCTGACAGCAATATTCTGCTGCTGAATATACTAAAGCTAAAGCAGTAGTTCGCAAAGTAGGGACTCCGGCGCCTCAATTAGATTCAGCTAGTTTACGTAGTATATTGTTTCTTGTTTTCAACTTCTGACATAATTTATTAATATGAAATTTGAAAGTTAAAGAACGATCAAGCTTTACACCGAGATATGTTGTAGTGAAATTATGGGTTATTGACTGAAGTATACTCTTAGTTGCCTATTCTTCTCATAATTATTCAGATGAAAACAAGAACATTTTTTGAAGAAAATGTTCAGAATTTCTAAATCAGAAGTCAATGTTTGCTCAATTGTTTCAAAGTCATAGTGTCGAAAAACCAAAGCAATATCATCAGCATAAATAAACTTTGAAGAGGAAGTTTCAGGGATGTCAGACATATACAAATTGAAGAGAAGAGGTGCAAGAACAGATCCCTGAGGTAGGCCATCATTGAAAGTGTAAAATCTACTGCTTTTCTCACCGATAAAACTCGAAGTCTACTATCAGATAACATATTTTCAATCAACTTCACAATTTTTCCACATTGAACTACTTCAAAGAGTTTATAAACTAAACCATTCTTCCAAACTGTGTCATATGCCGAAGGGAGATCTACAAATACAGCGCCTATTTTAAGTTTACTCTGAAATCCTGTCTCAATGAAAGTGGATAAACCTAAAACCTAATCAGAACAATTCCAGTTTTTTCGAAAACCTTCCTGAGAAGTGGACAGAGCTCTGTCAATGATTGGTTCTAACCTCCGATAAAGTAGTCTTTCTAAAATTTTGAAAAAAACAGAAAGTAAGCTGATAGGTCGATAACTACTAGGAAGTTCTGGATTTTTTCAGGTTTGAGAATGGCAATAACTTTAGACTTTCTAAATTCAACGGCAATACTACCCGAGCTGAGTATGTCATTGTAAAAGGATAGTAACCACTTTTTAGCGTTATTTCCTAGATGTTTAAAAATTCAGAGAAAATGCCATCAAATCCTGGAGCTTTACGAACTTAAGTAGATTTTATTGCAGATTTGAACTCTTCTTCCTCAAAAGAATTCAATAAATCCTCAACCGTGATAGCATCCCTCCTCCTTCTATGTAAGATTCGTTTCATTCTATTCCAGTCATATCTACTAATCTTCACACTTTTAGAGACATTAACAAGCCTAGATGCTACAGAATTCGGATTCATATTAGACGGAGTTTTTGAAACGGGATCAGCATTGCCTAATTTCCTCAACAAATCCCAGGAACTTCTACTAAAATGACAAAAATTCATACCATTTATCAACTCATTCCATTTATTCTTTCTGCTATCATTCAAAGAACTAAGGAGTGCATCGGCTTTCTCTCTGGAAGGATTTTGCTGATAATCCTTATAAAAAACATTTGATTCCTCTAACCACCCAGGTACATAATCCTTTCGAAAGCCTCTGGGAATATGTTTTTTAGCAGCGTTTTTGACAACTCCTATAAACCGGAAATAATTTCTACCCAAGGAGGGAACCACATCTCAAATCACTATCTACCTGTTTAGTGAAATCATTCCAACGAGCTCTTTTGAAATTCCATCTTGGTTTTTCTAATGAATCTGCAAATGTAAATTGAAAACCTAAAGAAATAATAACTGGCCTGTGTTGACTGTGAGGAAAATCTGAAAGTACTTTACGACGAACAGGAAGAGGAAACAATTCAGAGTCGTTGGAAACCAGACAAAGATCAAGGTTACAGTCGCGATTCCATCTTTGCCTTCGCATCGAATACAAGTTGAAAATCATTTGTTTCCATCCATTCAACTAATGAAATACCACTCCTGTTGTTTTCTGTATAACCCCATTGATTGTGATGGCAATTGAAGTCACCACAATAGATAGCAGGGTGGGGAAAAATAATACCGAAATTGATGGGCCAGATTTCGCCAGGAGGTTTATAAATATTAACGACAAACACATCAAAAAATTTGAATGCAATATAGTAAAACTCATGAATGTAGAAAAATCAACGCTTATCAGCGAGTACAAAATCACTTTGAGTCCCTTCTTCATTTGTTTAGAGCAGAACGGTGCTGAATTTGAACATTCACACCAGTAATGAAATTTGTAGATTTATTTTTAAAAATTTCTTTCACTTAAACCAGAGTGAAATTTTTCTATGACATGGTAAGTTTAAATGGTGAATTTAAGAAAAAATACATTCCAAAAGTTGACATGTAATACATAGCTATAGTCACGAAGATAAGGGCCACATGTGATTAACAAAAGGGTTTTAAACATTTGAATTTTTCAAGTTGGGATGCGGGAGTGAGTTGTTATTCTGTTCGAATCTCGATCTTGAATACTCACATTTAGTAAATGTAGCGTTGAAGGGCTAACGATGTTTTGTTACTGACGATTTATATGAATTCATTGTTAAAGGAACTTCGTTCCCAATATTACTACCACCCTGTAAATTGCATAACTTACCTTACGTGCGGGGTACCTTCAGACTCGTTCTTCGATTTCCATATCAACTTAGGTGCATAATTTTCGCTTCCATAATATTGTTTTACAAGTTATTAGGACCATAAAGTTGAGAAAATTTCAATGTCACTAATTTAAGAGCCAAGAGTTTTCTTGACTTATACCTCTTCGTGCGGGGTATCTATAAATTCCCGAGGTTTCTTGGATAATTTCCATACCATTCCATGTGCATGATTTTCGGTCTCACAATATAACTGAACACAACCAGTTAGTTTGTGTATGAAATTGCAGAAAATTTCAATGTAGCCCATTCGAGAGATAGACTAGGAACGATCATAAGTTATACCTTTACAAGGTATCTATAGATTTTTTTATAATATCGATTGATGTTGGAGTACTTTCGCGTCAAGAATATCCTTGATTAAGATATTTTATTTATAATAAAGCTATCAGACTTACACAAATGAGTTACTAAAACTGTTAGTATTTTCATTTTAAGCTTATGATTTTATTGTGTAGTATTACGTTAAACTCGCGTTAATGTGAACTCGCTATGATCGGCTTAATAACGTGAACACAGAATCTGCTCTGCTGTGTAATGTGAAGCACCTTTATGTGAACAGGTATTAAATTGTTCAGACGCAATATTACGGGGATGAAAGGAGACCTTTCACTCTATCAAATACACATGTATTCATTTTATGTTTGTTGGAGTTCATAGACAAATGTGCTTAGTATTTAGGAGTTGATTCCGCTCATAAAATAATGGGTTAAACAACAAAAGCACAAGAGTTCAAAAGGATATCAGTATCACAACTTTATCAAAAAGTTCGGGATCCCAAATCCAATATATGTTCCATCAGAAATAAGCAAAGGAATGTTTTGGAAGTAGTTCATCAGAGTTAGAAACCAACCACATGTTCGGGATATTGTACTCAGTCAGTCGAAAGATTTGAAACTGTGAATTTCAGAATTTAAAAAAGCCTACAATTATACCTGAAAATGCCTTACGTTGAATTGTCCGATGTGCAGAGGGGTCGCATAATTGCTCTCGTTGAAGGGGTGACACAGAGATATAGCAGCCACAATGGGGAAATCACAGAGGATGATTTCAAAAACCTATGCCCGATACGTGGAGCTACAATCTCTGCAAAATAGGCCTAGAGAAGTGGTAGGAAGATCACTTCTGAAGAACAAATTCGCTTTTTGTGCCAAATTGCAAAAAGAGACCCTAGTGCATCGCACCCCATACTCCAAAGGTAATTTCTGGAAGCAGCAGGCATCATTGTATCAGTCGAAACGTTACGTCAAAGACTTCGTTCAAGGGGTTTATACAGCAGATAGCCCTTAAGAGTCTCAGAGCTTACCAGACAACAAAAAATTAACAGACTTAATTGGTGTATCGAGCACCAAAATAGAAAAATTGAGAATTGGCGAAATGTTCTTTTTTCAGATGAGACCAGAATTGGTGTTCGATCAGATTATCACCGGATTCGGGTTTTAAGGGGTCGTGGAAGACAAGCTAGACTCCGAGCAGCAAGACAAAGTCCGAAATACCAAGGGGGCAGTGTGATGTTTTGGGGTGGCATTATGCTGGGAGGCAAAACAGATTTGATTTCGTTTCCTGCGAGTGTGACGGCTAGAAATTACGTGGACCTAGTGGTGAAGCCCATAGTGAGAGTCTGGCGAGGTGCCCACGGTGAGAATTTCACTTTTATGCAAGATAATGCTCCTCCGCATACCAGAAACCTCGCACGACATTATCTTGAAACAGAGGGAATAGCTATTTTGGACTGGCCAGCTTGCTCTTTAAACCTAAATTCTATTGAACATTTATGGAATAATCTCAAAAGGAAAATTAGATCGCGCCAGGATAATCCAAGAACCCCACAACAGCTCTTCCAAAACTCCACAGAAGAGTGGCAGAATATCACCCCAAAGGAGGTCGAAAACCTAATCCAAAGCATGCCTAGACGGATTCAGGCTTGTATGAGGGCAAGAGGAGGTAATATAAGCTACTGAGGTCGAGAAAAAAACACCTACTCCGTGAGAAAACAATTTTCAACTCTTTTACTACAAGCGGAGTCTCATTTCCTTTTATTTGTTTCTTTCTTAAAATAAACCTTAATTCATTTCTTTTTTCAATTGAAATATCTCAAAAAAGATCAATTCTAACAATCCTTCGAAATTTCCAAAATCCCTGAGGTAATATTCAAAATATCGGGTGATTCCATATAAATTTGGTTGTGAGTATATATATATTTCCGAAGGACTCAAAAATTGGTTTGCGGTAATGTTTTCTTCCAAAAAGAGAGAACAGGAAATCATGGTTCTCTTTTTCTAACTATGATACATTTTACCCAGCAACCGTACTAAAACATCGATATTTGTTCACCCTGTACAACGATATAATGGAAGTCGAAACTATGTTATACCACTAATTAATAATAATTATCGTCGAAAACTCAAAATCTACAGGCATTTCAAACGTCAAAAAATCTTCACTCTCTAAACGGAATGATAAAAATTTTCCTCAAGAAGCAAAAGAAATCTTTCAATTGAAATTACAAACCTTGGAAATAGTGTCATAACTTGAAAAAAAAATAGTAGGTCATTTTGAAACTTGAGTACAGGAGACAGATTTATACTTTTTAGTACTACAGTTATGTGAAATATAGTGAATAGAGGAAAAGGACTCCCTTCCCCGTCTTCTTTTCACCAAAGGAATTCATTGCATTTGTCAGTTACTTGCAAATTTAGAATCACCTTTGCGTGAAGCAAAATTACCAACAATAAAGTTCTACATTTTTTTCAATAGTATGATTAGCATCACCAAAAGAGTTCTTTGATTGTTTAAATGAATTAAAATCTTACTGGTTTAATTTAAATTCAGCTACTAAGGCTGAACGTTTTTCATGAAAAGATAAACTTAAAATTATGTAAGAGCATCAGAGATCCAAAAGACCTTTCCAACCAGGTAGGTATAATTTCTATATTTCCCCTACTCAAAAGTAGCGATCTGCCAGGGCAGGGGTTGATATAAGAGGTTATATTTGACATGAAAAGAGGTACCCCCCTCAGAAAAACCTTTTTCTTAGTATTGCCTTCTTCAAACTAAGGGTCATTACTTCTTGGGATATAATATGTATGAACAAGAAACCTGTATATATTTTCTCTAATATAAAAAAATAGTCCACCACCTTCAGTTCTGGTGTATATTCTAAAAAGTACACTATTAATTCGTGAGGAAAAATTGTAACTGTTTTTTATGACTACAAGGTTGAATAGTGAACAAATCATGAAATTAACGAGGGTGCGGCTAACATCTATGTTATATCCAGAGTTGAGACTATTATGGTCCGAGTTCATTCGAATGTGATTGAATACAGATTTGAGTGACCCCTAAATATTATGAATTGTTAACAATGAAATCGTGAAGTTCTTAGTTCAAGATACTTGATTTTAACTCTGACACTAACGCAATAAGTAGAATAATCAGGTTCTTTTATGAGAGCGTGGTCAAAAGTAACTTTGAGTTAGATAAATTATAATCATCGAAATTTAATTTCCAAACGTTTTGGTGGTATGAGTATAGATGCAAGAAACAACAATTCAATTTTTACAATGTAAATGTATACTTTCGATCGATTTGATTGGATTTCTTGAAAACTTTTCGAATAAATAAACACTCCATATCATTTTAGATAACAAAAAATCTATTGCATCATGTAGGCGGTGCATGGAAATATTAAATTAATGTTTCCATTTCCTATAAGAATAATGACGAGAACAATTTTCGGAACATTTACAAAAACTAATCCCTTTCATTGAGAGTAATTTTTATTTGAAATTTTCGTACGAATATTGAGTCGTTTGTTTTTCAAGGTTTTATCTAGTTTGAAATATCTGAATGAAATTGGGCTGTATAAATATTTACATTGAAAGATTAATAGGTGAAGTACGCCTTTTTTGATATAACACGTCCCAATTAGGTAATATGATAGGCTATTAAATTTTTGTCTAACGAATTGTTTGACAATGTTAGGTACCAATAATAATTATAAATAATTATAATAACAATTTATCTTATAAGTAGTTGAAGCAAATCAAATAGCTTACTCGTATAAACATGATTCAATATATTTTATTGAAAATGAAAAAGCACCAAGTGAATAAAACTTAAAAAATTATTGTCTATAGCAGAGAAGTTTCGCCAAAAATCAACTAAAATCTCCTATCTCCCGCTATTTAAATAATTCGCATTCGTATTGAAAGCACACAGTTAATTAATAGCTAATCTTTTTATGAAAAAACACTTAATTTGAATATATTTTCAACCGTAATAGAACCTTGAAAACTTATAAATAATTCAAGAGACTGTAATTAGTCATAAGAATGATAACATATGATTACTTTGACTCACCTGTATTAACTCTAGATGGATACATCAACAATATGCAGAGAATTACATAATTTAAATGTACAACACCAATATTCGGTCGTCCCAAACTTTTCTCCCTTGTAATAAACCTCATGTTACCTGCGAAAGGTAAAGAGAGTACACTCCTAACCATTATTTAGGTCTTTCCTTTATTCTACCGGCACTAAACATTTTCTCACAGTTTACAATGTTAAATCACTTAACTTCAAGTAGAGTTTCACTCATTAAACTCGAATCTTATAATATTACATCGCGAAAACTTGAAATATGTTTCTACCTAGACACCTGTGGATGCTGGATGCACCGTTAAATCCAAAGTATTCCAACAATTTTTACACATTCTATTCGATTTTAACACAAAACATTCTCAATATATATGACAATAAAGTGTTTCATCATTAATTTGAGATCTACTCAATAATTTTATCGATAAACATTTTCAACTCATTCGAGTTTTAAAGTTAGATCAAAATTTGTAATTGTCCGTAGTCAAATTCCTACGTCTGCGCTAGAAACAGAACAAGCACTGCAACGAACTTTGCGAGGACGAGTGAACTAAGCGAATTGCGACGTTGCCGGTACATCAAACTGAAATTACAACGTCTAACATTGGATGACAAAGTTAATCATACATACCAAACGTTTTATTGCTGTAATATCTTCTCATCTAAATAATATGTATTCTCAATTCCTGAATTTGAATAAGTTCAATCATTCGATTTGCCTTATAAAGTGAAACTTGAAAATATAGGATGACTTAAATTTCATAACCTGGGATACAGGAACTCTAATAATTATTACTATTAGAATATATATTAGTAGTATTAATAGATATTAATAGATACAGAAGAAAGAATAAAATTGAAGTGAAACTTATTTCGAACGTATTCCTCAAACTTGCGGTTTATCACACACACTCAACATGGAGAAAGAAAAATGATGTTTGCAAAAGCTTCTGAACTATCATTTGTTTGAGTTTTTTTCTTAATAGGTGCAAGACGTAAACAATTCCGTATAATATTTAAATGTAGGTAAAATTGCTCGTAACAAATATAAGAATGAAATTGACAATATTAGTTTTGCTACTTTCCGGTTCGTTTTTCATCGCTAAAAAAATATCTTCGTTTGATAGCTATCGATTTGATTTAGATTAATGGGCCATTCTATTTTTTCAAATTCTGTGTGCTTAATAAAATCCATTTCTAAAATTCACCATAATAATTTTTGAAATGTACTATAAATTTTAGAATCCAAGACTTTTATGAAGAATGTTTGATACAACTGGCTACACCGTAAAAAGCAGCAACTTGACAATAACAGAGTGAAAAGGTGAATGGTATATTGGTGAGTTACGTCTCGCTTCATACAAACATTACCTTAGCAACGAATATTTGACGGTAGTGCCATCTATTCAAGGTTCGTATTAACTTAATGAAAAGTTTTATTCATATTTATATCTTATGAAGTAGTTTACTGCATCCATAGATGTCAGCATATCCCAGTTTCAGAATATTTTGCACCCAGTCGCTCTAAATTTACAAATTAAATAGATGGCTTTCGAAAGAAAAACGGATTTTGTTGCTAGACGATAACATATGACCTCCTAGGTTCTTTTTATATAATGATAAGACAATTAATATGTAGTACATTATTATTATGTATCACCGGTTTTCACAGCGTACGCTAATTAATGACTGAGCCAAAATGTTTATACCCTTGGTTTCATTATATTAAACTTAGTAAATATCTCCGATTTTTTTCATTGAGAAAATGTTCCTGAGATATAATGTAGCTTTCCATTAAGGAAAGAATTTTCATCATCGGTTGAGTAGATTCTGCAGAGATCTTCTATTTTTTCTTTGAGATTCAATTCTAGCCTATGTCCCTCACATAATTTCATCTGGGAAAGAACTTCAACATCGGTTGAGTAGTTTTTAAGTTTATCGGTAACAAATAAACAATCAATTCTTTCCTCTTTATATTCAGGGTAAGAAAATATACATAGGCCTACCATAGAGCCATAGATAGAGAGCATTGAGGCGATTTCGAAACGTCTATTCTAATAGACCGGGACGCCTCTTATCCAGACATATTCCTCCCAAATTCAAAAAATATAGGCTGCGTCTAGAATTGAATCTTTCCCATCCTGTATCTTCTACAGCAGGGGTGCTCAAACTTGAGCTACTGGCGATCTACCTCAATATTTTTAGACTACTTACTATCGACTCTGAGAGGCTACAAGTATGCGTGATGCAAGGTTGTCGTACATACACGATACACCCTACCTACCTACCTACCCACCTAGGTTGGGTGTACCGTAGCATATATAGATATTACCTTTCCGCATAATATACATTACTTTAGTCAAGGTTTGGTTTAGGTTTAGTTAGGTTCTTCTCTTTAATATCAATGAAAAAAATCAGAGTTATTCAAAATTGCGAGTTTATTGGTTGTTACAAAACAAAAGAGTTACATATGGTGTTAAACTTAACTAAGGAATGACTTTGGATGTTGAAGCGTAGCAATGCATGTTCTCTTCATACTTTTCATAACAAAATAAATATGATTCATAAGGTTTTTTTTTTCAAGATGACTACTGTTAGCTACACGACATTTTCATGCCTGCAATGTACATGATGGTTCTACGTATAACTCATAAGTTATTTATCTTCTCTTCAATATGAATGAAAAAAATCAGAGTTATTCAAAATTGCGAGTTTATTGGTTGTTACAAAACAAAAGAGTTACATATGGTGTTGAAATTAACTAAGGAATGACTTTGGATGTTCAAGCGTAGCAATGCATGTTCTCTTCATACTTTTCATAAGTTGGTACGTAACCACTGAGTGCTACTCGCAAGCATGATGACATGATCGTCAGATAGTCGATTTCGATATTTTGACTTAATTATCTTCATTTCAGAAAATGCAAACTCGCACAAGTAAGTTGACCCAAACATTGCCGTCAGTTGTAGGGCGATTTGCCTTAGATTCGGATATTCATCTTCAGATATAAAAGACCAGAAATCTGTATCAGATGCTGTAGCTTTGAGATGTATATCTGATATTATCTGTACCAACTCATTTTCAACAGAACATGAGTTCATATTAAACTGAATTGCTATTTCAGTAGTTGATTCCTCAATGTTTTTACATGAAAAACGATAACTCATAAATGATGCTATATTTGTCAATTTACGGCAATAATAAAAATACATTTCGAATTGTCCCAAAATATTTGATAATTTAGCCTCATACAGTCATATGCCAAATCAGTCAGCCATTTTTCGTTTTTCAACATCTGAGTGTCCTCACCTCTTTCGTCTAGAAAAGCCGTTATTTCGGGCAATAATTCTTGTAACCCTCTAGGAATTTTCCGCGACTCAACCACCTGACGTCCGTGTGAAGAACTAAATTAGTTGGTTCAGCAGACTCCCTATATTCCAACTGTAACTTGAAGAGCCGCCGTTGCAAGCTAAGTGCACGGATGTAATTCAAAATTTTTGTTGCAATGCCCATAAAGTCCTTTGTGTTTAAAACACGCCACAAACGACACAAAACTTGTTGATGTATAATGCAATGGAATGAAAAAAATGGAAATCTTCATTAGCTCGACACAATGCCACAAAACCATTTTTGCTTCCAGCCATAGCTGCTGCTCCATCGGTTGTAATGCACACTAATTTTTATATTGGTAGATTGTAGTTTTTTTACAAAATTGAGTAAAACATCGTATATATCTTCGCCACGGGTCTTCCCCTTCAGAGGAATGATTGTCAAAAATTCTTCCGTAGCCTACATGTCACTCAATACCATCCGAATAAAAATACACAGCTAGGCAGTGTCTGTCATATAGGTGGATTCGTCGAACTGTAAAGAAAAGTATGTACAACTGAAGTTCTCTAATAGCAGACATGATTTCTGTTTTATTTTCAAAATCTCCAAATAAAGTCTCACCCGCTTCAATAAATGCTTCCTTCACAACCGATTCATCTTCGAATGGTTTCTTGTGTTTCGCCAATACATGAGATATTTTAAATGACGCGGTCGTAGCAGCTTTTGATTGTTTGGTTGGTCTTGTGAACATGGTTTGTTCTTTTTCAAACAAGATATCAAATCACGTACTTTTCGTTTTCTTAATTCACTCTGTGGCGGAAAATCGTTTTCATAGTTTTTATGAAAAGTTTTATGATCCCTCTCTTAGTTACCACGCTTAGGTATTGAAACTGACGCATGACAAATAAGACAAATGCACTTATCCTTCACCACACACTTTCGTCAACCGAGACATTTGAAAAATGAAGCTATGAAAATAATTTGTTTCGATCTTCTAGATTGCATGAAATGACGATCCCGAGGAGTAAAATAAATATTAATTTTTTTGAATCCATAACAAACGCAATAACAAAATAAATATGATTCATAAGGTTTTTTTTTTCAAGATGACTACTGTTAGCTACACGACATTTTCATGGCTGCAATGTATATGATGATTCTACGTATAACTCATAAGTTATTTATGACTTCTTTACAAGCTTTATTAATTTTTGGAGTCAGCAGTTCCCTAGTAGCTATTACTTCATACTTTGAATTTCATATGCCCCTAGAGAAAATAATCCTCGGGGTTCAATCGGGAGATCTTGCTGACCATAAGGTATCATTGTTTATGGTTTATTCGAATAGGCGCTCTGAATAGTAACCACAATAACTTCTATCTACGGTAAGCCTATGTAAACTTCCTCACCAATCACCCTATATTAGTTCATGATTCAGTAAAACCTTTTCTTTCTCCTGCGGAAACACTGATGAGAAGCCTGCCTCTTGCCATTGGAGATTTTAAAAATCACTCCTCGATGATGGTACAGTGTGTGAATTGGGAATATATGTTTGATCATAATAGATCGTAGTAACTTTATTTTAATTACTTACATTCCTCACTGATTTGGTGACTGCAGAAATTTGACAATGACTATTTTCTTTACAATAGGAAACAAAAAAATATTCTATACTCCAACTTTTCATCAAAAACAAAGAAAACTTAATACGATACTGCGCTTAGTCGATAGATGTCAGGGTTGAATTTGTGCATCAGTTTCGATAATACAGGAGTTGCGAGACGTTTCCTCATCCAACTTACTCTACCCACCTACAGCGTAGATTTTTACAATTTATCCGTATTTTCTGTCTTCATTTGTATGTGTTCCGATCTTTTTTCTACTGAAAATTTTTCCAGTACCTAAACGAACAAAGCTACAAAGAATCAACCACACATATCAATCCTATCGTTAGTTAAGATCGAAGGTGCATACAAAAATTATGATTTTTAAGCTTGTTTGCGAATTTTTTTTATTGAAAAATTTTTCGAGATCATGAACTACATAATAAAAAATTACCAAATATATTATTTCTTAAGTTACTTGTATTATTATCAAGTTTAGCATATTAGCACTGAAGTAGAAACGAGTTATGAATAACTAATATAACCAAAGCTAAAGGTAGTTTAGTGACGGTTATAAGGAGAAATAATGATAACAAAAAATTCAAGAAACAATTCATTATAATGCCTGGAAACCAATCATTAGTCCATTTCAGATGTAGAGGCACTTTTAATACTTCTAAGAGTTACTTGTAATCTAAAAGCACCATTCAGAAATGCGGAAGAATCTGAATATTATATTTAAAACAGGTTTGTACTATCGGCCCTAGAGGGCAATTTAAAACCGCAGATATCCCAATTGTCTATGGTTCATTTACAAGCTGCCTGTTTATCATGTTTGGGTTGGCAATCGTAGATTTTCAGTGACTGTGGAGCGCTCCTTTTTGACTGCTACGTCAAATATGTCAACATTTTATTTCTATGACTCTTTTTGATGTAGATTCCGAACGGAAGAATTGTGTTGTAGATAGCACATAAATAAATCAAAGGTAATTTTCATCAAATGTAATAATCATTTTTTCTTAAGTTTCTATTAAAATTGTTACATCGATCAGGTTTGTAACTACAGATGTATTTTTCATTTATATCATATCAATTGTTCAGATATGTGACTAGTTTCGTTTATTCGATGTTTTAACCTAAGTTTACAAGATTTTTGGCCTGATTTATGGAAACCTTTAGTATTTGCACTGTTCTACTCATCATTTGTTACATTTAAGGATTTATGGCCTCATATTCTTCTATTAATTGTTTATTTTGGTTATAATACATCATCTAACCTGTTTTCAATTGTTTTCAGCCATGGTGCGAATGAACGTTTTGAGCGATGCTCTAAAATCTATAAACAATGCTGAGAAACGGGGCAAGAGGCAGGTCCTGATTAGGCCGTGCTCTAAGGTTGTTGTTAAATTTTTAACTGTAATGATGAAACATGGTTACATTGGAGAATTTGAAATAGTAGACGATCACAGAAGTGGCAAAATTGTGGTAAACCTGACAGGAAGATTGAACAAGTGTGGTGTTATTTCCCCTAGATTTGATGTACCTATTACTCATATTGAAAAATGGACGAACAACCTGTTGCCCTCTAGGCAGTTTGGGTAAGTAAAGTAGCTCACTGGTTACATGAGTGGGAAAAAGAATTGAAAATTCATATATCAACGTGGAACATGAATTTCATCTTTGAATAACTATTAAACTTATAGGTAATCATGTCTTGTATGATGACGACTTCGGAGCACCCAAAATGAGTCGATCAGCTGTTTGCCAAATGCATTTGAATTTTATACAGTGTTAAGAACAATATAATATTTGGACCCACTGGTTCGTCAGTATGAGAACACAATAATTGAAAACTTGAGTCTTTAGTGGACTGTTTTTCTTTTCTAGTTTCTAGTCAATAATAAGAAACTACTTCTCTCATCTCGTATTGTGAATACCATATAAAACAAAGTTTACGGGATAAATTATTATTTAAGTATAAAGAAAAGGAGACAATTGCAAAGTATTTCATTAGATCTCATTAATGGTTTATCAATTAAAATCAGCTTTTTCAAATTGTTAATGAATGTGGGAATGGAGTTTTTTTCTTCTCGCAATGGTAATTACACGGCATAGTGTCGATAGTCAGAGTTGACTGAAAAAATGTTTACTTACTAATTTTGGGCCCCAGAATCCAAATCTGGGTAATTATACCATGTAGTGGCGGTAGTCAGAATTCACTGAAAAAATGTTTACTTACTAATTATGGGGCCCAGAATCAAAATCTGAAATCGTGTTGCCCCCAAAGGCTATTGTTCAGGAAAAAACCATAAGTTTGAACGTCCTCTTGTCTATATCATTCAAACTCTTATCATTGTTTCATTAAAATGCCTTTGTTACTGGCACAATGGATAATATATGCACACATGTTCCATTAATTAGTAATTTTACATTTAAAAATTCATTAATTTCTTATTTAAATGCTTTTCAATTCGAATGTTAATATTCTAGACAGTTAACCCGCCATATTTACAGGTTTTCATGTTACATTTTATACAACGTGCGGCTGAAAATGATGCAAGAAAAAGATGGTCGTACTCACTATCTCTCTTGTTCATAACTGAGAGTGAAATTCAAATGGGAATCTTTCCAAACCTAACCTAACTAATCTAATTTTACCTAAAATCTGACTTAGCAACCTGTTTAATTCAAATTTCTAAATTTAAATTAGGTTTGAGGTTCGGTTAAGTTATATAGGTTTGGTTTGAAGACATTTCCATATCTCTCTCTCTTATGACGGGAGATGGCGAGTACGTCACTATTGTCGGAATCATGTCACGTAGGTCTTAGATAGTAAATGTGTAAAATGGTTGCCTAATATTGAGAATTGAGGGACAATCATTTCTGGAAAGTAAAATATGGGGTGTGAACTGTCTCGAAAATAAACATTCGAATTGAGAAGCATATTAATGCGAAATTGATGTATATTTGAGCATAGAATTACTGATTAATGGTACATGCGTGTATATATTATCCATTGTAATGATAACTAGGCATTTTAATGAAGCGATGATGGAGTTTCAATGAAATAGATAAGAGGACTTTCAAAGGAAATTTTGTTTTCTATTTTCTCCTAAACGATAGCCTTCCGGAGCAAAACGATTTCAGATTTGGATTCTGGCCCCGAAAATTAGTAGGTAAACATTTTTTCAATGAATTCTGACTACCGCCACTATATAGTATAATTACCCAAATCTGAAATTGTTTATCCCCAGAAGGCTATCGTTTAAGAAAAAAAATTTGATATAAATACTTACTATCTCTCTCATTCATAACTGAGACCAAAATTCAAATGGAAATATTTCTAAACCTAACTAACCTAAATTTACCTAAAACTCAACTTACTAACCTATTCAATTCAAAATTATAAATTTAAATTAGGTTTGAGGTTTGGTAAGGTTAGTTAGGTTTGGTTTGAAGAGATTTCCATTTGAATATACCTCTCTGTTATGACGGGAGATGGCGATTACGTCACTATTGTCAGGATCATGTCACGTAGGTCTTGGATTGTATATGTGTGAAATTGTTGTCTAATATTGAGGTTGTAGGTATACTAGATGATTTGCTACTTCGCCGTTTGCTAATACGTTTCATTTTGTGTTTCTCAGTAATGATTTCAATACAGTTACACTGCCAAATTATTACACTATATGGTAAGACCAGCTTCGGTTTTTTCTACTTCTAAGTAAGCAATGGTGAAAACGTTAATTGATCAAATATTGAATCTAGAACAGTTTTGGGAAAGTATAGACAGCTATTTTAAATCAACTCTGAAATTTTCTTATTCTGTTAAATTGTTCTATACATATTGGAAATGGATTATCACGCTATATTCCAATCAAAGAGTATGTCATAAATCTGATAAAACTCTATAAAGTACATTTGACTAACAGCTAATGGACTCGCTTTGTGTGCGCAGAACTCGTCATCATTCAAGACAGGATTACCCACTTATATTTAATTATATGTTCATTGACCTGTTACGACTAACATATGTTAATTGAACAGGAGTCAAATTTATCTCAATACAAAATGTTTCAATGCTCTCTTCTGATCTTTCAAAATGGTCTAGTCCTGTGATATTTGAGAGGTTTCGGTTATAAATACCAAATTTCTTGATGCACACAGGTAAATTATACACAGAATCCCGTGCTGACAATTGTTTTTCTTCAATGCTCAGCTCCGTTTATTCTGAAACAAACTAACAAAACTGTTAGCTATAAGTTGATATTGATAAATCCAATCTTTCAATGTAGATATTAGGAAAGGGTAATCCTTGCGATTTCGCTGATTGTTACTTTGGCGGTGCGACAGGAGATGACCAGTGAAATCGCAGATCGGCCCCACCTCTAGTAATCCTGCTGTTTACGCTGACCACTTTCGCGCATCCAGTACCGAGTCTACGGGAATGTTTCTCGAACGATTTAATTTTCAGCCAGTGTTGCCAGATTCCTTTTCAACTTCAGTGATTTTTGAGTTATTTAATATCTCGGTTATCATTGATATTACGTAAAAAGTATTTTCACGTTGTTCAGACACTTTTGAATATATTGCAGTGGATGAGCCGAATTTTTTGTTCTATTTGGCTTCTGTAATTTCAATTTTTGTCATTGAATTTCTGGTTTCCGGCTTGTTCACGGTGATTTCGAAAGATTTTCACTTGATATGTAACCTCTAGTTGCCGTAGGCATCTTAGCCGTTTGCTGATACGTTTCATTTTGTGTTTCTCAGTAATGATTTGAAGACCGTTACACTGCCAAATTATTACACTATATGGTTATACCAGCTTAGGTGTTTTCTATTTCTAAGTAATGGTGATAACGTTAATTGATCAAATATTGAATCTAGAACATTTTTGGGAAAGTACGGACAGCTATTATGAATTAACTTTGAAATTTTCTTATTCTGTTAAATTGTTCTATACATATTGGAAATGGATTATCATGCTATATTCCTCAATTATAATCTTTTAGAAATAGAGATAACTAAATTACTCTTATGATTCCAATGGTAACACGAGAAAACTCCAATCAAAGAGTATGTCACAAATCTGACAACACTATAAAATTCAAGTACATTTGACTAACAGCTAATGGACTCGCTTTGTATGCGCAGAACACGTCATCATACAAGACAGTATTACCCACTTATATTTAATTTTATGTTCATTGACCTGTTAAGACTAACATATGTTAATTCAACAGGAGTCACATTTATCTCAATACAAAATGTTCCAATGCTCTCTTTTGATCTTTCGAAATGGTCTAGTCCTGTGATATTTGAGAGGTTTCGGTTATAAATACCAAATTTCTTGATGCACACAGGTAAATTATACTCAGAATCCCGTGCTGACAATTGTTTTTCTTCAATGCTCAGCTCCGTTTATTCTGAAACAAACTAACAATACTGATAGCTATTAGTTGATATTGATAAATTCAATGTTTCAATGTAGATGTTAGGAAAGGGTAATCCTTAGTTGCGATTTCGCTGATTGCTACTTTGGCGCTGCGACAGGAGATGACCAGTAAAATCGCAGATTTGCCCACCTCTAGTAATCTAGTAAACGATTTAATTTTCATCCAGTGTTGCCAGATCCCTTTTCAACTCCAGTGATTTTTGAGTGATTCAATATCTCGGCTATCATTTAAGTTACGTACAATGTATTTTCATATTGTTCAGACACTTTTGAATGGATTGCAGTGGATGAGCCGAATTTTTCCCGGCTTTTTCGAGGTGATCTCAAAAGTTTTTCACTTGATATTTAACCTTTAGCTGAGGTAGGCATCATCTGAGCCGATGCAGAGAATTTTATCGAAAATTCTACTACTCCTTTTATTTCAATACTGACAGGTGTTGATGCTCAATTTTTTACCCCATCTTGTTATGCAAAAAAAAACTTCACCTTGTTTGTTCTATGGACCTACAGTGTATAGTGGGCTCCGAACCACTCACCTAGACAGTGCAATGATAACTGCCACCAGGAATACAAGTTATCTGGCCTTCGGAGGTTATGGGCTCGACCTATCACTTATGTATCCAGACATTCTGACTCTAATGTAATTTGTAACTGACTCCCACTTGGCGTGGGAGTCAGTACCTCTACTGACTTACCGACGGAGGAAAATCTCCGTTGTTGAAGTCCGTTGAAAAGGAGAAGTAGCTTTCAGAACCATAGAACATTGAGAATCGTGTAATAGCAATGAGCAACATGATTCAATAAATACTCTAATTTCTATTGAATTGTGGAAAACAACTCAATCCATGCAATCATTCAAATTGTATTATAACGATCGCTATTCGTTGAAGAAGTCTCGAAGTGCTATGGTTCAAATGTCAGCATTCAATTTTGCTGGAGCAAATTCCAAAAATATTGAGTTTGTTTCATGAAAGAAACGTGATGAGAATAATATGATTATGTTAGATATTTCTTAAATGAGTGTGACTGTTCTCAAAAAACAAAATGCAAATCTGTGGCTATATCTGTCAAACTAAGGGAGAAAAGGAATTTCGGCAATTCACACAAAAAAGTCTAAATAATGTAAAACATTTTTGACGTAAAATTCATAACCAGATATCGAGTATGGGTGAAATTAGGAAGTTATAAAAATTCGTGAATAACTTAAAAACCACATCAGAAATCTTATTAGATCTATGAATGCCAATGAATTAATATAACTGAGATGTAAGTGGCACCCTTCAAATGAATGAAAAGATTACCCTGTAGTAAAAGCTGAATAGTATAGGTGCTACCTCACAAAAGAAAACTGAAGCAATTCATATTCTGCATTCCGATTGTCAGAAAATTCATACCAAACGAGAGGAAATATTTTCCCTCAACCTCATCCATCATGTTAAACTTATTGAATCACCGAAATGCGAGGTCAGATTCGAATATATGAATATTTTGGAAGCTCTTTACATTTTGAAGACATCTTGTACTGTACCGCATTACCCTGTCTAAAAGAATTCAAAATATGTATCTGTTTATTTAGATAATCAAGCACGGGTTCCTGAGCCCACTTGCTCAAAAATATGAGTCGCACATGTCCCTTCCGATCCCTAGAAGTTACGCTCCTGATTATGAGTTTTTCTTCTATCGGTTTCACGTCAATAGTATATCTTATCGTTCCCTTTTTCATTTTCATCCTCAGGTAATCAAATCTCCGACGTGAGATAAATTTTGGCAACCCTGGCAACAATTTGAATACTTTCGAGAAACATCTGTTCGATTCGGTACTGAATGCGCGAATGTGGTCAGCGTAAACAGCAGTATTACCTTAGTAAAGTCTCATTGAAGTCTCCAATGATGATTGTAGTTATAAATTCATGTTTCTCCCTTTACTGGTATGAAAAGTTACTTTTGGTGCAATACCAGTCCTTTCAAATTATCTGTTTTATCAATTCTGTAAGAACATAAGTGTTTGAAAATTACTTCATTGGATAGGAAAGCCTAATTACAAGTCGCATGTGACTGGTAATACAGCAAATATGTTCAGATCTTAGCATAATCTATGAAATTCATGAAATTATTCCAATTGGGACTTCATATTAATACAAAAATGCAAACATGTAATTTTGGAAGTTTAATTTAAGGTTTTTCAATTGCACATTTTATTTTAGGTATGTGGTTCTAACAACTAGCGGTGGTATTATGGATCACGAAGAAGCAAGAAGGAAACATTTAGGAGGGAAAATTCTAGGCTTTTTCTTCTAAGTTTATACAATAAATTCAAAAATCTATTTTTGTGTTCATTTGTCAACCCTCCGTACTAATGGATCTCTCAATATATTCCCTAGTGATAAAAAAAATCGCCAAGTGCAAATAAGTTTCGCGCTTCGAAGGTTCCATGGAAGGCTCTTGTTATACAGATGATTTATTCTCGCTATTTTGGAGTTTGTTTAATTTCCTTTCTTATTTGTGTATTATATAATAGTGATAATCAAAATTGGAACATATAGATTTCATTTCTTGAATATTCAGTGTTTCCATCCCTCAAGTAGTTACACCACCTCAATGATGGAGAAAATAAGTATTAAAATAAACTCTACTACCTATAATAGATTCATAAACAATATTGAGAAAAATGAAACTGGCTGAGATATTGAGCGTTGATTGGTACTTTTTTTCAAAATTCTTGCTTATTGTGTACATAATTTTTCTGTCCAGCATTGCTTGAATATATGAAAAATACTGCTCATTCGAAGAGTACTACCTAGGATATAATATACGGAAAAGTTTCAGAATTATTTTGTAAAATTTTTGAATTTTCATCGAAAATCGGTGTTTAAATAATGTATAATTTTTATTATGGAACCTATGCAAAAAATATGTCACATGATGGATAATATAATTAGATATGTCCCAATTTGGAAAAAGTAATTTCCAGAAAATTGTGTACCAGTTCCAACCTTGAGTATCGTACTTTATGCTCTATAGTCATTATACAGAAACTAGTCTGAATTCGTAACAATGAATTTACCTGGTTACTGATAGTATAATCTCAGAGAAATTATAATTGTTGAAAATAGCAAAACATCCGAATGCTACTTGAGTTTTGGTAGACCCCCGTTGCGCTCACAAATAATATAACTTCGTTAATTAATTGAATATTAGAAATATTCTTGAAAGTGTATATCATTTTCTTCAGCGAAAAAAAAATTAATTTCATGGTGGTGTAATGCACTAAAATCGTTCATCCTATTCAACATAAAATGGCAGCTTTCCACAGCGTGACCTACAGATTATTAAGTGTTACTTATCTATTAGTTCCATAAAAAAACTTACAAAAATTGTAGAACACGGCAAATCATAAATTCGCAGTATGACCTTGCAATCTTAAGAAATGCAAGATGCAAACAAGACTGAGCTATTATATATTCTTTCGAAAAAGTACCGGGAATTGGGCAATGAAACACAAAATCATTATTTTTCATCCAAATTTATTGCATCGCCTTCAAATAAAACATATTTCAAACATTTTTTTCGGAATCGAAAAAGAAAAAAATCGGCCGGAGCCATATCAGCTGAATACGGTGGTTGTTCGATGGTATTTGTAGAGGTTTTGGTTAGAAATTCATTCTTAAAGATAGCCTTGTGAGAGTACATTATCGTGGTGCAAAATCAATGAGTTTTCTTTCCACAAATCTGGCAAGAATTCCTAGTGCGCAACACCGCGATAATCAAAGGAAGCAGTCGATATTACCTTGATTTTTGATCGACTTTGACGTGGTTTTTTCGGTTCAGTAAAGAAAGCGCTATTCCGAAGCTTGTTGACTGATTTGCATGTCAAACTCATAAACCCATTTCTCGTCATTATTTTCAATCGTTTTGAGTGGGGTTGGAATTAACTCGTTCTACCTTGTCTTCAGCGACCTTTACGCTGTTCGATTTTTAAAGAAAATTCAGTTTCAGTGGAGCGGCAACGCGTTTCATGCCCAAATAATCGTTTAAAATGGTACGAATTGATTCGTGAGACACAGAAAATTCATTGCCTAACTCTCAAACTTGAATGGCGAGTTTCAATTACCATTTCCTTCACTTTATCGATGTTATCTTCAGTTGAAGATCTTGATGGCCGACTAGAGCGAGGCAAATCTTCCACCACATCTCGGCCGCTGTTGAATGTACTGTACCACTCCTATACACGTGGTTTTGATAAAGTCGATTAACCGTAACCTTCTGAAACATTTTCAGCGATTCGGCACAGGAAATTCCACTTGCAATAGAAAATTTGAGATAAATACTTTGTTCGAAATTCTAAGCCATTGTAGAAATCGCAAAACAGTTCTGAGATCGAGCAGTGTAAACTAACTTAATGACAGATCGCGTTCAAACTGCGCGTCAGTATAGAAAACAGTTGTGCAAACTTAGCAACAAAAAAAATATTTGACAAACGTTTTAAGTAGATTTTTGAATATTCTCAGTACTTTTTTGACAATGTTTACATAGACTAACATTGAAGAACTTATATAGAGCGCGGTAAGAGTTGGTAATCAGAAAACTAATTAATTTCATCTCAAGTGGCTAGTGGCGAGTATCCTTTGAATGTGATTAGAAGTATTTATAATAATAATGTACTCAGCGTTGTTTTGAAGGTAAATTAATCTGATTCTGGGTAGCCTTCAGTCTGTTACTTCTCTGGTACAGTAATTGTGATTTCTTATCTTCTCTCCAAATAGAAATCTAGCTTCATGATCACAAACATTACAGCCTCATAGATGTATAGCCCAATAATGGTGGACGCAAAACAACAAATCGTACGGTCTGCACGATTCTGTTGAATCCGGATGCTTCTATTCTATTTTGTAGGATTAGGATGCGATTCATTTTTGATGCATTACCCCAAATTATCAAATCGTACCTTAATCTACCTTGTACATAGACACTGTGGGTAACAAGTGCAGTCCCACTCCAACTAGTGTCGAAGTTTTCAAAGCATAAGTTTACCTAGCAAGGCTACTAATGAAACTATCAATGTGGTTGCCCCAACTATATAGTCAATTCTGACACTAAGGAAGTTAGGGCTTTTTGCGGTAGTCAATTCTGGATCTTGGGAGCCAAGTGTAAAAGCACTCTATTCGGCATTATAGCCAAAAAGGACAGTTTGAGTCTTATTTTTATTCACCTGCAGATTGTGAGGTGCAACCCATGTTTCAAACGCAGAAAACACGCTGTGAACTCACCGGTCCAACCCGTTTACATCAGATAGTATCAACGAGGTATCATCCACGAATAGCACCAGATGCTCGGTCGTTGCACTAGGTAAGTCGACCTCATACAAAAGGTAAAGGTCTCAGCACTGAACCCTGAGAAACTCCCATGCCAACATCACACATCTTTGATTCTATCATGCATTTAGTCTCAGGGCACACATCCGCAATACTTTGCGATCTTCCTGTTATATATGATTAGAATCAGATGATTAAAAAGTGAAAAAGATGAAGGAATTAAATCAGGTGTATACAAACTTAGCTGCAGTTGTTGGAGTAAAGGATCCTTTTCATTAGAGCGTTTTGTCGCTGATTCGGATGGTCACGAGATTCTCAGCGTTGATGTTAGAAAGTTGAACTTTATGGCGGCATACGCTAGAAGAGACAAGTGAACGCTTGAAGTGAGCGTCAAAACGCTTCAATGAAAAGGTACCTTAAGATGTATATTGATAGAACCTACAGCATTTTCAATATTAGGGCGATGAACATCATCAATAAAAAAAATAATTTTAACTACGCGAACCATTCAATTGAAGAAAATTCGTTTGAATTTGGGCGGCTTTTACTTACAAACAAGTAATATTTTTTAAGGAATTTTAATGAATAATTGTGATTCGTAACGCGTTTCGCTACACCGTAGCTTCTTCAGACGAATGAATGTACAGAAATTATGACAATTATAAATAGATGAAAATGAGAATGTAAATACAAATGTTCTTGAGTGATTAAAAGCTTACAGAGTTTCTTCTTCCTAAGTGGTTACTGATGACAGGTATATCCAATAAAATTAAGGAATAGATTGCTCCCTGAAGAGATTCAATAGAGGTGAAGGGCTTAAATCGACTTGTTCAGTAATGAGCCTACCTGAGTGTTTGTGTTTGTAGATTTCTAAAGTTTTACAAAGATCTACTTTCCAATATTTATTATCTGTATGCAAAATTTCAAACTGTGGGTCGAAATAGTGATTATTTTCTACGAGATGATTCGCGTAATTTGAATCTGATTTTTCATTTGAAAAACTGCGTTCATTTTCCGATATTCTAGTATTGAAATTTCTATGTATTCTACCAATTATATTCTCATTCTTATCTATATATAGTTGTCATAATTTATGTACAATCATTCGTCTAAAGAAGCTACGGTGTAGCGAAACGCGTTACGAATCTAAATTATTCAGTAAAATTCCTCAAAAACATTACTTGTTTTTATTATTTATTATAATTTCAACCAAAATTTACATTCATCTAATAAAATTCGATATTAATTTTTGGAAATCCTCGAAATCAATTCATATAAACTTTCCAACATATTGACTGAACAGGTAGATTTTGAGTAATTCCACTCTACTCAATTTATGAGGTTGTTTTGCTCATTTTTAAATCAAACGTTTCAGATCATATATAAGTTTTTGTATCTTAGTTTAGTTTTCATTTTGAATTTGTCTGACGCAGTGTCGTCGAAACGCGTTACAAATATAGTAAATAAGTGTAAATCATATTTTCTTTTATTTATTATTTGAAATAGATTCGCATGAAGTAACGACCACAATTGTTCATCAAATTATTGTCAAGATACATGTAGAAGAAATAGATAAATATTTTTGATATCAATCTCGATATTATCTGATCACGAAAAGTCTTTGAAATATATTGCCAATCAATATAGCCGAGTTGTATATCTGTCTAAATCATTATGTGTTTATAATGGTAATAATTTGCTTGTTTTATTGTTACAACACTTATCACATGTCATTCTACTTTTATATTTATAATTTCCTTCTTTTGGAAATCTCCTAATCGCCGCATAATTTGCAATATCATTTTCCTTCTTGGGTGAGGAGTTTTGATCACAATTGAATAATTTTTTCTGTTGTCACTACAAATAAATGGTTTTCGGATTTTGCACTTTACCTGTGATTTAAAACATTGATTCTTATAGAATTAATTAGTTTATTCACCCCATTTTAAAAATTTTTTTTAAATGTAACTTCAAATATACAGTTCGTATTTTTCCTTCTACTGGGGATGTAAGACATTGCTTCTTACCAAATTTCGTGATTCTGAGTAAACGGGAAATATATAGCTTTTGATTTCTATGCGAGTATTGAAATATATGAAATAAACAGCCGTATCCTCCTCTTGCGTTGATTGAGAAATTCGATTTTTTTCAGATCCAAAGGATTGTTCGATAATTTCATGCGTTAACTAGAGATGGTGAATGAGTTCATAATAGGAAAATATTTTTTGTGGTGTAATCATAATTTTGAAAATTCTCAGACCACAAGGCTTATGGATCCAAGTATTTGGTATCACTTTCAGCTTCATATCAATACACTTTCGTGAGAAAAGGTGAATAAGCTGATTATCTTAAGAAGGAAAAAATTCACGATGCAACTGGAAATTTACAGTTGCGAGTGTTTCTCCTGTATTCATGCAATAGAGTGTTTTCGCCAAATATATTTGGATGTTAAAGAGAAGTATCCCTTGGTTCTGATTTCTATGCCAGTGTTAAAATAAGCCGCAAAATGCAAGCTTCTCTTTTCTACTTATCTAGAGGATAAGATGTTTAAAGTAGCTGGTTATTTGTTTGTGATGAGTCTTTATTCTCTATTCTCAGTTTGATTGTTATTAAAAATGAAAGAAGTATAATTCTTATAACTTAATTACTCTATGATAAATTTTTGAAAGCTGAATATTCTTGCCACGGTATACTTTTTATACATCTTCTATGATGGTAAGACCGTGAAACGCGTTTGCGCATTGTATTTTGTGGTTGTGGATGAAGTGTTCTGCCATGTTATTGTGAATGTTTTTTAATATACGGATTCTATTAATCAAGAATATGAACTGATTGATTTATCATTAATGTTTATTCAAGATATATTGACAAATCAGAAGAGTCATTTCTCGTTGAAAAAATGACGTAAAGATTAGTGATTTTTTTCGGATATAAACTGGTAAGTTTTCTAAACATCAACCCATATATTTACATGTCAATGTAGGTAAAGGATGTGATATTTAGTACTTAATTCCTCAAAAACATATCTTGTGTGAAATTGAGAACAATTCATATCTCATAAGTTCTCAGAAATAGTTTTTGCCCACAGGCCCCAAAATGTTAAGACCAAGGCGACGATCTATTTATGGTAAATCAGATTTCCTTTTAAGGTACTCCAGTTCCTATGTGAAATGAAATATTGTTTTAAGTTTCATAGGGCAGTATTTTCCTAGGTTTAACGAGATTTAAAGAAAAAAGTAACTAACTAGTTTTATTCTAATTAGATAATTGGGTTTCATTTGCATGAGATAAATTGGAAGCTGTTTTCTTTATTTGTAATGAGTTTTTGTACATAAGGTATTATTCGATTACTTTATTTCTCATATTGAATTTTGCTCAATTTGTTTTCCTTGCTAGTATTTCCTTAATTGTTTATTATAAAACAAAACTAAAAATGAGTATGAATGTCAACAGTAAAATCAAACTATATTAAAAAATCTTATGTTTAATAGAATAACAGAAACTTCAAAAATAATCGAATATACAATCAAGGTTTTACATTAAATATCACATCAGGCCCGATTTCAGAAATATTTTTGAGGTTACGACTATTTTGGAAGAATCAAAATATTGTTCTTATTTCAAATTCATATTAGAACACGAAATAATTTGATAGAATAGCACAAGAATAACTTTAGTTCAAAAATTTGTTCATCTTCTGAAAGATTAGTGCTTGTTTCAAATTCAGCTAAAAGGAAATTAGTGAGTGTTCAGTTCATTGAAATGATAGACAGTAGGCTTTCAATTGAACCTCTCTTATGAATTGAATGTTCAACATTATAGATAACAGACCTATGCTATGGTAGAACTGTACCAATCAATAGTATTTTTATTTATAATAAGAACATAGATTAATCAAAAATAAGATCCAATTTCATATGTAATAATTGTTTTTACTCTTTCCTTAATAATGATCTTCCCAGTTCAATTTGTATCAATATTAGTTTGTTCTTCAGTGGAGAACATTGGACCCATATGAAGAAAGAATGCTCAATTTCTAAAATTAGGTTATACAGTATCATAAAAGGACAAACAAATTACCAACTCCAGTTACACCAAATGCTAGAATTCATTAATAGAAAATGAACTTAATCTATAGGGTTTGAAAATATTCTACTGAATTTCCTAGAAAGTTATTTTTACAAGTCGATATCTTTTACCTTCTCAAATATTGATGGTATTTGAAAGTGAGCCTTTATTTGTTTTTTTTTGCTTATTTTAATTGTTCATCTTATCCTACGACCTTTTGACATATTTTTCATCTTTCCTTCTAGAAGGCCATGAACAGTGACAATTGACTCAGCTCAACATCTCCTATCACGAAAATACAAAATTGTATCAAAAAATATAATTGCTCATTTTCTACGGGGTATCAAAGTTAATAACAAAAGAGCGAACAGCGAAAACGAAAAAATTTTAATAGATGTTCAAAAATACCAGCATTCTCACGAACACAACATCGCACACGATTGATGGTTCCTATCACAGCATTATTTAACTGTTGGGCTGTAATGCCTGCATTAGCCTGTCTCAAACGGTTTTCCAATTCTTGTTCGGTTCTGACAGGTGTTTGTTAAACCTTATTCTTCACACAGAAAGAAATCTAGTGGACTCAAACCTGGCGATCTAGCTGGCCATCTTATGGGACCATTTGTACCTATCCATTTTTCGGGAAAAATTTAGTCGACATACCGCGAGATCTCCCTTGTGTTGAGAGGAGGTGCACCATCTTGTTGAAAATATATTTCATTCACAACAGCTAATGGCATCTCGTCCGATTCATCTAGTATTTGGGTCCTCAAAAATTCCAAATATCTCTCCCCTGTCAATGATACTTCTAAAATTCACAGTACTGGAGTCGCCTTACACCATCGTTAACATACAAGTGTTGGTGTGGTTGATATTTAAACGAGCGGTACTTGTTTTTTCAAAATTCTCCATGCGCTTTCGTGGCTTATTTCAAGCTCCTCGGCAATTTCAATTGTTGATGTGGTTGGATTATTATCAACAAATGTTAGTACGTCTATTTCGGTATCTTCGTCGATAACGAAATCCTCCTCTTCAGCAGGTTGCACCTCACGAAAATTTCGTTCAACTTTAGAGAAATAGGTTCTATTCGGGTGAAGTCTTTCCGGATAGCGCTCTCTGTATAATTGTTCAGCTTGAACGCTATTTTGCCTGTATTCTCCATAAATAAGGAGCATATCGACTTTTTCACTTTGGGTGTATTGATTCATACTCAAAACTGAATTCACTAATTCACAATGTCGATAATTAACAGCAATGGAATTTTGAAATGTCACACTCATATTTTAATGATCACAGAATGAAAAAAAATTTGCATTACCAACGTTTATTAGCGAATGAGGAAACTCTGCAAAAATTGCCTGGGTATTTTCCACTAGAACTCCGGAACCATTAAGAATAGAGTGACGTGAGTGGTATGAAAAAAAGATCAAAAAATTCTGCTTCTGTAATACCGGGTGGCCCGATATGGTTGTATCAGAAGAAAACCTACTTTTTGATGAAAAACTGAAATTTTAAACTTTGACACCCCTTAAAAAATGAGAAATTAATTTTTTAGATACAATCTTGTATTTTCGTGATAGGAGATGATGATGATTGTCGTGATTTGTCACCGTTAATGGCCTTCTAGAACGAAAGATGAAAATTGCAAAAAAAGATTGTGTTTTAGTTTTCTTCCAAAAATATGTCAAAAGGCCATAGGATGAGATGAAAAATTAAAATAAGAAAAAAATACAGGGTGTCCCATTTGAAAATCGAAAGTTGGTATCGTTTTCGGCATAACCGAAAACGAAATGCCAAACATATTAATGTTATCAAATACAAAATGTTGTCTTGTATCCGATTCCCAAATTTCATGAAAATATTCCAAATAGAAAAAAAAGTTACAGGGGTGGCCCTAGTTTCAGTTACACCTGGTATATACACACAACCAAATTTATATCACCTAACCTAACCTCAGGTATTTTGGAAATTTTGAAGAATTGTTAGAATTGAAAAAAAAATGAAATAAGGTTTATTTTAAGAAAGAAACAAATAAAAGAAAATAAGAGACTCTTTCCGCATGTAGTGAAAAAAATGAATATTGGTTTCTCACGGAGTAGGTGTTTTTTCTCGACCTCAGTAGCTTGTATTACCTCCTTTTGCCTTGATACAAGCCTGAATACGTTTAGTCATGCTTTGGATTAGGTTTTCGACCTCCTCTGGTGTGATATTCTGCCACTTTTATGTGGCGGCTTGGATGAGCTGTGTGTTCTTGGATTATCCTAGTGCGATCAATTCTCCTTTTGAGATTATCTTATAAATATTCAATAGGATTTAGGTCTAGAGAACAAGCTGGTCAGTCCAAAATATCGATTCCCTCTGTTTCAAGATAATGTCGCGCGAGGTTGCTGGTATGCGGAGGAGCATTAATGTGTAATTCTCACCTCGCCAGAGTCTTCCTATGGGCTACAGCACTAGGTCCACGTAATTTCTTGCCGTTACACTCGCAGGGGACGAAATCAAATCTGTTTTGCCTCCCAGCCTAATGTCTTCCACGACCCCTTAAAACCCGAATCCGGCGGTCATCTGATTGAACACCAATTCTGGTCTCATCCGAAAAAAGGACATTTCGCCAATTCTCAATATTCCAATTTTGGTGCTCGATACACCAATTAAGTCTGTTAATTTTTTGTTGTCTTGTTAGCTCTGGAACTCTTGAGGGCCTTCTGTTGTATGAACCCCTTGAACGAAGTCTTTCACGTATCATTTCGACTGATACACTGATGCCTGTTGCTCCCAGAAATTGCCTTTGGAGTATGGGGTGCGACGCACTAGGGTCTCTTCTTGCAATTTGGCACAAAAAGCGTTCTTGTTTTCTTCAGGAGTGATCTTCCTAAGACTTCTTCTAGACCTATTTTGCAGAGATTGTAGCTCCACGTATCGGGCGTAGGTTTTTGAAATCACCCCTGTGATACCCCCATTGTGGCCGATATATCCCTCTGTGTCACCCCTTCTTCAACGAGAGCAATTATTAAACCCCTCTGCACATCGGACAATCCAACGTAAGGCATTTTCAATTATGATTATAGGCTTTTTTAAATTTTAAAATTCACAGTTTCAAATCTCAGTGACGACTGAGTACAATATCCTGAACATGTGGTGATAATTCAACATTTCTTATCATACTATCCAGTTTTTTTACAACAAAATACTTAATTCTTCACAAGTAGTCAAAGATACATGGTTAAAAACAATGAAAACCGGCCCGGTGGCGTAGGGGATATGATGCTTGTGTCCTGCGCAGAGTTACCTGGGTTCAATCCCCACAAAGTCGGTGCGATTTTTCGGATTCTGGGAATCGCTTGAGCATCCATCTTTCGGAGGAGATGTAAAACCGTCGGTCCTGCCTAACAAAGATGTGTTGGACATTAAAGATCCTTTCCCTCGACACGAGAGGGGTTCGGCAAAATTTCCGGGTTAGTGAGGTGACAGAATTCCCCGCCGTGTCATTGGCCGAAAGGCGAAAATAGAGCACGGTAAAGGAATAACAAACAAACAAAAATAATGAATAATGTGAAATACCGAGTGATTCCATATAAAGGTTGTGGGTATGTAGCTATGTCGTAATAAGATTTCACTTATCCAAAAGCTGTTATAAATAAAGTGAACTCACAGGGAGACGGCAATGTGACCTCATAGCGAAGCGGTATCGCGAACTCATACATGTCGATAACGCAAATTCATATGGTTTTAACTATTCAAAAATCTCCCAACATACCGAGAGGTGTTTTCACTTCAAAATTTCACCGTGATGATAAGGTGAACTAAAAGCAGAACGGTATAGCGAATTCATAAAATCTACGAGTTCAAGAATCGCCGAATGTGCCTAATGAAATTTCCATATAAGAAATTTCTGCTTATTTTTGATTTATCTTGAAAATCAGTTACAATTCAATTATCTGATAGATTACTAACTATACGAATAAAACTGCAACAGTAAATAATTAAGTCGGTTGTAGTTCTTTTCTTTTACATCAGTTTGTCATTGAAGAAATCATATGAGTCATAGAATTCCTGTGTTCAATGATTCACTCTATGAAACTCCTTTTATTGATCATTTACACCGAACATTGATCTATGGTTCGATCCATGCTTTGTCCCATCTTGTGACTCGTTTGTGGTTAACCATAATATTCCGTCAACAAAGTAGAAATGAATGATTCATTTCAGATAAACCGTCAGATAATTATCATTTTCTTTCCTTATGCAATGGCTATCAACTATGAGACATTACTTGTTTACCTCGTTTTTATCTCTACATAAGATTGCATATGTAACAAAAATAAATACAAAACTAAAAACCCTACTTACTTCATTTTGAATTCAGTACAAGAAATTTTTCCCATATAATTTTGTACAATTCTTCTCATCATATTTTTTTGGATTCATTGGAAATCAAATTTTCATGATGAGGATTTATAAAACGAAAATTGATAAAGTGGAATCTTAATGTAAATATGTAATTTTGTGTATGGAGAATAACATAAGTTTATTGATGAAATTATTCAGAAAATCGTTTTAGGATTGCTAATTTCGAGCTCAATTATCTGGAGGCAAGGTATTTACTGCGCCCCCCACTAGGGCGAGCAGAAAGCACAGCAGTACCATTTTTTCACGAAAGACTCGAGGCACTTTCGCCTTTCTCTTGGCTTTATCCCTACTCTGTGGATTATGGTTTAGTAGCCTGAATTTTTAGTGATCAAGTAAAAATGCGTATTTAGAAATGCAGGTTAATCTGAAACATCTCCAAAAAATTTCAGATCAGTTCTTAGAATGTCAGTCCTTTTTTGCGGTTGATATATTCATGTATTTTTAAAAATCTAATTTAACATATTCATTTTTATGAAATATATTGTTTGAGTTTTCTTGAATTCCCGGGTGTTAATCACGTTGGGTTATATTCGGTTGAATTACCTAGATAGCAATGAAACACTTATTTCATGTTTTAGACACACTTTCATAATAATAATAAATATAATAAAAACGGAATAACGGAGGAACAAATCGCAATTGTAGTTAGAGCGACCAACAATTGGAAGGCCACAGGTATAGATAATATCCATAACTTCTGGTACAAGAAGTTCAATAAGCTCCATGGAGCCCTAGCGAAACAGCTCACGTATGTTCTTCAACATCCCAGGATAACACCCACTTTCCTAACACAAGGCTTACATTACATTACATTCGTGGGGGTCGATTGGCTTTGCAAGCATTTCCGAACAGCGACCAAATTGGTCTTTTGTAAGTAAGGAGGCCTGTTATGATCCTCAGTTCGTCCTTAGAGAGATCGAGAAGCTGTTTTGTCTTCTTTGGCGAATAGTCAATGAACTTTTTCGCTTGCCTTTGGCTTGGAGTTTTCTTCCAGTATTCTTTTTTGCTAGATTCTTCCCATCGTTCAAGTTCCTGTCGTCTGTGCGGCTTACTTAGACCTCAGAACGGTTCAGGTCCAATGGGTGGGATTCCAGCAGCTGATTTGGCCAGTTCGTCAGCGGCTTCATTTCCTTGTCTGCCTTCGTGGCCAGGCACCCACCACAGGAAAAGTTTGTTCCCCTCAGCAAGTTGCTTCAAGAATTGACGCCATTCCCAGACAGAGATTCTCCGGTAACTGTAAGAGTTTAGAGCTGACTGTCCATTAAAATGTAAATCTTTGCACCTTTGAGTTTCCTTCGTAGTTGTTCCTGGCAGCAAAGGTTTACAGCAAGTGTTTCTGCTTGAATGATTGTGGGAGTAGATCCCAGAGGCACTGGTGAAGAGTACTTGGGTCCATATATGCCTGCTCCTGTTCCATCAATCGTTTTTGATCCGTCCGTGTACCAAATGGAGAATTAATGGTCTAATTGATTTATTTTTCCCTTTACGATGGTGCGGTCTTCTATGACCACTTCGAAGCGTGTGTGAAAATCAAACTTAAGCGGCATTATATCCGATGGTTGTGATAAGATTTCTGGCGCTATGTAACCCAGAATCTCCAGGTGTCCCTCCAGATCACCAGGTAATAGTTTTTTTGTGTCTTGGAGCCGTAATGCCGCCATCAACACCTCCCTTTTCAATTTAATATGAAGAGGACGGAGATTTAGGATTACCTCCAGGGCAATAGTCGGGGTGCTTCTCATAGCGCTTGTTATGCCGCTGCAGTTTTTGCAGCTTGTTTTGCGTAGTTATTTCTGATGTTTTCGTCCACCATACTAACGATATATATGTGATCATGGGTCTTATAACCGCTGTGTATAACCAGTAGGTTATTTTTGGCTGTAGCCCCCAGGTCTTTCCGAAGAGTCTACGGCATGCACATAGGCATGATGTAGCCTTGGAAAGAGTTTTGTCAATGTGAAAATTCCAGTTGAGTCTCTGATCTAGGGTTAACCCTAGATACTTAGCCTGTTCAGAGTATGACCATTCAGAAAGGGGGCTTTTAGTTCAACTTTCCACGTGTTTTGAATGGAATTAGAATGGTTTTGTCTGGATGGATGCTGAGCCCCTCTTCAGCACACCATTCATTTACGATGTTAAGGGCTTTTTGCATCAGGTTCGATAAGATTCCATCATGCTTTCCCCTAATGATGATAACTAGATCATCAGTATAGCCTTGTGCGTTGAAGCCAGCGTTGTTCAGTCTTTCTAAGAGGCCATCAACAACTACTGACCATAGTAGCGGCGATAGGACACCTCCTTGACGGCATCGTTTCACTGCTGATACCGATATTTCCGTGTCTCCAAAAGTGGCCGTTATGATACGGCCTTTGAGCATTTCTTTGATCCATTGGATGGTGGGTGTTTTGACAGCCTTATTGTTTGCACCATTGCTAATGGATGTATAGGAGGTATTATCGAAGGCTCCTTCAATGTCTCCAAATAGAACTAAGGCTATTTCTTTAGCCTCTAGTGCTCCTTCCACTTCTTTGACTAGATCGTGTAGGGCATCAATTGTAGACTTTCCCGGTTGGTAGGCAAATTGTTTTTTATAAAGTTTTATGAAACTTCTCATATGGTTGTCGAGAATTTTCTCCATTGATTTTAGGAGAAAGAAGGTTAAGCTTATCGAGCGATATGATTTAGGCTCATCTGGAGACCTCTTGCCCATTTTCGGTATAAATAATGCTTTGACTTTCCTCCATGACTGGGGTATGTAGCCCAGTGAGTAGCTGGCTTTGTATATAGCTCTCAGACACGGGGCTGTATATGTGTTGCCTCTTTGCAACATGACCGGATAGATTCCATCCGCCCCTGGTGATTTGTAGGGTTTGAAGCTTTTGGTGGCCCACTTTACCTTATCTAGGGTGAAGATTCGGCCCGCTAGATTTCTGCTTTCCCTACTGGAGCTATACCTTTCTAGCTCCTGTTGCTGGGTGTTATTGATGGGGAGTATTTTCGAGTCCGGGAAGTGGGTATTCAAAAGTACCCTCAAGCTTCCGCCGAAGTCTTTAGAATACTCTCCTCCAGGCTCCTTGATGAGACTAAGTGCATTCGAATGGTCTTTGGCTAAAACCTTTTGAATTCGTGCAGCTGGGGCTCTATTGAATGCTTTTCTGGCTTTAGCTTTGAGTTGAGCAAGCTCCTTGTTCCACCAAGGCGTATCCCTTGAGAAGTGTTTTCCTCATTGGGCAGCTCTCCTCAAATGCTAATATTAGTGTTTGGATTAGGTGAGTAGAAGCATTTTCAGTTCTTCTACCGTGGTTAGGTTATATTCGAGACCATCCAGTTCGGACTTCAACCTCTCTTTAAAGAGATCCCAGTCCGCCCTTTTTGGTGCTCTATATTCCACTTTTTGAATCCTGTCTGAGTCAATTTCGAAACCAATCATTTGGTGGTCCGACATAGATATTTCGTCCATGACGCGCCACTTCTTAATTGATTGTAGTATAAATGGCGAGGCAAGGGTGAGATCCAGGACCTCTTTCCTAACCGCATTTAAGAAAGTTGGTTTATTACCCTTATTTACAATGTCTATGTTATTAGAACAGATATATTCTAAAAGATATTTACCTCTTTCATTGACGTCTGTACTGCCCCATACGGTGAGCGTTCGCATCGCAGCTCAGTATCAAATGTTTGTTTTCCTTGTGGCACCAGCTTACGAGTTTTTGTACCTCTCCTGGTGGTGGGGAGGATGTTTCTCCTGGGAAGTATGCTGAGGCCATGATGATGTGCCTCTTGCCCCTTATCATTGGCACTTCTACTAGAGCTGTTGCTAGATCTCTAGTGATGAATTCTGGAACAGGAGCAAATTTTATATTCCTACTGAGCATTAGTGCTGCTCTTGGATTTACACACCTGCTATTGTAGACTATTTCATATGAATTAGTTGAGAGACCTCTAATTTTTCCCCCATTAATCCAGGGCTCTTGAACAAGCCCTACTCGTATTTGCCTTGTTGTAGCCAACCTGCAGAGGATGCTTGAAGCAGCCTTTGCATGATGTAGGTTGACCTGAAGGCATTTGAATTTGTTAGCCATTAGGATGAGCTTTCCCCACCGGCAGCTGTATTGGAGTTCCCTTGGAGCGGTGTGCTCTTAGTTCCCCCCTCTAACTGCTTCGATGAGGTCGTCTCCTCCGGTTGGCTAACTATAGTTGAGGTCACGGTTGGGGCTCTGTTTTTTCGGGTTTGCTCTTGAGTCGGAACTGAATATTTCCAAATCTGTAGCTAACCCGATAGCCAGTATTTTTCAGCTTTTCAACAGATTGTATATCTGCCGAAATGGTTACTTCTAGGGAGTTTCCCACAGGATTTTTCCTGAGAATCCTCCATCTAGTTGCAGTGAGGTCATTTTGGGCCTCAATTAGTCCCAGGATTTTCTCGTTAGAGTAGTCCTGGCTTCCTGGTAGGTACTCTATGAGGGTTTCTGGGTGAGGCAATTCTGCCTCATTCACCACTCTTAGGCTAGCACCGATCCTGGGTTTCAACTGCGACTCGATGCTTTTCAGCCACTGTGCAGAGGTCCCATCGGCGCACGTGAGTCCGAGCCATCCTGGTCTACTGTGGCGCTAAAGGAATTTAGGCTTCAGTTCCGCCTTCAATCCCTCCTCTACCACTTTATCCAAGATGAACTCCTCTAGGGACGTAACTTGGTCCCCAGTTAAGAGTTCACTCGGGAAATTCGTATGCATGATTCCTACCTTCATTCCAGACACCGCTTGACTAAACGAAGCCTCCTGCATATTTTTTAGAGCAACGGGTGCTTCCTTTCTGATGGAAGGATAACAAGGTAGTTACTTGTGCCACCAATTTTGATTCCATTGCAGAAACAAAGTGTTCGAGATGGTCTAAAGGAAATAAAGGAAAAATATCTGGTACTCAACTAAACATTTTTCTGAATTATAGCCATGGCATGGGTGGCGTCGATAAAATGGATCAATTGGTTGCTACTTGTAGAAGAAGAATGCGTCAAAAAAATAGTGGTGGCCAATATTCTGCTACTTATTGGATATATCGGTGACTAATTCCTCGTTATTGATGAAAAAATCTGTCCAGGAGAAAAATATTGTACTTCTCTTCTGATTTTTAGGAGGAATATAGCTATGTCTCTTCTACAAACTTACAGCAAAAGGTAAACTGATGAAAAATCCAATGAACGATACTCGTTAAGATGGTCTCAATCACTGGCCAGAATACATTACTACCGAAAGACTTCGGTGGAAAGATCAAATTCATTTGCACAAAATGTGGAGTTGGATTATTTCCCAAATTATGTTTCCAAAATTTTCATACATTTTAAGTGACTTGTGCGCACAATCCGATTTATCGGATGACGCTTAATTTTTTTCATATAAATGTTAAATTTATTTTGTTTGTTGATTATATTATTATGACTACTAAATACTAAGAAAATAGAAAAAAAGAACTGAACTTTCATCATTTTTCAACCTTATGCACTAATGGGTTAACATCAACGCGAAGTTATTGCCCTCACATACTCTATTACCACGCCAGTGGGTTTGGGTTGGTTTTTAATATTCTGTAGATTGTCTTATAGAGTCTTCGAATTTACAATAGAAAAATGGGCTATGTAAGGAGTTAAATATTGTCATTTTAAATCATGGATGTTCAAAATCGAAAGATTTATGGTTAATTTGATGATGTGTTTATTCAACATAATCTGTTGAATATTTTTATGAGGAAAGCTAATGAATTTTTATGTATAAATTTTTTCTTCATGTATAATTTATAGAAAGAAGACTGCAGAAAGTGAATTTCTTATCATCTCATTTAATAATTTATTGAAAATACATTCATGCAATACCTTGCGTGTTGAACGTCAGCAAATCTAGAATCATACAAACTGGCAAGAAATCAGAGTAATGTATATTATATATCATTTCATCCTCAAATTGGTATCAGTAATGGAGAACGTATGGTGTTAAACACAGCGATGTATATCTAATTGTGATATGATTTAAATAATTGCTGCGAAAGTAATTAGTTGTTGGTACTATCACATGACAAGATTATTACATCTTTATTGAAGATGTATAATAATCTACTCGAAGATTCAAAATGGCTATCTATTATTCAAGTATCATTGCTGCTGATCTGTAACTTCCTTATCGAGTAAGAAGGATGTTTTATCTTTGATGAATATACCAGGGTTGGTAGTTGAAATTTGCCGGTTTTACCAGTAGATGTTGTTAGCAATATGTATAAATTTCTATGATTTGGCATGTAGGGGAGAATGTGGTAATGTGGCTCCTGCAGGTATATTGGCCTCCTTCGATATTTATAATTTAGAAGCACGCCATCTAGTCAATTTTTGTGCAAACGCATGAGTGATACTTATCCCTAGACGATTTAAGAGCCAATCCTGCGAATATGGGAAGGAACTATATTACAAATAACCGGAAGCCATGGGGTAGCAGTTGAACTGATACATCCACTCATAACTCTCATAGAAAAGTTCAACTGAGAATCAATCTTATTGACATGAGCACTATTCAACCTGACAGAAATATTCTGCTGCTGAAAATACTAAAGCTAGAGCAGTAGTTCGCAAAGTAGAGACTCCGGCGCCACAATTAGATCCAGCTAGTTTATGTAGTATATTGTTTCTTGTTTTCAACTTCTCTCAATTGTTGTGAAGTCATAGTGTCGAAAAACCAAAGCAATATCATCAGCATAAATAAACTTTATAGGGGAAGTTTCAGGGATGTCAGACATGTATAAATTGAAGAGAAGAGGTGCAAGAACAGATCCCTGAGGTAGGCCATCATTTAGAGTGTAAAATCTACTGCTTTTCTCGCCGATAAAAGCTCGAAGTCTTCTATCAGATAACATATTTTCAATCAACACAATTTTTCCACATTGAACTACTTCAAACAGTTTATAAACTGAACCATCCTTTCAAACTGTGTCATATGCCGAAGAGAACTATTATAAAGGAAGTAGCAGATTGCATCAGCGAACCATTATCTCTGATTCTGAACATGAGCTTTGATGAAGGAACTTTTCCTGACACCCTTAAAACCTCTAAAATCATCCCTGTATACAAAAAGAAGGGTGATATAACCAGTGCATTCAATTATAGACCTATATAGAATGCCAGTTCAGTAAAATCTTCGAATACATCTGTAACAATAGATTATCAGAATTCTTGGAAAATAATTCTATTTTATTTGACTACTGCTTTAAGGCAAATCGCTCAACAGTTACAGCGATTGACAGCGCACTACAGGCCATATTTGAGGGCATCAACAGGAGAGATCTGGTCGTAATTATACTGTTTGATCTTACTAATGCATTCGACCTAGTAGATGTAGTGATCCTGGGATCTGGACTTGAGAACTGCAGTATCCGGGGAGTTGCATACAACTGGCTTATATCATATCTAACTGAGAGATCTTAGATAGTGTACATAGATGGGTTGCGATCGAGCCTCTTGAATGCGTCAATCTTATTGACATGAGCACTATTCAACCACACCTGACAGAAATATTCTGCTGCTGAAAATACTAAAGCTAGCTAAAGCTAGTAGTTCGCAAAGTGGGGACTCCGGCGCCACAATTAGATCCAGCTAGTTTATGTAGTATATTGTTTCTTGTTTTCAACTTCTGACATAATTTATCAATATGGAATTTGAAAATCAAAGAACGATCAAGCTTTACACCAAGATATGTTGGAGTGAAATTATGAGTTAATAGTGATTGATTGAAGAATACTCTTAGTTGCCTATCCTTCTCATGATTATTCAGATGAAAACAAGAAACCTCACTTTTCGAAGGATTTGGATATAAACGCCATTTTTAGAAGAAAATGTTCAGAATTTCTAAATAAGAAGTCAGTGTTTGCTCAATTGTTTTGAAGTCATAGTGTCGAAAAACCAAAGCAATATCATCAGCATAAATAAACTTTATAGGGGAAGTTTCAGGGATGTCAGACATGCATAAATTGAAGAGAAGAGGTGTAAGAACAGATCCCTGAGGTAGGCTATCATTTAGAGTGTAAAATCTACTGCTTTTCTCGCCGATAAAAGCTCGAAGTCTTCTATCAGATAACATATTTTCAATCAACTTTACAATTTTTCCGCATTGAACTACTTCAAAGAGTTTATAAACTGAACCATCCTTTTAAACTGTGTCATATGCCGAAGAAGAGAGATAAAGGAAGTAGCAGATTGCATCAGCGAACCATTATCTCTGATTCTGAACATGAGCTTTGATGAAGGAACCTTTCCTGACACCCTTACAACCATCCCTGTATACAAAAAGAAGGGTGATATAACCAGTGCATGCAATTATAGACCTATATAGAATGCCAGTTCAGTAAAATCTTCGAATACATCTGTAACAATAGATTATCAGAATTCTTGGAAAATAATTCTATTTTATTTGACTACTGCTTTAAGGCAAATCGCACAACAGTTACAGCGATTGACAGCGCACTACAGACCATATTTGAGGGCATCAACAGGAGAGATCTGGTCGTAATTATACTGTTTGATCTTACTAATGCATTCGACCTAGTAGATGTAGTGATCCTGGGATCTGGACTTGAGAACTGCAGTATCTGGGGAGTTGCATACAACTGGCTTATATCGTATCTAACTAACAGATCTCAGTGTACATAGATGGGGTGCGATCGAGCCTCTTGAATACGTGCGTCGGGACTCCACAAGGATCCTGCATCTCACCCACACTTTTCAACATATACATCAACGAATTATCTGGCATTCTCAGGAAATTCTATCATCCAGTACTTGCGGATGTCACCACAGTTATCATAACGGGTAAAAACAGCAGAGAGGTAAGAGATGTGTTGGGGCAATGTCTGTTTGGAGTGAAGACAATAAATTGAATCTTGGAAATATATCCCAAAAATAAGAAAATAGAAAAATCTATTTTAGTCAAACTGAACAAAAAATCTATTGCCAGCTGTCCAGAATCAAAACTTAGCTCATTCTGCTATTTAATACGTAATATAAGAAATTCATTGTCGATCGATGTCCTCAAGCAAGCATATTATGGGCTATTCCAATCCCGAATGAGCTATGGTGTAACGTATTGGGCTCTCGGTGCTGATGCCTACAATGTGCTCATACTTCAAAAACGGGTCATCCGCTATATGCTGAATCTTAATCCCACAGAATCATGTAGGCCACACTTCAGAGTACTGGGAATACTTACTTTAACAGGTCTGTATTTAATCCGTGTAATAGTTGAAATCAAGAAGAATATCAATAATATGACTAGAAGAGGTGATATTCATGATCGCATCACTCGACAGAACATCTTTCTTTGGGATAAGATGTTACAATAAACTATTGAGAATGTACCGAACATTCACAACACTTTAACTAGCTGCCTTCAAAAGAAAGCTCAAGGGTATTTCACTAGAAAAGAGCTATTACCATGTAAATGAATTTTTTGATGAATAGACTAAGCACAGTGAGACTGAATAGTGTTTATTTAAGTAAATTGGTCATTTTTTCAAATTGTTTATAGTATTATAGTATTTAAGTATGTTTTCTTCTTCTTTTTTGTAGTGTGTATATACTAAGCACTAACCTGTTTGTTATTTAATTCAATTTATTGATGCTAATATATTTATGACATGTCTAGAGACTGTACTATGTGACTCTGTGACTGACTTATAATAAAGTGAAATTGCATAGGCAATATAGTGCCTAGGAATTTTCCGGAAAGCCCAAGTACACTCATCTGTTGAGGGTGTAACTAGTTACAAGATGTCTCGGTACATATCAACATTATAATTATTTGCTTAACGCTGTTAACTGATTAAATACTATAAACGTAATCTCTCAAAAAATTTCAGTTTTCCGTTCAACTTCTGTGCGTATTACTAATTTCCTGTGACATTGACAGAACGTCAAGTTAAGCAACATTTGTAATAGAGCGCGTTTAATTCAAATTGTTTTATGCTGGACTCTAATCTTGTTTAGTTGCGGTGAAATAATTGCTGGTTGTGGTTTAGAAAGTTCGGTTACTTAATTCGCGAGCGACATTTTCTTCGTTTAAGTTCGCATTTACGCCTTTTCTCGGAGAATTGTGATTTTTGAGGTCTCCGTGAGATAGAAGGTAAACAGAATTTACATAGTGCTCACGAATAGAAGACAATTGATTCAATATTTATTTCTATTCATAATTGTTTGATTTCGATGAATAATATTTCAATATACGCGGAGTAAATTCATATGGTGATTTTAGTTTTGTATATGGAACTGGACTGAAATAGTAAATACCTTTAGGCACTGATCTGAAGATAACCACGCTTTTCATCCACGGTTTTGATTTGGCAACACGGCATTTCAGCGTAGGCCTTGATTCCATCCACGGTTTCATGCCCTCACTAATTTTCAGTTCGAATACGGTGTTTTTATATGAAAATTGACTAATTTTTGTATTGGAGTGAAATATTTTCGAAGTGATACCATTTCCGGTTATACCGGAAGTGGGTCATCACTTTGTTATTTCAAATAGCAATCTACCTTTTTTATTATACATCTAGAACCGACATTTGAGCAAGGCATAAAATACCCAAGTTGTTGGCACTTATCTGTCAAAACTTTTGACAGATTTAATTATTTTTGTTATAAACTCGATTTTTGAGGAACATTCAAAAAAATTGTAGCTCGTAGATCTTTTGCACTACAGACACAATTTTTGCTTGGGTGGATTGAAGAAGGATCAAGGAATTTTTTAAGCAATCTACACATGTCAAATGTTTATTGCGTTGTTTTGTATGATTTTTTCAATTTGGCCTTTTTCAAACAGCAATAACTCAATTTTTTCAAATTGCACGTGCCAATTTTTATATCGCCATCAGATGAAGCGTCAAATTTCAGATGGAATTGTATCAGCATGTACTATACCCTTCTGTTATAGTTCCGAAATAATTTGGGAATATATTGAATTTTTATGATTTTGAAAGAACTAGCAGACAATGCTTTGAAATATTTGAATCAAGTAGCTGAACTGGCTACGCTCACCTGACAGGTGCCTAAAATTAATGTACTTGTCACTTCGTTCATTCGAATTTGATATTTCAACAAAAATTGTCGTTATTTCAGATCGAAAATATCCAAAAAATACAACACATTTGGAATAAAACCACTGGTTATTCAAACGAAAATATATTTAATCTTTTTTAATTAATTTTAAAATGACAAAAGTAGTGGGTAGAAATTGCAGGCAATTCAATAACCAATTTCCAAATTTACCGTCTATGAGTAAAATAAAATTTCGAAGCATTAGAAGCAATTTTCTACAATTCGGATGAAAAAAAATTGTAGGAAATAAGCGAAAACCAATCATCGAAGATAATTACATTAATACGAATAAATGATAGCAAACTTCATATGAGAAAACTAATTTACGATCTGAATAAATGTTCAATATGGGCCCCATTTTGCTCGATACACTTGACAGCTTGACAGTATACGAACATGATGAGTTGCCCTCCTACACTCGGAGGCAAAATTAGCGGAACACTCGAAAATTTAACCAAATTCGAAGTCCGATATTTTTCCTAATTCTCAGCCGATTTAGATGATTTTTTCGGCAAGTTATAGATCAACTCTTCTGCTTTGTAGAAATTATAAGAGAAAACAAAAAAAATTTGAAAAAAATTTTATACGGGGGCAAAACTAAAAGTGTTTTTTTTGTCAAAAATTCGTAACACCCTGTGGAATTTCGTGGTCCGAGTTGAAACGTACAATATCATGGTCTGTCAAGACACATCTTCCTACAGTAACGCCCTTCTTATTTTATGCATTTATCTCTATTTTTACAAGAGATATCCAATTTGAAGCGAAAAGTCACAAATTTCAAGAATTTAGTTTTAATCTTGCGTAGGTGCATAACATCGGAGGTTAGCCAAAAAATAAAATCAAAATTAGAGAAGCGGAAATCTAACGAAATGAAAATTTTTGAAATTCACGGGCCAATTTCACGCTCCAGGAGAACTCGAAGTACACTGGAAAAATCGTTGATTTTGCACATTTATTTTTGAATTTTTTTGTGTGACACTCTATAATAATTATCATTCCTGTCCAAAATTGAGAGCAGGTGTGTATCCTGGCGATACACTCATGAAATAAAATGAACATGTTGAGAAAAATGTTCATGATGACCCACAAAAAAAAACATTTGATTTTAGTACGAAGTATGACCCCCCCGAGCTCTTATTACAGCGCGCATACGATTTCGCATACTCCCAATGATGTTGTCTATCATCTGTTGAGGTATGTTGTCCCACTCTTCCACCAAAGCCAATGTCAGCTCTTCAACGTTGCCTGGATTCCGTTGTCGAACCCTTCTTCCAAGAATGTCCCAAACGTGTTCGATCGGGTTTAAATCCGGTGACCGCGACGGCCAGTCCATGCGTGTGATCCCAACTTCATTGAGATATTCTATCACTATGCGCGCAGTATGAGGACGCGCGTTATCGTGCATAAAAAGGAAATTATCCCCTATGTAAGGAGCAAAAGGCACAACATGGGGCTCCAAGATTTCTGTTATATACCGATGGGCATTAAGTGATCCATTGCCAATAATCTCCAGTTCTGTTCGTACTCCCAAGCATATGCCACCCCATATCATAACTGACCCTCCACCGTATTGCTCAGTTCCTGCGAAGTTCGCTTGATTGTACCGTTCCCCTTGATGCCTCCATATTCTTTCTCTACCATCCACGAAATTCACACAATATCGGCTCTCATCACTAAATAAAACTCGTCTCTACTGATTGATTGTCCATGCTACATGCTCCCTAGCAAACGCCAATCTTGCTACCCGATGGGCTCTATCGAGTCTTGGTGCTCTTGCGCGTATGATCTCAGACCAACTTCATTTAATCGTCTTCTGACTGTCCTCACACTGACGTTAATGTTATCCACTGCTTGTAAAAGGTTACGTCCCTGAACATCAGTAAGACGAGGATTTCTTATGGTTTGATTGATGATGAAACGGTCATGTATAGCGCGGGTTGCCCGATTTCTTCCTTCTCCTCGCCTCCTCACGTACAATCCAGTTTCCCTGTAACGTCGGTAGATTCGATGGATAACCGACGTCGAGACACCCAACATGGTACCGACTGAGCGGTAGGTGCGCCCTTCCTCGATCAATGTAACTGCCCTTGCTACTGAGGTTGGTGGTAAATCTCTCATTCTGAATGAAAAATACCGTTTCGAATCGTAAACAGTAAAAGAATCACAAAACACCGCAACCGATCGAATTTGTATCAAATCAAAGAATGGAAAACTCTCATTCTTTAAACAAGTGCAAATGTGGTCATATACAAAAAAACGTGTGTTGTATTTCATATTTGATAAAAAAAGATGTGCACATGTGTAAATGAAAAGCTTTATCAATGGTCCCAGAATTCGGTTGTGTATTTTAATACCTACCGACTGTTATCTCCTATGAATTCCTAATTTTCACCAAATTAACCAAATTGTCATCAATAACTAATGCAATTCGAACATAAAAATCGCAAACGACAATTTCGACACGCCTGAGGGATAATAAGAAAATTCCAAATTGATAGACGAATTTTAATGACAATTTCTTGATTCAATGGAATTTCTCCAAAATGGTGATTTATCACTTGAAATTAAATATATTTTGCAAAAATAGAGATAAACGCATGAAACAAGAAGGGCGTTACTGTAGGAAGATGTGTCTTGACAGACCATGATATTGTACGTTTCAACTCGGACCACGAAATTCCACAGGGTGTTACGAATTTTTGACAAAAAAACACTTTTAGTTTTGGCCCCGTATAATAATTTTTTTCAAATTTTTTTGTTTTCTCTTATAATTTCTACAAAGCAGAAGAGTTGATCTATAACTTGCCGAACAAATCATCTAAATCGGTTGAGAATTAGGAGAAATATCGAAATTCGAATTTGGTTAAATTTTCGAGTGTTCCGCTAATTTTGCCTCCGAGTGTAGTTTCCTCAGGATCAATATTTCGAAAAGCATAATGAATGTGCTCTAGTACCTCTTCTGTACTTCTTACAGGAATAAGATACACTTCTTTCTTGATTTTGCCATATAAATAAAAATCAAGGGGCGTCAGTTCCGGAGAACGCGGAGGCCATAGATTTGGTCCTTGATTACCTCACCATCTATCCTCGAACATTTCTGTTAGCTGCCGATCTACAGCTCGTGTTTTATGTGCTGGTGCACCATCCATTTGATAATAGCAATTTCTCAGAATGTTAAGGGGCAATCCATCTAAAAATTTGCTAATGTTCCTCTCAAAATTTCCAGGTATCTTTGTCCATTAAGATTTTCCTCATAAATGTGATAAGCCAACAAATCATTCATTAAAATTGCAAAAACGTTCACGCTGAATTTATTTTGGAAATCAATAATCTCAATGAAATGTGGATTTTCTGTGGCCCAAAAATGTCGATTTCTCCTGTTGATTATTCCACTTTCATTGAACTTGGCTTCATCAGATCATATAATTTTTTGCAAAATTGTCGCATCTTCTTGAAGCCGAATTATAAATTTTCACAGAAATTTAGCCGCTTGGGAAGGTCACTTGGTTTCAATTTTTGTAGTCTGATAAAAGAATACGGGTGCATGTTATGTTTCTTAAGGATCTTTTGAATGGAAGTATAACTCAATCGAATATCCATTGACGCTGACTTAACGGACGCATGTGGATTGGCACGAAAATACGCTAGCGCATTAATTTGATTGTCGTCGTCCTCGAGAATTGGTTTTCTTCTAGTTTCTATGTATTTTAATCCTCCAAATTGATAAAATTGCTTCTAATCCTTCGAAATTTTGTTTTATTCATAGGCGCCAAATTTGGAAATTGGTTATTGAATTGCCTGCAAGTTCTATTCACCACTTCTTGACATTCGCCATGAATTAAAAAGAGATTAAACATATCCTCGTTTGAATAACCAGCGATTTTATTATCAATCTGATGTTTTTCAAAAATTCTCACTTCAAATTACCAACAATTCTTGTTGAAATATCAAATTCGAATGAACGAAGTGACAAGTACATTAATTTTAGGCACCTGTCAGGTGGTGAGCGTAGCCAATTCAGCTACTTGATTCAAATATTTCAAAGCATTCTCTGTTAATTCTTGCAAAATCATCAAAATTCAATATATTCCCAAATTATTTCGGAACTATAAGAGATGGGTATAGTACATGCTGATACAATTCCATCTGAAATTTGACGCTTCATCTGATTGCGAGATAAAAATTGGCACGTGCCATTTGAAAAAAATTGAGTTATTGCTGTTTGAAAAAAGCCAAATTGAAAAAAATTATACAAAACAACGCAATAAACATTTGACATGTGTAGACTGCTTAAAAAATTCCTTGATCCTTCTTCTATCCACCCAAGCAAAAATTGTGTCTGTAGTGTAAAAGATCTACGAGCTACAATTTTTTTAAATGTTCCTCAAAAAACGAGTTTATAACAAAAATTTAATTAAATCTGTCAAAAGTTTTGACAGATAAGTGCCAACAACTTGGGTATTTTATGCCTTGCTCAAATGTCGGTTCTATATGTATAATAAAAAAGGTAGATTGCCATTTGAAATAACAAAGTGATGACCCACTTCCGATATAACCGGAAATGGTATTACTTCGAAAATATTTCACTTCAATTGGAAATCGCTAGTTATGGCCGCGTATAAAATTTCAGTGTGATATTGTAATTGGAACTCAAAAAGTTTTCAACGGACGGTCCCGGTGGATATCCCTGTATATAGTTTTCCGAGTTTTTTTCCATGTTTTCCATTCCAAGTGATGTGCATGATTTTTACTATCAGAACATTTTCTTCAGTGTTAAAGTGCTTGTAATAGTTAAGAAATTTTCAATGCCACCGATTTGTGTGATGAATTATGAATTTTCATAATTTATTACTCCACGTGAGAGGAATATATGGATTCAAGAGTTTATTTCGCGATAGTTTCCAATGCAAGTGATTTTTCCTATCGAACTATTTTTTTCAATGTTATACCACTTACAGAAATGAAGAAAATTTCGATGTCACCCATTAGAGAAATGATCTACGATTCTTTTTGGTTCATTATATCTCGTAGTAAGAGCAGATGAAGTTCGTAGTTTTTCCGCTATAATTTCAATTATAAGCGATGTGCATGAATATCGCTATCAACAAATTGTTCTCTATGTTATCCTTCCCACTTCAGAAAAAAAAGAATTATCTTTGTCTTCCATTTGGGAAATGAACCACGAATAATATAATAATAATAATAAATAATAATAATGTTTATTTAAAGATATCGTACAAATTAGAATAAACAGAGCTACCTCGAAGGTGGAACTACTAAGTAGTTGAACCTTGTGTGAAGAGTTAAATAATTTCAATAAAAAGATATATATCACGAAAATAACAAATTTGAAACCTTAAGTACGGACATAGGTATTTTCTATATCAACAATATTATGGATGTTTAATCTTGGTGTTGCTAGCATCCACTCATTAATTAAACGTTGAAATTTCTTCTCTGGTTTTGCTTCTCTGATATTTGTTGGCGAAATGTTGAAAGTTTTGGGTGCAAGAAAAACAAGTGAACTCTGTCCAACCGTTTTCGAAGTGAAAGGTATCCTTATTAATTTCTCCCTTATTCTGGTGTCATGATTATGAAAGGTGTAAGCTGCCTCATGACGGCCACGCCATTGAAAAAAGGCTAAGACTACAAAGAACAGCTGTCGCACATCCAACAGTGCTGATTCTGAATATATTCTTTCCGAGGGGTATTGGAAGGGTCTACCGTAAATAATCTTGATCAACCACTTTTGTGTTATTTCCAATTTTTTCAAATAGCAATTTGTTACAACTCCCCAACACAGCAATCCATTAGTAAGATAAGGCTGGACTAGTTCATGATAGGCCCGTTTTAGAATATCGGTTTCACAATAGGTTTTAAGGTTGTTGAATTTTGGAATTAGGTATCTCAATTTCTTAGCTACGTTCTACATATGAGCATCCCATCTCAGGCAGTTATCTACATGCACGCTCAGTTATTTGATGGTCTTAGCCGAACATATCGTATAAACGCTATAAATAACAGTTGAAAATAGTTCCTTGTGTGTTTACGTTGTCTCGGTCTATTCGTTTTGTGTTAAAATGACAACAAAGGTAGTTAATAAAGAGTTTCAAAGTGGATCAGAGTTATGGAAATACTTTTGGAAGGCAGAGGATGGACAAACTGCCTAGTGCAAATTGTGTAAGTCTATTTTGAAAACAACGGCACGATCTTCCAAAGGCTTAAATGTACATTTACTGTCCAAGAACAAAATTGATACTTCTCATAAGAAAGTGACAGAAAACATGACTCTGGTTCCATCAAATTTTTGAAAGCTGATCAATGCTTCCACGTCAGTAAGGCTACCTCCTCCAACTGGTACGAAGAGGCAGAAAATATCTGATTACTTTTCGTCCCTACAAAAAGGTTCTTTGGAGGAAAGAATTTCAAGGATGATTTCTAAATATGGCATGATTTTCAGTTTTTTTGGCACGTCGAAAGACTTGAGAGAATTGCGACTACTGACTACAAATTACCTGCATCACCTAACTCCATAAAACAGATTGTTATGGATTATGGCATGAGTTTGAAAATGAAAGTTTCGCAGGATCTTATGAATCTAAGAAAGAATAACCATAGATTCAGCCTTACTTTTGATGAATGGACTTCATGCAAAAACAGGCGCTTCATGAATGTGAATGTTCATACATTTTCGGAGAATAAAAATATGTTCTGGAATTTGGGTCTTGTGCGCATAGTAGGAAGCATGCCTGCAGAGAGTTGCATAACTATTTTGGAGAAGAAATTATCAGAATATGGCTTGTCATTAGATGAAGATATATTAGATGTTACTACAGATGGGGCCAGTGTAATGGTGAAGGTTGGGCGACTCATGAATCCTCTTCACCAGCTATGCTACGCTCACGGCATTCTATTAGGAGTTAAAGTGATTTACATTACAAATCAAAACGTGGAACCGAAACGCAAAAAGAAAGTACAAAAGACACAGTCGTAGCTCAGTCAGAGGTGGAGGAGTCTGACGATGAAGAATTTGATGACATTATTGATAATGAAGGATTTGACTGCAGATTACCCACTGTAGATGAAGTTGACTTAGTGTCCGAATTTGATCACCTTATCGAAAAGGTAAGACAAGTAGTCAAACTTTTTAAAAAATCACCAGCGAAGAATGACATTCTTCAGAAATATATGAAGGGCGAATTCAGCAAAAATGTGCAACTCGTGCTGGACTGCAAAACACGCTGGTCTAGTCTTGCAGATATGATTTCCACATGTGCAATGTGTAAGAAAAGCCTTGATTGATTACAATCTTGGATCAAATACAAATCATAGTTTTCCAGACGAAGAATATCGTGCTTTATCAGATTTAGAATTTGTATTTAAGCCTATAAAACTGGCAGTGGAAGTAATATGTCGGCGAAATTCTGATTTGTTAACTGCAGAAACTACTCTGCAATTTATGTTGAAAAAGTTAGAAGAACTCGGAACACCAGTAGCTCAAAAACTTGCTGAATCCATGAGGGCTCGGATTGATGAACGCCGAACATTCATGATCGCAGCATTGTATTATTTGACAGACCCTGTCCAATGCGACGTACATTTCGATCAATCTGCTACTGATCAAACTTTCAAACTGCCTCCAAAATCTCTTCAATCAAAAGTGATAAAGTTAATCAGAAGATTACACAAGAACAGTACCAAATATGACAATGTTGCAGTCAATATACAAGACAAACCCTCTACATCTTCAGTTGCAGATGAAGCAATGAATGAAAGTGATGGTGACGATTCAATTCCATTAGCTGCAGTGGAAAAAAATTAGAGCCTGGAATGGCGAACGCTTCTCTTAGTCTTGATGAGGAATTGGAAATGGCATTGAAAGAGCGTTCGCAAAAACGTGTGGCATCTTTGTCATCGTCACTTGATATGATTTTGAAGAAAGAAATCAATTTGTACGAGTCAGGAGGGTCAAGAGGACAAAATCTACAATTCGCTCACCAATGTCTTTTATCTGTAGTACCAATAAGTGTCGAGGCTGAACGGGCGTTTTCCTCAACTGGTTATCTGGCATGCAGCATCCAGAGTCTTCTGGCAGATGCAACCCTAGATACTTTATGTTTTGGAGGAGTTATTTTCAAGTTTTAGATTATGTTACTTTTTGAATAACTTACTGGTTAGCTTGAGATTTTATTTCTCTATTTTACTCCTGAACAAAAATTGGAGCGAATAGAAATATAAATGATAGGAATTTTTGTACATTTTCGATGATCATTTCTTTACAATACCGAGATTTCGCAAGATTAAAATTCCTAAATCTCGCGAATACCGATATTCATATTTTGATGCGAGATTGCATTCCCTAATCTGAATCTCTTCTTTCATGGTTTCCTTCTTATGTAATTGGTCGCAGATTGTAAAATGAAAACATTTTCGCTCTGAAGCTGTTTCTGTTACTTCTGGTGTACATCAGAGCTCCCACCTTGGCCCTTCGTTGTTTAATTTGTTTATTAATGACATCAGCGATGCCTGGGTTCCGGATTTTTGTTATTCGCGGATGATATGAAATTATATCGTGTTATCAGAGATGTAACAGATGTACATGACTTGCAACGCCTAATTGATTCTCTGCTGTGTTGGACTCATGTTAATTCACTGTATCTGAACTTTGACAAGTGGCAAAGCTATTACCTTCTATCGTTCCAATACGGCAGTTATGCATGGTTACTTTCTGAATGGTGTGGAGCTGTCGCGTGAAGGCTGTATCCGAGATTTGGGTATAACACTTGAAGTTCAGTTGAATTTTAAAGAGCATATGATAATAATAACATTCTAAGGTTTACCGGATGCTGGGGTTCATTGTTCCACATTCAGTCGGTTTTTCTGCTGATACCTTTAAACTGTTGTACTGTTCGTTAGTAAAATCCAACGTAGAATATAGAACCTGCATATGGTCTCCTTTTTATTATTGTGATATAGATTGTTTAGAGAAGGTTCAGCGTAAATTTTTGAGATAATTATCCTTCAGGTTACATCGTCGGACTGTTGACCTCGATATCCTGCGTGTTACATATGGCCTAAATCCTCTTCGAATGACGAGAAAAATTTTCGATTAATGTTTCTTTTTCAAGATACTGAATGGTTTGGCGTGTTGCCCGAATCTGTTGAAACTGATTGATTACAATCTACCTTTAAGAGTCACTCGACACACTCCTTTATTCCCTCCAAAATTTTGCAGGTACAATTATGGCTCGAATACATATATAAATCGCACAATGTCTTTGGTCAATGATCTTGGTGTCAGTCTTGAATTGTTCAGTATTTTATTTCTTTGTTTCAAGACCCATATTTACAATTATATGAATGGATAATAAATAAATGAATTAAATTGCATGGTAAAGTACGTTGCCCTAAAGAAATAACACTTTTTTCGTTAAACTAAGAAAAAGTTATAATCTTCCTCGAATCTAAGTCAATTTTTTTGGGGAAAGAAGATGACACTATAATTCTGAAAAACTTGATAAAAAATACCATAGCTCAATGGTGGTTAATTTTAGAAAGAACAAATCCTAACAAAAGATCCTTTTACTCTAACCCCAAAATATGAAATTGATCGATAAACCCGTCCCAAGATACTTGCTATGGGCCTTTTTGTGCGGACACCCTATATTTTGACAAAAAGGAAACCTTGTTATTTTCTCAAGATGAATTATCATCCACTAGCTTGTAAATTTCCCAAAATGATTCTGAGATAATATTTAGATTTTCTAATAATGATTTAAGGATTCGAAAAGTCTTTATAGGTGTAAACAAATTCTTGCAATTTCAAACAAGTTAATGTTAATTTCAACAATTATGATAACACGGAAACTAATTCAGAACTTTTGATATTTACTAACCTTAAAATGTAAGATCGAAGCTTTTCGGTGGGTATTTTTGAATAGTATCTAGTTTTTTCTATTTGTTCGAGGAACCGGAAGTGGTAGGATGTTGCCAATATTCTAGTTGGCGAGAACATTTTATAGAGATCACTCGATCCATTGTTGAGATATTTGTACAGAAAACTCTCGGAGGGACAACCTGTATAAGATAAACCAAATTACTCTAATTCTTAAAATGAAAATTTTGATTTTATCCAAAACTTAGTGCTTCGACAAAAGAGGTTTCAAATTTTTTATTGATTTTGAATTACATTGTTTATGGAGTGTTATCACATATTCTAATGAATCAGGTTTGTTGAAGCTATTTTTAATCACGTAGAAAAGGAAAGTCCAACGTTATCATGAACCAATGAAAACGTAATGTTGAGTTCTATAACTCTAGTAGACCTGAGTTTTACAGATTTCAGGTAATATTTCAAGCAATAAGGTTTTCGAAAGATGGCAAAACGGGCAGATTGAACTACGATACAAATGAGATGGCCATTATCCTAAACCGGCTAACGTTTATTATTGTTTACAGTTTGCACAGACATGAAAGCTTTCTGCAAACCATCTGTTCGAAGTGAGGGTGATTTTTTCAGTTAGAATAATAACAAGGTAGAAGGAACAAGTATCATGTGCTGTGATTTTTCTACGTGTTGTTTTACTTAAATCTAAATATTTGTTAAAAAGTGAAAATGAAGAAAACCACCGTTAGAAAAAGTGTTAGGTAAGATTTATATTCATTAAGATAAATCAGAAAATTTATACGAGTTGTATAATCTCGAATCATAGTAAACGAAACACTCGAAATTAATTTTTATAGTTTAGTTTACAAGTTCAATTATGTGTTTTTTCTTGATGCATCTTCTGAAAATATGGCGATGGGTTATTAGTTTCGGAGAGACTTCTAAAAAATGTAATCGAAGATTTTTTTAGTACATAGAAATTTAAAAATTATTAACAAATTCAGATTCACTTTTTCGCAAATAATTCCTAACCGATTTACAATTCAGAAATTATCGAGAATAGAAATTTTCTCTATTGACCAAGCTCTATTTTTCTTGTTTGCAGTTGTAATAATAGTAAGTAACACATGGGTCGAAAAATCCCGCGACTAACAAATAGATGGCGCCAGAAATATCATATTTAATGAATCAAAACGGGTTTCGTATATTCATAAAACAGTGCTATTTGCTGGGTAAAATTATCATATAAGCCCAGGAATGGCTTGAAAAGTGTTACCGGTAAAATTCTTGGTCGAAATCAATCCTTCTCCGATGGTATGCTGCTTTACATTCTGTTAATAAGCACTGACCTTAGTTCGGCTTCCTGCTGAGTGACAGCTCTCGTCCACTATAGTTCGGTAGAATGAGTTCCCGAAGGATCACTATGAATTATTCTTAGAAGAAAATATTTGTCGGTCACAAAAGTAATAAGTTTTTCGTTATATGTTTCGAAGCCTTCTGCTGTCTTGCATTTTCGACCTCTGGGTTGATATTCTGCCACACTTCTGTGGCGGTTTGGATGAGGTATTCTGGGGTTCTTGGATTATCCTGGCACGATTTAATTTTCCTTTTTAGATTATTCCATAAATGTTCAAAAGGATTTAGATCTGGAGAGCAAGCTGGACATTCCAAAAGAGCGATCCCCTCTGTTTCAAGATAATGTCGCGCGATGTTGCTGGTATGGGAAGGAGCATTATCTTGCATAAAAGTGAAATTCTCACTGTGGGCACCTCGCCAGAATCTCACTATGGGCTCCAGCATTAGGTCCACATAATTTCTAGCCGTTACACTCGCAGGAAACTGAATCAAACCTGTTTAGCCTCCCAGCATAATGCCACCCCAAAACATCACACTGCCCCCTTGGTATTTCCAAATTTGTCCTGCTGCTCCGAGTCTAGCTTGTCTTCAACGACCCCTTAAAACTCGAATCCGGTGGTCATCTGGTCGAACACTAATTCTGGTCTCATCCGAAAGAAGAACATTTTGCCAATTCTCAATATTCCTATTTTGGTGCTCGATACACCAATTAAGTCTGTTGTTATTTTGTTGTCTGGTAAGCTCTTGAACTCTTAAGGGCCTTCTGCTGTATAAATCCCTTTAGAGGAGTCTTTGACGTATCGTTTCGACTGATACACTGATGTCTGTTGCTTCCAGAAATTACATTTGGAGTATGGGGTGCGACGCACTAGAGTCTCCTCTTGCAATTTGGCACAAAAAGCGGTCTTGTTCTTCAGAAGTGATTTTCCTACGACTTCTTCTAGGCCTATTTTGCAGAGTTTGTAGCTCCAAGTATAGGGCGTAGGTTTTTGAAATCACCCCGTGTTATACCCCCATTGGGGCCGCTATATCCCTCTGTTTTACCCCTTCTTCAACGAGAGCAATCATTCAACCCCTCTAGATATCGGACAATCTAACGTTAGGCATTTTCAATTATGATTGTAGGCTTTTTTAAATTTTGAATTTCACAGTTTCAAATCTCAGTGACGACTGAGTACAATATTCCGAACATGTGGTGATAACTCAACATTTCTCATCATACTATCCAGTTTTTTTACAACAAAAAACTTCATTCTTCACTAGTAGTCAAAGATCCATGGTTAAAAATAATCAATAATGTGAAATACCGAGTTATTCCATATAAATTTGGTTGTGTGTATTATACCATTCATCACTCTTTATTAAAGTACAAACTAGCAAGAAGTCAACTTCTTTTCAACTTAATATACAGGATGTTCCTTCTCGAACGAGTCACTCTGTATATTCATATATTATCATGTAGTGATTCGAAGAAATTTGCCTAAACACGTCGAATGATTTTATATGGTGGATATCTTTCAATATATATTTGAGGCTGCAACGTGTAACTTCTAAGAGACGGGGCGCTTCAACCCCTCCAAATTCTTTACTATGGTGTATGAGAAAAGTAATTTGGTGAATCTTTTTCGCAGAAAATCATTTTTTATCTCAAATGGGCCACCTTGATATTTTGACTATTTTCAAGATAATTGAAAAAAGGGAAACAAATCAATTTTTGTCTGATGGAAACCTTTCGAGGGTAGTTAGCGCTTGTGTGCATTAACCAGTAAATTTACTTACCTTGAGATTTTAGACGATGAGGAAAGGTTTTATTGTGATGTTTTTCGAAAGCCTATTTTTATTGCTTCATTTGAATTGTAATTGTTTTGATTTAATGAGAAATTTCTCTCAAACTATTTATTTTGACTAAACTTTTTGTTCTTCGATGCAGGGTTTTCATCTGATAATACATTTGTTCGATCATTAAATCATATTAATCATTTTGAAAATAATTATGGTGCACACAGTGCTAGAACGTGTTGAGCTGCTCAGCCTTCATAGCCGAATGGCTGCAAAGATTTCTTTTATACGACCATAGTCTTCGTTTTCTGTTGAAAACTTTGTGAAGCTCATACATATTTTAATTGAAATAACTATACAGGGTGTTACATAATAGTATTTCACAACTTTAGAGGGTAAATCTACGTGCAATTTTAAGAAAAAAAGTTCATATAAACATAGGTCCGCAAAAGCTTCGTTACGGAGCTACAGGGTGTTGAAATTTCCGGAAAAAATTGTTTTTTTCTTCAAAACTCCTGCAGTCTTGAGATATTCAGCCCAATTTTGGAATGAAAGCTATTTTTTCAGCCTCCATCTTTACACGTCCTAGATTTCAACTGAAATTCACAAGGTGTTTTCTTTTCCGAGGCCATGTCTCCTTTCGCCCCTTCAAACTTCCTTGCAGTACCCCACTGATCAGCGTACAATCAAATTTTTTCATCTTCGTTCAATTTAGAAACTTTTTTGTCACTTGTAATTTTTTCGTATCTGCAACCGTTTTCGAGTGAAAAATTGATTTTGAATTATTTGAATTGTATGTTATTCGCTAAATAAAAAAGTAATAATAGAAATACTCGATAGGTATGCCCAAAATTTGCTTTTATTTTGATAGCTCGTCTTCTGAGACTCAACTTATACTTATTTAATATCAAACTAAAAAGAAGAACAATTAAAAACTAAATAAATTGCTGGAAGTGTCCTCCACCTGCAAGAATACAGGCCTCTGTCCTTCTTGGCATATTATCACGCACTCTTTGATATATTCCTGAGGTATTTATTATCGTGTCACAAGAGGTTATTATTCGATTTCTCAATTCTCCTACAGTGTTCACTGAAGTGGTATAAACTAAACTTTTGAGATATCCCCATAAAAAAGTCCTAACTAATTTAAGTCTGAGGACCTAGGAGACCATGGTTCTGGCCCACCTCGACCTATTCATCGGTTGTTGAATGTATTATTCAAGAATTCCCTAGCTTCTCCACTAAAATGTGTTGGTGCCCCGTCATGCATGAACCACATTATGTTTCTCACCAAAAGTGGCACATCCTCGAGCAATAAAGGTAACTGCTCCTCAAGAAATTGCTGATAAGCGGGACCGTTTAGTCTGTTAGGCAGAAAAAATGGCCCAATCAAGTAATTTCCAATTATTCCGACCCAGACATTTAGTGAGAATTGTTCTTGATGATGAGATTCTTCAATCAAATGGAGGTTTTCCTCAGCCCAATAATGAGTATTGTGGAAATTTGTGATAGCAGTTCTCGAAAAGTTAGCTTCGTCTGAGAACATTATTTCACTATCAAAATGAGCATTTTATCTAAGAACCATCGGCAGAAGGTCTTGAAGGAAAATCTCGAGGAAGTAGAGTTTGGACGCGTTGAATATGAAACGGGTACAAAAAAAGTCGTGGAGAATCCTCCAAACTAGAACATGTGAAATATTCAACTGATTTCCAATTTTTCTTGTACTCGCATAAGGATTCAAATCAATTCAATTCAAAACTGCTTCCTCAATATCTGGAGTTCTCATAGTTTGAGTTGCACCTTTTAAATAATTATTTGCAGTAAAAGTACCAGTTTCCCTCAACCTTCTGTGGATATTTGAAAATGTTCACCTGTCTGGTGTTACTCGATTTGGAAAGCGCACCGGATATAATCACCTAGCTTCTGTTGTGTTTCCGTCAGCCAGACCATACATGTAATGGATATCAGCCAATTCGGCGTCAGTAAAATTAGCCATTTTTTCATACAGCAATAACTTCAAAAGTCTCAAGACTAATCGTTAATTTAATAAATAATTCGAGCAGACACTGGTTCAACTTTAGCAACTGTCAAAATAAATAAATAAATGAAAAAAATCAAAGCCTACTAGTCATTTATTTTAATTAGAAGTGCTTTCAATTCAGCGAATGCATACAATCGTTCAATAATTTTTTGCTCGAGAACGGTTGGAGATACGAAAAAATTACAAGTGTCAAAAAAGTTTCTAAATTGAACGAAGATGATGAAAATTGATTGTACGCTGATCAGTGGTGTACTGCAAAAAAATTTGAAAGGGCAAAAGAAGACATGGCTCCAGAAAAGGAAACACCTTGTAGATTCTAATTGAAATTTAGGACGTGTAATGATGGGCTGAATATCTCAAAAACTGAAGGAGTTTTGGAGAAAAAAAACAATTCTTTCCGGAAATTTCAACACCCTGTAGTTCCGTAACGAAGCTTTTGCGGACCTATGTTTATATGAACTTTTTTTCTTAAAATTGCACGTAGATTCACCACCTCAAGCTGTGACATACTATTATGTAACACCCTGTATTAACAAAAGTCTGTCGTATCCACTTCTATCATAGTGGAATAATAATTATAGATATAATTTGCCTAAACTAATGGTGACCTTATAAGTAATATACTTTCTATGTTTTTAATGATGACCAAATTTTTAGCGTGCACAATTCATATCGAAATATTCTGATGCTTTTTCATATTTATGTGATTATTTAGAAAGCCAATGCTAATTAATGAAAATGCAAAGTAATATATCGGAACAATTCAAAACACCATTCTAATTGAGTTCAAGGAACAAATAATTTATTGATTGTTGTTAAATTTGCATTGACGTATACAGCGATTAGTTTTTACACTGGGTGTTTAGAGGTTTTCTTTTTCATAAAAATAGTTCCAATAATACTTCCATATACAGTGTGACAATAAAGTATACGGAAATTTGAAATAAAACGCAAAAATCTTAATCGACTTCACTATTTATTGAATTTCCTTCAAAATATGCTTCATATGAATCGATACACAAGTGCCAACGTTTTTTCCAATCTTTGAAACTTTTTTCATATGCGCTATCAGGGATGGCCTTCAGCCCTTCTGCGAATTTTCTTTTACGACGTCTATGGAATCAACTCTGGTTCCCTGGAGCATAAAATTCAGTCTGGAGAAAAGAAAAGTCACACGGAGCTAGATCAGGCGAATCAGGCGGCTCCTTGGTGGTATTTATTGAGTGTTTGGTCTCAATACTAAACCTACCGACATTTCATGTATACCTTATCCTACCATGAGCGATCAAATGACCGCTTCAAAATAAACATATGTATCTTAGTAAAGTAGATAGTAAACACTTTCGGAACTAGCTATAAATCTTTCTTTTTTGTCCTCTTCGTATATTCAAAATATTCTCTTCGTCCGTATTGCTGTCAAATAAGTCACAATAATTTTCTACAGCATCATCATCAATATCGTAAACTTCTTGATCATCTTCCGAACCATCCTCGTCGATATTATTTATTTTGTCTAATAAATTGATATTCCTCGAATGTACTTACATTTTGGGGATGAATATGCAAATGATAAAGTAAGAAATAAAAAATATAAATCAATCGGGGCAAAAACATTGAGACCAGAAATAAAAAAAAACAATTAAAAATCATTTTGTTGGCTCTGTTGAAATTGTAGAAACTATCACTTATACCACGTAATAATTTTTATTATAATATAATTATAATTTCTATTATACACTGAAATTTTGATGCTCTTTGTTCGTATCGCAAGACCGTACTGTCGTACAAAAAACGCTATGTTCTTTGTTCCAATAACAACGAAAACGCCATGCATTGATGCTAATCGCACATTTGTCTACATTGTAGACACATTGATTAGATTGTAGATTGTCCACAGTTACATTGTAGACTCTCAAATTAATTTCAAGAATGCGATTATCGAAGAGATTAATTCTACACTGGGGACATCCCCATCATATTCAACTGTTAAGCAGTGTGTTTCCGAGTCGCGTGAGCACCTCTGATGACCACGCTCAGGACGCCCTGTTGAGATCACAACTCCAGATATGATCGAAAAAATTCATAAAATAGTTCTGGAAGACCGCAGATCAAAAGTGTTTTGCACCAACATTTGCATATGGAAAAGCTCTGGGCAAGATGGGTGCCGCGTTTACTAAAAATTGATTCGAAAAACCATTTCTACCTCCAATTTGGCGCTGTATAAGCATAATCCAAGCGAATTTTTGCATTGATTCGTTACTGTTGACAAAATTTGGGTCCACCACTACACTCCTGAAACCAGACAATAGTCTAAACAGTGGATTGGAACCGGGGAACCATCTCCAATTTTATCGGCAAACAAGGTTATGACTACTGTTTTTGGGATGCAAGAGGTATTATATACATTGATTACCTTGAAAAGGGTAAAACTATCACTGGTCAATACTACGCAGACTTATTGCAACGTTTTAGCCACGAGGTGCAAATTAAACGACCTCATCCGGCGAAGAAAAAATTTTATTTCATCACGATAACGCACCAGCGTGTTTTTCGCACGTTGCCATGGCTAAAATCTATGATCTGAAGTTCGAATCGACGCCGTACCCTCCCTACTCTCCAGGCCTAGCCCCGAGTGACTCTTATCTGTTTCCTAACCTCAAAACATAACTTGGCGGTAAATGATTTGCGGGCAATGAAGAAGTAGTCGAAGCTGTAAATGGGTATTTTGAGGAACTCGACGAATAAGCCTATAGAGATGGCATGACTAGACTAGAACAAAGCTATGAGAAAAGTATCAGACTTAAAGGAGATTATGTTGAGATATAAAAAAATTCTTAAAAACGTTGTTTTTCTTGGTCAGGCCGGAAACTTATCAATCCATCCTCGTAACATAAATTTTTCAAATGGTCAAATGACCGATCGTGGTAGACTAGGCATGGTATAATTTTCTTCGGAAATAAACAATAAAAAAAGTTGTTAATATTGAAAAATAGGTTTTCTGTATATTTTAGGAAAAGTCAATAAGCTACATGATGATACAGTTTTACGTTGTATCCGAGAAATTTGAAACGAAATTTTAAAAACGGTCATTTGACCGCGCATGGTAGGTTTGGTTGGATTTGTTAAATTCCTTAATAACCGTGGCTCGATGAGATTGGTTCGTTATCGAATTGTTCTGCCACAAATCGGGCCGTTTACGGCGAATATTTCCACGCAAACGTCTCAAAACGATTAAATAGAAGGACTTATTGACCGTTTGCCCTTGCGGAACGAATTCAAGATGAACCACACCACGAATATCGAAGAAAACAATCAGCATCGTTATGATTTTCGAACGACTTTGGCGAGGTTTTTTAAGTTTTTTTGGCTTATTTTTCCCACCCATTCCGATATAGTTGCCTCGTTAGTGTGTCGTATTCGTATTCGCACGATCCAACATGCCTGTAGCTACCTGCATCCGGTACTATTTTTGAAGAAAATTTAGGAACGAGCCAAGCAGTTTCACGAGAGATGTTGAGATCACGAGCTATCTCTCTAACACTTGCATGATTTTCGAGCACCATTTCCTTGATTTTTTGGACGTTATCGTCGGTTGAAGATGCCGAAAGTCCTCCGGAACGAGGCAAAGTTTCGACGATCTCCCGATCGTCCTCAAAGACTTTGTACCACTCATACAGTTGGATGTTTGATGAAACAGTCCCCATAAGCCTTTTCCAGTATTCGCAACGATTCAACACACGGAATTTCGTTTAAAGCACAAACTTTGATACGAACTCTTTGTTCAATATTTTTTCCCTTATATAATTCGGAGAGTACTATTGAGATCGACTGGTTCCAACAGCTGTCGTAAACAAACTAGTCAACAGATCGCGCTTATGTTTGTCATAGTAATTAAAGACAGCCCGACCTACATACAGAAACTCAAAATACTTAAAGATACTCAACGCGGGCAATTTAAATGAGAAATTCCGGATACTTTTCTGTCACAGTAGTACTACTACTGTCAAATGTCAAATTTGAAAGCAAAATCGGTGTAGGGTGAATATCGTAATAATCTCTTGATTGATTTTATTTATAACTAGTGAGCTCATCAAAATCGTCTTTTTATATCCAAACAAGATATATCGTTTATTTTGATTTGACAGATCGAATGTAGGACTAATTGAAATAATGTTGGTGTATATAAATATTTTATTCCTTCTCATCCTAACTACTATATCCTATTAACCGCGCATACGTAGGACGGATGAAAGAAAGAATAGTATTTTGACTGCTCGAGGTTTGTCAATTTCGTTAATTTTTTGCCGTCGGAGATTCTCGGAATGGGGAAAGTAGAGCGAAATTCTCCGCCGACAGGGCTTCGTTCGATTGAAGATTTTCCATTTTCCCTTAATTTTTCGGGGACCAAAATATCACGGCGCAACATGCGAAACGCGAGGCTTCGTCCTCGTTACGGTTTTGTAGCGGTTGAACGCGATAGAAAAATATGTATAGCTGAAAAAGTCCATTAAAATTATCCCCCCATCCGCGATATGGACATTCCGTTCGCCCGGAGCGACGTTTCAGCGAAAACTTTCGAAAATTGCTCCCGTGATACCCTCCACTCTCTCCGAAATAAGCTTTAGCGCTTTAGTATATATAATGGATTAGTGCAATTGAAGGTGGTGAGGGTCTTTCGTAATCTAAATTAGTTCAGATGTATCAAGCCCAATAGCATCCCGGAAGAACCCTAACCAATATGTTTGATAAATTTTTTTTATTCTCAACCCTTGGGAGGAAGCGATGCCTGTCAGGCCACCCTTGTGGCCGCCCGAGATGATTTAATGTGTGTGCTCTCTCACTTCTTGAACAGGGCCAAATTTTTTTCTGAAAGATGTACGATGGAAGAGAGTTACACAATCCACTAGCCCTGTAAACAAAATAATTTTTATAGAATTGTAAGTTGGACCGCTGATAAATGTTTTCTGGAAACTAGGTTTGTTACCGGAACGAAGCCTTTCAATTTTTCGGAGCAATTACCATGGAAGTACCTATAAAAGAGGGAAAGATCAGCAACCTACCGCCTTTGAGCGAGAGGTTGGAGATCAGGGGTGATCGTTGGGTGGTTAATCAGCTGTGATGTAGTAAAGTACTGCTTACCCTTGAAAAGAAAACTGAATTAAGCGGAAGCACGTTTGCCAATGGCTGACATATGATCATGCCAGCAAACTCCGGTGTTGACTGTGATACCGAATAGATTCATGTTTGTTTCTGAAGAAATTCGATGTCCTTGCATGAATAAAAGAGGTTCTTCAGCAGTGACTTTCCTGGAGAACGTTGTTGATTGCGTCTTCTTCGCATTAAAATACGTCCATTTTAATGGACCTATTTCAACCGGCCTAACACTAATATCTTATTCAAGTCTGAATTCAGTGACATGCTCTGTTGCTATCTTTGTCGGTGTGACTCTTCAGCAGTTATAGAACGCTGACTAGAAAATTAGGAAACCAGGGTGCAGTCGTCGACAAACCCAAATATTTTGATCTCAGTGAATCAGAGCAGATCATTAATCTGCAACAGAAAAAGAGTTGGCTAGAGTATGAAGCCATGTAGTACTCTTGCATTAACCTGAAAAGACCACACCATCAATCACCACCTGAATCGATCTTCTGAAGAGGAAGCCTTTCATTCAACCACGCAATTTTTTGGGAACTGCATATGAGATTAATTCCGCAAAACATCCCAAATGTTTTCAATTATATGCTCATTATAATGAACAGAAACAAAATGTCAGACACTGAAGCTAAGGAAAGTTTCGTTTCAACTCTTCTTTATCATTTCGGCTTAATTTTTATAGTAAATCCTCTACAGAGCTATATAAAATGAGGAAACCAGGGTGCAGACATCGGTAAACCCAAATATTTTGTTCTCGGTGGAGTAGAGCAGATCATTAATCTGCATCAGAAAAAGAGTTGGCGAGGGTTAGAGCCTTGGGGGTATTCCTGCATCAACCTGAAAAAATTTAGTTCTTACCCATGAACTACCACCTGAATCAATCCACTGAAGAGAAAGCTACTTATACAACCACGCAATTTGTTGCTGCCACAGACTTCTTCAAATTCTTTTATTTTTCGCTGGAGCTAAAACATAACTTTTTAGTCCCCTTTTGCTGTGTTTTACCAGGTGGACAGAAAAGTTCTTAAGTTAACATATTAAAACACATTTTTTGGTGAAATTCAGTCTTTTAGTTCACTATAGTCACCTTCGAGGGAGATATAGCGAGCGTTCTTTTCAAGTCTGAAAACAGAAAAAAGTCACTGGAGGTAAAATCTAGTAAATAAGGTGTATGGGGAAGTTATTCGAAGCCTAATTCGTACAATTCTGCCATTGTTTTGATTTATTTGTGGCAATGTGCATTGTCTTGGTGAAATATCACTTTCTATTATTTCAAATGGGACCGTGTCTTCGTGATTTAGTCCTTCAGTTGATCCAATAACTCAATGTAGTAGTCACTGTTTATCGTCTGGCCTTTTTTTTAGGTGATCAATGAATATAATACCCTGCGCATCCTAGAAAACAGATGACATAACGTTGCCAGCTAACTACAGCATTTTTGCACGCTTTGGATGTAGTTCACCTACAGGTTTATTCAGCTCTGCTGACTGCCGATTGCTTTCTGGAGTGTATTAATGAATCCATATTTCATCTATTACGATGAATCGATGAAGAAACTTTATTACTGTTAATTATCTTCAAACGTTGTTGTTTTTGATCAAGAGTTAATAAGCCCATTTCGCACACAGCTTTCGCATGTCCAAATATTCTTCTAAAATAAAACCAACACGTTCCTTGGATATCTTCAGGGTCTCAGCTATCTCGATCAATTTCATTTTTCGATTATTCAAAACAACTTTTTGTACTTTTTTAATGTTTTCATGGATGACAGCCTCTTTGGGATATCCACTGCGTCCATCTTCGTGGATGCTCATATCACCTCTTTTGAACTTTACAAACCACTTTTCCACCGCTGATTTTCCTGGCGCAGAGTCCGAATATTGTTCATTAAGCCATGTTTTGGCTTCAACCGTATTTTTTTCTTCAACAAGCAATGTTTAATCAACACATGGAATTTCATTCTTCCAACAATAACAAAAGTTGATTAATGCAATATCTCGCGAATCAACGGTCGGACAGACTCGTGTCTAGCTAAGTTTAGTACTAACTGAAAATCATGTGGATTTGACCCTAATAACGCCAATTGTATATCAGCCTACGAAAGTTCAGCCCACCTGTTATACTGGTATATTTCTTATGGTAGTTTGATCATAATCGTCAATATGTACTACAGGTTTCTCACGATTCCTTTTTTTTCGTGGACTTCTCAGTGGATCACCACTCTTAGTCTTTGTCATAATATTGTTAATGGATGAAATCCTTACTTGTAAAGCACCCGCTATCCTCTGTAAGCAAAAAAGTTCATAGTATGTAGATGTGTAGACAATTTAGAAACCAACAGATGAACAAGTTAAGTTGTATCATAATAGAAGAGCGGAAGGCCTCTTCTGTTATAAGTTTTAGTGGTAGTTACATCTCTTACAGCTGTAAGGGGCAGAAGAGCCCTATTATCTCGTTCTTGTTGGAAATAATTGCATAATGATGCAATCATGTTTTGGGATTGGCTCGAGAAAGGTCTTGGCATTTTCACTATTTATATGGAATAAATATTCGAAACACTGAGTTCTGAAAAGAACTGATTTCAAAATAATGATTCAGATATTATCAAAACTTCGAGGAAAACAGTTCAATCAGCATCAGAAAGCGAACTAAAGTAAACCATAAAAATACGTCAACGCCGCATTTCAATGCCAACTGTCATAACGAAATGTCACCATATGTCACTAGTAGTTCCTTTGCGCGAGACTAGTTATTTTATTCTTGTCCATAGCAATCTTTTCCAACCAGATATCCCTAGCTATGACGTCTCTTAAAACTTAACGTGAACAGACTATAGTAACTGTTTCAAGTTCTTTCATGTAAGATTTCAAGTGATTCGACAATACATTGCTCAAGTAGAGGTCATGAAATCAGAAAATCAAAAACAAATTCGATAACAATATCTATTGAACATTCGCTGCATTCACATTGAATTTCTTTCCTTACAACAGTAGCGCTCGAAATCAATTCAGGGGATGTAAAATCAATTTGAGACATGCTTTATTGACTTCCATTAATATAAGCGGTAACTTACCCTCGAAGAGATTTTGTAATATGATATAATATTGGATGGATATGAGTAGGTCACTCAAAGTTTTAATTTCTAAGGAACGCGCCCTGAGGTTGATGACCAGCAAGCTTCAATTCGCTCGTAAATTTTCCATCGAATTGAATATTTGCATTTGGGAGGCTTTGACTTGGTAAAATTCCATTATCAATAATAAAAAACAAGTACTGCGTTTTAAGGAATTTTAATAATTGCGATTCGTAACGCGTTTCACTACACCGTAGCTTCTTCAGACGAATAAATGTGAAAAATAAATTGTTCTTTTTTAAATATTTTTTATTATTTTTATATATAATATAAAAATTAAAATTTTTTTAAAATATATAAAAACTAATAAAACCCAATCAGATAACAACAATAAATCATGTATTTATAGATTGAATTGCAATGACTGTGATAATTTCTTCATAGGTAGAACACATAGAAATTTTAATATTAGAATATCGGAACATAAACTCAGTTTTTCAAATAAAATACCAGATTCAAATTACGCGAATCATCTCCTAGAAAATAGTCACTCTTTCGACCCACAGTTTGATATTTTGCATACAGATAATAAATATTGGAAGGTAGATCTTTGGGAAACTTTAGAAATCAACACAAACACTCAGGTAGACTCATCAATGAACAAGTCGATTTAAGCCCTTCACCTCTATTGAATCTCTTCAGGGAGCAATCTATTCCTTAATTTTATTGGATATACCTGTCATCAATAACCACTTAAGAAGGAGCAACCCAATAAGCTTTTAATTACTTAGGAACATTACAGTATTTATATTCTCATTCTTATTTTCTGTACATTTATTCGTCTGAAGAAGCTACGGTGTAGTGAAACGCGTTACGAATTGAATAAGTTGTAAAGATATACTTAACCTTCATAAGGTCTTCGGGTCAATTTTGACCCATTTTGAGATAAAAATGTAATTTTCTCAGAAAATAAGCGTTCAGAAGTTTCATATTCTATTCAATTTACTTAATGTTGGAATAAGTTTATCAAAAATGATTAAAATAAAAACTTTTTTTTTTACTCTAACAGTCTTCGGGTCAGAATTGAATGCAACAAACGCACAGCGCATCTGTTATCGTCCCAAGTGTTTATGTATCGTATAACTTTTTGAATGATACATTCTTTTGTTCTACCCACACAAGTCTTAGTGTTATATTATAACATCAATCGAACAACACGTACCCTACTTTACAGTGGTGAAAACGTTATTTGCTTATAAAAAATGATAGACAATCAAATAGAAGCAGCGTTGTTAGATGAAATGTCGGATAGTAATGAATCTTGTTCTTAAACAGAATATTATATCGAAGAAGCTGAACCATCTGATAGCTCTGATAGTGACAGTGAATTAGTGCTTGTGCCAACAATGACGTCAAAAAATGGACAAATAAAATTGTCGAGAAACCACGTCACACAGTCTTATGGAAGAGCTTCCAGAGAAAACATAATGAATTTGATACCAGGTTTGACACGATACTCTTGCTCAAGGATTACCTTAGAAGAAAAATCCAGTTTTGAATTGTTTTTCCCTTCACCTTCGATATACATCATATTGAAATATACAAATTTGGAAGGTAAGCCTGTTTTCGCTGATGATTAGAATGACATTTACGATATTGATCTGTTCGCATACATTGGGCTACTATTACTATCTGGTGTATTTCGTTCAAATAATGAAAGTACCGAAAACTTATGGGATAGTGAGAAAGGCAGCCTATTTTTGGGGCAGTCATGCCACTAAAAACTTTCAAAAAATTGTCAAGGTTGATTAGGTTTGACAATAGAGAAACTCGATCCGAACGGCGATTGCTGGATAAATTTACTCCAATTCGAGATCTGTGGAATTAGTGGGTTGACCTTTTGCCAAAATTTTATAATCCTTCTGAAAACGTTACAGTAGATGAGCAGCTTGTAGAGGAAGATGTCCATTTCGACAGTACATGCCATCGAAACCAGCTAAATATGGAATCAAATTTTGGGTTCTATGTGATTCTGCCTCAAGTTACATTTGGAATATCCAACCCTACAAGAAATAGGATGTGTGCCTGAAAAAAACCAAGGCATGCGTGTACTCCTTGATTTGACTCGCGGCCTGAAACGGCATAATCTTAGGATGGATAATTTTTTTACGTCACAACAACTTGGACAGAAGCTATTAGAAAAATAGATCACTGTAATAGGGACTATACGTACGAATAAACCGGAATTGCCTCCAGAAATAGTAACAACGAAGTGAAGACCGTTATATTCATCATGTTTTGGTTTCACCAAAGATACTTCACTTGTTTCTTACATACCCAAAGAAATAAGTCGGTGAATCTTCTCAGTACTCTGCATCACAACTCAGAAGTGAGTAATCGCGCAGACAAAAAGCCTGTGATAATATTAGACTACAACAAATGTAAGGGTGGCGTGGGTACACTGGATGAAGCTGTCTCCTCTTACAGTTGCAAAAGAAAAACGAAACGTTGGCCTCAAGTGATATTTAGTAACATGGTAGACATATCAGCCTACAATGCTTTCATATTATTCACGGCTGCCAATAGCAGCTAGAAGGCTGCCTAGTTAAACGGCGACACTATTTGGAAAATTTAGGTATGCAATTGATTACACCGTACATAAAAAATAGGAAGTCATTACCGAGGGCACCTTTCTCAATAGAAATTGCAAAAAGCTCCGTCAATCTAGTGACAATGTACAAATTCCATCAATTTCCACCCAACAAGAGGAAAATAACACTTGTACAGCTAAGAAGGCTCCCAAAAGAAGTCACTGCTAACTATGTGCTAAAACTGACTATAAAACACCTTTGATCTGTGTAGATTGTAAGAAATTCGTATGTAAAAAACATTCTAATACAGTTGTTCTATGTACCCAGTGTAATAAGATATAATTTCATTTCCTTTTCTTTTTAATTACTGCTCAGTCTCTTTTTATAAAAATATCTAAAAATATAGTATATTCTTTTGATATTAGATATATAAAATTTATTAATTTTTTTTTATATAATTTTACAAAAATAAATAGTAATTGTGTAGAAATAAATATAATTAATTTATTAATTGTTTGGTTAAGGACTATACGACAGGCAGAAATGAATCGTCAATTTATACCAAAGACTCTATATTTCGGCCTCATTTAGGCCTTCATCAGAAGTACTAAAAAAAAATTTAAATGTGAACAATACACAAGTCAACGCAAATTTGTTTCAACTTACGGTACTTTATGACGTTATAAACTTATTCATAATATGCAGGTTCAGGGGGTTGAGTAATTCTTTGTTGAACAGACGAAACATTCAAAAACAATTCTCTTTTGAGATTTGACTGGAATCAGGTGTTTTGAATTCAAATTGTTGAGACGTGATTTTAGCACGTTACAGTTCATTGATAGACTATTGTTATTGCGCTCGCCTACTCTTCAGTAGCTGTAGAAAATTTAAGTATTTAGTGAATCAGTATATTTTTGACAGTGTTAGCTATTGGTTCTATTTGCTTCTGAATATGACTGGTCTACGATTGTAGACCACGCGAGCATTCTTCACGTTTTACTTTGTGTTTCGAGTCAGTTCAGTTCAAATTCAATTTCTTGGTACCTCGAAAAGAAAGAAGTATGTCGGAACCCAAAAGACGACTTGTACAGTCCAGCAAAGATCCTAAAGTCTGGTTACAGTGGTTCAATGAACTTCCTAGTGATTTTGAAAATTCCTCTGATGAAAACGATGATGAGGAAGACAATAATGCAGAACAAGATGTTGTTAAGGAGAGCAACTATGACACAGATTCAGAGCAGGATGTAATAGAGGATGAAGAACTTTCCGATGAAGAAACGATTCCAGTTCAAGCCGTTCGTCCGCATATTACGTAGGAGATGACAAAATAACAAAATGGAGAAAAACGTCACCGAGCCTCCAAATTCGAGTTTGTGCACATAATATTGTGAAACAACTCCCTGGAACGAAATAATAATGCTCTCGAACAAACATGTATAGAAAATGTTCAAAAAAATTTGGCAGGATTCGGGACGCGAGAAAAACTGATGAAAGGGAAATGAGTGGGTTTATACGAATTTTGTTCCTCATAGAAACTTCAGGAGTTCAAGAAAAAAATTGAAATAGATTTGGAACAATTCTAGAGGAAGCGGAATCGAATCATGCTACCTTGCTATGAGTGAAAATAGATTCAGGTTCATTCTAAGATGTATTAGATTCGGCGTTATAGAAACTGGGAACGTGCTCGATAAGTTGGCTCCTATTCACTAAGTTTTTGAAAATTTTTCAATAATTTTTCCAAGCCAATTTCATACCAAGTGAGTTCCTCACCGTAGATGAACAACTATTATCTTTCAGAGGCAGATGTGGCTTCAAACAATATATACCAAGTAAGCCTGCCAAATATTGTATCAAAATGTTTGCTCTTGATGCAAAAATGTCGTACACGATTAATTTGAAACCCTATGTTGGGGTTAAACCTGAAGGTCCATATAGGGTAAATAACTCTGGTGAAGACATTGTCCTCCGATTGGTCCATCCAATTTCCGGTACCAATCGTAATGTTACCGGAGGCAATTGGTTCAGTAGTTTACACTTGTTGAGAAATTACTGAGAAATCATAAATTAATATTTATTGGTACATTACGAAGGTAGAACAGAACAATATCATACCGAGCCACCAGTTTGGATTCAGAAGCGAACACTCAACGACCCATCAACTGGCAAGGCTGACGGAAAACATAAAAGAAAATATGAACTTACCAAAACCAACGGCGGCAACGTTCATGGACATAGAAAAGGCCTTCGATAAAGTCTGGCACGAAGCAATGATATATAAAATGAAAAGAACAAAGTTTCCAAACAAACTAGTGAACATATCGGTATCGTACTTAAAAGACAGGAAGTTTATTGTACGAATAGAAAATGCCAAATCTGAAGAAAGACCAATAGAGGCAGGAGTCCCAAAAGGATCAATCCTGGGACCACTAATGTATAACATATATATCTCGGACATACCTGAATTGAAACATTCGAAGATAGCACAGTTTGCTGACGACACAGCAATCTACACATCATACAGAAATGAGAAGTGCATAACAAAAAGACTACAAGAAGATACCAACAAACTAGTAGAATACTGGGAGAATCAAAATCAACGCAAACATGTCAGTTGCAGTTTACTTTGATCACAAAAATAGAAGAAAAGACACAGAAAAACCGGAAGGAATAAAGATAGCCAACCAGAAAGTGGAATGGAAAAACGAAGCAAAATACCTAGGAGTATTAATAGACAAAAATTTGAAATGGAAGCCAAATGGAAGAAAACGCAAAGAAAGCGAGGCATATTCCCCCTAAAGAGGAAAAGCAAACTGTCATTAGGGAACAAAATGAAAATAATAAAAACAATTATGGTACCAAGTATAACATACGCTGGAGAAATATGGTTCACGACAACAAAATCCTACAGGAAAAGAAAACTACAGGAGACAATAATTAAGATTGTCAGGACGGCAATTGGGAGCCCCTGGTACATATCAAACGAACAAATAAGACAAGAAGTCAATATTCAGACTCTAGAAGAAACGATAATCAAGAAGAGATTTAAAAGCAGAAATAAATTGTGTTCAAAAACGAGATTAAAATTTTAAAAATGATTAAAACGAGTAAAAGGCCAGTCAGAAGTTATTTAAAAAGTCGAAACAGACTCCCAAATTTTTTATTATTTCAAACAACCAATGACAAGACAAGAGAGAAGATTCTGCTGTTCTTCGTTTTATCTGAATTGTTTACATAAACAATCAGAAAACCAGTAATATAATATATATGTCAAATAAATCCATTAAACAATTTATCTTTATTTTTTGTCCATTTTTCAGTATAATTTTACTACTTGGGTCAGATCTGACCCAAAGCAAGACAACGTTTGTAAAATGAAAGACCTTATGAAGGTTAATCAAGTGTTAATGGATTTGATGGACTTAGGAGTAACTTCGCAAAAACCGCACGTTAGCGCCAACTGGCCATGATATGTCACTGACTCCTAAGCCGTATTCTACGTTTCTATATTCGTTGAACCATCGATCAGGATATCATCCTCTGATCGTACGTCTATGTCCCACAAACACACATACATTCTGTCAAAAAAATACCGAGAATTGGTTAACGAAACACAAAATATTTATTTTACATCCAAATTTGTTGTATCGTCTTCAAAGTACTCACTTTCCGAAATGATACATTTACGTCAACGAATAATCCAATCATCAAAACATTTTTTCAACGCTCTTATATGTCTTCTATCCATTCAAAATGGGTACCTCGATGTGGTAATTTCAGTTTTGTATGAAGAAAAAAGTCGGCCAGAGCCAGGTGAATATGGTGGTTTTTCTATGGTATTTGTTGAGTTTTTGGTCAGGAATTCATTCATCATGATAGTCTTGTGAGATGGAGCATTATCTTGGTGCAATATTCATGAGCATTCTTTCACAAGCCTTCCTTTTTTCGGCAAATCTGTTCTCTCTAACGCCGCATAACGCTCAGGTAATATTCTTCTTTTACCGTCTGACCTTCTACCAAGAATTGGAAGTGCACAACACCGCGACAATGAAAGAAAACAGTCAACATTACCTTGACTTTGATTTCCGAAGCTTGTTGACTGGTTTGTGTGTCAAACTCATAAACCCATGTCTCATCACCAGTTACAATGCGTTTAATGAATGTGGGGTCGGAATTGAGTCGTCTATCATGTTTTCAGCGACCTCTTTCAATTTTTAAAGAAAATCAAGTTCTTTTGAATCTAGTGAGCGGCAACGCGTTTCATGCCCAAACAATCGTTTAAAATGGTACGATTTAGTACGTGAGATACAGAAAGTTCATTGCCTATCTCTCTCAAACTCAAATTACGATTTTCCATTAACATTTCCTTCACTTCGATGTTACCTTCAGTTGAAGATGTTAATGGCCGACCAGAGGGAGCAAATCTTCCACCACATCTCGGCCGTTGTTGAATGCTCCACTCATATGCACGTGTTTGTGATAAATTCGATTCACCGTAAGCCTTCTGTGACATTTTCAGCGATTCGGCACGCGGAATTCCATCTGCAATACAAAATTTGAGACAAATTATCTGTACGATATTTTTATCCATTGTGAGAACTGACAAAATTGATAACTGTAAATCATTTAAATGACAGATCTCCTCGGTATAGAAAACATTTGTGCCAACTCAAGCAACGATAAAAATTTTGGCAATTGTTCTGAGCAGAATATACATACCATCTGACTGGACGTGAAAACGTTTTCACACCATATCTTCTTTACATCATTTTCTTCATTTCAATGAAACATGACATCGTTTCGAGGCGATCATCACACCTTAATTCTGGGGGAATTTCCTTTATTGAGCGGAAATATCTGGCTTCTATTGAGAACTAGAACATTTCCGAGAGTTCAACTTATCAATCGATTACATAAAATCTTCATTAAATGAATTCGCTACAGTTCAAGTAAATCATTTGCCAGGTTATGAAAGTACGGGCTGCAACACGAATAACTTAATTATAGTTCGAATGGTTTGCCGAGTTATAAAAGCAAAAGTCAGAATCGATATTTAGTAATTACTATACCGGATTGCGGGAAAGTACTTGATTAAATTCATAATTCATTGTTTGTTGGTTTTTAGCAAAAACGTCGCTCGCACAGGTCGGTTTTGATTTTCAATACCAAACTTTTTATAATAAATTGAGGGGTTTACCCCCGACACCCTAACCCCCAGCCGCCCTCACTTCTTATTTTCAAATGGCAACCCCCTTTTTGTGATTGCTCTTTTTGGAGCTGTATGAAGCTTCTAGATAATTGTAAGAAAAAAACGATTGATCTTTTAAATGAAGAGTGTTAAAATGTCAAAATTCATGCATAATATCGGTGGGTATGTTATTGTGGAAAAGGTCGTGAGGACATGTTTAGCCATTCGCAATTGGGTTTCAAATTAATTGCGAACTGAGTTTCCAACCCCCCCATCCCCCCCCCAGCCCGAAACCAATTTCGTAAGGAAACTATGAGCCGGCGTGACGAGAATAATGTGTACAAGTCGACAAGAATATATGTGCGGTTGAGATTCTCATAAGATGCGCGAAGAACAGAAGAGATAGCAAGAGGAGGAAGTAAGATGAATAATATGTTCTGCAATGTGATGTCAAATAGCTATCAGGGTCGGCGTAAGGGCTTTTTGAGGAAATTATCCCTTTTAGGCATAAGGCAATTTAAGGTACTCGATCATTTTAACTTCGATTACAAAGAAGTGAGTCACAGACTCATCACCAGTTAGACTACAGGAAATTTTCGAGGCAGAGATTTTTCTAACTGAACCTTCATAAAAATTATCTAGATAATTTTTGCAAACAATTCAAATACACTCGGAGGCAAAATTAGTGGAACACTCATAAATTTAACCAAATTCGAAGTCCGATATTTTTCCTAATTCTCAACCGATTTAGGTGATTTGTTCGGCAAGTTATAGATCAACTCTTCTGCTTTGTAGAAATTATAAAAGAAAACAAAAAAAAATTATACGGGGGCAAAACTAAAAGTGTTTTTTTTTTGTCAAAAATTCCTAACACCCTGTGGAATTTCGTGGTCCGAGTTGAAACGTACAATATCATGGTCTGTCAAGACACATCTTCCTACAGTAATGCCCTTCTTGTTTCATGCGTTTATCTCTATTTTTACAAGAGATATCCAATTTGAAGCGAAAAGTCACAAATTTCAAGAATTTATTTTTAATCTTGCGTAGGTGCATAACATCGGAGGTTAGCTAAAAAATAAAATCAAAATTGGAGAAGCGGAAATCTAACGAAATGAAAATTTTTGAAATTCACTGGCCAATTTCACGCTCCAGGAGAACTCGAAGTACACTGGAAAAATCGTTGATTTTGCATATTCATTTTTGAATTTTTTTGTGTGACACTCTAATCAGCCATCATGGCTGGATCCACCGTCCTTGATAGCGAAATTCCATTGTCCTAATATCTTGGTGAAATCTGCTCGTTACTGACAGCTCCTAAATTTTGAATGGAGAAAATGAGTTTTTAAGGACAATAGGGGCATAAAGTGATTTGTAAGCATCTGAAACTGTTGGTAGTTTGCTTTCATATTGTTGGCTGAAAATCTTACAACATTAAAAAATGAGTTTTATGCCCTGAGTTCCTGAGTGATAAGCTTTTCTTTAAAATTAACGTCGTCCATCAATTTTCTGATTTGTGGTCCAATAAAAATGCCTTCCTTTAATTTGGCATCGCTCATTACATCTACATGCAAATGTAAAATGATTGAGAGATAATTGAGCTATTGAAGAGTGATACGTGTTATGGCTTTAGTAATATTTTTCCTATTAATAATAATAATAATAATAAGCAGATGTGGCACCTCGAGAAAATAGATATTGTTCCTGTCATCGTATCGTCCACTGGGTTAATACCCAAAACTTTGCATGATAGCCTTAAGAAATTAGAATTGCATAAGAATACCTATATAGAAATGCAAAAAACTGTAATTCTTAATACATGTAGGATAGTTAGGAAATTTATGTCAAGTATATTGTAATCGAGCCTATTCCCTTTGATTGCTGAATCTGGGAAAGGTAAATTATATCCAGCTAACAGCTGAGATGGTGCATAAGTCCACGATAATAAATAATAATAATAATGATGGATATCTTTATTCATAATAATAATAACACTTATAACTAATGTTGAGTAACACAGTTCCTCTTCAACTCAAATACTAGATTGATTGAATAAAGAGAAAAAGGAGTATGTGTGAAACTCATAAATATGTATGACAAAGGCAGAATTCCCAGAGAATCTTTGAAGGATGATATCCTTGTACAATATTCATTATAAACAAATTAAATTAGACCTAACAAGCCGTATAAGTATAACATAGCTATATCTATATACCTAAGTTCGAAGCTCAAACAGTGTGCCAAAACATTTAACCAACTGCGATTAACAACCAAGAGAGAAAAATCAAATCATACAGGCAAATAAAATCCCTAAGAACAAAATATGAAGAAAAATTCATCTATTCAAATAGAAGGGTATTATCATTTTAAAAATAAAGATCTGCTTTGTGTTACGAAAATCTTGTCGACCAGTGTAATTACTTACATAACATAACGGAAACTGAAATTCTTCATGTATATGCAAGATACCTAACAGAAAAATATTTATAAAACATGTGGAAAATGTCAGACAATTTTTGATCGGAAAAACCATGAACGAGTTCATAGCTTTTCTCGTATTTATCGATTTTCTACTGACACCTTCTCAATTCATTCGGGATTGTTACTTATGTTTTACTTATATTTATTCTTAATATCTTCAGATAATTTGTATCTGTCAATGATAAGAGCGGTGAAATTGACTGCGCCAAGTTGTTTCATATAAAAGACAACGGATGTGAGTTCACATATATAACTTATCTTTTCTTTTATTTCAGATTGGCCAGGATGCCTGGACCACCACCTCCACCGCCGGTGGCTCCACCACCACCTATGCTCGGCACACCGCCGGTATTCAATGCACCGAAAGCCTCGGACGATAGAGCTGCTCTCCTGAAGTCTATACAAAAAGGCGCCAAGTTGAAGAAGACAGTGACCAATGACAAAAGCGCGCCGATGATAGGTAATAAAACAGGTAGCACATCTAATAGACAAAATCTAATAAAGATGTAATGCTTAGTAAAAGATACACACTACAAATATTGTACACCACTCCGCCAAAACTCGACGCGCGTGTGGCCAACTAAGTTCAAGAGATGATAGTAAACTAAATCTGATTTTTCATTTACGCTCAATCAATCCGTGCTACTAGACGCTTTCGACGAACCATCGTTCTGATTGGTCGAACCTCCTATTTGTGGGTGTCTTCTCCACAACTGTAGAGTACACTGAACGGAATAAGATCTTTGGCCTTCTTCAGTTGATGTTTGTATTTCACTATATGGATACTTTCAGAAGGGCTCAGGTATTTGCGTTTTTAACATTTTTATCAGTTTTATATCGAGAAATGAACTAGATTCGGCCGTTATTATGTGATATGTAATTAACATCATGAGGATTGCGAATGTTACTACAAAAAAACTGTTTATGATGGAGTAGTTTATTCAACATTATAGCTATATATATATATATATATATATATATATATATATATATATATATATATATATATATATATATATATATATATATATATATATATATGGGTGATTCACCAATTTTCTATAAAAGAATCTTGGAAGGTTTTTCAGATTGGAAGACCACTTTTTTGTTGAAGATTCAAGTGCTATAATGTCTTTACGAAATAAGTTTTTTTAGTGAGTAGTTTCGTCAATATTTTTTTCCGTAAAAATTCACGAAAATAGGCTCTCACATCATCGCATGCTCCTTCGGCCAGAGAGGATAAATAATTTTTTCCTTTCGTTTTCTTATTGCTTTATTGATGCATTGAAATAGATTATCCTCATTTTATACAGGAGTGACTCAAAAAAAATTATTGAATATTGTAATTTTAAAAATACCATATCTTGATTATTTCAAATGGAACATCCTGTATTTTATTATTCATGTCAACGCATAAAATATTGTGCCATATTTTTGCATATAGTAAAAAAGTTGAAAATTGTTTTCTCACAGAGTAGGTGTTTTTTTCTCGACCTCAGTAGCTTGTATTAGCTCCTCTTGCCCTGATACAAAGCTGAATCCGTCTAGGCATGCTTTGAATTAGGTTTTCGACCTCCACTGGAGTGTTATTCTGCCACTCTTCTGTGAAGCTTGGATGAGCTATTGTGGGGTTCTTGGATTATCCTGATGCGATTTCATTTTCCTTTTGTGATTGTATCATAAATTTTCAAAAGGATTTTGGTCTGGAGAGCAAGCTAGCCAGTCTAAAATAGCGATTCCATCTGTTTCAAGATAATGTCGCGCGAGGTTGCTGGTATGCGAAGGAGCTTTTTCTCGCATAAAAGTGAAATTCTCTGCGTAGGCACCTCGCCAGAGTTTCACTATGGGCTCCAGCACTAGGTCCATGTAATTTTTAGCCATTACACTCGCAGGAAACGAAATCAAATCTGTTTTGTCTCCTATCAAAATGCCACCCCAAAACATCACACTGCCCCCTTGATACCTCGGTACAAGCTTCGCGATGGATGAGAAATTTGAACACCGTGCGGTGATTAAATTTTGTTATAAATTTGAAAAAACGTTCACGAAAACAAAAAAAATGATCGATTTGGCTTACAGTGAAAGTGTGGTGTCGCGTACAACAGTTTACACGTGGTTCAATCGGTTTAAGAAGGGTAGAGAGTCCTCAGAAGACGACGAGAGAAGCGGCCGGCCGTCAACAGCTGTTACCGACGAAAACGAGGCTCGTGTGCGCGCGCTACTGAACCAGGATTGCCACATGTCTCTCAGAATGTTAGCAGACGAACTGAACATGAGTAAGGATAGCGTAGCTTTGATTTTTAAAGAAAAAATTAACCGTAGGAAGGTCTGTTCTCAATTTGTTTCGCACTTCCTCACACACGAGCAGAAGCAGACTCGCATCGAATGTTGTCAAGATTTTATCGAGACTTGCGAGACCTTCCACGAAGCGGAAGTGGTCCGCTTGGCTCAGTCTGGGCCGTGCGAGGTCTTCTTCGACTCCAAAGGTCTGATCCACCAAGAATTTGTGCCCCCAGGCGTCACCGAATACTGCGTATTACGTTGAAACGTGTTGAAACGTCTGAAGCGCCGGATTAATCACATCAGGCCCGAGTACAAGGATCCGGGATCGTCGAGTTTGCTGGATGATAATGCGCCTGCGCATTCGTCGAACATTGTGAAACTTTTTCTCGCCGAAAATCAGATTCCAGGTATCAACCACGCCCCATACTCGCCAGATCTGGCTCCAGCAGACTTTTTCCTATTTCCCAAGCTAAAAATGCACCTGAAAGGGCGATTTTTTGAAGATGTACCGAGCATTCAAGCGGCTTGCACCGCGCGTCTCTAGAGCGATAACTTCAGAGGAGTTCCAGAGAGTTAGAAGTAATTTTCGATTTTTCATTTCAAAAGTTCGGGATCTTTTCCGATATACTGTGTATATTCATTCCTTCCATTCACACACGTTTGGAGTGACGAGATAAACGACGGCCTACGTCAGCCTGTTTCAAAAGGACCAAGACGGATAATTTTGAACGCCGGTAGTGAATGTGGATTCGTACGAAAGGCATATCTGGTCTTCAAGTCCAATTGCAAAACCGGTGATTATCACGATGATATAAATTTCGCAAACTACGAAAACTGGTTGAGAGAAAAACTTATTCCAAATTCACCACCAAAAAGTGTGTTACTGATCGATAATGCTCCATATCACAATGTACAAACAGAAAAACACCCGAACATGGCCTCTCGAAAAAGAAGAAATGAAAGAGTTACTACAACGTCGAAATATTGCCTTTGCAGATGGGATGCTCAAAGCAGAACTTTATAATCTAATTAAATTGCTCAAACCCAGATATAAAACGTATGCTCTTGACAAACTCCTGAATAATCAGGGTCACGATGTAATTAAACTTTCCCTATATCATCCTGACTTCAAACCCGATTGAAAAAGTTTGGGCAGCCATGAAAGTTTATGTAGCTGACAGGAATGTTGAATTCTAAATGAAGAAATGTGGAAAAACTGTGTGGTGAGTTTTTCTCGTCGTTTTCTTTACATCAATGGGAGTCATTATGCGACAATACTCTGATAATTGAACAATCTTTTATGGAGCAAGAACCTATGCTTGATGACGTTATCGACGATTTCATAATTATTTTGCAAGCAGACGATAGTGACAGCAACAGCGAATCTTCTAGTTCTGATGAAGAACTATCTGACATGGAAAATGTTTCATTTTTTCATTATTTAACTCATTTTGTGTTTCATATTTGAATTGTTTGCAAAAATTATCAAGATAAATAGAGTTTTACCATTTTTAATGAATTTGTATCATTAAACTGACAACCAGGTAAATCCGAATCATTCATCCACACGATAGCGCAATACGATTGTACCTCCTAAAATCTCCGTTTTCTTTGTTATGTTGTTAATCCTATATAAACCCATCGAGGTATCTCAAATATACTAGGTACTTAGGAAAGACATAGTTACTAAACCTTTGCCTCAAATCTCTATTGAATATCAACCTTCAATTATTGTTTTTCATTCTAGGTGTTCTTGAAAATTTGAATTATAAGGAGAAAACAATAGTACTTATTATGAAGGTTCAGTTAGAAAAAGACCTGCCTCGAAAATTTCCTGTAGTCTAACTTTTGATGAGTCTGTGACTCACTTCTTTGTAATAGAAATTAAAATGATGTAGTACCTAAAATGCCTTATGCTTAAGAGAGATAATTTTATCAAAAAGCCCTTACGCCGACCCTGGTAGGTATTCGACATCACATTGCAGAACGTATTATCTGGAGGCACGGCAGTGCCCCCGCCAAGTCGAGCAAAAAGCAGAACTACATAAACATCCTGAAAAGTAAACGAACAAAACACAAAACGCACGGCTGTACCATCTTGTCAGGAACCGTTTCAGAGCATTTTCGACGTTTTAAAACTTTCTTGTGGATAAAGCAGATTAACAGTGCCTTCATGATTCAAGGGATACTACCAAAATTACCCGTTTTACAAATTTTCTTGCTCATATCACCTATATTATAGAAACGACTGTCCATTATTACCTCTTTCTGTAATAACTGACTCACTGATTATCACATTGTTTGAGAACTTCTAGCATACACACATACTTCAAATTTTGGATTTAGTCATTATTTATCCCACAGAGTAAGAAAAAATTCAAAAATTCTAGAATCCAGGCTCTGTTTCCTGAAATCGAGCATCGCACATACCTAGTGCTTCCTCACCTTGGAAAACTACTTCGAGAAAGGTACTTGATATTCTTCTTGTCGTGAAACGAACGATACGACATCATTTGTATGGCTCTGGGAAAAATTTGCAGAAGTTTCGAAGAGTCACAACTTCCACAGAAATTACATAAAACTCAGCACTTTTCATTCTAATCGCAATTCTGGTTTAACCTAACCTAACCTCACTAAAAGTGTATTCCTCCGCCACTCAGATCATAAAAAGAAGTCCGCTCATTCCTACGCTATAAAAAGAACTCTAAAAAGGCGCCTCACACGGTCAATAATATTGTCAATATTTATTTTAAAAATATTGACATCAATCCATCAATATGGAAGAAGTAAACCATCAATATTTCATCCTTTCACGATCAATAATATTTTCAATATCGCAAAATATTGACAATATTATTGAACGTCTGAGGCGGCCTCTGTGGAAAAAAAAGTTGAACCGCCGCGCCCCTTAAAAAACGATTCTTTAGGCAACCAAAAATACGCAACAATTGCCTGTGCGACTTACTTTGGCCTCCTAATTTGGAGGAAATATCTGAATTGTAGATAAAGTATCCACGACATAGGCTTTCTCTAATTCAAAATAGCCATAATTGAAAATGAATATATTAAAATTAAATATAAAATTATTATATCGAATAGTGGTAGCGGCACGGTGTGTGGCGCATAAATTAAATCGTACAATTCTATGATTGAAAAAATCACAGATCAAATGCTGCAAAAAAATTTTCAACCAGTTCTTTTGAGATAGAAAATTATCTGCTCAATCTCTTGATCATGTTCATCCTTCGTGAAGGTAGCCAATGATTACTTACAAAAAGAGATGAGATCCCACCAAAAACATAAAATGTACAAAAATGTACAAGTCTCGCAATGAAACACACTGCCATAAAAAGGTGTAAGATATCATGTGAAACCAAGTCGATCATTTCAGTTAATATCCACACATTTGTATTTATATAGAGAAAAAAACATGTTTCGGCAATCGCATGGCACGATTTGATAAAATTAAGCAGCAACCTCATTTTCAGTATTTGGTATTACCATCCAATCCAGGATATTATTCTTTGAATATTGTAAATCCTATGTTATTATGTTTTAGAGTTATTGTCAAGTCATGTTTTTTTCTAAATAAATACAAATGTGTGGATATTAACTGAAATGATCGACTTGGTTTCACATAATATCTCACACCTTTTTACGGCAGAGTGTTTTCATTGCGAAACTTGCATTTTTGTACATTCTATGTATTTGGTGGGATTCATCTTACTTCCTCCGCTTGCTATCTCTTTTGTTCTTCGCGCATCTTATGAGAATCTCAACCGCACAAATATTATTGCCGACTTGTACAGTTCATCCGGATTTACCCTGTATGAACTACAGAACAATAAATTTCAACAATCTCGATCGAAATGCGAACACAGATCAATTATAACATGAAACGTCATGCGAATTACCTCTATGCTTCTTTATGCCTCCCGTAGACATCATTTGGTTCTTTTTTGTTCAAAATTTGCCGAATGATGAAGACGACGCAATTACTTGAAGTTTCTTCAGTTTATTTCATCTTGGAATCATTTAATGATCACTCAACAGAACTGTATCATATCAATTCACTCAGTGTTTTACGCTGAAGCCGAGAGTAGAATTTTCTAAAATCGATTGTTTTTGCTTCAAAACATCGAAAGCTATGAATGATCCTGAATAATTGAAAATTAAGAATGAAGTGTATGAAAGAATGCTAAAAATTTGATACAACCATATAAAGAAGGGGAATACTATCATAAGGTAATATAAAGAAAACAAAACTTATTCAAATTATGATAATTTATTTTTGTCTGTTATTATACTAGACCAGACTAAATATATCAGTTCGGTTATTTCAAGATTCGTTAATTGGAACTACTCCGAGAAATTTATTTTGAATAGAGCATGAAATAATGACGTTGTAACCCTTTTGATATGTCGAAATGTCTAAATTGTCATGTGTTTCGGTAGACTAAGTTTTTCGTTCAGACGGCAAGGTGAATTCAATTTTACTTAAATTCCTTTCGAATTGTGTGAAAGAGTAAAATTTGCTTTTAGGTAAAGTTACAAATAATAACTCAAGTCAGCCTGTGAACAATGGTGGAAGCAACTTCGGTATCTCGTCTGCTCCAAATGGAATGGCACTTGGTGGTTTATTCGCAGGTGGTATGCCAAAACTGAAACCAACAAAAAACAGATTAGGTAAGCAAATATTGATTGATTTGTTTTAAAACGCCAATTATTTTATGATCTACAGAATTTTCTAGTTATAATCATGTTACTGTGTCGAATTTTGAATGTATTATATATCATCAATATTTTTGCACAAAAATCGAATATACATTTTAAAAAAGTACCGGGAATTGATTATTTAAAAAATCTGCTCGATACGATTGTCAAAATTTTTGTTGTTGCTAAGGTGGCACAACTGTTGTCTATACTGAAGCGGAGTTTGAACGCGATCTGTTTTTTAGTTTGTTTACAGTGCTCGATTTTGTCACAAGTTTTAAGGTTCCTCTTCATTAGAGCGTTTTGACGCTGATTCGGATGGTCACGTGATTTTTAGCTGACCTTTATAGCGACAGACGCTAGAACAGACAAGTGATCAGTTTTCGGTCTTCAAGGGTTACTAATAAAAAACCTTTTCTTCGATACAAAATGGCTTAGTCTCTTTTTATAAGTACAACGTACTTAGAGGTCTTGAAAAAAGAATTTCGCAATATATAACACTAAAGATTCCAGAAATAATACCAAATCAATAAAAAAATGGACTTTTTATATTTATCATATTTGTGTTTTATCCTAAAATAAGTGACAAATGACATATTTTGACGCTGAAACCCCCTTTTCATAGGAGCGTCATGATTTCATAGAAAAGTAGGTCACATGACTATCATGACGCTCGGAACGAGCGACACAACGCTGTGATGAAAAGGCACCTTTACAAATGGATAAAAATATCGAACAAAGAATTTCTCTCAAATTGTGTATTGCAAATGAAATTTTGGGTGCCGAATCGCTGAAAATGTTATAGAAGGCTTTCCGTGCATCGACTTAATCAATAACATGTGCATATATGTGGTACAGCTGTCTAGATGTGAGGGAATATTCGCCTCGCGATGGTCGGCCATCAGATAATGAACTTTCTGTATCTCACGAATCAATTTTAAACGATTGTTTAAACATGAAACGTTTGCCGCTCGACTAGTTCCAAAAGACTTGAATTTTCTTCAAAAATTGAATCGCGAAAAGGTCGCTGAAGGCATGCTAGAACGACTCAATTCTGACCCCACATTCATAATACACATTGTAACTGGTGTTCCGTTACATTGAAAATCCTGGAGAAGGTGTTTGATGGATACATCAGGACCGAGGTGTTATTGCTGAGGCCACTGAGTGAACATCAATACGCCTTTCAAAAAGGTAAATCAACAGATCTGGCACTTAACAACTTAGTCGGGAGGATCGCTCAGTCTCTTGACCACAAGGAGACTGGATATTCAAGGTGCGTTTAATGCGGCTCCCAATAGTTCGCTGTGTGGGGCTGCGAGAGCCAGATGAATACCAAATATTATTGCGGAATGGATTAACAACATGCTAAATGCCAGAGTTATCAACACTTCCCTGAAAGGGGAAGTAGTCACTTTTGTGTCTGGCAGGAGCTACCCTCTGGGAGGAATACTATCCCCTCTGTTGTGGTCCCTGCTAGTTGATGACCTTTTGGCAATAATTCGCGCACTGGATGTTTATGTACAAGCGTACGCTGATGATATAGTCATTCTGGCTGTCGGAGATGACAGCGATGTCTCCGACAGACTTCAGGAGGCTATGTCAGCTATTCAGGGGTGGTGTGAAAGAGACAAGCTCAGCATAAACCCCTATAATACCTATATGGTACCCTTCACCAGGAAAATGAGGAAATTTGTTTCTCCGCCGACCCCGTGTGGGGCGTTTATTCCGGTTGCACAGGAAGCAAAATATATGGTGGTTACCTTGGAGTGAACTCACGTGGAATTCGCACTTGGAAAACGCAATACAAAAGGCTAGACATTCCTCATGGGCATGTCAAATAACCTATGGAAAAAAATGGGGTCTTGACCCAAAGCAACTTCAGTAGCTATATATGATGGTGATTAGAGCACGGACTGCATTGCTTGGTGGGAGTGCAGTCTTAAGAAGCAATTCCAATTCAAGCTCTCTAAATTGCAGAGAACGACCTGCATGAGGATTACTGGAGCCTTTCGCTCTACACCCACTGCGGTCATTGAACTGATATTGGGTCTTGCCCCTCTCTCTTCATCTGGTGATAAGAGGAGTGACTATAATGGCTTTCTACACATTCCATCATCTTTCCCGAAAGAAAGTTCGGCTTTGTGTCCGGTGCATTACAGCCTGAAATGGAGGACAAGGAGGGGTTGAGTACGATGTCAGACATAGCAACACCTGAAAATAACATGGAGAGGCCATTCTATATCATCATTTCCGATAGACAGGAATAGACCAGCTCCAAGGACCGTCTACTTGAGACTCCCTGTTCGTACACGGATGGCTCAAAAACTGCAAAAGGTGCTGAAGCTGGTATCTACGGTTGAGGTGCTGCCAAGGTGCAGTCTATCTGTCTTGCTGCGTATATGACTGTCTTTCAAGCAGAAATATTCGCCGTTGATCACTGGCTAACCTCTTGTTTGCGGGGGATTAACAAATAGGTCGATAAAAATCCTCACCGATAGCCAAGCTGCACTGAAGGCAATGGCATCTGATACCTGTACGTCGTTTATGGTGCAGAAACGTTGCTCCACCCTTGCCAAACTAGGAGAGCGGTGCAGGCTCCGTCCCTCAATGCCTGGTCACTCGGGCATTGAGGGGAATGAGAAGGCGGACTCTTTGGCCGCTAGAGGAACTGGAGTTCATAGGGCCGGAGCCTAAGCTCGGAATGCGCCTGGAGACTGCAAGGATGGAAAACAGCCGATGGCTGGACCTGAAGGTACATGAGCACTGCATGAGTCTCTCAGGTCTCACACATGCTCGACGTACCATCAGTGGAACTTCCACTATGAGAGCCAAGGCTTGGCTTAAACTCTCTAGGTTGGAACTGAGAGTTTTAACTGCCATACTAACGGGGCACTGTCGCCTCAGGAAACACCTAAATAAGTTAGGATTGATTGAGGATCTTTCATTTAGGCTATGTGAAGAAGATATAGAATCAATGGAACATGTTATGTGCGAGTGCCCAGCTGGAGACATAGTCAGGATGGAAGGACTTGGATCTAGCAAACTGAAGCTGACTGAGCTTATTAAGCTCTCACCCACGAAACTCGTATGTTTTACGAGAAGGATGGAGCTCGTTGATGAAATTTAGGACAGAGTGTGCCAGAATAGACCACTGGGTCGCAGTGGCCGGGCTGCTAGGCAGCCCTCATTCATATGATATCTTAATCTAAAAAAAACTGGTGTTTAGACATAGGTTTACGAGTTTGACATGCAAACCAGTCTTCGGAAAGGCGCCTTCCAATTGAAACGAATCCGAAAAATACACGTCAAAGTCGATCAAAAGTCAAGGTAATGTTAATAATGTCAAGAATATTACCTGAGCGTTTTGCCGCTTGTGAGGGAGCAAATTCGTCGTAAAGGCTAAATTCGAGGAAAGAAAACTAATTGACTTTACACCAAGATATGCACCATCTCACAAGGCTACCATTGTGAATGGCTCTGGTCGACTTTTCACTTTTCCAAAACTCAAATTACCACTTCGTGGTACCCGTTTTGAATCGATAGAATACATAAAAGTGAATTCGCGACGAGACCTAAAATCGATTCTGGAAAAAGCGTTCGAAAATTTTTTTAATGATTGGGATTATTGGTTGGCATAAATGAAGACTATACACATTTGGATGAAAAATAAATATTTTGTGTTTCATTGACAAATTCCGGTACTTTTTGAGTGAATGTATTTCACAATCAGATAACAATAAAGAATTGAGAAAATGAAGAATAAATCTTTCCTTCCTTTTTCGTAGCACATAAAACTTGAATATTTTCATATCTAAATCGCAATAAAACAACCGAAATCGATATTTTTCGAAATCAAAGCATTAGACTCCCGAAAGTAACTTATCATTCTGACAATTTCAGATATTCTTATTTTAACATCAAATTTTACTTATCACTCTTTGAACCTTTCTAATATCCTTGTATGTAATTAATGATATTGTTGATGGATTTGTTTTATGGAAATTCATTTTAGTATGAATAAAATGAAATACTTTTGCCTGATTTCCATGTTTATTTTCAATACACACGACCAGTTTCGATAGTTACGTCATTGTCAAGTGTCTCTTAGCAAACAGTTGTGAGGAAAAAAATATACCTTTTTCAAATGCTGAGTAGTGGGGAGTGATTTAAATCTAGTTGACTATTGAGAGTGGTGAATTTTGGGTTCTTGCAAGATTTTTAATTGCCACGCTTTCCAACAGATTCATCATCAACCCTTCATTAGATTTGTGAAGAATTTTTTTACTATCTCGTGTAATTATATGATATGTAGGTACAAAAACGACGGATTTGTTATGTGTATATTCAAGACTTTCCGAATTCACATATTTGTTTTTTGTTTGGTATTGAAAAGTAATTTGCTAAGTTAGAACCACTAGAAAATGTGGTTTTTGAATCAAATTTGGAAATATTATTGCTTATGTTATTGAAGATTTATTATTAGTCGCTTATAATTCAATGATTCATAGATATTCATAAATTTCCATTCCTATCGATTATAGGCTTCAATACGGAAATCAATATCATTAAGAAAAGTGCATGAAATAATAATATTTTAGCCTCCCACTTAAATAGTATTATTAAACGCAAATGGCAAACACAAATTTCTCAATTACTATATTCCATTATAGAAAAACCAGAAGATAAATATGCATGCCTACATACATTGTCTCCCTTTCTAATTACATCAGCAATTATCTTTCCAAATTCAATTTAACAGCCTCCGTTTCCAGTGATCCCAACATAAGCGAATTACCACCCAATACCAAACAAAATACTAATAAATTCGTATAGTCTAGAATATACAGAATTGAATGCAATGAAAGCCCAGCACTTACTACGTTGTACAAAAAGGTCGAAATTTTGAATTTAGATTCAAAGAACATCTCTTCTGAGATAACAAATTCGCAGTTTTCGAACCTATTAAATCCACCAATCACATGGTTACATTAGATATTTTAAATAGTTCTCCAAAAATGCAATAAAGGGATGATAATGAATCTGTTGGAAAGTTTGGAAATTAACAAACTTGACATTGACGTAACTACCGAAACCGGTCGTGTGTATTAAAAATAAACATTGTGGAAATCAGACAGAAGTGTTTTGTTCTTATGTTTAATCTTTCAGTGACACTGCTATAGAAAATTTAACTTTTTCTTTGTCTATTATATTCAATAGAACCCTTTATACTGCAGAAAGGAACAATCAGAGTCAACTATGAATTTCAAGTTGTATATTTCAATACAGCGAGTGAAATAACATACATTCTCGTAGTAAAATCAATTCTGATGTAGTTCGGTGTAATTTATTAACGCACTAAAATTTTGTGGAGTATAAATACATACCAAAATCATCAAAAAAAATAAGATGAAAAGTAGAATAAGATGAATTTTTCAACTTCAACTCATAAACTTTGGTTGAGAAAGAATTTGTTTTTCCTGAAGCCTGAGCTACTAGCTTGTAGCTTATTCATTCAAAACAAATAATACTAATCTAATATAAATATTTCATAATGTTTCCTAGATTTTGATATAATATATTTTAAATGTTTCAGGTAATAGTTTAAGTAACAATCCATCGAATAACATGAACGAAGAACAAAATGGCTACATGCGGTCGCCGCGGGAAAGATCCCCAGCGCAACCAGTAGCTCCTTTCAACTTCAGCAGTATACAAAACGAAGTAAAAAAGAAATTAGCCAACGATAATAGGGACAGAGGGCCGCCACCACCTACTCCAACTATGGAGAGTGTAAGAAACATTTTTTTTTCAATTGATCCTTTTATTTAAATAAAATTTTTCGTTAAATAATAGTATGAGTCCCCTAAGAGGGTCTTCACGATTCGTATTGCCGTAAGAAAACAAATACAATGAATTTCGGTTATAAAGACAATGAAAGAACCACTATTAGTCTTACGTTATATCTGGAACTCGCGCTCTATACGTAAGTAGAAAGAAATAATGAAAACAATATTTATTGTCAATGCGCATGAATGTCGCCCAATGTTCACTTAATGATCATATACACATTCTACTCAATGGTATTTAAGAAGAAATCAGTGATGTTGCAATGCAATAGTTTAGCTATTTGCTCTGGCATACGATGTAAGATTTGTTCTATTTTTATAATTCCATTGAGTGATTACTGAATCCACCCTAACCCCGATCTATAAAAGACGATGCAAAATACATCGCTTTTATGTAAATTGCAATACCTGATCATCTTATTCTCTCCTCCACATTAATTACACCTGAGATTGAATGAAATAGGTTAAATGAAAAGCCTTGTGATCGTCTAGTACCTGAACTTGAAGTTTTTTCGTAAAATAGGACCTTCTGTTGTGTTGTGTATTTATATACTCTTGAGTAACTCTTATCGCTGTGGTATAAGGGATGTGCCATTGCAACTGTTGTCCTCTTACTTGAGAGACAGGTATATGTGCGTCTGCATGGAGGGCGCCACCTCTGATTTCCTGCCTATTACAATAGGTGTTCCCCAAGGATCTGTCCTTGGGCCGTTACTTTTTTTGATTTATATCTACAACCTACCGTCTTTTCTGAAATCAGTAGGTGGCGTTCTCTTTGCAGATGACAATACCATCTTTTGTTACAACAACGACCCTCAAATTGCTAACAACGTGTGCGAGAATGCCATTAATCAAGCTGAGACGTGGATGACGGCGCACTCCCTTAAGATAAACAGAGAAAATACGGAGCGACTATCAATAACAAGTAACCACAGGTCCTCGACTGGAGATACAGTCAAACTACTGGGCATTATATTGGATGATACCTTATCGTGGGGAGCGCATATTGATTCTATAGAAACCAGACTGTCTTCAACATTATTTCTGGTCAGAAAACTTCAATACTCAGGCTATGAGGAGGCTAGCTTACTTACGATTTATTTCTCGCTGTTTCACTCGGTAATCTCATACGATGTTGTCTTAAGGGGAAACTGTTCCACAATGGAAAACATTTTCGCCCTTCAAAAAAAAAGCAGTTCGAATCGTAGCTATTTTTAGGAGAGCCTCCCATCTCTTTATGTCCATAATTCGCTTATTGACCTCCACGCTAGACACCAAGAATTCAAAACTCATAGTTCGAATCACTCTAAATCAACTAGACAAAGAAACCTTTATATTGAACCACGATTTAGGCTTACAAAATCTGCAAAGAACACTCCTAATCTCAAATACTATAATAAGCTCCCCATTGAATGGAGACAACTGAACGATAAGCAGTTCAAATTAAAATTAAAGAGACTTCTGTGCGAAAAGTATCTGTACTCACGAGACGAATTTCTAAATTGATGTTTGTCCTAATGTATCCTGTATCTGTTTTGTCACCTTGTGTTTCAGATTTTATATTTATTTGATTATATTTTCATGTGGTAGAATAGAACCAATTTGTTATATGTAATATTTCTGATCTATACCCACACTTTTGACTTGTCATAAACTTAATGTAAAATGACCAATAAAGAATATATATATATATATATATATATATATATATATATATATATATATATATATATATATATATATATATATATATATATATATATATATATTATAGTAACCAATTCAAATTCTTTTATGTGAGGTTTCATGTGATACGACCAATTCTTCGTGGCTTAAACCATAGGCAAGGATATTAGAAAATCAAAAATAGATTCTGTAACAAAGTCTATTTGGTATTTGCAACATTCGTATTAAATTCTGTTCTTAGCTGTCTTTGACGTTCTTAAATAAATTCAATGAAATATCAGATCATTTAAATACAGCCTAATTGGCCCTTACCCATATTATAAGTGAAAATTGGGATATTAGATTTCAGACCTAATCGGCCCTCATCCATATTATGAGCGGAAGTTGGCATATTTTATTATTATAGAGAGACCTAATCGTCCCTCATCCATATTTTGAGCGAAGGTTGTTATATAAGATTATTATGGACAGGCCTAATCGGCCCTCATCCATAATATGAGTGGTAGCTGGGTTTTGGTAATGTGATATAATGTTTTTCGAATGGGTCATAGCCCTGATACTCCGACTCTTGGATTTGATTTCAAAATTTTACCGAACACGTCCCAAGCTGACAACTTGCAAGCTCTAATTCGCTCGCGTATTCTCAATCGAATTCAATAATTCGTATAGTATTAAGATGTTATATGGGACTAGATGTAAGCCCGCAAAAGCCGTACGTGCTCTTTTTGCCCAACTGAGCGCCAGTAGGCCATAATATGTGACTGATTCCGAAACATACTCTATTCTCATATTCGCGGATTTTCCAACCAGGAAATCATGCCCTTTGATCATATACCTGTATGTACCACAAACGTCACATACATGCCACCAACTCGGACATTCTTCGAAACCTTCATACCGACTGAACTCAATATTTGTGGGTTCCTACATGCGCATCGACCCTGTCAATTTCTTTATACTAATGAGACAGGTTATAATTTAAAGGCGATTATTACACCTAAATGCAGGGAAAGTTCCCTTATTGAGCTTAGGAGTATTAGACATCAATTCAATATTTTGAGAGTAAGAACCTTCCCCATAGTTGGACAGTTTACCACTCGATTACAATGAATAATTATTATCTTCGTTGCAGTTCAAGTAAACCTTCGGTAAAGTTATAAAAATGAGATAAATATAAACACTGAATAAATGGATTATGATATTTCAAATAGATAATTGGCCCATTTATAGAAGCAAAGATGAGATTCAATATTAAATGTTTCTAACCATCAAAAGTATCATTCATCAAATTATAAAACAAAAAGATTAGAATTGATATGAAATAGTTTCGTAACATTTCAATCAGATCAATTTTCTGAGTTATAAAAGTAAAGTTTCGAGTCAATATTAGACTTCATAACATTTCAAAACGTGACCAAGTTATTGGAATCAATATATAATAGTTTCATTGCGTTTCAACAATGTTGCAAGTTAGGTAAACAAATGCTATAAGCCAGTATATGAAAATACATGTTCAAAATCAATATTATATAATTTCAGTGCAGCCCAATAGATTGTTTGCCAAGTAAAAATGTGTAAAATAATTTGGAATTCAACAAGTGATTATTTCAACTCGCCCTCAATGCATTCAGAAATTACGTAGCATATATCATCAATCATAATTAAATATTGAACAGAAATATTGAAGAAAAATTCAGAAAGTTTTCACCTGTGGGACACGAGGGGGAATTGTAATTCTTCCTCCCCTGTGGGGCATCTCGGAGAGGAACAGTTTGCGTCTTCCATCTTACGTACGATTAAATAACTAATTTTATTTCTGATTTACGCGAATGAGTAAATTCACTGATCTTCGAAACTCAATCCCCAAACGTTTCGATCGAGGTCCTTATATCTACGTTGCCGAGAAGTCCGTACTCCCTTCTGCCCTTGGTACTTAAGTATCTGTTACATTAGGCATTTTAGAAACGCGTTACCTCTTCGCAACGCGAGGATTGGTGTCTGAAAAAATACCAGATGATGCCTGTGAGCATGGCTACGAAAGGGTGTTTAATAACTATCGGGAATAACGTCGAGTGTCGTTTGCGCTTGATTTCTTATCTAAATTGAACTGCATTCCAAAGGCAAATTTTAAGTTGCTTTAGAATACGTAATGATTTCACTACTGGATAGTTTAAAATGAAATATAATAATCCTCGCAAATAACCTCCTCCTCGCTGTAATTTTGAATTGCGATGAAACATATAAAATTCTTTTCAAATACATCTACACAAAACATTATTCACATTTGAAGATAATATTCAAGATTAAAAATCAAGAAACATATGGATAATATTAGCAAATAAACGCGAAATAAACAATATATTTTAGTATTGTTAAAGCGCACATCCTTAGTAAGAATCTCATCCGTACTGATATCTTTATTCTTCTCCATCTTACTCATCTAGTGTTATCGATGATGCAACCGTGCTTTTAATAATTTCATTACTACTTAGGCTACTAAAGATGACAATAGGATTGTCAATGTAAACAAAAATTTCCCAATCCGCAATTTGTTTCCCCTAATGATATTGTGGTGTAAACAACTGTGCTGATGATATATTGTTGAACTCATCAAAATTTTCATCACTTTTGGTATGCGAAGATTTACAGAACCCAGCGGCAATTACTCGTGTAGTTCAACACAAAATTGATTATATTTTTCTAATTGTGCCCCTCTTTTTGCATTAAAATGCTCGGTAGTTACTTCTAAGTCTTTTACTTATTTTAGATCAATCGGCTAATCACTGACTTGGTTCTTGCCAGTTTTCTATTAGGGAAATTATCAATTTCAGGATAAGCTAGTCAGTTTCACCTGTGCATCATTCTCTTTTAAACTTCATTGTTCTTTTAGAAGTCAACTTGAAAAACAAAACAATTTCCTAAGTATTCCATACTCGACTCCCAGTATATTCCTCAGATTCGGGAAATCTGTGTTGAAGCAATTGTCATGGTCATTTTTCGATACACTAGATACTTCTCCAAAATTTTTCCTTCTCTATATCGTGAGGTTTACGGAATTGGTATATCCAGCTTTTCAGAACATTCGAAGTTTCCAATGAGTCTGGCAAATTGATAAGCTTTTTCTCGTAACGGCCGACAGCTTATAGGATTTCTTTGACATCTTTGAACTATACTAGAAGAGCACTTTCGATAACTCGATTATTTGTTCGGTTTACGATATTCTTTTGTCTTCCAGGAACTTATAGCAGTTTTACCTCATCATTGATACTGAATAATGTGGCAGTTCTGATTCTTGGCACAGATCAACATTGCCTTCACCATTTTTAAGTTTCGAAATATCCACTTTGTTTATTAGGTGCCATGATAAACAAATAAGCTGACACACGGAAAATTATTGAGCAACTGATTCTTAGAATCAACTTTACTTTAAGTAGAAGCGTATTATTAAATGCTGCACATCTGTGGATTTTAATAAGAGATAAGAGGAGCTTATGAGCAAATAGTTCATTTAAACCTAGTTTCTATACCCGAAATCATAGTTATATCCAAAGACGCTACAGCCAAATCTATTTATTCTGAAAGTATTCCTTAATTACAAAACACTTGAGTTTTAGGTCGGTATAACTAATGGTTATAATCGAAATTGTTATAAATGAAAGTCACTGTGATCAAGAACTGCTCGCTACTACTTCCTTTCTATCTTCATAAAAACATTCATATCGACCCACTCAAACGATTGTTGAAATCAAACAATAGTTATGCTCATAAACGGCTGATATTTTGGAGAGCAACTTTCAAAAGATGAAGAACCATATTCTCTGGCTTTCATTGGCCAGTGCTGTCATCTTCATGTCAAGGTCGATTTTTTAGAGCGTCCTCGTAAGGTGAGAATTTTTATTGAAATGATAAATTGTAATGTTTCTGTAGAAAGGTTTATGCAAAATTGGAAATTCAATTTATTTGCTTATATCAATGGTTTTATGTTAGGATGGAGGATTGATAAATATATGAACTGAACCGAACAAGTCCAGTTGTGGATTAGTAAGAAAGATAGTAAGATAACATTTACATATCATTACTACCATTACCAGAATAATATTTTTACTTGGAGAAGAATTCTCATAAATAGAATCCTCAAAATTATGTTGATACGTATTATCAGTACTACGGCGGTAATCATAAATAAAAGCAATGTAAAAAATAGTGGTTAAATTGTTTTTCCATTAATTCAAACTGAGTGATCTATAAGTAATTGTTGAGATTTTGTCAGAAAAAGTTTAGTAACGTTCCTAACTTATTATATCATATCTGTGATGAGGTAGCCTTTAAAAAGACATTTTTCGGAGAGTTATCAGCAATATTTTGGTTTCACTAAGGCTCATCAAGACCCTTCGTATTTGTTGCTGTGTTTTTATTAAGCTTTCACTGGCTTTCAGGTCCATAGCTTCGTGATCTTTTTCCATTATTTTTTATATCTAGCCTTTAGTTTCCTGTTTTCACCAGCTTTTTCCTTGAGATCTTTCAGATATTTCAACTAACGAACATTTGATAACTCTAGAAGTTATTGTTCATTGAGTTTTCTAAAATTAACTCAAGCAGTTTTTCTACATAATTAAAACATATTTCGTTCTATATTTTTGGTCCATGCTGGTAATATGAAAGAAACCTATGAATGAAGTTATTATTTGAAAGAATCGAATATAGTACACATCCTAAACTCTGTAGTTTTTCCAAAGTTTTTGCCCTATTACTCGGACTTCATCTGGGTTATACCAAATTCTGCTATTTTCTTTGTTAATAGGAGTATCGGTACAGAAGAAACCATTACCATAAAAAGTATGATCTATTAACAGCTATAACTCGTGGACAGAAGAGTGGGAAATATTTACATCTTGTGGCCTTATTAAATTTTTATTTTGAAGCAATTGATAGCAATGGGGGTGGATTTTTATAAAATATGTTGTGCTAAAATAAAAGAGTATGTTCGTTCCACCTGAAATCAGAAAATTAATAAAAAATATAAAGATAAATGGACGATCTAGAAAAATAAACATGAAAATTTTTTTGGAACTTTGTTGCAAATGTTCTAGGTAACCATAAGAGTGGCACCTACAGATACTTTGTTAGCTGACTGTTATTGGATTATAAATCATTGGGTTGCAACTGTCACTCAGAAATCAAGAATTGAATTCCTGACAATTTGAAAGGTTTGACGATGATCAGTGCTATCAGAATATACCAAAACCCAAGGATGTTGACTGATTATTCCTAGACGATGAAAATTAATCAACCAATTCTAGAGTTTATGATAGAAATTTTTTTCTGTTTCAGGATGGTCATTATTTTTTGGAATGTTTCAATCACAACAGTTCATGAATTTCTTGACCTACACATTTGTTTAACTTTCTGTTTTTACTAACAGTCACATGGAGTGAAGTCCTTGTGACTTGTCCCTTCGTGTTATCCATAATATTTCGCTGAAACTGATTTTTTTTTGATTAAATGAAAGTTAATTCAACTACCAGGCATTTCATTTATATCGGGGTTCAAAGAATTAGCTTCATATCTACTGATGTGATAAAACCATTGTTTGCTGAAATCCGTACGAATTTACAGTAATCGCACAAGCTCTAATCAGACTACTGATTAATCATAATTTATGCATTATTACTGGTGAGAATCTATTAATATGTAGTATGAGAATGTCGTCGAAGTCGTTAGTATTGTGTCCTCTTAAGAGACGTGAGTTATTTATAATTTTTATTAGAATGATGTACGGTATTTTTGACCTGATGGAAATGATAATTTTACTTATAGTAGCTATTCAAAAGAAATAATTCTGTGGAATAAATAGTATTCTATCGAAGCGACGTAAGCCCCAAATAATAATTCCTTTGCAATAGTTATTAAATACATTCCTTATATCTGGTTTTTCCAAATCCAAATATATAAATATATATATTTAATGTCACTTGGTTTCAATACTGTCCACGATGACCGTGGTAACAGTGATCTATTAATTTAATTCATTTGTTAGTAGTAAGGACATAGTAAAAAATTCTATTTGTGTTTTAATCATACTTAATTGCCAAATAGTAACGGCTATATCGATACAGTATTTTCATGAATTCATGAATCTTATTCGTATTAGTTAACAGTGAATGAGATTTTGACAACTATATCTGAATTCAAGAACAAGTCCTCGTGTGATTACTATGGTTTCAATGTAGTATTGCTGAAAAAAGTTATTCAATCAGTGGTTGATCCATTATGCAAAATGGTAAATCTGAGTTTTGAGGAGGGTATCTTTCCAAATCCTTTGAAGATCGCAAAAGTGACACCAATTTTCAAAAAAGGAGAAAACAGCGACGCTAACAGCTACAGACCAGTTACTATACTGCTTGCTTTCTCCAAAATTTGAGAATCTGAGGAAGAGAATCGTCTACTAATCAGTCTCAGTTTATCGTAAACAAAATAGGAGGTACCCCACATGGTACAATAAAGAGATCATTGATGCTGTTAAGTCTAGGAATCGGATGCACAAAAAGTTTATTAGAACAAGGAACGATCACTATCTCGATTTGTACCGAGAATTGAGAAGGTCAGTTAAAGCTAAGATGAGGTCTGCATATAGGGAGTATTTGGATAGCTCGGAAAATAGTTTTGAGAAGGGAGCCTAACAAATTTTGGTCTTTTGTTCGGAGTAAACGCAAAGCGGCGTCATGTATTACCAAGGTGAGAGACTGGATAGCCCCCAGAAGATCGTTTCTGCATTTGCTATGTTTTTCGGTGGGGTATATGATGTTGTGGATTCAGATGTCAATATTGATGACGTTATCTCGGAGGGTGTGGTTGATTGTCGAGGCTCGAATTCTATTTTTTTCCCCTCAATAACCGAACAAGATATTTTGCGTGTGACTAAAAATATGAAATCTAAAGCTAGTTTTGGGGGTGACGGCATACCTTGTTTTATAGTAAAGGATATCATAGGGACGATAGTGGCTCCGCTATGTTCAATTTTTAATCTGTGCCTGAAGAACAATTCAAGAGCGGTGATAGAACCTATGTAACCAACTGCCATCCTGTGGCCCTGCTTTGCTCCTTTGCAAAGGTTTTTGAGCTTCTATTGCATGAATCGTTAGCATTCCAGCTGAGCCAATCGATTTCGGACCGGCCACATGGTTGCCGGGTCGGTAGATCAACTGTAACGAATCTTGCATGCTTTTCGGAATACGTAACTGAGGTTTTGAACCGAGGTGGCCAGGTTGACACGGTCATCATGGATTTCTCTAAGGCCTTTGATCGCATGAACCATGTTGCTCAAATAAAAAGAATGAAGGAGATATGGTTCCCTCTGAGCCTTCTCAGGTTTTTCTATTCATATTTGAGTGATCGAAAGCAATATGTTATGTACAATGGATTCAGATCCCAGGATTTTGGAGCCCATTCGGGAGTCCCTCAGGGGTCGGTTTTGGGTCCGCTTCTGTTCACAATTTTCGTAAATGACTTACTTGAGAGGCTAAACGTTGGGGGCGTAGCCTTTGCGGACGATCTCAAGATTTACACAGAAATAAGATCGAATGAGGACTGTCAGAGTCTTCAAGGAGAGTTGCTGATGATACATCTGTGGTGTTTAGAAAACCAACTGCCTTTGAACGTCTCTAAGTGCAAGTACATGTCAATTACGCGCAAAGAGTCGCCACATTTCTTTCCTTATTCGATGGCGGGCTCACGGCTTGAACGTGTTTTCTGTTCTCGTGATCTCGGGGTGCTTTTCGACTCGAAATGGTCGTTCCGGGACCATATAGGTGATGTTGTTCTGCGAGCAAGAAAAATGTTGGGTTTTATTCTGAGGAATTCCAAGAGCTTCCGGGGCACTGCTGTTCTCAGGGTTTTGTATTTCGCTTTCGTTCGGTCTAGATTGGAATATGCCTGTGTTATCTGGGATCCATACTATGTGAAATATAAAATTGCATTGGAAAGCATCCAAAGAACCTTCCTAAGGTACCTGGCATACAAACAAGGTGGAGTATATCCTATCCGAGGAATGCCAGGTTTTCTGTTAACCGATCGTTTTTCTGTGTGCTGCATGTTTTTGTATGGACTTCTGAATAACTCTATCTGTTGTTCGTGTCTGCTTGACAGACTGATGTTTTTGGTACCCAGGCTCGCTGGCAGAGGCAATGTCACTTTTTATGTCATTGGAGCTGTTACGGATGTTTTCTTCAACTCACCTATCAATCGAAGCTGTCACTATTTCAACACGGTGGCCTCTTCGATTGATATCAGTCATTCTCAAGCTACATTCAAAAGAAACCTATTAGCAAAACTTAGTTCACGCACTTAAATTGTTTTGATTGTTTGATGAGTTTTTCTATTATTTGAGTTTGCAGTATCATTGCGTTTTAGGTCATTATTGTTTTTGAAAGTTTTTTTTTAAATTTGTTTTTTAGGTTTGAGCAAATTTGTCTATACTTGTTCGGCTCTGTAATTGGGAGTAATCCTGTTGAGCTTGTATCAATAAATAAATAAATAAATACTATGTTGAAAGTAAGGGTATACTTAGCGAACTTCAACATGGCTTTCACAAAAGGAGGTCACAGCGATGTTAAGAATAATAGATTTTTTGCTCGAGGCACTCGACAACAGAGAATATGCGGAGATTAGCAGCTGCGACTTAAGTAAGGCGTTCGATTGCGTGGACCGGGGAGTCCTTTTTGCGAAGCTGGGATGCTAAGGTATGAGGGGTCAAATTTACAACATTATCAGATCATACTTGAGTATGTAGTGTAGTAGTGTCCACGAAAGACCAAATGAGAACGAGAACCCAATAAACTTATTGGGTTTTACCATAGATAGCTCATTATCATGGAGGAGCCACATTGATTCGATATGCAGGAAATTATCTTCAATGATTTACGCTATCAGACGTATAAAATATGTAGTCAATGAAGAGGCAGCCAAACTTACCTATTACGCTCAATTCCATAGCTTGGCAACTTTCGGTATTCTTCTGTGGGGATCCTCCGTTGACGCAAAACGCATATTTCAGCAACAAAAAAAGGCCACAAGAGCTATGGCTGCATCAAATCTAAATGAAAGCTTTTAGAAACTATTGTTTCTAAAATATGAATTATTAACAATTCCATCAATTTTTATACTTACCTGTCTATGTAATGTACATGAAAATCTTGAAAAACAGCGTCCCCATTCTACTGTACATTCCTACTCAACACGTAGTAGGGACAATCTAATGTTGCCTTTTCATCTGCTCGGCAGGACGCAGAATAATTGTAATTTTGTGGGTGTAAAGCTTTACAATGCTTTGCCAGCTGCGTTCAAGACACTCAACCCTTCCATATTAAGAGTCAAATCCATACTGCTTACCAATGTATGTTATGAGTATCGAGGAGTTCATGGACTAATTTTCAAAATTGTTTTTTAGTGATTTTTGTGATATGTGTCTGTGAGCCATATACCTTTTGTATGTAAGCAAATTATTTATAGTGACGAACCATTTAATATATTGATCGTTAAAATAAAAAACTAAACTAAACCAAACTAGTCTCCTCTCGTCCTTCAGAGCCGTATAATCTCTTGCTGCAGGTCCAACTATCACTCTCATTCCATAGAATATCCCCAAAATTGACGAATAACCGTCGTTAAATATAGCAGTTGCGAAATTATTTGACAATTGAATAGTTTTGAGGCCATTATGAAGATGCTTGGGTGAAAAATGCCAAAGTGAACCGTTGTAGCTTTCATTGTTGTTCTGAGTATTGCTACTCAGAACAACACTACTTTACATCTATCAAGCAATTCCTATCGAGATAAGTCTCCATAAATAGGTTTTATAGCTTCTTGTACTTCTGGATCCAGTAGTTCCTAATCGTGCTTAAATGTACTGGTGATTCATTTAGCTTCCGCGTGGCGATTATTTCACCAGCTTTCAGCGCCTACTGGGCAATCATTATGATTTTGTTTTTTGTCAGTTGAACACAAATGATAAAATGTTACACTGATTGATTGATTCCTCATAATTGCCAAACCATAATATTTTTGGAGTTTATTAAATTTATAGTTAAACTTTGTACTGTTTTGTTGTTTCCTCCTAACTTCTTATTAGTTTCTTTAAACTTGGGCAACGTGTTCCCATTCTTTTTTCCCACATGTAAATGGTAAATCAATTTGGCAATATGTATATCATAAGGATTCAATTTTTCAATTTATAAGTCCTTCATAGGTGGCACTGTCACCATCACCAATGTAGCAGGAATATTTCACACCATATCTACTAATGGAACGACCACACATGTCTTTTACACTATCCACTTCCATTTTTGAGGCAGACCCTTTATGATTGACATCATATTCTTCTTGTAATGAAAGCCATTCCTCATAAGCTTCAAATTCGCGCTTTTTTTCCCCAAAAAAACGCAACTCCTACAATATGTAGATTTTATGCATGAATCAAGTATTTTCTTGTTGTATTTGACTTCAAACCGGCAAGTATAAACCCTTTTTTTCGATTATTTTGAAGTTCCACACTAGGTGTACCTATCGGAAGTAAATTATTTTTATTTTTAAATTATATGAACACTATTTCTATACACATATGCAAATGATAGTTTTTAAAATTATATTATTCAAATATAAAAAGATACAAGAAATGTCATCGATGCGACCAATTCTCACTGAACATGTCGGGATCTTCTTTTCCGAGCCATTTTTTAATGTATTTTGGAATGGTACCTTTTAAAATTGCAACAGCAATCATGTGCGAGTCCCATCTTCGTTGCTAGCGGTCCTTCATAATCTTACTATCCTGAAGAAATCTTTCACACTGTTCCTCATTTGTGTTTCTTAAATTTCCAGGAAAACGATGCAAGTGGCTATGTAAATAATGCACCGTAAAGCTCATGTCACACACAGGAGATTCGAAATTATTAAGCATGTCAAGTTCAAGTTTTCTGCTTTATGTTTGCGACAAAGGAGAAAGAAAATGCAACAAAAGAAGTCCAGGCTTTTCGCTCATCCTCATTCATCGAATTATCAAGACAGGATCAGTTGTCTTATTTGTAGGTGATCAAATATTCCTGCTTTAATTTCTTCGTTACTCAACTGAGGCATTTTCTTACCTATATCTGCAACGCATGATCAGTTTTTATCAAGGCCCTTCATGAATTGCTTCAAATGGACGAATTTGATATAAGTATGGATTTCTCTCGTCCTACCAAGGGGTTATTAGTGACATTCATTTCCCCAACATCCATCTTTTCTCCGTTAGGCTTTGTCCCTGCTATCCTAAATACACAAAAACCGTTTGTTTGGTGTAACCGCTTTGCTGTCCAAGAAGAAAGTTCATCATTTTTAAGTCCACACAAATCATCTATTGATATTTTATCTTCTCACCAAAGCTATTGTGTTATATTCTTCTTTCATTTTTATTGAGCACACATTTCAACTCTGCTTTCGGCTGTCAACAAATTAGCACAAATCATCTGGAAAATATTCAGGATGACCCGTTTTTTCAAGGTACCTTCTAATATTGCGACAAAATACATGATAGTCTTCTAGGGAGAAGAGAGGTAATAGACTTTTCTCTTGTTCCTTGTTTCTATAAATTTTTATTATTCAATCGGAAAGCGAGTAATTCAGATGCTTCTTTTGATAGGTAGAGATCTCAGGTGAGATCATTTAACTCATCCTGATTGAATCGTTGAAGGATTTTTCTCATCTCCTCATAAACACTGTCACCTTCATAAGTATCAGAACGGTTATAAAAGGGATAGGTTTTATCCTCACAGAGCTTGGGTAGCTGGTAAATTCTTGGGTTACTGAGCCCATTTACTTACTACGGTTATTTTGATTAATCCAAGTAATATTTACTTGGAGGAAATAACAGTCATTGAAGTGGTTTTTTCGCTCCCTCCAAACCATCGGTATGCCGATATTGAGACTTTTTCTTTCTCTGCTAGTCCATTGTCGCAAGTGTTCTGTACAAGTTTTACTTGTGCGGTGCCCAGGTTTTATCCTGATTACCAAAGTATCCAAGATAAGGTCTCTTTACGAAGTCAGAACAGTTTTTCGGTTCTGTTTCAACGTGTAGCAAAACACATTAAGATGACTTACACAACTTCTTCGACTTGAATTCATTGAAATTCTATTCAACAATACATGTTGAGCAATCTACAAAACAGTGCCTTTCAACTCAACTTTTTTAAAACTCTATTCTGAACAGAAATATCATGCCTGGCCAGCAACGTTTATCTTCCTCGGAGAGAACTTACAAGCTAACCTTATCTCTGTGTGGCATTTCTAATTGGCTCTATGAATGAGTGTTGCGGGACCACAAGCATGCTCAGATTCTCAGTATTGCTTGCTCATCCTATTTTTCGAGGTATTCTTTTAATTTCACCGCCTCTCAAATCGTTTTGAGCTTCGCGACAGACCCAGGTGTCAAAAAAACAGTTTAAGCCTTCAAAAGAATTCAATTCTTTAAAATCTTCAGCTCTTTTCGCGTATCTAAAAAATTGATAGAGCAAAACTGATTTCATATTTAGATTCCGCATCCCAAGAATATATGAAACCTTGGAACGACCAGTTTGACCTATATAAAAAAAACTATACAATTTATTCACACCGCTTTTTTCACCTGTATCAAGTCGATATTCGTTATTGACCAAGATTGAATATAGATTTTTCTTATGCGTACATAATGTGTTGATTTTATTCTGTTTTAATATATGGCATAATTTAGTACTTATTTGTGGGACATAATGCTATGATATCTCACTGTTTCATGAACCTGAAGGGTGGGGTAAATAGAAGATAATAATAGTTTGTGTTGTTTTCTAGTTATTATTTGTCTATGATGTTATTGTCGAATTAAATCAACACAATATCTACGAATAATATGAAATATCACAGCATTATTTATGTCCCACAAATAAGTACTAAATTATGCCATATATTAAAACAATATCAACACAATACAGGCTGTTACATAATAGTATGTCACAACTTGAGTGTGTACGTGCAATTTTAAGAAAAAAGTTCATATAAACATAGGTCCGCAAAAGCTTCGTTACGGAGTTACAGGGTGTTGAAATTTCCTGAAAAAAATTGGTTTTTTCTTCAAAACTCCTGCTGTTTTTGAGATGGTTAGCCCAAATTTGGAATGCAAGCTATTTTTTACAGCCTCCATCATTACACGTCCTAAATTTCAACTAGAATCTACAAGGTGTTTTCTTTTCCGAGTCATGTCTTCTTGTGCCCTTTCAAACTTTTTGCAGTACGCCACTGATAAGCGTACAATCAATTTTTCGCTAAATAGAAAGCACTTTCAATTTAAAAAAATGACTTAGTAGACATTTATTTATTTATTTTCATAGTTGCTAAAGTTGAACCAGTGTCTGCTCGAATTGTTTATTAAATTAACGATTAGGTTTAATACTTTTGAAGTTATCGCTGTAAGAAAAAATTGATAATTTTACTAACGCCGAATTGGCTGATATCCATTACATGTACGGTCTGGCTGACGGAAACACAACAGAAGCTAGGTGATTATATCAGGTGCGCTTTCCAAGTCGAGTAACACCAGACTGGCGAACATTTTCAAATATCCACAAAAGGTTGAGGGAAACTGGTACTTTTAGTGCAAATAATCATTTGAAAGGTGCAACTCAAACTATGAGAACTCCTGATATTGACGAAACAGTTTTGAATTTTATTTATTTGAATCCTCATGTGAGTATTTCACATGTTCTGGTTTGGAGGATTCTCCACGACTTTTTATTGTGCCCGTTTCATATTCAACGCGTCCAAACTCTTACTTCCTCGAGATTTCCTTCAAGACTGAATTTCTCCCAATGGTTCTCAGATAAAATTAGAGAAAATGCTCATTTTGATAGTGAAATAATATTCACAGACGCAGCTAACTTTTCGAGAACTGCTATCACAAACTTTCACAATTATTATTGGGCTGAGGAAAACCCCCATTTGATTGAACAATATCATAATCAAGAACAATTCTCACAAAATGTCTGGGTCGGATCAATTGGAAATTATTTGATTGGGACATTTTTTTGCCTAACAGACTAAACGGTCCCGCTTATCGTCAATTTTTTGAGGAGGAGTTACCTTTATTGCTCGAGGATGTGGCACTTGGTGAGAAACATAATGTGGTTCATGCATGACGGGGCACCAGCAGTTGGGAAGCTAGGGAATTCTTGAATAATACATTCAAGAACCGATGGATAGGTCGGGGTGGGCCAGAACCATGACCTCTTAGGTCCCCAGACTTAAATAGTTCATACGTTTTCTTATGGAAATATCTCAAAAGTTTAGTTTATACCACTCCAGTGAACACTGTAGAAGAATTGAGAAATCGAATAATAACCTCTCGTGACACGATAAGAAATACCCCAGGAATATTTCGAAGAGTGCATGATAATACGCGAAGAAGGACAGAGGCCTGTATTCTTGCAAGTGGAGGACACTTCCAGCAATTTATTTAGTTTTTAATTGCTCTTGCTTTTAGTTTGATATTGAATAAGTATAAGTTGAGTCCCAGAAGATCCCAGAAGACGAGCTATCAAAATAAAAACAAATTTTGGGTATACTCATCGAGTATTTCTATTATTTTTTTTATTTAGCGAATAATATACAATTCAAATAATTCAAATTCAATAATTTTTCACTCGAAAACGGTTGGAGATACGAAAAAATTACAGGTGCCAAAAAAATTTCTAAATTGAACGAAGATGACGAAAATTAATTGTACGCTGATCAGTAGCGTAGTGCAAAAAAGTTTGAAAGGGAAAAGGAGATATGGCCTCGGAAAAGAAAACACCTTGTGAATTTCAGTTAAAATCTAGGATATGTAATGATGGAGGCTGTGAAAAAAGCTTGCATTCCAAATTTGGGCTGAATATCTCAAAAACTGCAAGAGTTTTGAAGAAAAAAACAATTTTTTCCGGAAATTTCAACTCCCGGTAGCTCCGTGACGAAGCTTTTCCGACCCTATGTTTATATAAACTTTTTTTTCTTAAAATTGCACGTAGATTTATCTCCTCAAGTTGTGACATACTATTATGTTACATCCTGTATGTACGAATAAGAAAAATCTATTTCCACTCTATATCAATAACTAAGATTGACTCGATAGAATTAGAAAAGCTGTATCATCCGATTGAGGAGCTCGTTACTTAATGATAATCAATAAACATATCTGAATCTAAATACCATAGTTTCATTTCATTGAAAAAAGCTGTATATATGAATTCTACTGTAATAATGCTCCTACTTTCTACATAGGTTAAACTGGTCGTTCTATCAATATTAGCGTAGACGAGCATAAAAATCAATAATTCATAATAAATTAATCAACAACTGGTTTTTCAGAACATTGCATAAACGAAAATCGTTTCTTAGATTTCACAAAACCCACGTAAAAAGGGCCAAGATTAGATTTGTTAGAATTCGTAGAAATTTCTTTAGTTCACGAACATAATCTACCATTAACTAACAACCATCTTGATTTCAGTTTGTCTCCACTTCTTTCATCTTTTCTTAGGTATAAATGAGTGAATCACATTGTAATATTTCAATTTCCTCTTAGTTTTTGAAAATGGGACAAACCCCGATACATATGACATAATTTATTTATTATATCTTGTGAAACTTAATCCTGGTGTTTTTTTCCTCAGCTGTTTAATAATTTAGTAAAAATATTTCACCAAGTGATTAGCGAGAATTCTTGTTCCAATTGAATTAGGAAATTCCAACCATAGGTGAATCTAAGCATTTGAAAAGAAGATATAAGGTCGACCAACATATCTGGAGGTATATGCACACTGAAGATTTGCTTAAAGGCAATCTTTTCACAGTTAAATTTTGCGTGAAAAAGCGCAATTGTGATCTTAGCTTCACTGGAGAAAAGTATATAAATATGCTTGTGATTATTAGCATTTAATCTATGTAGTACTCGAATTTCTTGTTACCTACTCTTTTTTCATTAAAATAAATAAATAAAGATGCAATACACCTATAAATCCAGAACAGAATGACCATCTACTACACATTATGGGTTTTGTGAGTTGAAATTAAATAGATTGAGGAGGTCATTACTGGAAGAAAATTTATATACATTTTTCATTTTGATAAAACTGTTGTTCAAATTTTCACCATTAGTTTTTGAATATAATGACGATTTGAACAGCATTGTTTCATTAAATTGATAAAATGAATGAATTATGTCCATGTTGAGCATGAGAGAAATATGCTTTTTGTTCTATACTTGCAATTTTAATCTCAGGTGACGGCAGAGTTCAATAACATATCTACACATCAGAAGAGTTCCAGTAGTACAAGTTTTGTTCATCCGAATGCACCACCGAACAGTAGTTCCCTGCATCGAAAGACGCAGAGCAACGTTAACCTTAGCTCTCTAGAGAGCACTCTGAGTCCTTTAACACCAGCATCTAGCCTTTCAATATCATCCAAGTCCATCAATCACGGAAAGCCTCATTTGGCCCCCAAACCTCCAATATTAAACGGTGAGTTCACATCCATAGTAAGTTGAAGATGAATAGTGCTCATGCCAAATAGTTGGTTTCATCATTTTTCAAATATTAATTATCTGTTGTAGACAAACCGAGGACGCCTCCTAAAAAGCAAGTAACTAATGGAAAAGCTGTCAGTAGGGCACACAGTTTGAAGAGTCCAAGGTCTCCATCATCTCCAAGCTTGGATTCCCCTATGGACACAGCAATTAAATACGGCACTGTTCGAAATATGAGTTCAGTACTAAGTCATTCATTAGGTGAGTACATCAAATTGTTAGAAGCGCTATTAGTCATTTAATCTCATTTAATCATAAATATCGCTAGGGTTCCACAATATAAATATATATATATATATATATATATATATATATATATATATATATATATATATATATATATATATATATATATATATATATATATATATATATATATATATATATATAAATTTGAAACTATATATATATATATATATATATATATATATATATATATATATATATATATATATATATATATTATATTAGATTAAACAGACAAAAATGACCATTCCATAGACATTTTCTCTTAAGATAAAATTTTAGAATTATGATTTTATTCGAGCGTATTATCGCTAACTTCCTGAAATGAAGCAATACTTTATTGTGGGTTATGTTTTGTTATATAGCTTATATATCATTATTATATCACGAGCTTAAGGTCGCCAGAGTGGTACCAATCAACAACAGCTGTGATCAAATTGGTTGACTTCATATTCGAGGTGTTTGATAATAGAGAGGAAGCTATCCTGGCCTGTCTGGATCTGACGAAGGTATTCGCCTGTGTGAATCATGAGAAGCTGTTCCTAAAGCTTGAGCACTGTGGAGTGAGAGGTTTTGGAGCTGTTCCAATCGTATTTACAAGATCGATACCAACTGGTCGCAGTAATAGTACCTCTACTAGACGTAGAAGTGTGCGCGGAGTTCCCCAGGGCTCCATATTGGGGCCAATCCTTTTCCTGCTATATGAGGATGGCATTACATATAATGTGAGGGCGGATTGTACTATCCTTTTTGCTGACGACACAAGTTTTATCAGTAGAACCAAACAGGATACCAGCCTTCTGGAAACAGCAGAGGAATCGGTAAACGACGCGAAGAAGTAGTTAAGTTCCAATGAGCTGTCAATGAATGACGAAAAGACACAGCGACTGCTTTTGTCAGCAAAGAAGAGGACAACTGAATCCGGATCTCTGATACTGCTGGGATTCACATTAGACTCATCGCTATCCTGGGAACAACAGCTTACCCAACTTCGGAAGAGACTCACAACAGCCTTGTTCACAATCAGAAGAATAAGGAATATTGTCGGCGAAAGAGAGGCCCTAATAACTTATCATGTCATAGCCTGACCATCTATGGCACAATCGTATGGGGGCCTCAAGAGATGCAGCACTTGTCTTCCTACAACAAAAGAAAAGGCAATGCGAATACTAACTGAGGTGCCGTCAACCGACAGTTGCAGAGATCTCTTTAGAAGGTACGATGTGATGACTTTACCCTGCATATACATAATACAGTGCCTGGAATTCTTTCATAAGCATAAGTCCGGCCATCAGCAGCATGCATCAGTACACAGTCACTTAACAAGGACACAAGAAAAATATATTTTACCACAACATCGATTAATGAAAACACAGCACTCCTTTAGATTTATGGGGATAAAGATGTACAACCTACTGCCTAATCACCTTACAAAACTGAACGCTGACAGCTTTAAGAAGAAATTGAAATTTATAATCATAAGAGAGGCCTTCTACAGTATAGACGAATTTTTACTTCATAAATTTTAAAAGCCTAGATATATTTATAGTCTGATTATTATTACTGTGAAATTGTTCTTGTGTTATTTCTCTCTTACTTAGGTTGAAGTATTTAAATGTTTGAATTTTATTTGACATGCCTTGTAATTTGTTAAATAAGTAATTAATAATAATAATAATAATATGTATGAAGTATATAAGCCATTGCTGATTGAAAGGAATGAGTGAATGTAGCTGTTTGGAATAAATTGCAATGCATATCGTGAAGAAAACGAGAGAAAATTTGATTCACACTACTAATTTATTTCTGTAACGCGTTTCAATGGCATTATACGTTCATTAGACAGATAAAAATATAGACTAATTTATGGTACAAAAGTTTATATATGAACTACACAATCAGATTTAAAGTGAGGAAAACTACCCTAGGATCAATCAAAGAAACAATATCCTAATCACTTATCAGGAATCAAATTAAGTAAAGGCGAAATATTATTAGAATCTACCTTTTCATTTAATAACATGGTGGAAAGCTTATATCTATTGATTCGAGGATTCCTGAAAATTAATTTCAAGTTTGTTATATTAGATGAATGTAAATTTAAAATTTTGCTCAATATCGTGGTCTTCAATTAAAGGATTCGCATAATTACAGTTTTGTTGTTTCATATAATAATAATATTTATTGTATGTAATCTTACAATTGGCCATCGACCATGGTGTTTCAGCCAAAGATGCTATTGAATTTCATGGTACATAAAATGCGTTTCATCTTCTATCCTGAAGTATTTTCCAAACGGTTTTTGTAGGGTATTCAAAATGGGTCCTTTGGCAAGGGGGTTTGATGCAGAACTTCTCGATTCGCCTAGTGTTGTAAGCAGTACTAAATTTGCGCCGCAGAAGTCTCAACCTGACAGGTAGTCCTCCCATGAAACGGTTGTATTCAAAAATCATATGAAGCTGATTGATGGAAACCTTTCTTTTAGCCACTTTTGAAAATCGTTCCACTTTTAACAAAGGGTGTATGTCCGCAAAATTGCTGGCAGCTATTACCAATCAGTCATCATGCCATTTTACAACCAACAAGTTCGGGGGGGTCAAAAACAGAATCATAAGCCCCTTTTTCTCATTTTCTAATTGTTTATTAGGCTCAAGTGGGCATTTTTTAAGCCTATTTCCCCTTACAGTTCCAATCGCTGGAAAGCTCTTCTTTGTAAGCGTCAAAAAAAGGAGAGTATATGCTCCAAGTTTCTATAACCGAGAGCAAGTCTAGTACCATGCTGCCTCCAAGACCCATTTCGGTTGTAATCCTGCACCTCCATAAGAAAAGAATTGGTATAAATAACCATCGTCCGAGCAAAGAGACCATAATTTTAACCCAAGCCTCACAGGCTTATTAATCATAAACATTTTCGCAAAGTGGCGTCCGAAAAACGGCACCATTTCTTCGTCAACAGATAATTTATCAGAGTATACACGAAATTTCATAAAATTGTTATTCAACCGATCAAATCTTAGTTTAAAAAACCGATCATTTTTGTCAAGGTTTGTGTTATCCTAAAAATGAAGATATCTTTTGATCGTTCGGAATCGATTCCTACTCATAGCATTCCTGACAAACTTAACTTCTTCCCGTGACCACTACATATCAAGTTGGGGAAGAATGTATCCAGTCAGCAGAAGAATTCCAAAAAAACATGCGCATTTCGGTGTGTCAAATTGTAAAGCTTGAATCATTTTTTTGGTGCGTATACCTAATTGTTTCTGTTACCATCAAATCTATCAAATTGCCAAAAACCCGTAAAAAATGTTGTAATGGTGTCAAACCTTCGTAAGAATGAACCATTACTTCGGATTCTTCTTTTGCAAGTCCTTGAAAATTGTTTTTATCAGGAGGAATGTAAACAGCATCCACTTCATCGTCATTATCATTGCTTCCGAAAGAGCTAGAAGTTCTTCATTTGTCCACGTCTTATTTGTTGCCGAGTTATACAACTCCATGATAAAACATTAATGCACGCATATAATATGACTGAATGGAATAACGTGGGGAAGTTTTGTATGAATTCCGATTTAGACCCGGGAATGTGGAAATGGACCCTTCCAGAAAAATTCAAGTGGAGGAATTATTCCCGCTATTATTTTTAATAATATTTAGCAGTTTCTTACTAAGTGATACGTAAACCAGGACATTCAGAAGTGAAAGGGTCGTATACGACCCGTTGTTCAAATATGAGTTACGACAAGGCAATTTCTAACATAATATCCGTTAAATCTTTGTTGTACGAAGAAAATATGATTCGAAAGGAAAATCAATATTCGTGGTTCTTAAGGACGTTTTCTCATAGGAGAATTGATATCGGAAAAATAAAATTATACCGTTTTATTTTAAATTAACTAAACTCATAATTTCTGTGATATATCATATTAGTTTGATAAAACGTATAATCGAATATAGAGCTTCAATAAAATCGAAAATATAGAAGAGTACTAATGTATGTATATATTTATGAGAGAAATTTTGTCTCATTGTCCAATATCTACAAGACGTTTGGACTTGCGAATTAAGGAAATATGAAGACATGTATGGTATACCAATACATCCCAGTGATGTACTATAACTTGGTATTAGCAAATATTTCCCCAATTATTGAAAACATGCTTCCTTATTTACGAAGGATTAAAATAGATAAACGGTAATTTAATGGATCCCCACTGATTAAAGCTAAATCATCTCACACATTTCATCGACATTTTCAATTTTCAGGTAATAACTTGAACAGTAGATCGAAGATGACCTTAAATGGGCGGCCAACAGCTCCACCTCCTTCGGTTCCAGGAACGGCACCTTCACATCAGTCACAACATAATGTATCGGGATCTTCGCAACCTTCCAAATCAGCATTGATGAAACCACCAAATCATGCTCCCCCACCACCCCCTAACGCTTATCCCCAACCCCCAAATCATGCTCCACCCCCACCGCCACATAAAACGTTGTCGATCAAAACATCCGGAACAAGTGTGAGTATATCAGAAGACTTATTTTTTGTAAATGATCAATATAGCCTATGTGAAGTTATGCGTCCGTATAAAGGACAACTTATATAACTCATTAAACTTTTGAAGTATCATTATATTGACAATTTTGATATGACACTTATTACCAAATTTGACAATCGTCTTTCTCTGTGAAGTAACTTCGAGAACTTATTTTCGTTATTTTCGAAAATAAATTTTTCAAATTATATTTCTTTGATGTAATATTTATATTGTTATTTAGTTCTCACCTAGTCAGGCTCCACCGCCCCCACCCCCGCCGAGAAACTCCTCTATGCGCGATCAAAACAACACCCATCGGAAGGCACCGTCGATGACCGACTTTGACGATCGATTCAAGGACATGTTTCGATCGCCCAGCTCGTTTCCACGGCCCCCTCCTTTCAGGAACGTCCTCAAAATATACTCAAATCGACAAGGTCAGTATACGCTGCAAACTAACACAGGAATCTGCCTCTTAGATTGTGAAGATCATGTGAGGTTAAAAAGCATGTGACACGTGATTAAAATGTAAACGCATGATCTGTTTTTTATTTGTGTAAGCACAATAATTCATAAATGTTTTGTAGGTCATCTGTTGTGAATCATTTAATATTTTTTTAGTTCATTCAATATTTCAGTGCATGGTTTATGGGAATACATTATATATTTGCCAGATAATAAGAAATGAAAGCTCTTCTGGTTACTAATTATGGTTAAAGGGACTGTTCTATGTTATAGTTGGTTAAAATGTTTATGCTCTGTTCACATTAACAATGAATCACTTCTGGATGAAAGTAATTGAGACGTATCAAAATATCGGTTATTTACATATAAGAAGAAAATTGTATTTTTCACTAAGTGAGCTATGGTGTTGTCAGAATTAAAAATATTCCTTTGAAAAGTTGCGTTTTTCACGGATAACCAATGCTAACCTCAAGCTTAATCTGAATATTAAAATTCTATCAATGCGATTCTTGTTATTTAATTATTACCAGATCTAATTTTCAGAAGGCATATTTTCTTTTCAATTCTGTATCTATGTCAAATCCCTAAACAGGACGTGTTTTTAAAATTAGTAATTACTAATTTCCACTTGAAATGAAAATATTTACATAAATAAAATTTTATGATTTGCAATTTCATACAAACCGTTCCGTTTTATTAGGTATGAAAAATAAGATCTGTAAATGAACTCCAAACTTGTGAATGAAAGCTTCCTCTTCATTTTCATTTTCTTCAAAAATCACTTGCATCCTCCTTACATCAAAATCTTTATGTTGAATGTAGCTTGTTTCATTGCGCTGTTGAATGATTAGCATCTTTTGAGAGTGACATCATAAGTCCTGTAAAATTCTCTCTGTAATACTTTCGTGCTGACCTCTCTGGACTTTTGATCAGAACTTCTCTCACCGTCATCAGTATCTTCATATTAAGTTCTTGGTTTGCAATTAGGTTTTTTCCGTGTTGTTTTGAAAATTGACTTGAATCTATATAGTCTCGTCTACATCTTTTACAGCAATAACTATGAACTTTTTTCTTAAACACCAACTCAAAATGGTTCACGAATTGCCATATTTTGAGCTTGACTTTCCCTCTTAAGTATAAAAGTAATATACAACTCTGGTGTGTGCCACTTTCATCAGGGCGCATGCCCGACCGTAGTATATAATTTCTGCCATTCATTTTTACATATCTACACATATTATAATCCAGCTCATACTATTTTCCATTTGAGTGCACAGAGTGAGCTTGTATGGGACAAGTTCAATACGCAGATACGATTTTGAGGTAATAAAAAAACAAAAATTGATCACATCGTTTACAAATTGGCCCACTGTTTGTGCTACCATTACTTACTTCATAGTAACCACTACTAAAATCATGAAGTTACGTAGCTCAGAGAATCACTTGTCATCTTGTATGGTGAAATTCATACATTCATGTTAACAGAGGATAAAATAATATTTTATAGATGAAATTTTTGAAACCTATTCCGCAGTAATTCTAGCAATTGATATAGCTGGCAATTAAATATAAACATTTTTTGTTTGGCTGTCAAATATAGGGACATCTCATTTTAGTTAGCATTAACAAAGGACACATCAGTTCAGCTGGGAAGAAGAAAAGAAGTTCAATGTTTAATACTACATAAATCTACTTAATTTGCCAATGGCCAGGGGTGTATTCCGATAGGCATGATGACAGGATTCAATAATTAAAAAAGAAATGGTTTCCCAGAAAAAATTAACTATCTCTGTTTTCTTTTTTAGGACAAAAAATTTGTTAGGTGTGTGATGTGCACAGAGAAATCGCAATTGTAGTCTCTCTCAACACATGGAATGTGAAACATTCTATTGACTTTCCTCGTTGATCATAGACACAATGCCTTTCCTAAACCTGACGTCACAAGTAAATGCCATGACACCTGGGAGTGTTTTTGCGCTTAATTCAAAGTAGATAAAAAAATGCAATGATTTGCTCTGAAAATTTGTTTGTTGCTGGTATGATATTGTTTTGAGAAATAGTTGTATTGTACCTAGATTGTACACGAGGATTTCAAAAGCTGTCAACATGCCTATTCTTCGTATTGTGTAATAATTGGTACTAATTACTTGTTTGACCATAGAATCCTTGATTTTTTATTCACTTTACAATCACTATTCTATACTCATTATAGAACTTTATTTTAGTGATGATAAAGTAATTAATTGTCGTGAATTCTACAATGAAGAAAAAGCATGTGAATTATTCAGAATTTACTGTATCTTTATACACGTATATTTAGTCGTTATTCAATGCTCAATTGGATATGACTTCCCTCTGATGAGGTTTTAATTTTTACAGTAGGTATTGTGGCTTTTATATATACAACAATAATTGAGGAATGGTAGTTATATTCTGAAGAAGTATTTAAGGAGCTCATGTTACGAGTTGGCTCTATGTTAGTATATAAATAGATAATTTAAAATCTCAATTGAATATTACACTTTCCTAAAATTCTATTACATGTTCTCTCATTCTTTGACGGTATTCCAGCAAACAAATGTATCTACATTCAGTTACCGAAACTTGGATATGTTGTTAATTTGATGTGAAGAATGAAGTAAAACTGACCATTGATTTCCCATCGCAGGGCTAAAACTCATCTGGAATGCCCCAAATATCAAGAAAGGAAAGGAACCCAAACGTTGGGTCAGACACTACAAATTGAATGACGAGAGGCAGTTTCGCCCTCCAGATATGGCATCTATTGATTTTTGATTGCGTTATTCTTTTTTATAAGTAAATATTTGTGTAAAGTTTGTCAAATAAGATAATTCAATTTTAATGAATATCACTTTGCCAACAATATTTGGAAAATCCTAAGAATATCTTGAATATCTACATTTATTATATTCCCTTCGATTTTCAAATTGTCAAATAGCAAAACAGTCCTTGTACTGATCTATGATGTCTTGAGATATTCATATGAATATTTTACTACTGCGAATTGGATTTCATAAGATTATCATGATAATGCAGAAATAAATGGACCTATTGTAAGCAGCATCACTTTTTAACAATTATAACACCTTTCTCTTCTATGTGATTTTCATTTCAACAATGATACAAATTCAGTCACTGTTGATGTGAATCCAAGAAGATATTGGCAAAATGTACCAGCTATAATAGGTACACAGATTAAACTGCATGTCACTTCTAGAGATGATTTTGATATATTTATTTAACTAATTTTGTATTGTTCAATTTATCTCTAGTTTTTATTTTCTTATATTCTTCAGTGTTTGATATTTATTTTTTCCACTGCAGGATCGGATTGCTAAAACAACATCTTGCATGTTCATTGTTCTGTGAGCCACTTCTAACAACAGTATGAATAATTCATTTTATTATTTTCTATGAGCATGTTAGTTTTTGTAAATACAGGCTTTTAGCTAATTTGTAATCAGTACCACGAATTTGGATTGTAGAAAATTAAATGGCAGATGTAAAATATTGCTTCAAGAGATATTTTTCCATCTTAGATTCTAATTTAATGAAATTGACCACAGTGAAATGAATGGTTACCAAGAATTTTATAAATAAAAAGTAAATTGGTCCAGGGATAGGACCCTAGTAGTTTCTATGGTAGCTCTGAGAATGTAGGTTTCCGATAGTAGGGGTTACTTCTAATTTATTCGTACCCTGTATACATCTTCCTTTTATTTCAGTAAACTTTGGATACTGTCTGCGAAAATTCCAAAGAGTTCAATCGTTACGTATCTTTGGGAAGAGTAAGAAGAAAACATTCCCCACTATTTTCGAAATATAACGATTGACGTCTTCATGAAATTCTATTGTACATGGAGCCTCAGTCCAAGGACGATGTATGTTTCTATTTGGTGGCGTTGTCTGGAAACGTACAGTTCAATTCAATGAAAACGCTCACCCTTACTCAATTATTCAACTTTTAATTTGAATCTTAGTACTGTCTGACAGAAATAATTTGAATTTTAAGATCTAAAAATCATTCAGATACATCATAAGATGTGGTATATAGCAAATATGAAATTACATCCTCATTCGATGAATAATTTTTACAATAAAAATACTTTAAACTTTGTGCAAATTCCTTTCTTCCATACCTCCATGACCATCGCGCCACCTATGAATTTTACAGAATATTCAATCTGCTAATTTTAGTGGTCTTTGTTAGCAAAAGTCAGAGTAGGAAATTGTTTATGTGTACAATATATATACTGCTCATAAAAAATGTCCATATCTATACCATTTTCATCTTCACCATCATTGCATGCTGTCATTGTAAAAATCAGTTCACTTCGATTCGTTTATTCAATAATAATGATGCATTTTCAGGATAAAGTAATTAAGAAATTACCTTTTCATTCAATGATAACCTTTAACGAAGAATTGAACACTAGTTGCCGTTACTGGATGCAAATCCATTTCAGATGATTAATAAAAGAAAATTTGATTTACATTTATTCACAATATTTGTAATGCGTTTCGACGACACTGCGTCTTCATCAGACAAAAACAAAATGGAAACTAACTTATGTATGACCAACAACATTAAATCAAAGTGAGTAAAACTACCTTAGACAGATTCACAGAACTATTATCTGTATTATCTAAATAAAAGTTGGAAACAAATTGAGTAAATAGAGAATTATTGTCAAAATCTACCCCTTCATTTGTTGGAAAGCTTATATCTGTTGATTTAAAGGATTCCCAAAAATTAATAGTTTGTTTTTGGATTAATATATCATTTTGGTTGAAATTATGATTTTCTTCACTTAAATGGTTCGAGTTGATAGAATTAGTTTTTTAACTTATGAATTCAATATTCAATAATGTTCATTGACTCTAATATTGCAATTTCTGTAAGTTATATATACATCAATTACCGCTGCTAGGTTTGTATTTACTAGATTTCTTTCTTTTATCTATTTTACTTTATTATTTTTGATGTGTTTCGCTAGATTATTATTTCGAATAAGATGTGTAATTGGTACTTTTACAGTAAATGTTTTAATTATGGCTAGCTTTTCCAACATATGTGAGACTCAAAAACAAAGTAATTTTGTTTTACACATATAGCTAATAACAACAATATTTCCTGTTGAATTAAAGATTTCACTTTATTGAGTTCAATACTCTTTAATTTTTGATAGAGTATTTGGGTTTGAATCCACAATACCGTTTCATCAAATCAATTAACAAGTGTGATATCCTAATGCCAGGAGCTGCGATATAAGAAACAACTGGTTTGATATGTATCCCGGCTTATGAAGTTTAATGAGTTAATATAGTTGGGCAGTGAGTTTTAGTAAGAGCTTAAAGTACCATTTGGCCAAAAAGCTGATATAAGCTTTCATCAAAAATTGAACACTGATACTTGATATCCATTATTAAACTTCATAAGCCGTGATTCCCTATTAGATCAGTTGTTTCGTATTATTGAGCTCCTGCCGTTAATATATCTCATTTTCAATTGATTTGATAAAACGATATTGTCGATTTTTGTTCATAATAATAGTCTATTGATTGAAAGTACATCTCAATACAAGAACAAGATCTTAACTAAACACAACACGGCAATTAACATGTATGTACTCACATACAGCACTGGTTCGTGAGTTATAGCCTAAGTAAAATTGACAACTTCAAACTCATTCGACAGCTTCAAGGCATTATATTAAAACACTAAAATAGCATGTAGAATATAAAAATTTCAGCGTAAGCAAGTACAGATTCTTAGTTATTTCTGAAAAAACATTATTTCTATATATAAAATTTTCGGCCTGTTTCCTTCCCCAATCCTTCAAACAGATATATACATTCCTCTTGTAAGAAGGCCTGTCACTAGATTTTGGTAAGTATAGTCGGCACAAAAAATATTCAAGAGTAGACCAAGGTTAAAAGGAGTGATTTGATTCCAACGTTTTTATAAACTTATTCAATCCCAAATACTCTATTAAAAATTCTTTTGATATCAATAACTTGTATCCAAGTATTCCTCCTAAAGTTATCAGTGTTATTGAAAAGAGTATGGAACTTGATAAAGTAAACCCTTTAATTCAGCACTGTTATTATTAGAGATGTGTGTGAAATAAAATTACTTTGTTTTTGATTCTTAATTTCACTGCTTGAGCGAGGAAATCCACTCAGTCCTCTATTAACACGAATTTCATGGATGACTTAGAAACTACAATATATAACAAACCCTTTAGCTAAACAATTTTTATATTAGTTTCAGTATGTAGATGATATTGTATATTTTACTGAGACTGAAAGTCAGCTAAATATTTTCAAAAATTTGTAAATTCAAATTATCCAAAAATAAAATTCACCACCAAACTTAAAAACCGATTCAATCAATTTCTTAAATTTAACTTTTACCCAACTAACTGAAAGACATAATTTCTCCTCCTTTTATAAATCGTCAATCATCAAATATAAACTTTCCAACAAATTATTGAATTAATATATAAATATAGATAATAGTTATGTGAATTTGTCTTAGTTTAGTTTTCATTTTGTATGTGTTTGATGAAGTCGTCGAAACGTGTTACAAATATAATAAATAAGTGTAATTCTAATTTTCTTTATTTATCACAATAGATAGATAGATAGATATTATCTTTGAGTGAGGGCTGCATAGCAACCCGGCCACTGTGACCCAGTGGTCTGTTGTGGCACACTCTCTCCTAAATTTCATCCACGAGCTCCATCTTTCTCGTAAAGGATACGAGCTTCGTGGGTGAGAGCTTAATAAGCTCAATCAGCTTCAGTTTGCAACATCCAAGTTCTTCCATCCTGACCGTGTCCCCTGCTGGGCACTCGCACATAACATGTTCCATTGATTCTGTATCTTCTTCACATAGCCTACATGAAGAATCCTCAACCAATCCTAATTTATTTAGGTGTTTCATAAGGCGACAGTACCCCGTTAATATGGCAGTTAAAACTCTCAGTTTCAACCTAGAGAGTTTAAGCCAGGCCTTGGCTTTTGTAGTGGAAGGTCCACTGATGGCACGTCGAGCGTGTCTGAGTCCTGGGAGGCTCATCTAATGCTCACGTACCCTCAAGTCCAGCCATCGGTTGTTTTCAATCCTTGCAGTTTCCAGGGGAATTCCGAGCTTAGACTCCGGTCCTATGAACTCCAGGTTAGTTCCTCGAGCTGCCAATGAGTCCGCCTTCTCATTCCCCTCAATGCCCGAGTGGCCAGGAACCCATATTAGACGGAGCCTGCTCCGCTCTCCTAGTTTGGCAAGGGTACAGCGACATTCCTGCACCATAAGTGAAGTACAGGTATCGGATGCCAATGCTTTCAGTGCAGCTTGGCTATCGGTGAGGATTTTAATTGACCTATTTGTCAATCCCCCCGCAAGCAAGAGTTTAGCACAATAGACCACTGGGTCGCAATGGCCGGGCTGCTGGCAGCCCTCACTCAAAAGATAATATCTATCTATCTATCTATTTATCATAAAGGAAGAACTACATGACAATAAATAGAGTGCAGTTTTCTTCCAGTTGGAAATTTTTTTTGGTGTTAACTCAAATGATTGAGAACATAGAAGCATAATTTAGTCGAATATCGAACTCATTCAAGTACTTTCCTTTATCACATCCACAAAGAAAATCCCAATTTTTTATATGACTATAGAGACCTTTGGTATAAAGCTCATTATTTAATGAACAAACGAATACAGTTCTTTTTCACGTTTGTCTTCATCCATCAATTATTTCACTTTCATAACTGCCAATAAAATTTAGAAATTTTCAGAAATCGAAATTATGAGAAAAATTGTTTTTTCTAGTCGTTAATAAGCAACAAGCTCCACCACCCCCGTCGCCAATTCTTCCAAACAACAGACTTTGGGATGTGCCTTCAAGCTGTTAGGACTAAAAGTTATTATTGGTTTGCTCAAGTATCTTACTGTTGATTAGTTGACTAGGTTGTACAGAAAGAAATTTAAAAATGATAGAGAAAAGTGGCGACCTTGTTATTTGGAAAGTTCATTTGAGCACTTTCCAACCAGTTTTAATGTGTAAATTTAGAATAATGTCAGTGGATATATATATTTGTATTTTAGAATGTAAGCTAATTTTAATCTAATATTTATTATATTATTTAATTTTATTTTAATTCACAGTTGAACATTTTCTTTTTTCTTTTCATTTTTAACTATTCAAATGAAATCTTACTAAGGCTAGATTTCTTCTGCATTTTGAGAGAAATTTCGTTAAATCGGTTACACTTATCTACAAGATAAGTTGAATTATATAACTAAAATGAAAAATACTAACATTTAAAGTTTGATTGCAAACCTCATAAAATGCAAAGTTATATAAACATTCAATGTTTATGACTCAGTTTCTGACCAATATAATGTATAACGACTTCAAATGTTCATCAATTTCTAATATAAAATGTTAGTCATTCTTCAGAAGAGTATACAGTTTGACAGATGACCAAACTATCTTGATTTGAATATATAACGTTACCAATATATATCATCTTCAACTCTGTTCGAAATTTGTTTCACATGGATACAAACTAATTAATTCAGTTAGTTTTGGAATCCAATGTTGTATTATTTTGATTTTTCAGTCAATGTTGAAATTAAAAATCGAGCAGTTTAAATTTGTATGAAATATTGAATTGTACTATTCACTATTCTTTATGGTTAAATGATATACTCTATATGATTTTTAAGGCTCGATAACTAAAAGTACTGAAAACCATATTAAAATTTATTACATATCTTGAGTATGGCATCATTTCAATTTCACGATGTGAATTACCTTTCAAATAATAGATCAAGTTTGTGCAATATATACAATCTTCTGATAGTTGCAAATTATTCAATATCCAATACTGATAAAATTTAATCAAAAAATATCTTTTAGTGCCTTAATCTTAAAATATTAGTCAATTTCATATTATCTACCAAATAAATTGTATATATTTCGTATTCATTCTTTGTGAGTATAATATGAATTACTTATTCTATCATAGTGTATCGATATGTTTCAATCGATTACTAACTGAAGTTATAAACAACTTTAATGAAGATATTCATGCCAATAAAAAGAAGACATCAATTTGTTTTCATTATTTTTCACCTCTAATGCGAGAATGGGAAGTATTTTCAAATTTTAACAGGTTTTATTCCTTAGTTACAACAATATATGAAGTCAGGAATAAAGATGGTGAATTGATAATCGGGTAAAAAGAATTAAGAGTACACAAGTTATAACATGTTTGGACAATACAAAGCCCTGAACGTGCAAACATAAAATTTCATACTGATTGATAAGTTAATCAGTATTGATTCGACAGTGATTTCTGTTTCGTTTCAAAAGATGAAAATATGGCTCGAAAGACAGAGTTTTGAATATATTAGGAAGATACCTCTGAAGAAAGGCGCATTTCGAGGACTCCGGAAAAAACTACTACAGAGGGCATCAAAAACATCCTTGATCGCCTTTTCAAGTGTATATCATTTATTAAAATGAGATTATGTTGAAAATTGAATGACGCGTAAGAAAATGGTTCATGTTTCGTTTTTACCTGACATATCAATTCACCCTCGTATACAGGGAGATCACCATTAGAAGATGTCACAGCGTAGTTGTGTATCTTCGCTGTCATGTTTCAAGACATCAAACCACGACTGGTATTCCTGCTGTTTACGCTGACCACATCGTGCAACGAGTCGACGGGAAATGTTTCCGAACGATTTAAATTTCAGCCAGTGTTGTCAGATCCCTTTCCTGGTATTAATTTCAATTTCACGTTCAAATAAGAGAATAAATTTTCAATCTCCGTCGTAATTTTTGAGTTATTCAATATCTCGGTTATTATTGAAGTTACGTATATAAAGTATTTTAACAATGTTCAGCCACTTTTTTGAATAGATTGCAGTGGATGAGCCGAATTTTTTCTCTATTTGGTTTGACATAGACATAAAAGTGTAATTTCAATTTTTGTCATTGAATTTCTGATTTCGGACTTGTTCACGGTGATCTCGAAAGATATTCACCTGACGTTCAACCTCTGCTGTGGTTAGCATCTTCCGAGCCGATGCAGAAAATTTTATCGAGAATTTTACTACTATTTTTATTTCAATACTGACAGAGAGAAAAATTGTACCCCACCTTGTTATCTATGTCTTTATCTGCCAAACTAAGAGGGAAAGAAATTTAAAAAAAAGTCTAAATTATGTGATAACATTTTTGACGTAAATTTCATAACCGAGATTTCGAGTATGGGTGAAATCAGCAAGTTATCAAAATTCGTGAATAACTCAAAAACCCCATCAGAAATTGGAAAAATCTTATTAGATCTATTAATACTAATTCATTAATATAACTGAAATATTGATGGTAGCATCCTTCAATGAAAGAAAATATAGTGTACACTGTACAATTCACAATTTATTACCTTGTAGATGAGCTAAAAGTAATGGTTCTAGCTCACAAAAATGTTCTGAAGCAATTCATATTCTGCACTCAGATTGTAGGAAAATTTATACCAAATAAGGAGAAATGTTTTCCCTCAATATCATCCATCATGTTGATCTTATTGAATCACTGAAATTAGAGGTCAGATTCGAATATCATTTTTTATTTTGGAAACTCTTTAGATTTTGAAAATATCTCTTACTATACCACACTGAAAGAACTCAAAATATGTATCTGTTTATTTAGATAATCAAGCGCGGGTTCCTGAGCCCACTTGCGAAAAATACGAATCACACATATCCCTTTCGCTCCCGAGAAGTTACGCCCCTGATTAGGAGTGTTTTGATATCGGTTTCACTTAAATAGTATATCTTATCCTTTGCAATTTCATTTTCAACGATAGGTAATCAAATCTCCGACGTGAGATAAATTGTGGCAACACTGGCTCCAAATCGAATACTTTCGGGAAATATCTGTTCGACTCGGCAGTGGATGCGCGACAGCGGTCAGCGTAAACAGCAGGATTACCCCGAACATTCCTTATGAAAGGCACAGAAGAGACCTCTATCATTTCTCTGACTACAGGTTTGTCGATTGTTCCATCTGAAGTCAAAAGCGCCCTCGCAAGCGTATTTCACTGAAAGCGTTCCAACTGTCATGGTTACCGTTCTCGAACGCTTCTTCTTCTGTTCCAACTTATTTTCGAATCGTTTTACAACTGTTCGGAACAGCAATTTCAGTCTTCGCCCGAGAGTTGGAACTGTCGACACTGATTTGTGCGGTTAAATCATTTATCGTATCTATCATATAGAAATTAAGTGGACTTCTTTATGTTATTAACTAAACATTAGTTAATACTTTAATAATAACAAAATAGAAGCAAACGATGAGTGTTTAACCGATTCTGAAAATGTTTTATTTGAAAAAAATTCCGCATCGTTTCAGAACGGTGTAAGGTTCGCGTTCGCGCATTAAACTAGTTCTAATGATACCAGAACCGCCCTGAGATCGCCCTCAAATGTGCAGTTGGAACAAGACTTTTGATTAAATGATGGCACATGTTTCATAGTTCAGAATAATCAATGGATCAAAGTATTTATACTCTGCCAATGTCATCCTTACCGTTCTTTGTTTCGTCATATAATTGTTCCCCCCTACTCAACTTTTAATGAAGAAATATATCTTGTAATCTTTTTTGTACCTTACAATAATATTTAGCACTAGAAGATAACCGAAGGGTCGAAACCGGTGTATTAACAAATAAACGTCGAAAACTGACAAAAGTATTTTCTCTTTTCCATATTTTGAAATAGATTCCCACAAAATAAATATGTCATTAATATCATTAATCTATCTTTATTTTCATAATGTAAGCCAATCCCAATAATTGAGAAATTGCGCTTACACCAACAGTAATGGATTTATTGCTCAAGGTTTCTCTACTGAAATATATGGTTTTTTCCAGAAACTTCTTCCTGATCGAATAGAAATTAAATTTATTGTATTTTGAAAGAAAAAAATCATCGAATCACGTGAAGAGTGTGTTCTAGACTTCGAAAAATATTATTAGTGATGCAAACAAGCATTTCGTTCGTGGAAAACAAATATATTTTAACTCTAGATGAGCTATTATCTCCGGCAGGTGAAGCTAACAATAAGAAACTGAAATATTGGTTTCGCATAACGCTATCATCCAAAACCTCAAGCGCGAGAGCAGCTTGTTTAGTGGTTGTTCATAACCAATAATAAATAAACCGGTAGCTACACGGTTAATGCGCAAGCAAATTGAAACTGCTTAGCCGAGGTGCCTGGTTCGTGTTCAATTTATGGATGCTGTCATTGAACAAAAAAGTGATACTTTTAAGAGTGGCCTAAAGGGAGCATAAACTCCCGAAGACCAGATAACTTGAATCCTTGTGGTGGCAGCAGAGAAGAGAAGGGTCTGTTCTGTGGGTGGCAGTTATCATTGCACGGTCTAGGAGAGTGTTTCGGAATTCACTATAAGCTGTAGGTCCACCTGCGTAAATGGGCTAAGTTCCCGAGCACATTGTAGAAGACAAAACATAAAGAAATAACCAATAATATTGTTTACGGAATTCGAGCTTTCTCTCAATTTAGGTGCATTGGAGCACAAATGTAAACAAAGCAGAAATAACCAAGATACCATAATTCAAGGTTTAAAAAAAAGGTAGAACTCTCACGCAAAAGTGTATATGACCATTGTGCGATAGACTTATGCGAAATTGATATTTCTGTTTCATAATGTTCTATATATATTCGGTGATTATCCTGTAATTAGGTTTTGATCAATATTTCTCGGTTGGGGCATTTGTTGGTTTAAATGCGCTTTCCTGAATATTGCTTTTCTGCCAGGATGATGATTTTACTGGATTTCGGATGTTTTTGTATTTCCCTCTCGAATTTCTGTGAATTGTGTTTAATGATGCCAACGTAAGGCATTATAGAATATAAAAGAACAACTAAACTTAAAATCATTTTCCTGAATTTTCTAGGAATTCTAGATCCATCATTCAACTAAGAATCGCTATATATCCTTTCAGATTATCAGGTAGTATTTATTCTGTTTCTTGGAGCCGTAATGCTGCCAATAATTCCTCTTTCTTCGTCCGTATGCCAAGGGTTGGGAGACTCAAAATTACCTCTAGAGAATGATGGATACTGTTCTCAAAGCCTCTGTTATGCCTACTCGCGCTAATCACTGCAGCTTCTGCAGCTTGTTCAGGATGTAACTTCTGTTGTCTTCGTCCACCATATGAACAATGCATTTTTGACGATGGGATTCATAGCCCTGGTTTATAACCAAATGATTATCTTTGATTGCAGTTCCAGGTCTGCCCAAAAGTCAATGTCGTGTCTATATACACGATATAGCTTTGAAAATAATTTTGTTAATAGTTTCAGTTGAGTCTTTTATGGTGCTACTCCCAGATATTAATCTCCAAACGAGAATTTTGTCGCATATTCATTCTAAAGAGGAGTTTTCAGGTTCGACTTTCTGAATTTGGTGAATGGAATTAGAACAGTATTATCTGGGATATTGTGTCCCTCTTTAGCACATCATTATTCACAATATTTAGATGATAACTAGGTCACCCGCATAACATTGTTCGTTACACCGAATGTTGTTCAGCCTTTCCAAAACTCAACGGTATTGATCATAGTAGAAGCGGTAGGAAGCCTCTTTGTGGGCATCCTTTCGCCGCCGTAACCAACACTGCAATGTCTTCTAAAGTGGCTGTCTTGATACTGCCCTTGAGAATTTCTCTTATTCATTTGATGATAGGTGCTTCGACACTTTTGCTTCTAGCGACATTGTTGATGGATGTATGGGAGGTGTTGTCGAATTCCCCTTATTCGTCTCTGAATTGGACCAAGGCTATTTCTTTAACATCTAGGGCTCCTTCCACTGCCTTGACCAGAGAGTGTACTGCATCAATTGTGGATTTACTTGATTGATTGGTGAATACACTCCCCACAAAAATTGTCGCATCACTCAACTTTTACGACAATACTATATAAACTTTTAGGTTGGTCATTCAAGAGTCGCTTGGTAACTTTCAGAAGTGTAAAATAAGAAGATATAATTCAAAAGAGATGAATAATAAAAAACAAGCACTGTGTTTTAAGGAATTTTACTTAATAATTGCGATTCGTAACGCGTTTCACTACACCGTAGCTTCTTCAGACGAATGAATGTACAGAAAATATAAATATAAATGTTCTTGAGTAATTAAAAGCTTATTGGGTTGCTTTTTCTTAAGTGGTTATTTATGATAGGTATATCCAACAAAATTAAGGAATAAATTGCTCCCCGAAGAGATTCAATAGAGGTGAAGAGCTTAAATCGACTTGTTCATTGATGAATCTACCTGAGTGTTTGTATTTATTGATTTCTAAAGTTTCCCAAAGATCTACCTTCCAATATTTATTATCTGTATGCAAAATTTCAAACTGTGGGTCGAAAGAGTGATTATTTTCTAAGAGATGATTCGTGTAATTTGAATCTGATTTTTTATTTGAAAAACTGCGTTTATGTTCCGATATTCTAATATTAAAATTTCTATGTGTTCTACCAATGTAGAAATTATCACAGTCATTGCAATTCAATCTATAAACACCTGATTTATTGTTTTTACCTGGTTTGGTTTTAATATTTTTATATATTTGCCCAAATTATTATTAGTTTGGAAAGCTATGTTGAAATTATTGCTACTCAAGAGTGATTTCAGTTTCTCACTTTCAATGCCAACGTAGGTTAAGGTGTTGAATTTTTTATTCAATTTATCGACGAATATAATTCGGGGGATTGTGGTTTGGAGTTAATGAATTTATATTTTTCGTGGTCTGTAATTAATGATTTTGCTGTCGAAATTATGTTTTTAACCACTTTCTGAAATTTTGCGGTAGGATCCTTAGTTGATGTTATATAGTTTCCGGCTGTTAAGAATTCTTCAGTTTTAGAAATATAATCGGTTTTACTAATCGCGATGACGGTATTACCTTTATCTGCTTTAGTGAATACTAAATCGTTCTGGGTACTATTTTCACGAATTGTTTTTATTATCTTATAATCGGAATTACAATGAGGTGATAATTTCGAAAAGTCTTCTTTGATGATTTTTGCTGTTTGATGTTTGGCTAAAATATTATCTTTGGAGTTTTTGAGAATGATTTCAGAGTCTATGCCTATCTGTTCAAAATAAGTTCTATTATGTTTTTTCTAATAGATCTTTTTGTGGTTGTGTAAAATCGGTATCAGTTAAATTAGTGAATCTGTCAAAAAATTTATGGTCTGAAAATTTTATCAGTTGAAGGTTTGGGTGGAGAAATTTTGAATTTAAGTGAATTCAACTTTTTCTGTTGTTGCTGAAACTTTTTATGAATTAAAATTTTGACATCGTATCTGGATGCAGAGTCTAAAATATCAAACTCAACAGGGTGCAATCTAAACAATAATTCCGTATGGATTACCTTCAAATATATGTTGGCAACGTCCTCCTGTTGTACTGGATCTTCATATCCTCTTTGAGCCATATGCGTTGGCCTTTCTCGATTGCTCTTCTTGTTGGTCCACTGTTGTTATGTGTCTTCAACCGTATGTAATTGGGAGTCAATCTGTTTTTCAAGCACATTGAGTAGAACCATATATTCTGAGTATGAACTGCACATCTTAGTAGTATTTTGAAATACCACAAAGCCAAAAAGCCGGTATCAGCTTTCTTTAACATTTGAATTTGGGAGGCTTTTACTTGGTAAAATTCTATTATCAAAAATAAAAAACAAGTACTGTGTTTTAGAAATCGATAAATACAAACACTCAGGTAGACTCATCAATGAACAAGTCGATTTAAACTCTTCACTTCTATTGAATCTCTTTGGGGAGCAATTTATTCCTTAATTTTATTGGATATACCTGTCATAAATAACCACTTAAGAAGAAGCAACCTAATAAGCTTTTAATTACTCAAGAACATTTATATTTATTTTTTCTGTACATTCATTCGTCTGAAGAAGCTACGGTGTAGTGAAACGCGTTACGAATCGCAATTATTAAGTAAAATTCCTTAAAACACAGTACTTGTTTTTTATTATTGATAATGGAATTTTACCAAGTAAAAGCCTCTCAAATTCAAATGCAAAAGAGATGAATTTATGATGGAAAATATCAACAATTTTCGAGTTAATGAAAAATTAAAAAATTCTACCATCTTCAAACATTAAGGAAGAGACCAATCAACTAGCATCGAATGGTTACTAATCATTTTCAAAATCGAGTTTTTCTTCCCCGGGCCCTAATTACTGCCAGTACACGTCTCGGAAGCCCCTCAAACAAATTTTGAGTTACAGAGTTCCAAATTTCAGGAAGCAGATTCTCTAGTTATTGGAGTGTTCTACAAGGCATCCTACGATGTTGAATTAGCCACCCCATGTTGGTCCAAACATGTTCTATGGGATTCAAGTCGGGACTTCTGGCTGGCCATCTTTAAATATCAATTTCGGAATTTTGCAGAAATTCTGTAACTACTCTAGCTGCATGAGTCCGAGCATTATCATGCATATAAATGAAGTTTTCGCCAATCAATGGGCCAAAGGGTATAACATGGGGTTCAAGGATATCTGCGATGTATCTGGCCGCTGTCATTCTTCCATTATTCACTAGGACTAACTCAGTTCGATCATGGAAAGAAATGGCTCCCCACACCATTACTGAGCCCCCTTCGAAGTTTTCGGTTTGCCGGATATTGCATTGCTGATACCGTTCCCCAGGTCGTCTGTATACGGTATGCGTCTATCATTTCATACTAGACAGAACCTGGACTTGTCGGAAAAGAGAACATTCGACCATTCTGGAATACCCCAATTTGCATGTTTCCTCGCAAACTGAAGTCTTGCAACTTGATGCTCTCCGGTGAGACGCGGGCCGGTAGAAGCCACCCTTGGTCTGATATCGTCTTCTCTGATCTTGTTCCTAACAGTTTGCAATGAAATATGCACATTTCTGGAAAGTGCAAGTTCATTCTGTAGCATTCTAGCCGTACAGTGCCGAACTCTTAGTGTAGTTAAACGAAGCCAACGATCATCAACTGGTGTTGTTATCCAATTTCTTCCCTGTCCGGCCCTTCCTCCCTATTCCCTTGTTTCGTGGTACCGATTAATTGCTCTTGAAAATGTGCTTTGGTTAACATTCAACAAGTTAGCCATTTTGAATTCGTACAAGTTGTGGAGATCGTTGATCCCCTCGCAATAGAATTTGCATGAATCTCGTTTAAATTTCCTAAGTTCTTTAATGGATTTGGTTAAAGCTTTCCGATAGGCGTCCTATTCGCCTTTTACTTTCGCTCTATTGGGAGCCTTTCCGGTTTCAGCTCTAAGTTGAGTAAGTTCCCTGTTCCACCAAACAGCATCCATACAGAAATCTTTCTTCCTGATTGGACAGCCATCTTCAAGTGCTGAAATTAACGTGTCAATTGGTTGAGTAGATGCACTTTCTAGTTCTTCTGCTGTGGCTATGTTGTATTTGGCCCTTCCAGATCAGACTTTATCCTCTGCTGATAAATAATCCAGTCTGCCCTTACTAGTACTTTATTTTCCACTTTTTCAGTCATATTAAACTATATTACGAATACGATCAATTGGTGGTCGGTCATGAGAATTATTTTCCTGCCAAGGGTCTGCGATGAATTTTGGAACATATTTAAATTTGATGTTTTTCTTGAGAACTAGGGCTGCTTATTGTGAACTAATTTATGTGAATGGGGAGCTTGAATATTTCCCCAGGGAATTCAAATCCTTCAGCTATTTGGAAGAAAGTTCCTCCAAAGTAGCTTTCTTAAGTTCCCCTTGGAGCGATGTACCCGTGGTTCCCGCTCTAATTGCTTCAGCAAGATTATTTTCCCCGACTGCCTATTTGTTGACCTTGAGGTCGCACAGATTTTTGATTAGCTATTTCGGAGAGCCAGTAATTTTCAGTTTTTAAACAGATTATACATTCGGGTTTTTCCTAAGTAGCCTCCATCTAGATCTTTGCACCTATTTTGAGCCTCTTGAGTCCCAGGATTTTCCTGGTAACTAATTGTGGCTTTTTGGTATACCTGCCATCGCCTGTGAGGATTTCTATTCGGCTTGCATCTGTCCTTGGTTTAATGTCCTTCATCTACTGTGCAGTGGCCTTGTTGGTGCACGGGAGTCTCAAACAACTTGGTGTTGGACGAATTGGACTTTAGCTCAGCTCTCAATCCCTCTTCTTCCACTCTATTCAGAATGAACTCCTCTAGGGCTGTTACTTGGTCAAGAGTTCATCTGGAAAGACATTATGCAGGATACCTGCTGGCACTCCAGTCACACATCAACTGAATTGGTCTTTCTTGAAGAATCGATTCTAACCTTCTGAAGGTAATCTCAGTTTATGTAATATGTTCCTCTTGGCTCTTGAACCAAACGAACATAACTTTAACTTCATCAATTCATCAATTGGTGGCTTGTGCAAGGATTTGTGTAATTGTCAGCGAGGACCTATTGGCTGTTGAAAGCAATCCGCCATTACAGCGTAAATAGATCATGCTCTATTACATCTTGAAATAACCAATAAATAAACAACTTGGGTTTTGTAATCTGTTCTACTTCAATGTTATATCGCATTCTTGGTCACGAAGAATGACATGAACCTTTGTCATTCAATATAAGATCTGATTTGAGATATTTTACCTATTTCATTCCAAAATGAATTGCGGATACTCATTTAGATAGACAGGAGGTATCATCAAATTCATGAGTGAGAAGATAATAATTTTACATTCTCCTTAACTTTTCAATTATACGACACAGAAATCATTGAGAGAAACATAATTGATTCAATAAGTAATTTAAATTCATTCGACAAATATGAATATGACATAACTAAAAGAGATTAGGAACAATTGTTTTACATATATTAGTCATAGTCTAATGCACCGGGTAATTGAACCTCAATTGTTTTAACATACTGCGAGTTCACTGCAACTCATGTAAGCAGATATATTACTTCATAATTATTATCAATTATGTTAGCATCATCAGCCTTCTAATGATGCCTCATTGCTAACATTGTTTGCGAAACACGCGTTGTAAAATAAAAAATCAATATTTCGTGGTGCTGGTGTTTATTATTGAATACCATTGGTTTAAAATCTACTTTAGACTCAAAACATTAATTTGAAATCATTGTCAGTTAAGGATCAATTTTTAAATATGAATTATAATTAAAAGCATTAGTGATTTTTCTTCTGATCGAAAGTCAAAAATAATCTGTGGTTACTATTTAGTTTTCTATAGCTGCGCAGTACTGTATTTTGAGTAATTTTGACTGATAACTTAGGATAGAAGAATGACAGAAAACATAATAACTTAGAACATAAAACAACTAAAAAGTGAATATTCAGATCGTGAAATTCATTGATTATTGTTTTTGGTAGAAAGATAGAAGCTTAATATTTCAGTATTTTATTGACAAATAATTATGGCCAAACAGTCTCTTGTAAAGAACAAAAGAAAAATTTTGAACCCAGTTTTTCATTTACAAACCAAAGATGAAGAGGAAAAAGTGATTACTCGAGAAATGATTAAAGCTGTTCGTAGAACTGGTAGTTTGAATTTATCAGGACGTAGTTTAACAACTGGTAAGAATTTCAAAACATACAAATTTGGAAAAACATGTTTTGTCCTGTTTTAGTGCCTACTCGAGTGTTTAAGATGTATGAACTTTCGGATCAAGATTATTCAAATCATGTAGATTTCAATAAGACTTCTGATGAAAATGAAGAAAATTGGTGGAATTTTAAACCTTTAACATATATAGACTTTAGTTCAAATCAGCTGCAAGAAATACCAAGTGAGATTGAGATGTTCACAACCATGGAAACTGCTAATGTGAGTTATTTATTAGGATTGTATAATTTCATGTCTGCATTGATTTTAATGGGTTCAACAATTATTTTCCAATTTTTAGCTACAGGATAACTGCCTTCTGACTCTACCTCCTGCAATTGGGAACTTGAAACGATTGAGGAAACTTAATTTATCAAGAAATAAGATTAAAGAATTGCCTGATGAATTTTTCAACCTCTTAGACCTTGAACAATTATCCTTAGCACATAATATGCTTGAGAGAATTGATAAAAAAATATCAGATATGGTAATGTTAAGGCAATTGGTGAGTTTCATAGTTTGTGTATTCTTTTTGTTAATAAATATTGATGGGTAATGGAAATAAGAAGATTTTTGCTTAACTTTTATGTGGATCCAATACAGAAAGTGACTTTTGCATGACTTCATTGTAATGATTAGTCTTCAGAAATTAAAATTTTCAGAATACCCCCTCTGGGGCTCTTAAACCAATTGAAGTTGGAGCATAAAAAGTAAATACTAGTTAATTATATCATTTATATTTGTGTTAATTCATTACTTAGAAGAATTATACCATACAGTTTGATTGCAGGATCTCTCTTACAACTCCCTAATAAAATTACCTTCTGGATTAGGCTTTCTGGTACGACTAACTGATTTGAACTTATCTAACAACAAACTAATTCAGCTTCCACCTGACATTGTAAATATGAGGGGTATATTTTCAGCGTCCATAATATCATTCTATTTGTAATTTTGATTTCTTATGTTATAAGGTTTGAAAAAACTGGATGTTACTAATAATGACCTAAAACTTTTGCCGAAATTGGGGGAAATGAGGAGGTTGGAACTGCTGTTTGCACAGCATAATAATATTGAGGCGTTGCCTGATTTTGAAGGAAGCGAAAATGTCCAGGAATTGTACTTTGGTAACAACTATATAAAGGTAATTATTATGGGTAATCGTGCTGTTTACGCTGACCAATTTTGCGCATCCATTACCAAGTCTAACAGATGTTTCCCGAAGAGATATGATTACCTACCGTTGAAAATAAAATACGGAAGGATAAGATATACTATTGAAGTGAAACCGATAGCAAAACACTCCTAATCAGGGCGTAACTTGTGTGACATGTATGTTTTTGCAAGTGGCAAAAGGGTTACTTGTGTGACATGTATGTTTTCTTTCATTCAGCAAGTGGGATCAAGAACCCATGCTTGGTTATGTATGTATATATATCTTTGGTATTTTTATGATGCCTTCTAAGAGACAGCCAAAAATCCCAAAAATGGATTCTGATTGAAAATAGCCACTTCATATCTTTCATTCAGTTGATTTCAGGTTGCAAAGTGATATGAGAGAAAATTATTCAGAATATAATTTTCAAGTGGTGTGCCTCAAAAAAATATACATTAATGAAACATACATTATTATTCATTCACAGGCTCTATACAGTTATTTGGCCTTCAGATGATAATAATTAAAACTTATATATATATATATATATATATATATATATATATATATATATATATATATATATATATATATATACATATATAAATATATATACCATGCACATGTTGGATCAATCCTAAATTATCTCGCTGCATTCTGGGGACAGGCAAGAAAGAGGATGTCTATAATCTGCAGGTGGCACAAAACAAGTTGCTAAAAATATTGTTCCACAAATCACCGACAACACATACTGAAGAACTCTACCAAGAGCTTAATCTACTGAACATTGACAAAATAATAAAACTAGACAGTGTTAAGCTTATATATAAAATAAAAATAATACAGTAAATACAGACATAGACATTTTGTTGAATAGTGACATACATACATATAACACAAGAACAAAACAACACATACATATATTACCTGCATATTCATTTCTGGACAGAAGAAACTAACATATCAGGCCGCTTTTTGGTACAACAAACTTCCACTTTATATCAGAAGTGCTACTTCAAATACAAAATTTTCAGCTATGGCAAATATTTATTTTGAAAAATGGGCTGCAATCCTTGAACATTTTGAATAGGGAAGATGGGCTTCTGTGTGATGACTCAAAAGAAAGGTGGTATCTTTGTCTACATTACCTGTTGAACGAATTTCAATTTTTAATTAAATAAATGAATAGAAAAATGTTGATTTCTGATCAGTCATCATAGGTCAATTTTTCCTTCAAGGGGACATCCTTTGAATTTCAATACTTGCCTGAAATATTAACAACCCTCCTGAACATTTTGAATAGGGAAGATGGGTAGATGACTCAAAAGAAAGGTGATATCTTTGAACATTGAAACGAATTTCATCTTTAATTGTATTCCATGCTGAAATGGCATTCATAAAGTACATTTTGATTGAAACCCTTTTATTTGGAAGAGGGTAGATCGGTCAGTGATAACTCGAAAGAGAAGATTATCTTTGTCTGATTCACTGAAAAATTTTCATTTTGATTGAAAACTGTAGAAGAACAGAGTGAGCCACTGAAAATAGAAGACTATCGACCCAAGACTATTAGAGTATTAGTGCGCAAAACTGGAATAGATTCATTTAGATCAAAGATGACAGCCTTTGATCTGGAATGAATCTGTTCCATATTTTTGCACTAATACTTGAATAGCTCAGGGTGATAGATAGTCTCCTCTATTTTTCAGTAGCTCACTCTGTATCTTCTACAGTTCTTAATCAAAAATGAAGATTCACGGGGATGCAGACAAAGATAATACCTTTCTTTCGAGGTATCACTCGACCCATCTACCCAAATTTTCAAGGGTGGTCACCCCTGCTCTAGGGGTTGAAATTCGAGATGAGGATGGTACTTGATGATGACTGCCATTGATCAGCATGGATCTGTTCCATTTTACTTCACTTAAACTTGAATTGTCTCAGGGAAATAGTCTTCCCTATCTTCAGTTGCTCACCCTGTATCTTACAGTTTTCAATTAAAAATGGAAATTCGTTCAAGGCGATGTAGACAAAGATACCACCTTTCTTTTGAGTCATCACTCGACCCATCTTCCCTATTCAAAATGTTCAAGGATTACAACCCCCGCTTAGGGGGTTGATATTTCAGGCAAGTATTGTACCCCAAAAGATGTCCCCCTTGAAACAAAAATTGACCTGTTTTTGCGTTTTGATCAGAAATGAATATCTTGGTAGATATAGCCTCTGTTTAGTTTTCGTTGAAGCACCCTGTATATCTCTCACCATGTCGGACACTAACAAATCAAGCATTCTTACAAGGATTGGGAGAAGACATATTGCTCTTAAATCAGAAAATTCTTTCACATTTGTTGGCTTTGGTGAGAGCTTCACAATTGTAGTCTTCCAGATGGTTGGAAATGCTCCAGATGCATTAAACTGTTTGTCCTTTCAACCTGAAGATAATAATTAATCAAAATGGTCAAAAACTTCAATGAAATTAATTTTTTTAAACTATTTATTTTTTATTTTGTCACCTAGACACGTAGTCCCTAAAATCCCTTTCCACATTCACGGTTTCTGTATTGGCGGGATATTTACGGAACATGAACCCCGCGAATAAAGAGCCCTACTATATGTAATCATTCCAAATATAATTCTGGAATCTTATGTAATTCAACATTTTATGTACTTGAATGTTATAGGAGGTTCCTGCAGAATTTTGTGAAAACCTACATCACCTTAAGATATTAGATTTGAGAGATAACAAGGTGGAAGAAATACCAAAAGAAATTGGGATGTTACAAGGATTGATTAGATTCGATCTTACAAATAATGAATTGGATTCGTGAGTATGCATATATAAATTTGATTATTGCTCAACTACAGGGTGTTTTTAAAGCAATCTGACTTACTGTCTACGGCGTTCTGTCTTCAAATTTAAGGTGAAAAGTTCTTCTAATGAGTGATACGTTCTGACATTTATGAGATACAGTTGATGATTTTTCGTACTAAATGAGCTCTTGATACAATCGGTCTAGTAAAAGCGTAGTCACGATTACTACCCATCAATCAAAGAAAAGTTTGTAATTTTTTTTCTCTTACAGAGGGCAGAATATTTCTTCATGCTTTATGAAGGAGAATCAGCTGATTGTTGTTTTTAATTCTAACCTGGCATTTTCTCAGAATGAGTACCACTTACGCGTCGCGCTTCGAAGCAGTTTTTTGTGCTTGCACCCCAAAGGAGCACAAATGACACAAACGGCTGCTGCAAAGTACATGCAAAAGTCGAAACAGTTCGTCAGCAAGTGGGTTAACCGTTACAAAGCCAAAAAAAATGTGAACGATTTCCCAAATCGCGGTTCGATTGTCGTAGTGTCTAAAAAGACGAAAGATTTGCGCCCTCATTTTGAAGAATCCAACATTGTCTCTGCGTGAACGTTCTGTGACATTGTCAAAAAAAGGTTTGATAATATCGTAAGCATTTGCTTGCAAATAGCTGTGCATTTCGAAGTACTGTGCAAAGCCAATGCTGAGTGGAAAACACGTTGAAAAACGTCTCGAATGGGCAAGGGAACATTTGGATCGTGATTGGGGCAATGTTATTTTCACTGATGAATCATCTTTTTGGGCATTTTCAATCATTAAGCATGCCTGGACGACACCCACCTACAGCTTGCTCCAAAGGACCGTTAAACCCCGTGTTAAAGTTCATGTTTGGGGATGCATCTCATTTGTACTTGTTTAAGGACAACTTAAACGCCCAGAAAATGAACCAAATTCACAAGAAAGCTTTGTTGCCGACTGCTAAAAAGTGATTTGAGAAGAAAAGTGAAGTTTGGATTCTTCAGGAGGACAAAGACCCAAAACACCGGAGTAAGGCTTGTCGCTCGTGGAAGAATAAAAATGGTGTCTTGACTTTGGATTGGTCGTCTCAGTCGACCGATGCTAATCCAATTGAAAACGTTTGGGCTCAAATGAAGATGAAGCTTGGGAAGAACCGACCTTGCAATTCGAAGCAGCTTGTTCGGCGTGTTAAAAAGTTTTGGAGGTCGTTTCCACAAGAATACGAGAAGAATCTCGTGGAAAGCATTAATGACTATGCTCTTACTTGACCGACAGGGTCTAGGCAAAAGGTGCTCAAACGGTCGATCGCGAGTACTTTTTGAGTAGATCTTGGGAAGAAAAAGAATTTTTAATAAGTAGGTAACTAAACTACAAAAATTTATTACGTAATAAAATAACACTCTGCTAGCGGCAAAAGGCGGCTTTATCAAAGGAACGCGCGGTACTTGTCGAAGAAAAGCGGCGTTTTTCGTTCTTGCCGCTTTGCTAGAAATTTCGGGCGGCGCGTTTGACGGAAACATTCAAGACTTTCGTTCACGCCGATATAAATGTTGCGCCTGCAGGAATTGGATTCATTCTGAATTGTAACTTGAAGGCAATACTACGTCGATACAAAGTTTATTATTAAATAGTACAGAATTAGTGCAGCGAAGAAATCTAAAACGTATCATTTTAATAACGATTGGTGGAAGATTTTTTCCTTTGTATGGTGAAGGATAAGTGCATTTGTCTTATTTGTCGTGCGTCAGTTGCAATACCTAAGCGTGGTTACTTAGAGAGGCATCATAAAACGGTTCATAAACACTATGACAAGGATTTTTCGCCACAAAGTGAATTGTGAAAACGAAAAGTGCCTGATTTGATATCTTGTTTGAAAAAAGAACAACCCATGTCCACAAGACCAGCCAAACAATCGAAAGCTGCTACGATCGCGTCATTTAAAATATCTCATATTGGCGAAACAGAAGAAACCATTGGAAGATGGATCGGTTGTGAAGGAAGCATTTATTGAAGCGGGTGAGACTTTATTTGGAGATTTTGAAAATAAAACAGAAAGCATGTCTGCTATTAGAGAACTTCAGTTATCTCGTCCGACTGTCACAAGGCGTATTGAAGTCATCAGTCAGGACATGGCAGATAAACTGAAACATGATACAAATACAAGTAAACGATGATCTCTACTAAAATATATCATTAAATGCTCGACGCATTTCGATACACAGTATCTTTGTCAAGAGCGGATGAGTACTATACATTAGTAGTATTCATTCGTTTTTGACAAAGGTACTGTGTATCGAAACGCGTCGAGCATTTAATAATATATTTTAGTAGAAATCATCGCTTACTTGTATTTGTGAAAATGGATTTCTATCTCATAAAAGCCTCGTCAATTGAATTTTTAAAACATGATATCATCAAATGTACATACTTTTCTTTACAGTTCGACGAATCCACCGATATGACAGACACTGCCCAGCTGTGTATTTTTATTCGGATGGTATTCAATGACATGTTGACTAACAAAGAATTTTTGACAATCATTCCTCTGAACTGGAAGACCCGTGGCGAAGATATATAGGGCGTTTTCTTCAATTTTGTAAAAAACTACAACTACCAATATATAAATTAGTGTGCAATACAACCGATGGAGCACCTGCAATGACCGGAAACAGAAACGGTTTTGTGGCATTGTGTCGAGCTAATGAAGATTGCCCTTCATTTTTTTCATTCTATTGCATTATACATCAACAAGTTTTGTGTTCAAAAGCTTTAAACACGGAGGAAGTTATGGGCATTGCAACAAAAATTGTGAACTCCATCCGTGCACGTAGCTTGCAACGGCGGTTCTTCAAGTTGCAGTTGGAAGATAGGAAGTCAGCTGAATACACTGATTTAGTTCTTCACACGGATGTTAGGTGGTTGAGTCGCGTAAAATTCCTAGAAAGGTTCCAAGAATTACTGCCGGAAATAACAGCTTTTCTAGTCGAAAGAGGTGATGACACTCAGATGTAGAAAAGCGAAAAATGGCTGACTGATTTGGCATTTTTGACTGACATTACAATGCACTTAACACCATAAACTTGGAGCTTCAAGGTAAAGGAAAAACTATTATTGAGATGATTAGCGCAGTAAACGCATTCAACAGTAAATTGCAACTTATGACAGATCAACTGAAAAGAAAGGATCTGAAACATTTTTCGTCTTTGAAAGCAAGGATTCCTCAGTTGAATTATGATACGTATGAGGCTGAATTATCAAATATTTTGGGACAATTCAAAATGCGTTTTTATGATTGCAGTAAATTGGCAAATATAGCATTATTTATGAGTTATCCTTTTTTATGTAAAAACATTGAGGAATTAGCTACTGAAATAGCAACTCATGTTCTGTTGAAAATGAGTTGGTGCAGAGTTCACATATACATCTCAAAGCTACAGCACATATATCTGAAGATAAATATGCGAATCTAACGCAAATCGCCCTTCAACTGACGGCAGTGTTTGGGTCAACTTACTTGTGCGAGTCTGCATTTTCTGAAATTAAGATAATTAAGTCAAAATATCGCAAACGACTAACTGACGATCATATGTCATCATGCTTGCGATCAGCACTCAGTGGTTAGGTACCATCTTATGAAAAGTATGCTGAGGACATGCAGTGCCACGCTTCAACATCCAAAGTCACTCCTCAGTTGAGTTTAACACCATATGTAACTCTTTTGTTTTGTAACAATCAATAATCTCGCAATTTTGAGTAACTATGAGAACCTAACTAAAACTAACCCAAACCTTGACTAAAATAATGTATATTGTGCGGAAAGCTAATATCTATATATGCTACGGTACACCCTACCTACCTACCTGGGTAGTATATCGTGTATGTACGACAACCCTGCATCACACATACTTGCAGCCTGTCAGAGTCGATCGTAAGTAGTCAAAATATATTGAGGTAGATCGCCAGCAGTTCAAGTTTGAGGACCCCTGATCTAGGTAAACTATTTCTCAAAACAATATCATACCAGCAACAAACAAAATTTCAGAGCATATTATTGCATTTTTTATCTACTTTGAATTAAGCGCAAAAACACTCGCTGATTTCATATATACAAAAATTGAAACAAGTCAATGGCGCATATTTTTCACAAAATTATTAGTAAGGGTCTTCCTGGACTCATTAGAAAAAAATCGGTTTTTTTTCGAGTTTGATACCCTGTGTAATGGAAAGGAAGCATTTCTGCACTTATACTTATCATGATATATTGTAACACCATAACAACTTTTCTCAATTTACAGATTGCCAAGTTCACTGGGAATCCTTCCACATTTACAAAATTTACAACTGGAAGGGAATAAATTGAAAAAAATACGCAGTGACGTCATCAAAGCAGGTACATTGAGAATATTGAAACATCTTAGAGCTAATATGGCTGCAGAAGAGGCTCAGGAATTGAACTTGTCTGAGGGATTGGCTCCTATTACAGTAGCAGAATTTCCAGATAAGTATGTTTGAAGTTTTCTTGATGACGTTTGTGTTTTTGAAATAATTAATTATTTCTTGGCAATAAATTATAATTTGTTATGTTTATATATGTATTGTGCAACTGATAAAGTAAATTTTGTGAGAGTTAATTGACTGGAATTCTTAGGTACGCTTACAGTACCAATGGTGATTAGTCAAATGAGGTTTTAAAAGTAGGGGGCTACTTATTAGATTCCCCCAATTGATTATATGTAACTTTAATGTTTGGCACTGCAAATGTTATCTTTGAGTTGTTACCATAATGATTAGCACCTTAACATAAGCAAATCTTTTATCTATACTAAATTCATTCGATCATTAACCGCCAATAGGATCCTGACTTGATCTGGTTTATTTGGCAATGATTGAGTTCTATTTAGTACGAAATAAAAAAAAAGATTGCTCTTCATCTTTGAGTACTCTTCGAGGCATTATAATGATTATAATTGTTTCTTATATTAAAACACAAATGGAATTTTCTACTATGATTTACTATCAACAGATAAATTAAATTAATAGTGCACTGTTACTGCGGTTTCGATCTCTCGTTCATCGTAGGACAGTATGAAAACCAAGTACGAAGGGACATGAAATACATTCTGTCAAAAAAGTACCGGGAATTAGTCAATGAAACACAAAATTTTTATTTTTCATCTAAATTTATTGTATCGCCTTCAAAGTGGGCCATTTCCGAAATAATGCATTTAAGCCAACGAATGATCAAATCATCGAAACATTTTCGAACGCTTTTTCCGGAATCGATTTCAGTTCTCGCCGCGAATTCCCTTTTATGTCTTCTATCGATTCTAAACGGGTACCTCGAAATGGTAATTTTAGTTTTGGAGAAAGAAAAAAGTCGGCCGGAGCCATATCATATGAATACGGTGGTTGTTCGATGCTATTTGTTGAATTTTTGGTCAGAAATTCATTCATAATGATAGCCTTGTGAGATGATGCATTATTGTGATGCTTAATCCATGAGTTTTCTTTCCACAAATCTGATTGTTCTCTCAAACGCCGCATAAAGCTCGGGTAATATTCTTTATTTACGTCTGACCTTCTGACAAGAATTCCGAGTGCACAACACCACAATAATCAAAGAAAACAGTCAACATTACCTTGACTTTTGATCAACTTTGACGTTGACTGGCTTGCATGTCAAACTCATGAACCCATGTCTCATCACCAGTTACAATGCATTTAATGAATGTATGGTCGGAAGTGACTCGTTCTAGCATGTCTTCAGCTACCTTTACGCGATTCAATTTTGGAAGAAAATTTAGGTCTTTTGGAACTAGTCGAGCACAAGGTGTTTCATGCCTAAACAATCGTTCAAAATGGTACGAATTGATTCGTGAGACGCTGAACTATAGCTCACAAAAAAATAGTGTAACGAACACAATAACATTTTTATTGTTAGCTATAAGCTGTCAGCAAAATATATCCAATACCAACAAATTCGAAAAATTTATACCTTTAACATATTTTGAACAAATAAATGAAAATGTCGCAAATAATCTTTCCAAATTGAAAACTAGAATCGCATTCAGACCTCAAAATAAATTGTAATCACTCTCATTTAATGCTGAAAATCCTATGGGGAATTTAAAAAATCAGGAGTTTATAATTTATCTTGTTCACACTGCAATAATTTCTACATAGGTCAGAATGGTGGTTCTTTCGAAATTAAATGTAAAGAACATCAAACTTAATGAACGTAATTATTATTGTTATTAAAATTATTTACCTTCAACAAATTATAAGGCATGTCAAATAAAATTCAAACATTTAAATACGTCAACCTAAGTAAGATAGAAATAACACAAGAACAATTTCACAGTAATGACAATCAGAGTATAAATATATCTAGGCTTTTAAAAATTATGGACTAAAAATTCGGCTATACTGTGAAGGCCTCTCTTATGAGGATACATTTCAATTTCTTTTTAAAGCTGTCAGCGTTCTGTTTTGTAGGATGATCAGGCAGTAAGTTGTACATCTTTGTTCCCATAAATCTAAAGGAGTGCTGTGTTTTCATTAATCGATGTTGTGGTAAAATATATTTTTCTCGTGTCCTTGTTAAGTGACTGTGTACTGATGCATGCTGCTGATGGCCGGACTTATGCTTATGAAAGTATTCCAGGTACTATTATGTATATGCAGGGTAAAGTCATCACATTGTACCTTCTAAAGAGATCTCTGCAACTGTTGGCTGACGGCACCTCAGCCAGTATTCGCATTGCCTTTTCTTTTGTTGTAGGAAGACAAGTGCTGCATCTCTTGAGGCCCCCCATACGATTGTGCCATAGGTGGCCATGAAAATGGGCATGATAAGTTATTAGGCCCTCTCTTTCGCACAAGGCTGTCGCGAGTCACTTCCGAAGTTGGGTAAGGTGTTGTTCCCAGGATAGTGATGAGTCCAATTTGAATCCCAGAAGTATCAGAGATCCGGATTCAGTGGTCCTCTTCTTGCTGACAAAAGCAGTCGCTGTGTCTTTTCGTCATTCATTGACAGCTCATTGAAACTTAACCACTTCTTCGCGTTGTTTACCGATTCCTCTGCTGTTTCCAGAAGGCTGGTATCCTGTTCGGTTCTACTGATAAAATTTGTGTTGTCGGCAAAAAGGATAGTACAATCAGCCCTCACATTATATGTAATGTCATCCACATATAGCAGGAAAAGGATTGGCCCCAATATGGAGCCCTGGGGAACTCCGCGCACACTTCTACGTCTAGTAGAGGTACTATTACCTGATTCGACCAGTTGGTATCGATCTTGTAGATACGATTGTAACAGCTCCAAACCAGGTCCTCTCACTCCACAGTGCTCAAGCTTTAGCAATAGCTTCTCGTGATTCACACAGTCGAATGCTTTCGTCAGATCCAGACAGGTCAGAATAGCTTCCTCCCATTATCAAACACCTCGAATATGAGGTCAACCAATTTAATCACAGCTGTTGTTGTAGATTTGTTTTTCCGGAAACCACGCTGACAGCAACTGAGATGCGACCCTGACTCTATATAAGGTACCAATCTAGATTTAATAATGGCCTCGAAGATCTTCGAGAAGGCGGGCAGTATCGAGATGGGTCGGTAGTTTCCGCACTCGTCCCTATCGCCTTTTTTATAGATTGGTACCACCCTGGCGACCTTAAGCTCGTCCGGAAAGCATCCATTCTCAAAGCACAGATTTATTATCTTACTCAGTAGTTCTGCCAGGTTTGGAGCTATATCTCTAAGCAATCTCACAGGGATTCCATACACGTCTCAAGAGGTTTTTCTACCGATTCTGGAAAGTCCCTTCAGAATCTCTTGCGGCGTCGTGGCATGAAGGAAATGGATCCCTGGCTTCTTTTTTTGTTTTCTAAAAGGGAACTACTTGGTGTTATCGAGGTCGGCATACTCTGTGAAATTGGTTCTCCTATGTTTGTAAAAAAACGGTTCTGATCATCTGCAGTTGGAGGCGAACCATTTTCCATTAATTGTTTCTTATTGATTTTTGAGGTAATCACCTTCCAAATGGCGTGGCTCTTATTTTCAGCTTCATTTATTATTCTAGACTTCTCTTCCCTCATTAGTTCTTCAATCTGTGTCTTAAGGTTCAGTTTCAACTTCTTATATAACTCTGCAGAGTCCTGGTCCTTCCTTACTCGAGCAATAGTATAGACAACCGCTGCTTGTTTTTGTAGCTCTTTGATATCTGGGTCTGTTCAAATTTTTCCCTTCTTGTTTAGATTGGTGATCACTACTTTCTCAGGAAAGCATTCATTGAAAATCTTCGTTACAAGAGCAAGATATCTATGATGGCATCCCAATCGGTCTGTCTGAGTCTTTCAGAGAAGTATCGAGTGTTTTCTGTATTTATAATTCTGGTTTTTTTATAAGATGGTTTTACTTCTTGTTTTGGGCATCTTGGTATATCTAGGATTTGTGCCTCAATCAAGAAATATTCCCAAAAATATGGAAGAAAGGATGTATAATAACAGTACCTAAAGCGAACATGGACCACTCAAAATCAAAAAACTACAGACCGATAACCCTCCTGCCAGTTTTGGGGAAAATTTATGAAAAAATAATAAGGACGAAATTAATTGAAAATCTGCAAGATCAACTTCCCATCTTTCAATTCGGCTTCCAAAATCAGAAATCTACAACACATCCACTGACTATATTGATATCAAACACGCAAAACGCCACATTGAAGAATTTTAAAACATCGGCAATTAGTCTAGATATAAATAAAGCCTTTGACAGTGTGTGGCACAAAGGTCTTTTATTCAAACTAAACTCGATGAAAACTCCCAGATATTTACTAAATATTATAAGAGACTTCTTGGAAAACCGACAACTATGGGTAAGAATTAAGAACAGCAAATCATATATTTTTGTACCACAACAAGGACACCACAGGGCTCACCACTTTCACCGCTACTATACAACCTCTACTGTGCGGACATATTTAATCCTGAAAGCCAAATTCAATGTGTGTTACAGTATGCGGATGACACTCTTTTGATATCGCACGAGAAGAACTTAACGAAATGTATAGAACAACTTCAAGAACTAATGGGGAAGATAGAAGTGTGGTTCCGTACTTGGAGATTGAAGCCGAATCCAACAAAATCTCAGTTCATAATCTTCAATCATAGAATATCAAGTAGCTCTCCAACAATATCCATATGTAACGAGCAAAAAAATCCACAGCAGGCCAGCAGTCCAAAATATACAAAAAGCAGAAAGAATAGCACTGAGGACCATATCAAGAATTAGACATCCACGCAACAGACTGCACAATCCTCCAAATGTATTACTATACGAAAAAACTATGATTCAACCTATTTCAGACAGATTTCAAAAATTAAATTCAAAATTCTACGGCAGATTGGAAGGTATGGCAGATGTCATCAAGCTGTACCATGAGGACCCCAACAACAACAACCCAACAAGGAAGTATCCATCAAAATCACTACTCCAAAAACTCAGGGAGGAATATAGAAGTAATAGATAACTTAAGCATACTTTACATAAACAGTTTTTTTTTTTTTTGTTAAATAATGATATTTAATTTACTGACCTGAAGGACCGAAGGTCGATGGCTCTTGTTGTATGTGTATGACAATAAATGACAGTTCTCTCTCACTCTCTCTCTCTCTCTCTCTAGGATTTGAGCTAGGTGGTCAGCTACATGCAAGTTTATTGTTGATTTTTGGTAAGTTTCAACTGGTATTCCTGTAAACATGTTATCTATACATGTGTTTGAATGTGGCGTGATTAGTGAAGGCGATGAATTCACCCTATTTAGTCCGTATGACACCATCATTTCCTCAATTTTCAGTCTGTTGGCACTATTTTCCAGAAAATTCACATTGAAATCTCCTGCGACTATTACATTATGGTGACATTTGCTGTGGATGAAATTTAAGGCCAGGTCCATCTGGGTAAGAAAGATGTTAATTTCTCCCCCCGGAGGGCGGTATGCACAAAGGAAAACTATTTTCATACTTGTGGCCACCACCGCTGCAAGTTCCACATTCATCTCCACAGATAAGTTTAGTATATCAATGAGAGAACTGCATTTTGTGTTTTCTCTTGCAAGAATCAGGCATCCGCAATGTCTGTGGTTAACTTTGGCAAAAGCACTGGCAATGTCGTAATGTGGAATAACTAGTCCATCCAGTTGCTCCTTTGTCATCCAGGTTTCAGTCAAGCAAGCGATTTTAAATTTCTCTTCATTTAGAATATAGTCTAAGTAATCAATCTTATGTGATAGACTGAACATTCAAATTTAGTATCCTGTCATGTTCCAGGTTATGTTCCTTATCTGGTCGTTTTTTACATAAACAAGATTCAACATTAGCTAACCACTCTTTTCTTAGTATTGATAAACTGAAAAACAACACCATCTTATACGTGTCTCATAACTTTTGAAGGTAATACCTTACCAAAGAAATTTAAGTTATATAGCGTTACAATGAATGTTGAACTATACGTCCCACCGGTAATCCAGTGTAATTTATGTTTGAGGTTTGGTCACATAAAAATATTGTAGAGGTAAATTTCGTTGTTGTGTTTGTGGTGAATCTCATATTGATGAACAGACATGTGATAAAAATCCGAAATGTATTTTTGTAAGGGTAATCATAATGCGAATAATAGAGATTGCGGTGAATATTTAAGGCAAGTTAAGATGCGCGAAATGATGGCCTACTACAATATATCTCTTTTCGAAGCCAATAAAGCTTGTACACCGGAACTAGCACCTAATTTAGCGGAATTTCCAACGCTAAGTGGCGCTAAGAAAAATCATTTACTAGTACATTTAACAATGATAATAAAAAACATTATAAAATTACCAGCCCGATTTTAAAAAAACGTAAAAATATTCACAATACTGGCTACGACAAAAAAGCTCACAATGAGTGTTTATTTACATTTGATAACGGAAATTCGGTTAAAAGTGTTTTAGATTCGAAATTGAACAATAAGAACAATGATGAAGATGGTTTTGTTTCCGATACCTCTGCCAGGTGCGAAGGTGGTGAAACAACTCCTTATAACAAATTTGACAAAGATGTTAAGAACAGTGGTGATATTTTCAAAAGAAAATTAGTAAGCTATAAGAAGTTGAATATGGATGTGGCAACATCTTCAGATGAGGAGTCATTCAAGGGTTTCACAGTGAATGTCTCCCCGATACTCGAAAAATAAATTTAAAGATATTAATATTTAATATACGTATAAAATAATAATTTTTTTTTTTTTTTTTTTTTTTTTTTTTTTTTTATTCATTTTATTTTATTCATTTATTTTTTTTGTTTTTTTTTTTTTTCTTAAAGATATATCTAGAATCAATATTAGGAGCCTTTTCAATAAATAATATCAACTTTTAACGAGAATAATGACAGCCATAACACCATCTAAAATTAAGATTCTGCAATGGAATATTAGATCTCTTTCAGCAAATATCACGGCTCTTCAGTCTAATTTAAATGAACTTCAACCTCAAATAGTCAGTCTATCAGAAACATTTTTGAATCACAATGATAACGTATCAATCACAGGCTTTAACATTTTAAGGGAGGACAGATATGATGGGTATGGGGGCCTCTTATTTGCTATCAGGAGGGGTATTGAATATAAACAAATAGATATTCAGGTCCAACTACCGCCAAGAGCACAAATTTTAGCTATAGAATTGGGTTGGATAAAAATTTTTAATATGTATATACCTCCAAATACCAGGATGAACGTTAATCATTGGAATAGCATTCAATCAATTTTGACCGGTTCTTGGCTCCTGATTGGTGATCTCAATGTCCAAAATTCATTATGGGGCTCATCTTCTACTAACGACAGGGGTAGGATCTTTGCAGATTTTGTCAACAATAACAACTACATAATTATAAATGACGGTTCCCCAACAAGATTAACAGCTCCTAATGCGGGACTTAGCGCTCCGGATATTTCGCTCTGTTCTCCAAACTTGAGTAATAGGATTTTATGGAGCGTTCATGAGGGATGTGGTTCGAGTGATCACTTTCCTATTTGCATTCAGATGAACAATGATTTACCTAACTGGTCTATGAAAATCCTCCAAATAAAATTTTCAAAGTAGATAGAGCGAATTGGACTGAGTATTCGAGGGCTGCTTTCAAATACTCAACAGAAAACCCAATCAATGAATTGAAGGATATTGTACAGCTTATACGATACGCGGCGGAAAATTCTATACCGAAATTTAAAGTACAGCATTCACCAAAATACTCTTGCATATGGTGGGATGAGGAGTGTAGCACAGTGAAGAAAAATTGCGAAAAATATTTTCTACAATATAAAAGATTCAGTACAATGGCTAACTTCATCCTTTTCAAAAAATGCACAGCCAAGTGTAAACGATTATTTAAACTGAAAAAGAAAGAATCCTTCAAAAACTTTTGTGATGAACTAGGTAATAGACCCCAAAAAATATGTGGAGATCTATAAAAAAATTTGATGGTAAAAAACAAGCAAAAGCTGGGGGAATATCGGAATTGGGTGCTATAGATTTACTTAATAAAACAACAACATTCAGGATTAATAATAATCAGTTCATAGGAATGGGTCTGTGGATCCAAATTTTAACTTCAGAGAATTAGAAATAGTCTTGTCATCTAGAAGAGAAGTTACTCCGGGTATCGATGGAATTACCCATTCCATGATTGTCAATCTACCATTATCGGTTAAATTTAAACTATTAGCCATATTCAATAACATCCTTGATACTGGTACAATTCCACAAGAGTTGATACCTTACCTAATCTTCGCTTTAAATAAAGGAACCAAACATGATACCGAATATAAAAATTACCGTCCTATAGCTCTATCATCAAGCCTGACCAAAGTGTTGGAAGGATTGATAAAAATAGAATCGAGACAAAAATAGAAAATCAGATAGATCCAAATAGATGTATGTTCGGATTCAGAAGGGGTTTTTCCACAACTGATTGTACTACGTACTTAACATCAGCTATATATAATGCCTTTTCCAGTGGTGAATCGGCAATCGCAGTGTTTATAGATATACAATCAGCATATGATAACGTAGATTTGTGCGTCTTAAGAAGTGATTTAATGGAAATAGGGTGTCTGATAATCTGAATTTGCTGATCTATAATTTATTGGAAAATAGAACACTATCCATTTTAGTCCGACATCAGGTAAGACGATAGGACCTAAAAGGCAAGATTAGGCTTACCACAGGGTTCAGTACTCAGTGCTATCCTGTTTAACCTTTACAGTCTCTTTCCTTTAGATCTGATTTCAGAAGCAATAGATGTTATCCAATATGCAGATGATTTGGTGCTAATAATTAAGGGTATAGATATTGGCGAAATGTCGACAATTTTATCCGCTAGCCTGGAACACTTGAATGAGTGGTTTAGCAATAAAAATCTGAATATATCACCGAATAAATCAAAGGCTGTACTCTTTTCTCTAACAAATGTGCAAGCCCCTCGTCCACCAATAAACGTCGGAAATGTTGACATTGAATGGGTCAATCAATACAAATATTTAGGAGTAATGTTTGATAGCAATTTGAGGTGGGGTCCACAAGTCGATCAAATGTGTAGAAATGTGATGAATACCCATAACATTCTTAAGGTCATTTGCAGAGTAACTTGGGGAGGAAATCCAGATACGACGAACAAAATATACAAAGCGATAGTGCGATCACATTTAGACTACGGCTCAATTCTGTTGGGGAAGATAGCGAAATCAACTATAGCTAAATTAGATCGGGCGCAATCGGCGGCTCTGAGGACTGTTTTAGGTTTAATGAGATCAACACCCATATACATCATATTAAGGGAAGCAGGGAATTTCCTCTAGACATTCGTAGAGAATGGCTAGCTGGCAAATCGCGACTAAGATTTTGAGACTCGATTATCATCCTGTTAGGCTACTGCTGGTGAATTCCAGGTTGCGTTTGTTACATTTTTTCGAAATAACACCTCCTCCTTTCATATCTGCCTTTTTAGATATATGAATGACGCCCATTTGATCTGGTCAGCGGACAGACTACCCTGCTATTATGTAAACGATAAAGACAAACAATCTATTATACAAGTTTTTAATTCGGGTTTGCCAAAATTTGCCGTAGAGAACGGAATCAGATTTGCGGAATATTTGAATAAAAAATTTCAAAACGCAGTAGCTACGTTTTATACAGATGCATCACGAGTTTCTTCACCGGAGGCAACGACGGGTTTTGGTATATTTTCGCCACAATTAAATATTAGACTAAGGGGCCGATTGCCCAACCATTGGTGTATTTATACATGCGAATTGTTTGCGATCGCTAGAGCGGTTCGCGAAATAATCGAGAGAAGAATATCGAACGCCCTCATCATCACCGACTCCTGGAGTGTTTTGGAGGCGTTGAAAAAGAAAAAAATCACTGCCAACTCGTGTAACATCTTCACAAAAACGATTAAAAGATTCAGATTAGCTAACGAATTGGGTCTGTCAATAAAGTGTATATGGATACCAAGTCATTCATACATAACAAATAATGATATAGCTGATAGTCTAGCCAAAGATGGTAGAATGTTACCAACTCCCGAAACAATCGGAGCCGGTCCACATGAACTTTGGGCTGAAATGAAATGTAGAATGAAAAGAATATGGGTAAATAGATTCAGGAAATAGGTAGAGACAAGGGAATAATATATGCTCAGTACAGGAATAATGATGATCTGAATCTTAAGTGTTGGTTCTCCAAAATAAATCGTCCACGTAGATACATAACGAATCTAATTAGATTGCGTTCAGGGCATTGTTTGACTCCTGCGCACTTGTTTAGGATAGGCATCAATGAAACGAATTTATGTAAATGCGGCAGTTTTGGTGATATATCACATTTATTTCGGTGCCCCGAGGACCAAACCACCGTTCTACATATTTCCATGAAGGTTAGAAAAACAATTACTCAGAATCAGTGGAAATTTTCAAACAACTTTTTGAAGACAACTTGTGAATAATGAACGACCAGACTGATCTATGTAAATCCCAAATTTTCGATGGATTCCAATAATTCCTTCTCAATAGTTATGGTTTTTCCAAATCCAAATAACGACCTATTTATATTTCATGTTAAATTGTACTTTGTTTTAATACTCTCTGATGATGGAGAGTTTGAAACCGTGGTAACAGTGATCTATGAATATAATTTATTTATTGTTAGTGAAAAATTTTTTATTTGTTTTAATCATATTCAACTACCAAATGGTAACGGCTAAATCCATAGTGTCGATTTTCTATATTAATATGTTCTTTGCTTTAGATATGCCATGAGGAATTCGCACACTTTAAACCTTACGATGAAGGAACTCAAGTCAATTCCCGAGGATGTTTTTGAAAACGCCAAATGGGCAGAAGTTTCTTGCGTGGATATTTGCCGTAATAAATTATGTGATTTTCCTTTGGGGTATTTTAATGAATCCATTTTCTGAAACAAAATTGTAATGTATTCATATAATTTTTCAGATTGGTTCATACTAAAGATTATCTAAAAGAATTAAATTTATCCATGAACATGTTGAAAGAAGTACCGCATTTTATCGGTGATTTTTCTCATCTCATGTACCTCAACTTGGGGAGCAATCTGTTGAGTGATCTACCGCTAACTTTGAGTTCCTTGGTATACTTGAGGGAATTAGTGATATGCAACAATAGGTAGGATATCCTGTAATATTTTCAAGAAATGACCATTTTGTTTTCAGTTTCTCAAATATACCTCAATGTGTTTACGACCTCAAGGGTTTGGAGATCTTGCTTGCTAATGATAATAAAATTTCTACTATAGACATTGAAGGCTTGAAGAAATTGACTAACCTGGCTGTACTCACTTTGTCAAATAACAGTATTAATCACGTGCCACCTGAGCTTGGGCTTCTAAGGCAACTCAGGTAAATAAATAAACACATGCTCAAATTCTAGAGATTTTAAATAATCTATTTAATTTCTACTCAAAAGTGTGTTGCACAGTGTATCATGATAGTAGCAATATTTATTTGTGCAAACATACAAAAATAACCATCTGACAAAAGTTTTATGATGAGAACAAGAATCATTTCAGTTTGGGTGTTTAGAGGCACATGGTGCACTGTGATGGATTCCACCTCAGTGAATTGAGTATCTGCCGAAGTTCATAATATTACTGTTTTTATAGAAGATTAAAACAACAGAATAGTCAAACGAAGGCCTTGGGGGTGCCTTCCTCTGAATTAGGGAAATTGCTCCACTAGATTAGCATGGGCTCGAGAACATGTTTTCTGTAACATAAAAAAATGCTTTATTCACTAATGAATCTTTCTTTTTGTTGTATGGCGCCTTTATGGGCAGCACTCAGGCCGTTTGATCCATTGTGCTTGCCGTATTATATTATTTTGTTATGTGTCTTGCAAAAACTTTTTGATGAAGCTTGCAAGACTGTTGTAGGGGACCCCCTGGATCATCCGGGCGCTTGGTGCTTCAGTGCCCAAGGTGTTCAGTCTGGTCAACTTATGAGCGGGACATTCGAAGAGTACTTTGTGGTTTCCGATAGCCTCATGACATGTAGGTGTTTGTTGTGTTGGTGTCTTGTCAATAGGCCAGCTACCATCCCAACAGACTTTATCGAGAGACAATAGTTCATATATCTTCATCTTTGATTGCGGACCTTTTATGAGATGAGGGGATATTTCTTCATTTGTTACATTTCACATAGCTCATCATACTAATATCGAAAATGGTACATTGTGAGCAAGGATTCCAAAACGTGTGTCCCCCTAAAAGCCTTTTTTTTTGGAATTTTTTTCTGATATTCGAAATTGTTTATCAATAAATTAAATGTAGATGTAAAATAAAAGATAATTTATATTTCAAATAGTCAAGTCAAAAAAAATGTATTTGTATGCCTAATTTTTCGAACGTCTGGGTGGTGTGAACCTGTTACACTTATTAAGTCAGAAGCATCTTTTAACATCAATAATGTCTATTCCAGTGTTTTCCCGTTGCTATCTAGAAAGTGACGGCGATATTCTTGTACTAAGAAATTATTTTTCAATGTTTTTTTGTTGCAATCATGTTTGCTTTTGAAAGATATTTATGTACCATCTAATTTTTCTGACTTAGTACATGTTGAACAATACGATTCTTAGAATGGATTGACACTTGGGATACTTTCTAGAACTTCGGATACCTTTCACTTTGAGCCCCTAGCTTGGATCATACCAATGACTTTTGGAATTTCTTCTCAGGTCAAATGTCTTCTTCATAATAGTTTCATGGAAATGTAATGTGATCTCTGTGTATACAACAAAAAGAAAGAAAACTAACTGATTTTTAAAGATGAGATAATTATGATTTTTCGTCCCACCTGGTGCTTTTTATTTAATTTTTTTTAATTTTGGGTTCGGATGCTCCTTCGGACATTACGTCTTTTAACAAATTGATGCAAATATTTGTTTCATTAAATATATTATTCATAGTATAGGACATTCTCTGTTTCACCATCGAGTGGAAGATGATGCCAACATTGTGGAACGGAAATATCAGTTTTGCACCTCTATGAAATTGTTACTCTTTATCTTAACCTTAAATATAGGTATCTTGGTTATTTCTGCTTTGTTTACATTTATGAATGCAATTACATTGACATAATGCACGAATTCCGTAAGCATTTTTATTGTTGTGGCGCTTCGCGTTTGGACGATAAACCCTTATAGGATAGATAATTGATAAGTTCTCGTATACTATATTTGCTATTCAGATTTATTTGAGGTATTCATATTTGTTTCAAAAATCAACGTAGTGATTAATGTTCTTGTTATTATTATCTATTGTCGAAGTATACTCCAAATAATTTTGAAAGATCAAAATTAATAACTTCAGTTTAACCAAATGTGAATGATTTATCTGTTTAAGATCAATAATTGCTTCACACAATTGCTATTCTTCTATTATTAATTAATAATACTAAAATTATACTATCTATCTGAACATTTTGAGTCAATTTCTGGACATGTTCCTCTTATGTCTGCCCATCGATTCCTATTTTGAGCTTCTCATATCCGCGTTAGACCAGACACACGTTAATATAGCCCTCCCATCTTATTTGTTGCTTTCTTCTGACCTTTTTTCCTTCATACAGATTCCATTCCAGGATAGAATTGTTTCAATGCTCATCTATACGTCTTGCAACATGTCCCGCAAAGCTCCTTTTTAGTGGAGTTATGCCTCTAGCCACGTTTCTTATTTTTGTGAAGTTCGTTTTACGGTTCCTTAGAGAACTCTTCAAGATTTAGAGATGTAAAGAAGTACTATTAAATGCGGAATTCTAAAACCTGATGTTTCTGCAAATGTTAGAAGAGAATTCGAAAAATCATTTAAAACATTGTAGGGAGGTGGGTGGATGTCAATTTGGTAATTGATATGATTATTTAGTAATTGAATTTGTTGGTGCCCTTTTTCTGTTATTTATTTGTCAAAAATGAAAGAAAGTTCGACGAAGTTTCTCTTCAGGTTTCAAGAAACGGACAAAACGTTATCCCTTTTTTTTTCTTCTGTCATACAGGGTATCACAAGTTGAGTGGCCTATTAGACGTTTATGGAGAACTAATAATGTTATCGTTCTGAAATTTTGGTAGTTGATTCAGTTGGTCCGAAACTCTATTTCTAGAATATTTTCACCACAGTGGCACTTCCAGTTATACCAGAAGTGCATACCAACTTTGTTATTTAGTATAGAACACCCTGTATATTGATGACTGGTTCGATAACAGTTGTTATTCCAATTACAAAAACACCTAATACATACGTCTAGCTCGTTTCGTTCATGAAATATCCTAGTTTTACTTGAAAATTATCGATTTTTTGCTTTTTGAAAAAATTGATAAATCTCGGGAACGGCGTGAGTTACCAAAATGATGTAAGGTGTTTTACAAACAAGAAACCATGCGGAACATAACTCATATCCGACTGAATCCCAGGTGGTATACAGACTGCTCTTTTTTCTGAAGAAACATCGAAAACTACGCTTTTTTTTTCAAATTGTAACCCATTTTTTCTATTCATTTGATTCGCCTTAAAAAAACTAAATGAAGTTCCCTATACCTACCCTGTTTCTGAGATTTCAAGTTTTCAAGTTATGGCGGAAAAATGAATTATACGTACCTACCTGGAGTTGGCAAAGAAGACTTAGATTTCTGCACGTGCATAGACATATCCCAGAGCATTGACAGGCTCCTGAGCATAGATAACCAACTATTATTGTTTTAACTATGAGGTGAGTCGACTTAATTCGAACAGAATAGCGAGCTACACAAATGAACAAATACTTAATTTATTTTTCATTCGTGGAGATGAGAGACGGAAAGTGAGTAGAACTTGTAGGAGCTTTAACGAGTTATATCGAAATATGCCGTCTATGACAGCTAAAAATACAACATATTACAAATTTTCTTTCGACTGGAACGATCCAGAACAAGACATCATTTGCATCCCCTGTTGTCAACAATGAAGACAATGAAATTGCCATTCTAACTTATTTTTATGTTAATCCACGTGCATCATTGGCATTGGATCATAGCAGAGCATGATCCGAATTTACCTCATAGTATTCACAGAATTCTAAAAAAACAAACTGCACCCCTATAAATTTTCATTGGTCCAAACTCTACAAGCTGGCGATCCACAGTTTCGAATAGAACTGCGTGAGATCCTTCTTCTCAGAACACAAGAGGATCCCGATTTTCTCAAAATGATCTGGACGGATGAGGCCAAATTTTCTGATGAGGGAGGGGGTTTTTAACTGCAATAACTCACACTTTTGGGCCAACCAAAATCCTCATATTACGAGGGAAATAAATTTAGTTTTAATGTGATTGCACATTTGAAGGACAACAGATTTTCGTATTTTGTGTATGATGAAAACTTAAATGGTGAACTTTGTGTGGAGATTTTGGGGGCGGTAATAGGTGACTTCGTTGATACTATATCAGTAGCTCGATGCAGTGCCAGCTCATCGCACAAATGAAAATTATCGAATTTTAACTTGATATATTTGAAGACAGATGGATTGTGTCCTTGTGGCCTCCAAGGTCACCTGACCCAATGTTTGCGCCAACATTAATGTTGAGTAGTTCTTATTGTGTTATAAATTAATTTTCTTCACACATCTCGATGCATTGGGGAAACTTGCCTACAACCTAGCACATGTGCGCCCAGCTGCGTATCAACAGATTTTTTTTTCGGTCTCTGTTTTCTACATTCAATCAGTATCAATTAACTAGTTGACACAACTAGAGATTGATTTCCACACGAAAAATTTATACTCGAATTTTCATAGTTATTCCGCTTTGAATATTGTTTGAGTTCGCAATTCATAGTTTAGCCCGCAAAAATATACCCGCTTTAAATATTGGTTCAGTTCGCAATTTATAGTTTAACCCGCAAAAAATAGAAAAACTTAATAGTGGAAGGTCGAGATTGATCATCCTATCTCATATGTATTGAATGATCATTATAAACTCAGTGTTTTACCAACTTCTATATTCCTTCCTTCCATCTACTACAATATACAAGGAACAAGATCCAGATCCACTGAGGAGTTCTGTGATCAACCAATAAAAGGGTAAGTGACCAACACCTTAATCTTACTCTTTACGATGTCTTTTTTATACAGTCCATTAGCACATTATTAGCTATTTAGAGTATTTTGGTTAAATTGGTCATATTACTCCACCAACTAAAGGCTCAATCACCCAACGCCTATGGATTTTTATCTTTGGGGAACGCTGAAAGATAGCGTTTATTCTTAACCTGTGACTTCAAGATATGATTTGCATAATAGACTGCAAAATGCTTTCATATAGTTGGATGTGGACGAAATGAGGCGAGTTACATCACAGGGTGTTATGCGTCGAGTAGAACTAGGTCTAGAAGTGAATGGTCATCACTTTGAACAATTATGAAATTTTGGTGAAAGTAGAGTTTAATCCGTTTTGATATTTTTTAATTCGACCTTGCAAATTTGACAACAACTACAGTTTTGCCTTTTTCTTCTTAATTTATCCAATGACAAAACGTCAGTTATTTGTTAATGCTATGAGAACTGTCTATGCCCGTGCAGGAATCTAAGCCGCCTTTAGGTAGGTACGCAAAATTCGTTTTTTCGCCATTACTTGAAAACTTCAAATCTCAGGTACAGGGTATGTATGGAGAACTTGATTGAGTATGTTACGGCGAATCTAATGAATTAAAAAAAATTGTTTAAAATTTGAAAAAAACGTAGTTTTCGATGTTTCTTCGTTTCGAAATGTGAGGCAGAAAAAAGAGCACTCTGTATACTGACTGAGATTCAGTCGGATATGAGTTATGTCCCGCATGGTTTTTTGTTTACAAAACTCTTTTCACTATTTTGGTAGCTCACGCCGTTCTCGAGATATATCAATTTTATCAAAAAGCAAAAAATCGATAATTCCAAGTAAAACTAGAATATTTCATGAACGAAACAAGCTAGACTTATGTGTTAAGTGTTTTTGTAATTGGAATAACAAGTGTTATCGAAGCAGTCATCAATATGCAGGGTGTCTATATTAAATAACAAAGTTGGTATGCACTTGCAGTATAACCGGAAGTGCCATTAAGATGAAAATAATTTAGAAATAGAGTTTCGGACCAGCTGAATCAACTACCAAAATTGAGGAATGATAGCATTATTAGTTCTCCATAAACGTCTAATAGGCAACTCAACTTGGGATCTATTCCTTTCGAATAAATTAACCGGACTTTGCGTTTTTCGATAAACTTAGTCTTCCAAGAGTTAGGGGGTACACATTTTCGTCGGAACACGGTATATGAACAATATAAGACTTGAATGATCCTATGCACTCACAATTTTCATTTTCTTTTTCAGAAGTTTGGAAATTCAAGGCAACCTATTTCGTCAACCTAGACATACAATTTTGGAACAAGGAACTGATTCCATTTTAGCTTACCTTCGAGACAAAATTCCTAAGAATTAATCACAGTTTATAAACGATCAACAAAGATAAGTAGTATTTTGATTATTTCATTTAAATGATTTTCCTTCTTATGACAGATTAATGTATAGTATGCACAATTTTTCAAGTTTGTGGGTTATGTTTTTGAAGCTATGTCCAAAATATTTTTCAATATCATTGAGAACTTTATTGAAGTAAATCTGAAAAACTAAGTCTAAAGCATAATACTTGTCTTGGCTGTGAAATATTTTGATACGTAAGTTCTTTTAATGAAGTGTGTTCACTGATACTTTTTATCATTTAAATTTGTGAATTGGTGGTGGTAACTGATCACTGAATTTGATTGAACTTTTGGTTGCATTGCAAAGCTAGTCATTAGAGTGATTATACTACATTGATATATTATTTAAGTACAAATTTAGGCTACAAAAGTGCCAATAAGATTTATATATTTTATTTTATAGAGAGTTATTCAAATACTGTTAATCGCAATATTTGTATGGTTTATTTTACATGTCATTTTTAAGTCTACTATAAAGAATACTATATGAAAAACGCTTTCAATTTCATACAAGTCGGAAGTACTCATATCAAGAAATATAAATAAAGGTTATTTGACAGAGATCATTAATAAAATATATATTATCATAGGTTCATCTGAGTTCGGAAATTGACCACAGTTTCTGCATTTCAATTTAAGAAAAGCATGATACATGACATTGATGAAGCCAACAAAGGACAAAACTGAACTTGTAGTTCCACGATATACAGGTTGATTTTTAGAAAACACTCCACCCAAGAAATCGCGAAAACTATTGCAGTGTCAAAAAAATCGTAAAAATACGCAAACTTTAGTTTTTTGGGAGTCACCTTATGATTCAAAAATTAGTGTGTCCAAATTCTACCTCTTACCCTCCTACATCTTAATTCAAAAGGGAAAACCTCTCTTGTGATACATCATGGGATAACCCATATATTCCTCAGTACAGTTATGTATTATGTATCAACTTTGGAACGCCTTTTCTCAAATTATTGTATGACAAACTGGGAAATCTTTATTCGATACACTATCTCATATTGAAAGACCCTTCACCTTCCCAGTGGTAAAACCATTCAATAAGAGAGTGCCCTCATCGCTAAAGCAAGTATTTTTCAAGAAATTTGAATTTTGATTGATTTTGTTTGTCATCCCTTCGTAAAAGTCTATTTTTTGATCGAAATCATCTTCATTTAACTCTTCAACATAATGGATTTCATAGGGATGGAACTTGTAACGCTCGGTCACCTTGCGCACGAAAAAGGAAGACCAGTTTGTCGCAAAGTAGTGACCTTTTTGGCAAATTGTCCTAATTTTGTCAAGTTGTGTCATATCATCTACGACCCTCTTGACGTTTCTTATTCTGTACTAACACAGTGGCTTCGTGGGTGAGTTGGGACACATTCATTTTCGAATTATGAAGAGGTTTTTCTAAAACTAAAGTTTTTTGCATCAGTTTTTCAGATGTCTGGGCCGGACAGTTTTGAGAAGATCACCTCTTGTGTATGAAATGTATAGACTCTTGCAAGTTATGCAGAACAAACCCCTCTGTAAAATTATTGAATATTTATCATAGATGTCATTAAAACTGAAAAATTATGTGATCTGATCTTTAAAAAATAGTTCTTGAAAGGATGAAATGAAAAAAATGAGTCTTGATTAAAAAATTATTCTATTAAAATAAAAATTGATCTGTCATATTTATATAAATATATCTGATTTTTGTACACATTCTAGAAGTATATATCATCATGAAGCACTGAGTTCTGGCAATACTGTTTTTTTTTGTTCTTATCAGACTATTTCGGTGATAGGCGTAGGGGGCGCCACGTCATTTTTAGCTTCTTTCTGCTCATTCAATACCGTATCGATGGTTTTAAAAACGTTATGAGGAAGATGATCCATTAGCATTCGTGGCATCACCTTCAGTTCCATAAAATCTTCGGCTGTGGCCCATCGCATTTCATAACTTGGACCACCTTTGCCTGTTTTTCTGAAAAAAAAATTCTTTTAATAACTCCACAATCATAAACTATTTAAGTTGATCCCTGCTTTAGTGGAAAAGAGGACACGAGGACGAAGAAAAACAGAAAAGAAGGAGGATAACAAGTTATCTTCACTTGATCCGAAACATCGAAGAGAGTCTGGCGACCCAACACCATTAGTAGGTAAACTTCTGAAAATTAGACAATAAAAAGAGAAAAGCAGAAAAAAGGCAAAAGAAAGCCGAAGAGGCGAAAGGAAAGATTTTTCTGGACCTCGTCAAAATTAAAAGGACCACAGTTATTTAATTTGAATGTCTTTTTGGTAAAATGAAACTTGTGAAAATATAATTGTCAACAATTCAAACAATTCGTAACAATAATTGAAAAGAATACAAATTTTCCCTGTTTATTACGTCGTTCTACAGTTTTTTTGCGGACAATGCCTATTGGTAAAATATTAATGATTTGACAATGAAGTTTTTTAAGTTGCTTCAGTTATGAAACTTTTCAATTCATACATAACATAATCCAATAGGTAACGACTCAATGTATAACTCCCGAAATCTTAACAGAAAATAAAAAATATGATCGTATAGAAGAAAAATTCTGAGAACTATAGCGTTTTTTCTCGTGGGTCATTTATGCCCCTCATAATCTAAAAACTTCAAAATTATAAAAAAAGTATTTTTCGCAAATAAAAGAAAAATTAAAGCCCATAGAAAGAAGGGTTCGTATGTTCCAAAAAGATGTATGATTTTATATTAATCAGTGTATTACTTTTTGAGATATATCGTCGAAATTCGACTTTTTCGTTTTCGCTGTATTTCTTGCAATTTAACGTTTTGTAACTACTGCCGCAATTTATCCCAGGAAAAGAGGGTTTTTTGAGATTTATAGGTTGCTAACTTTTTTTTTGAGACATAACGTTTTTCGAAAAAAGGGCGTTCTTGAAAATTAGCTGTCAAATTTATATAGATAAACCTAGAAACTAATTTGGAGTCATTTTTCTTTAAGAATTGTCCGTCACAGTAAAAGTCAATCGTAACAATTTTATTAACTAAGGTGCCTGAAAATTACTTTGGCATAGTCACTGTTTGAATATTTCTTTCAATTATTACTTCTCGTAAATGGTTATTATGGATTGCTGACATTCTAACATGAGTTCAAACGAAAAAAATTTTTCCTAACCGTTTGAAGAAATAGAAATATATATCCTTTAAATTCGCAATTGATTTTCGAAACAGCCATTGTCGAGAAATGGTTTGAAGATCATGCAAAATTTGGCAAAAAAAAAATATATCAGACATTTCCGTACACATAAAAGTCACTGAATTGTTAGCATTCATTTTTATTTTGATAGTACAGTTCTTCAAGAAAACAATAAGTCAAAAATTTCTTCCTCTAGAACTACTGGTCGAGATTTTCTAAAGTACTTTTTCAAGAAATTCTTATATGTTGTTATACACTTGAAAATCTTTCAATTTCGAAAAATCGTACTTTTTTTTTTGCTCTTGGGCACTTTTGCAGTAAGTAGCAGGTTACAGAATGTTAATTTCAAAATCTTTCACAATCACTTACCTTTCTGTTTTAGTTTTTTTTCTATTCACTATATGCAGAATTCTACCAGCAGTGAATAGTCTAGTTTTAGAAAACCTTCTTACTGATATATTTCTTGATAAGAGAGCAGCTTCCTAAAAACACGAATGATACAATCAAATATTGAAATCAAAACTATCTAATTACAAAGGCAATGTGTGAGTTGGAGATGTTTTTGATTGTTAGAGTTAAGATATTTCTAGTCATAAATGTTACAGCAAATGGAAAATGATATTAAATCATTAAACGATATATTTATGATATTTAACAAAGCATTCTAATATTCTCTTCATTTGACATGATGTATTTCGTTAATACAACTAATATACTTTGAGAAGTCTTCAAATCATCTAACTTAAAGTTTCTCTAAAAAATTGTTTTAATCTGACAAAGTATTAAAGTGTTGAAAGTTGAGATAAATATTAACCAGCATCAAAACTAGTTAGCTTTCAATCTACATGGTGGAAATGAATTTATAACTGAACAATTATAATAAGTACAAAGTTGTAGCTTACTCAATATAATTTTTAATGAAATAATATATTCTTCCACCATCCTACATATTTATTTTTGTTTCTTTTTTACCCATTACTTGTCACTACTTACTGTTGAAGCGGCCACAGTTGGAATGAACTGATATCCCAATAGTGGGGATCGGCTAGGATTTGTTGTTTCATCCCTCCATGTTGATTCTAAGTCGCCTGGGGGAACTCCAAATAAGGCATAACCGAACCCATTGAGAAGAATTCGGTACTGTAAAGAATCATTTGGATATTAGTTTTTCATTACACATCTAATTTATACCCACTTTTGGAAGTTTGCTGGCCTGCAGCACTTGAATTATTCCAGTTCTAAGATTCTCTATGCTATCTACTCCTAATCTCATAACAAAATCGTCTCCCACTCCAACTGTGAAGACGAAGCTTTCTGATATTCTTGCCGCTTCTCGACTCAACAATCCGGCTGAAAAGGATATAGAAAATGGAACATGACTATAATAATATGAGAGTAACATTCCTGTTCATTGATCAATAATAACAACTTCGGAAAAGTAATTTTACTCTAGAAAAAACCCAAATGAAATTTGAGCGAAATGAATGTTAAAAAACATACTTGAATTTAAGGAACCCACACAATTAGTGAATAAAATGGAAATCAGTAAAATTTTGATATGCTGTAGTTTTTGGTCTCTTGTTCATAACGATGCATTTTTTAGTATAAATCATATAACTTTAAGATACAGGTTGTTAAATTTGGATATTTGTTCTGCCTGTTTTGGCAATACTTTGTTTCTTTTAAACCTACATGTTGTCATGGACTAATCAGCTATTTTTTCCAGTGTAGGTTTAGGCTTTGGTCAATCTGCTCCAAGAGAATTTTCTTGTATAGAGTGTAGTCAGAACACTACGTTAATTTTCCATCATTAGTTTTTCATGTGATTCTTAAATTCCAAATTTTGATAAACTGCAGAATCAGAAAACAGAAGTCAGAATGATTCGCTCCAATTTTCGCGTAATTATACAAACAAGATGGGAAGACACTTGGGGTGTAATCGATTCATGTATCCTAATCGAAATATACGAAAAAGGTCTCTTCTAATCACGCGTTATGTATAGTATCATTAAGAAGTGGTTAGAGGAAACCTCCAGCAGAGGAAAGTGTTTTTTATATGTATACATTGACATTTGTAACAGTCCGATTTCTCGAATTAATCATTTATATCTTTTAAACTCAGTTTTCATAATTTTATTAATAATTCAATCTCATTTCATCAAGTTAAATATTCAAACAGTTTGAAATTCGAATCAGGAATCTACAGGTAATGATACCCAATGAAAATTATAGTTATATCCGTAAAGTGTCGCTGCTATTGATCTAGGTTGTTCAGCGGTTAATTGTGAAGTCAGTACTTGAAAGAAGATAGTTTTCTCGTTTCTGTGGGAGAACGGCAAACATTAACTCATTCTATGTTTCGTTTCCACTTTATTGTTGTGAAGAGAATAATTTCGCTTTTTATTAATTTTTTTTGAATATCAATAGTTTTTTATAGAACCGAGTCTATATAAGTTCGGAATTCATTAGATTCTTTCTCTTTTCCATTTAGAAATCTTCGGAATCGTTTGTAATTTTATTGGAGCTGTGTTGTTGCGATTGGAGTGAAAAATTTTCAGTAATAGAAATTAAGTATATTTGATTTTCTGGATAAATTCCAATCGTCTGAGGCGTTATAAGTAGTCGGTAATTTTGCCGGATTTCCTCGACAACAAATTCAATTAGCGAGTGGAGAAATTTCGAATTTTCTTTCGTTAAATTAACCTAGATCGATATCTGCTATTCCAAGGGTAAGTCAAATTTATTCTGTTCATTTTAAAAATATATATTCGAGAGATATGGTATTGCTATAGATTTTTTTTTCACCGTCAAGATATTTTGAGTCATCTTTATGCCAAACCTTAATATTTCACGACTGGGGTAACCACGTCTTTAAGGGAACTAGTCTTGCCACCTAGAGCAGTCACCTTGTGATCGATATTCAGCCAATCAAGTAACCTGTAAGCTGTAAGATACAGGAATACCAGAAAACTGATGTAAAACACCAAATCCAGTCATCGTGGGAATTAATATCATTCCTAAAAAGCTAAGTGTTTCTCTTAATGATCAAATTCTTCTTTTCTATCTTCGTTAATTGTTGACTGAGCTCTATCATTGAGTTTCGATTTGTTGAAAAGCTCAGATTGTTTTAAATTGAGAATTTGTACTATGTAATTTGAATTCATCTCGTCTGAGACTCCTTTTTTTATTGTAATTGGTTAAACTTTTTAGTTAAGTTTTTTTGTAGTAGTTACCCTAATAATAGTAAGTAATTTATTAATCAGTTACTGTGATTTTGATATTTATCTTGTAATAAAGCTAGTTGAATGAAGTGATGAGTATTATTCCTAAGGCTATATCTAGGACCTAGGTTCTAGACGAAGATCTCACACATTGAAATAAAGGTACTCTGATCTAGCTAGGCATAGATATTAATAGGTAGTGTCAATTGTAATTTTCTTTCAACTAGCCTTTCTATAATTGAATCTCATTAAACTTCATTAGTTAAATTTCTTAGTACCAGTAGAATTGAAATATTTCTCCAATTTTAGATAAAATTAGAAACAAAACCTTTACACATTCTGTCAAATGTCTACCCGGAATTTATTATTAAAATGCCCGCGTAAGCCTTTGATTGAATTTCTTTTTGTTACTAAGTTGGCACCACTGTAATACATAATGAAGCGTAGTTTGGGGCTATGTTCGTAATAAGTTTGTGTACAGCTGCTGATTTGATTGCTTCATCCTAAGTGCGTTTTTTGATTTGTGCGGAATCGTTGAAAATGCTGGTTAAAACCTATGACAACTTAATTAACCGCCATCAATGCTGTAAAACAACTAGTATTTCATCTCGTGGAGCCATTTCTACGCGAAAAATTAAAAAATCCAGCGCTCCGAACAGATATTAGAAGAGGCGTGGAAATGATTCTTGGATCAAGGAACCCACAACAAGAAGAAGATCGTATAGTACTGACTAAAAGATCAAGATGTGGTCTTTGTAGTTACAAAGCCGATCGAAAAACGAAGATGGTTTGCCAATCTTGTGAGAGGCCTATGTGTGATGAACATCACGCCTACATGTGTAATGATTGTATTGGATTTGATTAAAATTTCATATTATTTTATCCATAAAATGCAAAATACTTTTACAATCAATAAATGTAAGCTTTTCATACTTTTTTTATTTATTTAATGATAAAAATCCTTTTCATCCATGTAAATGATGCACCTTTCAGAGATCCTCTTCAGTATGCAAAATAAATACCTTTTTGCAAGATATCATAGAGAACTATTTTTTTATTATTTGAACATATTTCGAGAGTATTCACATGAATTTTTATCAAAAATATTAAAAATTAAAAAGTTATGATTTTTAAAGAAAATTACATTTTTTCAAATTTTTTTCACGAATTTTTTAAGGGGTATTAAACATTTCAAAAACCTGTATAATACTTATTAATTTTTTAAATATACTTTAAACTATACCTCTGAATTTTTTCAAGCCAATCGGTTCAGTAGTTTCGGAGTAAACGCGCGTCAAAAAGTGAACAGGGTCACATTGACCCAGATTGTAGGAGATGTTCGGAAAAATAGGTGTGTAGGCGAAGGGTTAAGATCACAAGTGCATAATGGTATAAAACATTCAAAATTGGTCAACACGTTAATGGGTTGCATCGCGCAAGCGCTTCAAGTACTACTGTGACCGAGGAGAATATCCCTAAAGTGTAGGAATTGGACTTTTTGGAAATAAACACGTCGCAGCAAGGATTGTGCCAAAGTGGCTTATTTTTTCAAAATGAACATCGAAAGCAGTTGCTGAAGACACGCTCTGTCGACTTTCCAGTGATTCTACATTCATATAACATATTATAACTAGTGACGAGACATGCGTTTACGAGTATATTATGCAAAATAACCGACAATCATTCGAATTGCCCTACAAAAACGAGCTAGAAGCGAAAAAACCAAGAAGAATAAAAAATTGAGGTCATGCTACAAGTTTTCTGCGATTATCGTGGTGTGGTGAACTTTAAATTTCTTCCCAAGTTCAAACACTAAATAAGGAATACAGAGGCGTTTGCCAGAGTATTCGTCAAAATAGGATTTGTGGATGAACACATCTACATATACATATCACAAAGCTACCATTGTGAGCGAGTTTTTCATCAAAAACTCTACCAATATTATTGAACAAGCACCATATTTATCAGATGTGGCTCCCTATGTCATCTTCCTGTTCCCTATACTCAAATTGCTACTTCAAAGATCAAGTTTTGAAGCGACTGAAGCCATAAGAGAAAATTCGAGGAGGAAACAGAAGTCTATTCCAACCGCGGCTTATAAAAAATGAATGGATGATTAGATTTATCGTTGGCCTAAGTGTATTGTCTTGGAAGGAGACTACATTGAAGACGATAAAATGAAAATTGAATTGATCCCGCCGTGACTATCTGATAGTTTATCATGATGAGGTATTTGAAAAATCGCTACTATGTTTTATCAAAGAAGTTTAGTTTGAATTTACTATTGTAATTACTAAATTGCTTCCATCATCTCTGAGTTGAAAACTAAATACGTTAAGAGCAGTGAACACTTATATGCGGAAAAGGAGAGGATGTATAACTAAGGAGGTTACTAGAGGCTGTGTATGTATTTAATAAATTGGCATACGAAATTTACAGATGGGTATTGTGGTGAGTGTCATTAAGATTAAGTTTTCTCAAAATAGATAATAGATAGAGATTCTATGTTAGCTATCCAGGGAAATAGATGAATATGTTCTAAACAATATTGGATTATTGTGGAGTCCGTGGTTAATTTATATACGCCACTTTTTTCAGTCTTGGTATTGATTCTTTGGTGTTGTTAAGCTTGAAAAATTTTGAGCTGGTTTTGAGGCTACTTTTTCTTCAGAATTAGAAATGAATTTTTCGATTTCGTAACTTGTTTTTGCCACATACGTGGCAACTAATTGTTGTCGATTTTTTTTATTGCATCTAGAACCATAGCTGATACTTATATTTGTATTCCTTCAGACTCCAGAATTCTATAAATGTTCAGCATACAGATCGATCATACATCGAGCCTTTCAATCCCTGTTTCGAGTTCAAGTTCAAGTGACAAAATCAAAAAAATCAATTTTAACTTTACGAACTAGCCTTCAAACCAGTTCAAAAAGTGTCGAACTTATTAATCAACGCTAAAGAACCTACACCAAGACTTAACAAAAGTGGCGTATATGGTTAACATCTCCATAATGTGAAGATATGTACATAGGTCAGATTATGTGGTTTTAAAAGAAGATACTCAAAACACCAACGTTCTTTCAATAGAAACAAAGCAGGCACCTCAATGTCCCAACATTGTTTAGAACATAATCATAAGCATTTTCCTGCATAGATAACTTAAAAACACTCCATATATCGAGCAAATGCATGAAATTGAATTATCTAGAATCACTTTGAGATGTTCAAACTCAAAAATACTCCGAACCAAATCCTACTGAATAACCAAACCGACCTATTGTACTCAACGATCTTAGCAATATTTAAGAAGGTAGATGTTAGTGATCCATTTCCGCAATCGACTATGTGTACATACAATTCTGTTATCTGTTTCAAGTAAGCTTATTGTTAATGACACCATAATCGCTATCTGTAAATTCCGTATCCCTATTTATACATTTGTCCCATTCCTTATATAAGTGTTCACTATGTTTATTATATTTAATTTTTAACTCTAAGTATAAGTCTGAAATTGCAATAGCAAATTCAAATCAAACTTCTTTGATAGCACACGCATTAAAAAAAATTTCGATAGCTTTGTGTGTGTCTATGGTCGATAAAGTAGTTAATTCATTCAACTGTAAAGAAATGAATTATTGAGTCAGATAGATTTGTATAAAATTAAATTATTATCATTAAAAATACTTCTAGTGAGAAAGAATTCAAATTTTATTTTATTCAATTTGAATCCTATTCGGTGCAAAAAGGAATCAACAAAGATTTTAGCCGAAATCCGGTAGTTGAAAATCTGCAATTGTTTGTTTTTATGAAAGTTGTATTAACTGAATAATTGAAGAAACGTTATTCATAACATCCGGGTTGCCTTTAAAACTGGTGGCAATTAATTTTAATTAAATTAATTTTTTTTTCATAAACTATATGTATTCGAGTAGCTTCTAAATTGCCAGGTGTAAACAGATACATTACTGTTAATTATTCATGTGCATCGTGTTTAACAATAAAATACGTGAATGTGATGAACAGCATTTGACCTAAAGTTGAAAATTGAAGCACTTGTGGATAAAAACTAAGGAACTTGATTGCGCATATTTTGACAGGTATTCACCAAATTTTCAGTTATTTTTAAAGCACGGAGGGTAGAGGTGATGAAAACGATCTCTTTGAATGAAAAGAAAAGCGTTAAATGATAGGGCGTTACTGTAAAAAAAGGGTAGATTTTAAAGCCAGCGTCAAATGTAATTAGAGTAGGATAGAGAAATCAACAAAGACATTATATGCCGCAGTGTTATTCAGAGTCTCAAGTGAACAAAAATGCTGAATTTTTCAACTTCGAGCACTTCAGACTTTCTACAACATCTGAACTCACTTTATACATTCTGTCAAAAAAGTACCGGGAATTGGTCAATAGAACACAAAATATTAATTTTTCATTCACCTTATGTGATTCAATTTTTGTAGAAAATTCGGGACTTTTGTAAGTAGTCCAGCAGCAACGCGTTTTATGCCCAAAAAATTTTTCAAAATGGTACGAACTGATTCGTAAGGCACTGAAAGTTCATTGGACATCTCTCTCAAACTTAACCCATTAGTGCATTCAATCCGATTTATCGGATTCATCAATAGGCAACCAAACATGTACAATAAAAATAATAAATATAAACTCAAAATTATTACCACGTGCAATATCAAACTGAACGTGTCGTGTAATAGTTTTGGGACTTATTGAAGTGACTAAGAGAACGAAAACAGAAAATAAAGTTTGAACAGAGATGAATCCAGCCCTTTACCCAAAAAGTGCGGGCGGGTAAGTTTATTCTGATTTCTTTACTTTACCTGTGTTTTCCAAAACCCTTGAATCAACAATTCAGACATGTAAGAGTAGAAAGTATATGTTTCTTGCAAAAACTAGTCTTAGATATATATTCTATCGAAAATATATGGGTTTAAACTTAAGATCCGATATATCGGATGCTATGCACAGGTCAGCTCTTGAGGTTTAAAATTTTCGGTACCAAGAAATGTTTTCATTTTCAGACTCTCTCTTGCTGAATTGTTGGATATCGTAGAAAATGATGATTTTTACGATGGAATGGATATATATGCTGTTCCACCTGAAGATGGGGAAGATACTGACCGTGATTCAGATAGCAGTGATCAGCCTGATGGAAATTTGAACCACCTAGGACTGAAAATGTTGAGTGCTTAATTCGAATATTCGAATATTCCACTAATTATGAATATGACTCGAGTGACGACGAAACGTTAGCAAAATACCTACGTATCGAAAATAAAAAAAGAAGACAGCACTAGAAGATCTAAATCAGAAACGCTTAAATGGAGGAAAAAAACACCCCGAGTTCGATGCGAATGTAGCTTGTGTGGAAAAGCAGAAAATGCGAAACAGGCAACATCTGCCCTAGATTTTTTCAGCCTTTTCTTCAACAGTGAGCTACTATCACAAATTTTGAGACAAACAAATGCTTACTCAAGCTAAAAAACAATCCTCTGAATGTATCCATGGAGGAGTTGCTTGTGTTCATAGGTGGTCTTTTATTTTCAGGATATGCCAAATATTCCAACAAAAGATTGTATTGGTCCACACTGGATGACGTGCCTCAAATTTTACAGAAAACCAAGAGACTAAATCGTTTCGAACTGATCCTCAGGCATTTTCACTTGAATGATAATTCAGCCATTGACAAGGACGATCGTTTGTATAAACTTAGACCTCTCATAACATCTTTGAATGAGAGTTTTCGAGAACATTGTGGATTACTGGAAAATATATCGATAGACGAATCTATGATTCCATATTATGGTCGTCATTTTGCCGAACAATATATAAAAGTAAAAGCAATTAGATTTGGTTACTTGGTATCTTTCGAGTGGAAAAAGGAAAAAGTGGCAAGGTTAGATAATTTGGAATCGGCGGCGATATTGTCCTTTCTCTAATAAATTCTGCGAGTGTTTTGCCGAATCAAGGATATAAGTTCTTTTTTGACAACTACTTTTCTTCAATACAGTTATTTCAGCACTTGACATCGACTGGATACTGAGCAACTGGAACTATCCGTGACAATAGAGATGGTAAATGTCCCCTTATAGAAAAACATGTTATGCAAAAACAGGAGAGGGGTACGTATGATTTTAGGACGGATAGTGAAAACACAGTGTTCCTTGTCAGATGGAAGGATAACAAGGTAGTTACTTGTGCCACCAATTTCGATGCCATTGCAGAAACAAAGTGTTCGAGATGGTCTAAAGGAAGTAAAGGAAAAATATCTGTTACTCAACCAAACCTTTTTGTGAATTATAACCATGGCACGGGTGGCGTCGATAAAATGGATCAATTGGTTGCTAATTATAGAACAAGAATGCGTCAAAAAAAATGGTGGTGACCAATATTCTGCTACTTATTGGATGTATCGGTGACTAATTCCTGGTTATTGATGAAAATAATCTATCCAGGAGAAAATGATTGTGCTTCTCTTCTGATTTTTAGGAGGAATATAGCTATGTCTCTTTCACAAACTTACGGTAAACCTTCAGCAAAAGGTAAGCTGATGAAAAATCCAATGAACGATACTCGTTAAGATGGTCTCAATCACTGGCCAGAATACATTACTACCGAAAGACTATGCAGATTTTGCGGTGGAAAGAGCAAATTCATTTGCACAAATTGTGGAGTAGGATTACATCCAAAATTAAGTTTAAAAAATTTTCATACATTTCAAGTGACTTGTGCGCACAATCCGATTTATCGGATGACGTTTAATTTTTTTCATATGAAAGTTAAATGTATTTGGTTTGTTGATTATATTATTATGACTACTAAATACTGAGAAAATAAAAAAGAACTGAACTTTCATCCTTTTTCAATCTTATGCATTAATGAGTTAAAGGACGGTTTTTAATTACCATTTCCTTCACTTTATCGACGTTAACTTCAGTTGAAGATGTTGATGCGAGGCAAATCTTCCAAGATATCTCGGCTGCTGTTGAATGCACTGTACCACTCATATGTAGGAAAGTATTTGTTGTTCAATGCTAGTTTTGAGAAAAAATTTCGTAGAACTCATAATAAAAAAATAAAGTATGATTCTGTGGCTATCAAGGAATGTAAATCTAGGTTAGATATTTTGTACACTCAAAAACACAGATGGTAGATTTTTAGAGGAGTATAATAGAGTTAAACAGTTGTACAATAGGGTGGAGCGATTTCATTTTTTATGTTTTATCGCTTCGGTATACCTGTAAAAAGTTGCTATTTTAGGTCAACATTAAGCATAAAAAAATCAGTTGGCTTATGCTATGTTTCAAGGTCATAAAAATCTGAAAAATTTAGGCAAATTATTAGTTTTGCCAAAATTTTTCAAAACATCGCAAACATTTTATAAAACTCCTGAGCGACAGTTATTACCGGTAGAAACATGCGTGTTGAGACTCTAAGGTAGCGGGACGTGGGGGAAGGGTATTTCGGCGAAATACCCCTTTCCCGCGCCTTCATACCCAAACACCGATGGAGTGAAGTTTAGTAATTTCGCGCGCTTACAGCAGTTCATCTGTTTGCCGTTCATTTATTTGAGGCATCAAATTGTATTAGTTTATCTTTAACTGGGATTGTGACGTATATTGTAAGTAGTGATTTTCATATTTTATGCTTGTAATATCAGAGTATTTATTATTTGTATTGTTTGCAGAAATATGTCTCAAGTTAAAACACGAAAAACAACGAGCTGTCCTGTCTTTGGTTTGCCGCAAAAGTTACCAGCATCGCAATTACCAACTTATAACGATGTTATGAAGAGTTATCTGTTCATAAAACATGAGTTGAAGCCTGATAAAACAACAAAAGAGCCAACAGTTCATGAAATATCTGAAAGATTGGCTCACGAAGTTATAAAAATATGGCAAAAATCGTCACTGCCTACTGTGAGTGTAAAAAGAGTTTTACAACTGAGTCGTGCCTACCACGACAAATATAGAAGCTTAATGAAACCATATCTTGGCCGTCAAACTAATGTTAAATACCAAGAAAAGATTGATTCATTTATATCAGAGTCCCATAGACTGTTTGATATTAGCAGTTGCAAATGCAAAGTTATATGTGATTGTAACTCTGTAAAAGGTAGTCGTGTTCCCAAGGAGGAAGCAAGTTTCTTAATTGACCAAAGAACAGACAGAAAAATGATGATAGGCGGTATTGATGTGATTGCAACTGTGAAAAATAAGAAGAAACAAGAAAGAAAAGAAAAAGTTTATCGCGGAACATAGAGGTAAACTATTTTGACAAACCTTGTTGTTCCCTTTCTTTGACCGATGATTCTTAAAATCGAAAGCAGCAGTTCATGCGCTAGTTCACCCGTATTATCTTCTAGTCCTTACCATGAAAACTCAGAACAGGTCAAACTGAAAGGTTCAACACCTCAGAAAAAAAAGAGGTTAAACTTACCATCATTAGCCCTTGCCTGTGATCGTACTGCCGATAGAGCCGCTGCTATTATAGCTCTTCTGTCTTAAAAGATGTTGGCATTATTTCCACAAACGATACAAGTCGTGTCATTGATCGTTCAAAGTTGCGCCATGAAAGTACTAAGGTCAGATTAACTTTAAAAGAAACAGACTGCAATAAAATGCTTCTCGGTTAATATTTTGATGGTAGGAATGATAAGACTTTGGTTCGTATTGAGAAAGAAGGGAAATTTTACAGAAAACGATAGATAGAAGATCATTATGTCATTTTATCAGAACCAGGACGCAACTATTTCGGGCATGTCACTTGTGAGTCGGGGACTGCTAAAGGTATTAAAGACACTTTAATATCTCACTTAAAATCTAAGTCAGTAAAGCTGAGTGAAATAGCTGTTGTTGGCTGCGATGGAACAGTAGTCAATACAGGTTTTAAAGGTGGCGTTATTCGTCTGATGGAAGAAGAGCTAAACAGACCATTACAGTGGTTTATCTGCCAGTTGCACTCTAAATGAATTACCACTGCGACATTTGTTATTACAGTTAGATGGAAAAACTACAGGGGCGAAATGCTTTTCAGGTGCCATTGGATCTCAATTACAAAATTGTCAAACAATGCCGATAGTCGCATTCTCCATTATACCCACAATATTACCTGAAATTACTAGGACAGAGCTGAGTACCGACCAAAAGTATCTATAAGATATTATGACAGCTATCAGTACTGGTATATTTACTGAGTTAGCTAATATAGAACCTGGACTCCTTAACCATTTTAGATGGCTAACAACAGCTTATCCAATTCTAAGGTTGTATGCCACAAAAACTGACCCTGAAGAAAAATTGGTGGTATTAGCCACGTACGTAATGAAAGTTTATGAACCGATGTGGTTTACAATCAAATGTAATTTCTCGTGCATCGACGGGGCTAAGCACCTTTGGCAAACTATTAATTTTAGTCGCTATTTGAACTCCGATATGAAGGCTATCATTGACAAAGTAATCCAACGAAATGGATATTTCGGTCATCCAGAAAATATCATCATTGCCATGCTTGCCGATGACAGAGAGGTTATCCGAGATCTGGCATATCGAAGAATTATAAAAGCAGATCACAGAATACTCGAGGACTTCGAAAATTCAAGGTGCCGGTGTTCAATTTCGATGCTAAAGACTATACTGACATTATTTTGTGGCGTGACTGTGACATAACTGAGCCACCTCTAACTTCAAATTTGTCTGATGAAACCTTGAAGGAAATTGTGAAAAATGGTCTCGGCACATGTCAGGATATTAAAGATTTTCCATGCCACACCCAAGCCGTAGAGCGCTGCATTAAGTTGGTGACAGAAGCATCGCGTGCAGTTTGTGGGGAAAATAAACGAGATGGTTTTATTAGAGCAAGATTACTATCTCGTCAACGTATGCCTAGTTTTAATACAAACAATAAATTTAATATTTAAACTGTATTTTTAGTGCTTCTGGATATTTCTTGTGATAAATAATAATAATACATAAAAAAAATGTTTTTCATCCCTGCTGGGGCACCTCAGTACGTTAAGATAATTGTGTGCTATTTTCTACGTTTGTTTTGTATATAACAAGGCAACTTTTCATCGCTATGCCGTTGAAAAAAAAATTTTTTTTAATTTCATATATTTTCGCTCCACCCTATTGTACAATCAGTTACTAATTGAGTTCAGGCGGGGAGTTTATTCAAGTCAGATAAACAGAGCTGAAAGTAAGAGTAGAACAATTTGGAAAGTTGTAAGAGAGGTAAAGTGGGATAAAAAGGTAAGCAAAATACAGCTGCAGGGTAGTCCATGTCAGGTGGCTGACTCAGTTAATAAGTTTTTTACAGAATCAGCTCATAAGTTGAGAGCAGATTTGGGTGATGTCAACTTCAAATTTAATTCACCAACTAATTTGAAGTCAATGTTCATCAGTCCAGTATTAAGCACTGAGATCCTTGATATAATTCGAAATATGAAAAATAAGTGGAGTAGTGGTTAAGACGAATGTCCTACTAGTGTGATGAATCTGTGTGCTGAGAAAGTCTCTGAATCTTTAGCTTTCATCGTTAATAACTCATGTGTTCATGGAATTTTTCCAGATAATTCAAAGGTAGCTCTAATAAAGCCTCTTCATGAAAAAGGCGATAGAAAACTATAGGCCCATTAGTCTGCTGTCGTCCTTCTCCAAAACCTTTGAAACTGCAATGGCGTCCAGAATAATAAACTATTTCCATTTAAATAACTTGTTAATCCATCTATGGCAGGATGGGTATAGCTCCGGGAAGTGTTATCGGCCCCCTGTTTTTTGTAGTGTTTATGAACGACATTACCGACGCTGTCGTAAATCTGGACTGCTCATTGCTCAATTTTGCGGACGATACCAATCTGTTAATAAGACCAGAGAGCGAGGTTCCATACTCTGCAGTTGTGTGCAAAAAATATTCTGAATTGGCTTCTGAAGAACAAGTTGATTTGAATAGGGAAAAAACGCAGGTCATATTGTTTAAAACTATCCGGTCAAATATAAATACGCCGTCAACTGTTCGATTTGAAAATACCAGTTTAAAAGCCACCGAAAATACTAAATTCCTGGGTCTTGTGGTGGACCAACACTTGCACTGGGGACAACACCTTGAACAACTTTGCAAAAACTAAATTCTGTAATGTACTCCTTGCGAGTGTTAAAACCTTAAGTTGATCAGGAAACTCTGAAAACAGTTTATTTTTCAAATTTTCATTCCATCCTGAAATATGGCGTAGTGTTCTGGGGACAATGTGCACATTGTTGATGAGTTATTTATTTTACAGAAGCACAGTCTTCAGACGCTGACTGTACTCTGAACGAATCTTCTCCTTTGACTGTTTTTGATCTAGCAATCTGGCTTGTTGGTATCCCAGATATCTGTATGTTTCGCCATCCCTCATGCACTGTATAATATAACCGATTGGAAGCTGTGTTTCACCATCTATGACTTTCCCTCTTCGAATCTTCAGGGTCTTACATTTTTCAATTCCGAATTTCATATGAACATCTGCCGAGAACTTACTGACAGTTTTCAGCAAATTATCCAATTGCTTCTTGTTCGAAGCATATAATTTGATGTCATCCATATACAGCAGGTGGGAGATTGTATGATAGTTCCTATCTGTTTTTATCCTAAATCCGTATCCTGTTCTATTGAGCATTGAGGGCAATGGGTTCATAGCTAAACAGAACCATAGTGGACTCAAAGAGTCTCCTTGAAAAATTCCACGACGTATGGGTATCTAGTCGGATTTAATTGACTTATTGTTCATGTTGACCTGCAGAGACGTGCACCAGTGTGTCATTGTTGTCTTCAAGAATTCCACCAGGACTGGATGAATTTTGTATATCTGTAATACTTTGACAAGCCAAGAATGGGCGGTACTATGGAATGCCTTCAGATAATCGAGAACAGCTGAATGAACATTCCGATGCCCTCCGTGTGCCTGTTTAATTAACACAGAATCGATGATAAGTTGTTCCTTACACCCGTGATGTTTCTTTCTGCATTCCTTCTGCTCCTCTGCTAATATATTGTTGTCGTCAAGGTGTTGGTATATTCGATTGGATATGCATAAGGTGAGTATTTTGTAGTGTTGGCAGGCAAGTGATTGTCCTATATTGAGACGTATCCTGTGTTCTATCGCTCTTAGGTAGCATATATGTTAAGCCTAGTGTTAGGAAAGTGGGTGTTTTCCTGGGATGTTGAAGAGCATACGTGAGCTGTTTCGCTAGGGCTCCATGGAACTTATTAAACTTCCTGTGCCAGAAGTTGTGGATTTCAATTCAATTATCTATACCTGTGGCCTTCCAATCCAACTGTAGGTCGCTCTAATTACTGTTGTGATTTCTTCCTCCGTTATTCCTTCGAAGTCCATATGTTTGATATCAAGGCGTTGTTTTTCATTCGTTATCCATTCCGCATCTTTATTGTGTTTTTTGGGGTTCGACCACAGTGATGACCAATAATCGGTCAAGCACTGTGCGTCAGGTACTTCTCTGTTATTGTTGGTCGCAGTTTTGTTATTTCCCTTATAAAAAGTGACCTTTGGTTTTGATGTTTCCTTTCTTTACACTTGATGTATCTTCAGAGCCTCTTTGCTTTCGCTTGGAGTTTTTGTTTCAAAGTGTCCATATACACGTCGATATGTTGTTTGTGATCAGGGTGTTTTGTGTCCGTACCAATTTTTCTATGAATTATGCGTATATGGGATTTCAAGCGCCTTGAGGGCTTTTTGTTTCTCAAGAATTCTGTGAGGCGACCGATCTCAGCTCTAGTATTGTCAATATCCTTCTCCAGTCGTTTTTGCCATGGTGGTTTTCTGACGCTTTTTGGCTCAGATCGAATCAGAGTTGTGGAGACTTGTTTGTGTAGTCAAAGAATCGCTACCGCTCCACAGTAAATCAAACTGTGAATTTTCTCCAAGGAGTTCTGGTCAGTGTATTCTTCAAACACTGAGTTTATGTTTGCTAGGATGATATTGGTGTTCTTGTTCGTCTTGAGTTTGAGTAGCTTAGGTCGGTTAGTTGGGTTACTACCACTGAGTTCAGTTATAGCTTTGCTGAGTTCTGATCTTGCTAAATACATAAATTCGTTCTGCTGGTTCGTCTCAGGGGGACGCTCTATATTGATATTCATTTCCATGGCTTCGATGTTATCTGTAACACTTTCATTGACGGTAGGTATACTGTTATGAGTATCATCTTCACTTCTGAGTTCCATTATGACCTCTTCTCGTATGCTTTGCAGCGTTTCTGAAGAAAGTAGCCTGGTTTCAAAGATTGTTCTTCGTTGATCCCTGCTCGGATATGTGCTGTAATTCCGGATATTTTTCTACGAACGCAAGATGTAACGCGTATCTGTATGCTGTCATTTCAGATTCCAAGTTTGTAATCTTGTAATAGGAACGCATAATGAAAGCATTCATTTCTGGGGTCCACTTCATGCGTTTCCTAGGGAGTCCGGCTCTCGTAGTCGTAGGCATAATGGCTTGCGCCACCGTTGAAACATCAAGAGTCGGTTGGGAGGTGTTGATGTTATTTCCCACTTGGTTTTGTGCTGCAGTATCCCTACTCGATATCACGCTGCTTCCGTCGCTAACCGAGGGAGACTGTGACTCTTCCCTAAATCTTGAACGCGACAAGAGGTTATGGTGGTACAATGTCGATTCACCTGATTATTTCTTAGATTGTATATCATTGGATAAGTTGCATTTTATACCTACTGCCAGGTTCAGTTTGGGCACCTCGGGTTCGCTAAGCCCGCACTCAGAAACAATGTTCCTGAGCCCCTGAGGGGAAATATATATTATTATTATTATTATTATGCACGTGTTTTTGATAAAGTCGATTCACCGTAAGCCTTCTGTAACATTTTCAGCAATTTGGCACACGAAATTCCATTTGTAATACAAAATTTCAAACAAACTCTTTGTTCGATATTTTTACTTGCTGTAAAAATCGCAAAACGCACTTGTGAGAACTGACAAAATTGAACATTGTAAACGAACTAATTGACAGATCGCTTTCAAACTCCGTGACAGCATAGAAAACAGTTGTGACAACTTAGCAACAACAAAAGTTTTGAAAACCGTTTTAAGCAGATGTTTTGAATAATAAATTTCCGGTACTTTTGCTACAGAATGTACATCGTTGAGCGCTAGCGCTATTCTTTCAATTGAATAGAGTTGATGGTTTTTGTGAAATGGATAAGATAAAATGGTTACACCAAAATCTAGTTCTAAAGAACGTTTCCAGCAATCTACAGTGTGTTCCAACGAAAATTTGACCCCCCCTATAACTCCGAAATGAGTAACATTAGCGAAAAACACCAAGACACGTCGATTTTTGTTTCGAGGGGGAGCATTTTTCGAAATAATTCGAAACTTGTCAGATCAACCCCCTACCCCCAGCAACCCTAATTTCGAAATTCATCATAGGGAATAAGGGTCGAGTGGCACCTTACTGTAAAGGTCTGTCAATTCTCCATTCTGATTTGTCATTTTTAGAATTTTAAATTAACATACAGGGTGTCCCAACCGAGGGTAAAGTTGAATTCCTGCAAATCCCAAACACTAAATGAAATCGATTTATTTTGGCATAATGCAAGCGCAGGTTTATGCTCGGTCTAGAAAAACGACCTACACTTGTGAATTTGGAGTTGGTGCAATCAACCCCCTATTTCCAGCATCCCCAACTCAAAAATCATTCGATCGAAAATAGGTCAAGTGGCACCTCGTTGGAAAGGTATTTCAATTTTCTCTTCGAATTTGGTATTTTCGAAATTCAGAATCAGCATACAGGGTGTCCCGGAGCAGGAACACTGAAAACCCAAATAACTTTTGAAACTGGTTCATTTCGGTATAATACGAGAACATGTTTATGTTTGATTCGAGAATAAGACTCTCTTGCGTGAATATGGAATTTTTGCAATCAATCTCTTCCATTCAGCATCCCCAACTCAAAAAATCATACAAGTGATTACAGGTTGAGTGGCAAAGTTCCAGAAAGATTTTTCTATTTTCTGAATCACTGAGGCATTGGTTTCAGTTTGGCAATCGAGGTTTTCTGGCGTGAGGATCAGGATGAGGGATGATGGAGAAACTGATTGGATGCTCATCTAAACAGGAAAACGAGATTTATTGAACTTGTATTCAATTGAAAACAAAAACTAACTTGATTATTACAACAATTGTTCAAAATGACCTCCGCCCACCTCCATACAGTTATACAGACGATTTTCGAACTCTCTTCTCACATTAGCGAAAACTTCAGGAGTCAAAAGTCGGCATTCTGTGATAATCCTCATCCGCAGCTCCTCCAGGTTTTCTGGTCTTGTGGCATAAACTTTAGATTTTAGATGGCCCCACAAAAAAAATCTAGGGATTTAAATCTGGTGACCTGGCTGGCCACTCAACAGGTCCTCTTCTACCAATCCACCTTCCTGGGAAATTTTCGTCTAAATATTGGCGCACCCGAGCAACATAATGCGGAGGAGCACCGTCTTGTTGAAAACGCATTTCGTCCTCAGAAAGAGTTGGATCGTTCTGTAAAATTTCTGTCAATCTAGGATGTATGTGTTCCTCTAACAACTGTAGGTAGCCATTTCCATTCAGATTACCCTCAATAAAGAAAGGCCCAACTAGATGATTGCCAAAATTCCTGCCCAAACGTTCAACTTCTGAGGCCTTTGCGTGTGGGCCTCTCTAAACCAATGAGGATTCTGTGTGTCCCAATATCGACAATTATGTCTATTCACTTCACCACTGAGCATAAAGGTGCTTTCATCAGAAAAACAGATGTTATTCAGAAAATTTGGATTAGCGTTTAGGTTTTCACTTAGATTTTCACAAAACTGTAAACGACGATCTGGATCATCTTCGTTTATTTCATGCACTAATTTTACCTTGTAGGGGTGAAATTTGTGATGTTTCACGATTCTATGGACAGTTGTAGCTGATACACCAGTCAGACGAGATAGTTTTCTGATCGAAGTAGTATTCTCCATTTGTAGATGACCCACTACTGCCACTTCCGTTGCCTCATTTCTGACAGGAAATGCCACTTCATGTTTTTGTTTGCCACCGAACCCGTAGCTAGGAATTTGTCAACCAAATATTTAACGTACTGGTGACTGACTCCCTTTCTCTTTCAGGATGGTTCCTATCGAATATCCTTGCCGTTTCTTTGGCACAACTGTTATTTCGAAAATACGTCGATACAATTTCGACCCTTTCCTCAGTGGAATAAACCATTTTCAGATTAATTTCAACTGACGAACAACAACAATAATGAGGAACTGATCTGAATAATAATAATATTTCATTGCAAAAATGAGAAATAACAGATGACTGCACGCCAGATGGAAATGAAAAAATGTGAACATTTTCAATGCAGAAATCAGCTTTATTTCTTCGTAATTGATGCTCAACACATCGTACCCCAATACTTTTAACAGTTTCGAATTAATTTTAGTTGATCATTTCAAATGACGATATTGAATTTTTCGAAAGCGACATCCTGTATGGAGAGCCGAACTGAATGAAATGCTTTAATCATTCTGGAATTCAAAAAACCTTTCTGAAGATATGCCACTTGAATTATTTGTATGATTTTCAAGTTGGGGATGCTGAATGGAAGGGGTTGATTGCAAAAATTCTATAACCACACAAGAAAGTCCTATTCTCGGATCAAACATGTTCTCGTATACCGAAATGAACCAGTTTCAAAAAGTTATTTGGATTTTCAATGTTCCTGCTTCGGGACACCCTGTATGATGATTCTGAATTTCGAAAATACCAAATTCGAAGAGAAAATTGCAGTACCTTTCCAACGAGGTGCCACTTGACCTATTATCGATCGAATGATTTTTGAGTTGGGGATGCTGGAAATAGGGGGTTGATTGCACCAACTCCAAATTCACAAGTGTAGGTCGTTTTTCTAGACCGAGCATAAACCTGCGCTTGCATTATGCCAAAATAAATCTATTTCATTTAGTATTTGGGATTTCCAGGAATTCAACTTCACCCTTGGTTGGGACACCCTGTATGTTAATTTAAAATTCTAAAATGACAAATCAAGGTGGAGAATTGACAGACCTTTTCAGTAAGGTGCCACTCGACCCTTATTTCCTATGATGAATTTCAAAGTTAGGGTTGCTGGGGGTAGGGGGTTGATCTGAGAAGTTTCGAATTATTTCGAAAAATGCTCCCCCTCGAAACAAAAATCGACGTGTCTTGGTGTTTTTCGCTAATGTTACTCATTTCGGAGTTATAGGGGGGGTCAAATTTTCGTTGGAACACACTGTATTGTCGCAGTTTAGAATTAATCAGATTAATTTAGATGAAACCAAGATATTTCAGTATATATCCCAAGAATAAATACCGTCAAAATAGTAGACTACGAAGAGGAAATCAATTTTACTATGTTTTACTACCTACAAATAAGTTTATAGATCAATGTACAGCTGTTTCGAACACTTGTACATCGACAGTAATATAACAAGTATGAAGTACCCTGGCCCCTATTGAATTTTGAAACGTCAGATAGTAAGTATGCAGTTCATAAATTGTTGAAACTGTTGTTACATAAAAATTTGGGATTTATATAAATCAGTAAAGTCATTCATTATCTGTTGTCATAAAAAGTCCTTTGAAAGTTTCAATTGAGTCTAGGTGATTGAGTTCTCTACTTCTTGTTGAAGCAATATGTAGAATTTTCAAATTACACTGGCCGATAAAAAAATTGTTGTGGATGTAACATAAAATTGAATAGAATGGACGTATCCAAATAAAAAATTAGAAAAAAGTTGTAACACGTAAGGTTTCCCGTTACATTTCTAGAACCACATTTAATGTTACAATATCCAATGTGTATTGAAAAAATCATTTAAGTTTTTTTAACAGTATAAATTAACTTTATGTACTTTTACACCCACTCAACGTACTTAACATTGAAAAAAACACAAAGATTAAAAATATCGACCTCAAATACTAATTAAATTTTATTTCTGCCTTTACGAGAGGGTCATATCTTCCCTTTTCAAAAACTACTAGTAATCACTCATCAGGGCTGGATCCCATCGTCCTTGATAGCGAATTTATATTTTCCTAATATCTCGGTGGAATATTTCACTCACCAAGCGATTTGTAGGCATCTAAAAGTTCATTAACTAACTGTTGATAGTTTGCATCCATTTATTTCCCAAAAATCCTCTTACAACACTGAGAAATGAATTCATGACTGGTAAGCTCCGAAGCATCCCCATCTCTATTCAGATCCATCACAAAGTTTTTCATCAGCCCAAGTTCAATGTGAAAAGAAGGCACAATTTTTTTTGGGTCTACAAGAGGTCTAAACTTAATATGTTGAGCTCTTGGTTGAAATTCATTTCTCTCTGGCCAAATTTTTGTTATATAATGCTGATTTACTCCACGACTGTCCCATAGACAAAGAAAGCGGCATTATTTTGTAAATCCTCCCTGAAGTTCCACTAAAATTCCTATAACTTTTAATACCCCACATATTTGCCATTAATACTTGTTGTATTTTTGTTTCATCCAAAATACTGCGCATATTTTCATAATTTTCTTTCATCCTCACTGAACGGGCAACTGGTATAGGAGGTTTCAATTTTTCATTATGCAATAACACACCTTCTAAACTGTATTTAGACGAATCTATAAATAAACTCAACTCGTAGGGGGAATGCTTAATATCAAGTAGCTGCATTAAATCATCAATATTAGGACACAAACACAACGAATTTTCTATACTGTAGAATGCAGAAAACCGAGCATGTGTTTTCTGAAATTCGTCATTCGTTTCATTAGCTAATAAGTTAGATTTCTCCAGAAGGGAACCAAGAAGCTTTGACTGTTGATTTGATAACCTCAAATCACGTACTAAATCGTTCAACTCGCTTCGAACCATTAATGTGGCTCGACGGAATTGGGACCTGGAGTAGAACTGGGATTGTTGCACTGTTCTTCAGAGCTGCCTCATGATGCATTATCTCCAGTATCTTCTGAAACAACATTTTGCGGTTTCAAAGGTACTGGTAAATCTGCATTATGAAAACAGGTCGCATGGTAGAACCGCAAATTAGGATAGTTCATCTTATTGTTTGCTTTTGGAATACCCTTCAGTCTTTGTCAGGCGAAAATATCAATCGTCTGAATGATTAGTGGGTTGTTCTCGCCATACCATAGGGACTTCAAAAGGTATGCTTTTTCTCTTCCCATTCATCCACTGTACCAATGGTACATTACAACTAACACAGCACTCATAGGGAGCCCACTGCTTGTCTTGATCTCCAATTGAAACACCACAATATAGGAATTAGGCATTTTCCAAAAATGGCCTAGCTTGTGATTTCACCATAAGATTTTGCAACTGCTGCACGTTTGTCCCGATATTTTCGTAGTTAAAACACTTTCTTCTCTACATACAGAGCACCTTTCACTTCGCAACTCAACTGAAGACTGATTAATAATCCTATTTTTAGGTATACTATTGTAAACAACACGGTTCAGATATAAAATTCATTCTAGCTAACAGCAATCTTATTGAGTGGTACGTGTTAGGGCTTAAGGAATATTTTTCCTATTATTAGAAGGATATTTCCATTTAAAAATAAAGATCTGCTTGTGAAAATCTTGTGGACCAGTGTCATCAATACTGTTACCACAAAACTCGGATTTTCACTCTGGTACATATCTGAGCTGAATTTTTAGCCAGACCAGATGTGAACAGATCATATAACTCTACCTTGGACAGAATGACCGAGTAAAGGGACTTTTTCTATTCAGCACTCATCTCAGTAACTTCTTATCCAACCAATATCGTAGTAACGTATTATTCACAATCATTTAGCATACAACAGTGAAGTAAAATGAAATGAGACACTTTTGTCACTTTTCCACAATTTATTCAATAATCACGACCGGTTTCGACCTTACGGTCATTTTTAAGTGAATAACAATATAATTCATGAGTAGGCAAGTACAAGTATGAGCAAATACAGAATGAAATTTATCCTAAATATTGAGTAGTACGGATCCATTATGCTCTAGTTGGCTGTTGAGGGGAATAAATTGTGGGTTTTTACATAGTTTGTTAATCTCCAAACATTCCAACAAATTCATCTCTCTCCCTTTGTTACATTTATGAAGGATTTTAAGATTGTTCAATGATATCGAGTGGTTAGTTGATTTTATGTGTTCAAATATTGGCGAATTTTCATCTGAGGAAATATGTTCCTTGAATCTAGCTTCAAAACTTCTCCCTGTTTGTCCGACATAGGCTACCTGACATTCATTGCATTTGATTTTATAAATTCCTGATTGCTTGAATTTATCGTTCTTTTGTTTGGCATTGAATAATAATTTGCTTAAGTTGGGGCCGCTTGAGAATGAAGTAGTTATATTGAATTTGGAAAAGTAGTTACTGATTTTGTTAGAGAGTTCGCCGGTGTATCAACAAAGAGTGTCTGAAGCGGAAAAAGATTCCTAACTATATCAAGTGTTGGAAAAGTGTATTAATAATGAAACAACCTCTAAAATTAAACCAAAAATGGAACTTCTCTGGCTCAAGGAAGAAATTAAAAAGTGGTATAAGGTACGTGATAATATAAAACTTCACATCAAATCAGTTCAGGACGAATTACTTTATATTTTACATAATATTGAATTTGAGTGCCTTGAATAAATAAAATTAATATGAAAATGAGTGAGATTTCAAAAAAATTATGAAAATCTGCATAAGAAACTTTCAACCTTAGGAAACAAAAAAGAAAAACAGAAGCCTCAGCAACCTATGATACAAACAGATGTTATTGAACGATCAGATATCACTTTTTATCCTAGATTCATAAATCTATCGAACAAATTCTTTAATGAAGTTCAAACGGATCTGCTGAATAAAGGACCGAAATTCACCCCGGAAAACGGTAAATTCAAAACAGATAAGGAAATAACCGGAGTGCAAGCAGAGCTGGCCATCCAAAAAGATGAAGATATCATCACCAACCCAAGCCTCCATAAACACAAACTCACAGAAATTATCAGCAAATCTGACGTAAAAATTAATAATCAGAATCAGTTGAAAATAATGAAGTCCATATCAAGCAAAATCCAAGCCGAAGATCTCATAATGACTAAAGCTGACAAAGGCGATAGTATAGTATGCCTCAATAAAGGCCTATACGAAGAAAAGATGCAGGATGTACTGAAAACAATGGATATCACCGAAATACCAAAAGATCAAACCAAACTTTTCATAAAAGAAATCAAAGAAGAGCTGAGTTTGTCATAACACCTAGCACACACAGAATGGGAGAAGAGGAAACTGATTCCAATGAATGTTCAAGATCAAAAAATGTACGGATTGATTAAACTATATAGGGAAGAAAAATCTGCAAGACTTGTAGTGTCATATAAACACACCATCGGCTAAACTAGCAAAATTCTTGAATCAAAAATTTCTAGACCTCTCGAATTTTCAAGCACAATACACTATCTCTAAGTCTGTAGATCTCATACATAAACTTTCAAATCTCACAATCTCCCAAGATTAGTTAGTCTCTTTCGATGTCAAAAATATGTACCCGAACATTCCAACGAATGAGTGTCTTCCCCTTGTTACAGATATCTTATCCGAGTCTAGCACACCGCCATATATCACTAATGAATTTAGCAATCTTCTTCAAATATGTCTATCTCAAAGTTACTTTCAATTTCAATCTAAATTCTACAAACAAAATTCAGGTCTTCCAATGGGTTCACCTCTTAGCCCTCTACTAGCTACATTTTCATGAATAATTTAGAGAAAAACTCAATATTAAATACACATTTCGCTAAAAAACATATTACTTTCTGGTACAGATATGTAGATGACATTTTAGTTGGTTTTCGTGGTTCAAACAGACAAATTCAACAATTTTTAAATTTCCTGAATAAAATACATTGCCGCATCAGCTTCACTTCTGAATTAGAAAATAGTAACTCAATTAATTTCCTCGAACTAACCATTACAAATTCAAATAACCAACTCACTTATAAAATTTACAGAAAGGAAACATAACTGCTGCACATAACTCCATGATTCATAGAGCTTACTCTGTTCCCCTTTCGACAGAAAATTTCAAACCGAACTTAATATCATCATAAAAATTGCCTCAAATAACAACATACGACAACATTTTCTAAATACAATCATTAAACGCAAAGAACAACGTATTACATCTCAATTACTATATAGCATCGTAGAAACCCCGGAAAAAAGATACTCTAGTCTCAGATACACCGGCGAACTCTCTAACAAAATCAGTAACTACTTTTCCAAATTAAACATAACTACTTCAATCTCAAGCGGCCCCAACTTAAGCAGATTATTATTCAATGCCAAATAAAAGAATGATAAATTCAAGCAATCAGGAATTTATCAAATCAAATGCACTAAATGTCAGGTAGCCTATAGATATGAAGGAACATATTTCCTCAGATAAAAATTTGCCAATATTTGAACAAATAAAATCAACTTACCACTCGATATCATTGTAAAAACCCTCAATTTATTACCCTCAACAGCCAACTAGAGCATAATGGATCCTCACTACTCAATATTTAGGATAAATTTCATTCTGTACTTGTACTTGCCTACTCATGTATTATATTGTTATTCACTTGAAAATGACCGTAGAGTCGAAACCGGTAGTGATTATTGAATAAATTGTGGAAAAGTCACAAAAGTGTCTCATTTCGTTTTACTTTAAAAATGAATTTCCATGAATAAATAAATCATCGATACTATCAATCAAATACAACAGTGATCTCAATTACAAGATACATCTTATCATATTGGTGTATTAAGTTCAATATATGTAGATAGTACAGAGCGTTGTTCATTATAAGTAGAAACCAACGTGGCTAATACCCAGCCATTTCGTAACAAATACTAGCAAAAGAATGACCATTTTGGATGCAGTGGGTTGCCAATATCGAATCTTGTTTATTTTTGAAGAATGAAGTAAATGGGTGTAAATCTACGTGCAATTTTAAGAAAAAAAGTTTATATAAACATAGGTCCGCAAAAACTTCGTTACGGAGCTACAGGGTGTTGAAATTTCCGGAAAAATTGTTTTTTTCTTCAAAACTCCAGCACTTTCTGAGATATTCATCCCGAATTTGGAATGCAAGCTATTTTTTACGGCCTCCATTATTACACGTCCTAGATTTTAACTGAAATTCACAAATTGTTTTATTTTCCTAGGTCATGTCTCCTTTTGCCCTCTCAAACTTTTTTGTAGTATGCCACTGATCAGCGTACAATCAATTTTCGTCATCTTCGTTCAATTTAGAAACTTTTTTGACACTTGTAATTTTTTCGTATCCCACACCGTTTTCGAGTGAAAAATTATTGAATTTGAATTATTTGAATGGTATGTTATTCGCTAAATAAAAAAAATAATAGAAATACTCGATAGGTATGCCCAAAATTTGCTTTTATTTTCATAGCTCGTCTTCTAAGACTCAACTCATACTTAATCAATATCAAACTAAAAAAGAGAATAATTAAAAACTTAATGAATTGCTGTAAGTGTCCTCTACCTGCAAGAATACAGGCCTCTGTCCTTCGCATATTATCACGCACTCTTTGAAATATTCCTGGGCTATTTCTTATCGTGTCACAAGAGGTTATTATTAGATTTCTCAATTATTCTACAGTGTTCACTGGAGTGGTATAAACTAAACTTTTGAGATATCCCCATAAGAAAAAGTCTAAACTATTTAAGTCTGGGGATCTGGGAGCATTGGTTCTCGCGCACCTCGACCTATCCATCGGTTCTTGAATGTGTTATTCAAGAATTCCCTAGCTTCTCCACTGAAATGTGCTGGTTCCCCGTCATGCATGAACCACATTATGTTTCTCACCAAAAGTGGCACATCCTCGAGCAATAAAGGTAACTCCTCAAGAAATTGCCGATGAGTGGAACCATTTAGTCTTTTAGGCAAAAAAATGTCCCATCAAATAATTTCCAATTATTCCGACCCAGACATTAGTGAGAATTGTTCTTGATGATAAGATTCTTCAATCAAATGGGGGTTTTCCTCAGCCCAATAATGATTATTGTGAAAATTTTTGATAGTAGTTCTCGAAAAGTTAGCTTCATCTGTGAACATTATTTCACTATCAAAATGAGCATTTTCTCAAATTTCATCTAAGAACCATCGGCAGAAATTCAGTCTTGAAGGAAAATCTCGAGGAAGTAGAGTTTGAACGCATTGAATATGAAACGGGTACAATAAAAAGTCGTGCAGAATCCTCCAAACTAGAACATGTGAAATATTCAACTGATTTCCAATTTTTCTTGTACTCACATGAGTATTCAGATCAATACAATTCAGAACTGATTCCTCAATATCTGGAGCTCTCATAGTTTGAGTTTCACCTTTCAAATGATTATTTGCAGTAAAAGTACCAGTTTCCCTCAACCTTCTGTGGATATTTGGAAATGTTCGCCTGTCTGGTGTTACTCGATTTGGAAAGCGCACATGATATAATCATTTAGTTTCTGTTGTGTTTCCGTCAGCCAGACCGTACATGTAATGGATATCAGTCAATTCGGCGTTAGTAAAATTAGCCTTTTTTTCTTACAGCAAAAACTTCAAAAGTCATAAAACTAATCTTTACTTTAATGAACAATTCGAACAGACGCTGGTTCAACTTTAGCAACTGTCAAAGTAAATAAATAAATGAAAAAAATCAAAGCCTATTAGTCATTTTTCAAATTAGAAGTGCTTTCAATTCAGCGAATACATACAATCGTTTAATAATTTTTTGCTCGAGAACGGTCGGAGATACGAAAAAATTACACGTGTCAAAAAAGTTTCTAAATTGAACGAAGATGACGAAAATTGATTGTAGGCTCATCAGTGGCGTACTGCAAAAAAATTCGAAAGGGCAAAAGCAGACATGGCTCCGGAAAAGAAAACACCTTGTAGATTATTGTTAAAATTTTGGACGTGTAATGATGACGGCTGTAAAAAATAGCTTGCTTTCCAAATTTGTGCTCAATATCTTAAAAACTGTAGGAGTTTTGAAGAAAAAACAAATTTTTGTGGAAATCTCAACACCCTGTAGCTCCGTAACGAAGCTTTTGCGGACCTATGTTTATATGAACTTTTTTCCTTGAAATTGCACGTAGATTTACTCCCTCAAGTTGTGACATACTATTATGTAAGACCATGTATATTATTTTTGGAGAATTCAGATAAAATGGATGAGAAACAAAATATATTTACCTGGTGTTGAAAAGGCGTACACCTTGAGATCGGGATATCGGCTTCTCATCTTGCAAGCCAAAAGTGTTGCCACACCAGCTCCTAAACTATGTCCTGTAAGTACAAGACCGTAGTCTCTGTATTTAGCCAGGGCCTTATCCAATACACCAGATTCATTCAACCTCTTAAGTACGTAATTGGCACCGATGATCATTCCTTTATGAGCCATCGTATCTGGGGGCAGACCTTCAGCTTCGAATTTGTCACTTGTCGCTGTGAGATCTGTGAAGATATCCCGTAGGGAGATCGAGCCACGGATCGCTATGACAATATTACAAGTTTTATGATCCGCTATCACACAAAAGGGTAACTGAAAAGCAAGCACAACATGTATACACAAACAACAAAAAACAAAAAGGGGGGTAGATGATAGTTGTAGTTGTTTCATTTGGATGGTTTTATTATTTAAAGCTCCGCGAATTCATATTAATGAAGCATTTGTTCGATCACAAAATTTCTACTAGGAATGGTGATATTTTGAGAAACGTTTTATCTATTTATTAGTACGACAGTTTCTAAGAGAATGTCTCATGGAGGCAGTATTTTATGTGGGGCACCGTACAGACAGACAGATTTCTGCGTTTTAGTGCTGCAGCAATGTGTAATATTGAGAAAAGGGGAAAAAGACTCCGCTTCTATGTGTTCATTTTGGATGGGGAATCATTGAGGCAGACAGATTCAAGCTAGCTCTTCTCGTTTTCGAGTTATTTGCAAATTTTGAAAATTTTCGGAATCAGTCGAGTAGAAAAACCTTGGTTAATTTTAAATCACCGGCAATTGATGATTTGAAAATCTGCTTAAAACTATTGTCAAAATTGTTGTTGTTGCTAGGTTGGCACAACTATTTTCTATACTGACGCGGAGTTTGGCATTCAGTTTGTTTACAATGCCCGATTTTGTCAGTTCTCACAAGTGTGCTTTGCGATTTTTGCATTGGATAAAAATATCGAACAAAGAATTTGTCTCTAATTTTATATTGCAAATGGAATTTCGAGTGCCGAATCGCTGAAAATTATACAGGAAGCTCACGGTGAATCGACTTCATCAAAAACACGTGCATATAAGTGGTACAGTGAATTTTACAGCGGACGAGATGTGATGGAATATTTGCCTCACTCTGGTCGGCTATCAACTTCTACAACTGGAGATAACATCTATAAAGTGAAGGAAAAATCGTCATTTAAGTTTGAGAAAGATGAACTTTCTCTGTATCACGAATCAATTCCAAACGATTGTGTGTGCATGAAACGCGTTGCCGCTCAAATAGTTCCAAAGACCTGAATTTTCCTCAACATTTGAATCGCGTAAAGATCATGAAGACATGCTAGAACGAGTCAATTCCGATCCCACATTCATGAAACACATTGTAAATGGTGATGAGACATGGCTTTATGAGTTTCACATCCAAACCAGTCAACAAGCTTCGGAATGGTGTCTTCCAACTGAACCGCAACCGAAAATACCACGTCAAAGTCGATCAAATGTCAAGGTAATGTTTGCTCTGATTATCGCGGTGTTGTGCACTCGGAATTCTTGCCAGAAGATTAGACGGTGAAGAAACAATATTACCTGAGTGTCATGCAGCATTTGAAAGGGCTAGTTCTTCGAAAAAGGCCAAATTTGTGGAAAGAATTTCTGAACAAAGACTCATCAAATACAATTAAACAACCACTGTATTCACCTGATATGGGTCCGGTCGATTTTTTTCTTTTTCTAAAACCCAAGATACCGCTTCGATGTACCCGTTTTGAATCGATAGAAGACATAAAAAAGAATTCGAGGCGTGAACTGAAGTCGATAATGGGAAAACATTTTAAAAAGTGTTTTGATGATGACTATAGAATAAATTTGAATGACAAAAATATTTTGTGTTTTATTGACCAATTCCCGGTACTTTTTCGACAGAATGTATGTTCTGATTATGACAGTTCGAAAATTGATTCTTGCAGTGACAATTCAGATGAATTATCAAATATTTTTCATCAAGTTACAACTATTGTGTGAATAAAGTTTTGTTTGTAATAATGAAGGGACCATGCAGTACGAAAAATTTGAAAAACTCAATATGATTCAATGTTATATTCAAAATAATTATGATGTGGATGCTGAAGAAGCTGCTTATTTGGATCGTCTTCCTGAGAGGCGACAATCTCATAAAAGTATAGTCGATAAATTAGGGGAAACCTCATAAACGTCCCAAAGAATCAAAATTGAAGTGTTATTTTTCTATGACTAAGAACCACATATTTTTTACGTCCTGTTCAAGACCATAGTTGTTTCTATGGTTTGATTAAATTCAATCCATAATAGAGACAATCGGTGATCCTAAAGTTTGATAGTCTCTTATGATTCCAGTTTTGAAGTATATAATTTTTTTCCGAAAATTAAAATAGAACGACCTGTTTGTTGTATTTTCAAAGTTATTTCGTTTTATAAAAATGTCTTCAGATGCATATGTGGTTCTTCTGAAATGCAGAAAGAAAATCATCAATATATATATATATATATATATATATATATATATATATATATATATATATATATATATATATATATATATATATATATATATATATATATATATATATATATATAAAATAGGGTTTAACCCCGACGAGTTGCCCATATATCTGTTCATGCAATCAAACTGATTTCATGAAAAAATATAAATCCACCACCCGGTAATTAATACCATTGCCAGGCAATAGTTATAATCAAAACATATTCTGGAATAATTATATATTAGGATAACGTTAAATGTTATGAGAATATATAAATCTACCAGAATATATACAAATTATAGCATCATCGGACAATGACATCAATGTACCAGCGAGTAGTGTCAGAGGCTTTCTCCCCGGAAAAATCCAGTGTACGGACCTTAGTCAAGTAACACTGAATGTTACTCATTCATAGTTTTCTTCGTGTGAAGTGACGAACGACCGAATAGTATACTGCTCTGAATATAAATATGACAAAATTGTCTGCTAATTATATTATATTTATATATACAAATAAATAAAATATGAAATGAAATTCTGAGCAGTATAAACTAAAGAGAAAACCTATGACTTCACCTCATTATTTTTTTCGGAGAGAAACCTACGAACAATATTACAAGATTTGATGACTGTTATCTTCTGTAACTGTTCAAACAAATTTTTCTTCAGACCCAAAATCTCAATATTTTTGTGAAGATTCCAAGGAATGACACCTGTTGTAGAAATAATAATCGGTAGAATAAAATTTTTTTTTCATTGTCTACATTTTTTTAATCTCGTCGCCAAGCATCATATATTTAAACATTTTTTCATTGTATTTATTTTGTATATTATGTGTGTCGGGTATAGCAATATCAATTATATATGTTATTCGATTATGTTTATCAGTAAGAAGGATATCTGGCCTATTGTGTTTTACAGCTCTGTTGCATAGAATTGTTTTATCAAAGTAAAGTTTATATTTCTCATTTTCACAAATAATCTCAGGTTCATATTTGTAAATTTTTTCTTCTTTTGGGAATTAGGTCATGTTTAATTCCTAGATTGAAATGAATATTAGCGACGGCATTATGTCTTTCTAAATAATCTGTTGAAGCAAGGACTGAGCAAGATGATAATATATGAAAAACTGTTTCTGAAGAACAAAAACATTCACGGCAAGAATCATCTATCTTTTGCTTGATGATGTGTTTTCTATAATTCCTCGTGAGAACAACCTGATCCTGGATCGCAATTGCCAAGCCTTCTGTTTCAGCAAAAAATTCTCCAGAAACAAACCATCTATTTGATGCGATTTCATCAATATAATAATTTTTCAATTCTTTAGGGTGCTTTCCGTGCAATTCCTTTTGCATACAACTTTCTCTTTTAGAATTATCATCAAATATATCAAAATCTACCTTTTGCCTTGTCAAGTTCAGAGGTGTAAGATTATAATCTGAAGCAACAACAATATCATGTGCTTTGGACGTTCTCTGTTTATCATGAAAATGGGAACATAGATGAAAAATCCGTTTACTATGAAGATCATTCAAATCAGTTAATCCACGACCTCAAAGACGTCTAGGTAGTGTAACTCTCTGAACAGCTGACTTTGGGTGGTGCTTATAATATTTACAAAGCATTTTCCTCGTTTGACATTGTAATTCATTTAGATCAGTTTTAGACCATTTAATAATATATATATATATATATATATATATATATATATATATATATATATATATATATATATATTTTTGAGAAATTTTAGAAATAAAGAATAGCTTATTCTTTCAGTGTATGTCGAATGTCCCTCATTACTTGAAAGAATGTTTTTCGGGAATAAAAAGGAAACAAGAACGTACAGACGAAAGTATTGAATTCTAAAGTTGTAGGTGATAAAATTTTCTATCGATTCGTATTTTTATATCGATGTTGGATTAATTCTCAAGATATATCGGAAAAACCACCAAAAATTTTGAGTTATCGAGAATCAGTAGTATCATCACGACAGATATTTAGAGAAACAAATTCGGACTCAATTTTTTCCTTGAAGAGATTTTATTAATTTAATGTCCGAAAATTCAATTTTTCGGTCACGCTTGTTTGATTATTTTTCGAAATTCCCTGATAACGACTGTAAAGGAAAATCGATTGCCTGCTGGCATTTTTAAACGACCTTTTTAGGTTTTAGAAATATAATCGGTTTTACTAATCGCGATGACGGTGTTACCTTTATCTGCTTTAGTGCATACTAAATCGTTCTTGGTACTACTTTCACGAATTGTTTTTATTATCTTATAATCGGAATTGCAATGAGGTGATAATTTCGAAAAGTCTTTTTTGATGATTTTTGCTGTTTGATGTTTTTTCGCAATTTACCATAAGCCGTCACATACAGATATTATAATACATAACTCGTCGTGTCATCCATATCAACATAAAATGTCAGCATTCAATAGTTTTATTCATAGATTGATTAACATCCCGTTATCACCAGGAAATTTCAACAAAAACTAAATTTGATTAAACAAATAGCCAAAAATAATGGTTACAATCCCAAACTAATAAATAATATTTTAAATAAAAACAAAGTAGAATCGCATTGAATGAAGTTTACCCTGTCGATAAATTGAAACAAAAATTCAACACCTTAACCTACGTTGGCATTACAAGTGAGAAACTAAATCATTCTTAAGTAGCAATAATTTCAACATAGCTTTCCAAACTAATAATAGTTTAGGCAAATATATAAAAATAATAAACCAAACCAGGTAAAAACAATAAATCAGGTGTTTATAGATTGAATTGCAATGACTGTGATAATTTCAACATTGGTAGAACACATAGAAATTTTAATATTAGAATATCGGAACATAAACGCAGTTTTTCAAATAAAAAATCAGATTCAAATTACGCGAATCATCTCTTAGAAAATAATCATTCTTTCGACCCACCGTTTGAAATTTTGCATACAGATAATAAATATTGGAAGGTAGATCTTTGGGAAACTTTAGAAATCAATAAATACAAACACTCAGGTAGACTCATCAATGAACAAGTCGATTTAAGCCCTTTACCTCTATTGAATCTTTTCGGGGAGCAATCTATTCCTTAATTTTATTGGATATACCTGTCATAAATAACCACTTAAGAAAAAGCAACCCAATAAGCTTTTAATTACTCAAGAACATTTATAGTTATATTCTCATTTATATTTTTCTGTATATTCATTCGTCTGAAGAAGCTACGGTGTAGTGAAACGCGTTACGAATCGCAATTATCAAGTGAAATTCCTTAAAACACAGTACTTCTTTTTTTATTATTCCTTTGGAAGACATTGTTAAAATTTATCTCACGATCATTATCATAACCACTTTGAATATAACATTGTCGAAGGTGAAATTATCTATTTCCCATAAAATAAATTTGAAAGATAAATCTTTTTTTTTGATTTTTCGAGCACGACATGGTCGTCAGTGTAGAAATATGAGCCACTTAAGAAAAAATAAATGGCCGATTTATTATGTAGTGATAATTGAGAGAAATCCGCAAAGCAATACATGTGTATAATATAATAGGCTATTCAACTAATTATGACAAATTGTTTCAAATTGCTCTTCATTCAATAATAGGCACACCGCATTGATGTTCACTAGAGATCTAACTGTCAATCAGGTTGCTAGTTTAAATTTCATCCTTTTCCCCAAAATTTATTGGAAAGAATAATACAGATTGTTCCAACGAAAATTTGGACCCTCTCTAATTGAGGAGGCAGAATCAGCGGAAAACCCTGAAGCAGGTGATTTTTGTTTTGAAAGAAGCATTGTTCATCCCGAATTTAAGCATGTCATATCAACCCTCTATCCCCCATAACCTATTCACGAAATAATCGTAAAAGATATGGGAAGAGTGGAATATCACTGAAAAGGTATTTCGATTACCTATATAAATCGATAGTTTTGACGAGGGTTGTTTCTCTGCCAAAATTATTATTTCCATAATGAATTAAAAACACCATTTAGACCCGCTCATCAGCTGAGTAAACCATTTTCGAAGTTTGTTTACCAAACGACAGCTGTGAAAAATCTCTCTGGGGGACTGCCTCGAGGGGTTGATGATGTGGGTAAGTCGAGCACTCCCCCTGCGAATTCACTGATTCATTCACGTTCTAGAAAAGAAAGCAAACGCTTAATGGAGTGAATGTCGATGCAGTCCACCAGCATTTACAAAACGCACAACCCCATGTGCTGGCCCTAACCGAAATCTAAATAAGTCAAACAACCGACACAACATATTTACGTTTTAATGGATAAAAGCTACATACGAGGTTTAGGTTTAAAGTGGGCCTCTGTGTTTTCGTCAGACTGGATGTTGCATGCCAGAGATAGAATACGATGGAGGACGACGTTTTCGACCTTGCGTGGTTTGAAATCTGTTTGCAGGATAAAACACTGTTCTTATGCTGTCTATATCGGTCGCCTACCGATATTCTATTTCACAGCCTGTTTTAGTATCTAGGTGATAAGGTGGATTGGATTCAGACACAACATCCGGCAGCTAAAGTCATTGTACTAAGTGGCTTCAACGTTCACAACACTAACTGGCTCCACCACTCCAATAGAACAGATAAAGCGAGAAGACAGGCTGAAACTTTCGTAATCAGCCATAATCTAACGCAGCCAGTCGCTGAATCGACAAGAACACCTGATCACCCAATCGACTTTCTGAACACCTTGGATCTTTTTCTGATTTCATATCCAGATGATTTTGCAGTGGAGGTCTCAGCACCGCTAGGCTACTCAGAGCACAATCTTATATCTGCTACTGGAACCATTGTGCTGCCGCTAAACCAAGAACCTAAACCACCCAGGCGCATTTGGCACTATAACCGTGCTAACTGGGATTCTTCTTCTTCTTCTAATGCATATCCATTAATGGATGTTTGCGATAACATTTTTCATTGCGTCTCCATCTCTTGCGGTGTGTATCAATGACTGTATATCGTGTAGTCCTGTCCACTGCCTGATATTCCGCAGCCAAGACATTTTCTTCCGTCCGATCCCTCTCCGGCCTTCGATCATGCCTTCGATTAACAAATGCAGGAATTGATATTTCGTGTTTCGCATTATATGACCCAGATATGCTGTTTTCCTCTTTTTGATCACTGCAAACAGTTCACGTTGTTTGTTAACTCGTCTAAGAATTTCCTCATTTGTCAAACTAGCCGTCCAGGGTACTTTAAGGATTCTGCGGTATAGCCACATCTCGAAAGCCTCTAATTTGTTTATTTCATTCGCTTTTAATGTCCAACCTTCCATACCATAAAGAAGCACCGACCAAATGTAGCACTTAGTGAATCTTAGCCTTAGGTTAAGCTTGAAGTCGGAGCAGGTGAACACTTTTCGGAACTTTAGGAATGCCTGTCGTGCTTGCTCTATGCAATATTTTATCTCTTTTTCTGATGACCAGTCTCGAAACAGCCAGATTCCCAAGTATTTAAACTTTTCTACTCTTTCTATGAGCCTTGCGTTAAATATTAGCGTAGAGTTTTCGAACATTTGCTGGTTTCTGGAGATAATCATAAATTTTGTTGTTTTTTTACATTTATATTTAGGCCCATTGATTGGCTTTGTTCACCTACCCTATTGACCAGTTGTTGCAGGTCGGTCATGTTGTCAGCTATTAAGACCGTATAGTCAGCATATCGGATATTGTTTATCCACACTCCATTGACTTTGATTCCTATTTCCATGCCGTCTAGAGCCTCTTGGAAAATCGTCTCTGAATACAAATTGAATAGGAGTGGAGAAAGCACACATCCCTGTCGTACTCCTCTTCTAATTTGGATGTCATTAGACATATTATTGTCTACTTTTATTTGTGCTGTTTGGATCCAGTATAAATTCTCAATGCATCGTATGTCTTTTTGGTCTATATCAAGCCTTTTTAGAAGCTGCATTAATTTGTAGTGCTGTACACGATCGAATGTTTTCTCGTAGTCTATGAAACATAGACAGACATCCTTTCTCTGATCATGGCAATTCTGGACAAGCACTTGTATGGCGACTATTGCTTCTCTTGTACCTAACCCTTGTCTAAACCCAAACTGTGAGTCACTTATGTCTCTTTCACATTTTTTGTAAATTCTCTGGTGTATGATTTTAAGAAATATTTTTAAGGTATAACTCATCAGGCTAATGAGTCTGTGGTCTTCACATTTTCTTGCATTGGTCTTCTTAGGCAGGGGGATAAAAGTTGAGCACAACCATTGCTTGGGATAGTGTCCTGTCTCATATATAGTGTTAAACACTTTATGTAGAGCTGTGATGCCTTTTTCATCTAGGAGTTTAAGTATTTCTGAAGGAATTTCGTCTGGGCCAACTGCTTTATTATTTTTTGCGTCGCGTATAGCTTTTTCAATTTCGTCTTTAGTTATGGGTGGACCGGTTAGTGAAATATTGACATCAGCTGGAGGTCTGTCATCGTCAAATAGTTCTTTTATATACTTTTCCGCTCCAGGATATGTACAAGCTCTCTTGATGGTTGAACTGAATCTTTGGTTAATGAGGATGAAATCTATTTGGTTCCGAACTACATTGTCTGTTCGGTCCGCTGGGGATTTCCATGTGTATAGGCGGCGGGGGTGAAGTTCAAACCATATGTTCGTTATTTTCATGTTTTCTTCTTGGCAAAATTGTAACAGTCGATCACCTCTCTCGTTTCTTTCTCCTAGACCATATAATCCAAATTGTTCTAGTTCATGGTCCTGCGCTTCCGCAGTTGGTGCGTATACCTGTATTATATTAAGATTATTTGGCTTAGCTCCGATTTTTAATGAAGCAGTGCGATCCGAATATGGAACAAAGTCCACGACATATTTTGATAGTTCTTTAGTTATTACGATTCCCACACCTTTCCTGTGTTTTGGATCTTCATTTCCAGAGTAAAAGAACATTCCGTTATCTACATTGCACTTTCCTACACCAGGCCACCAGGTTTCAGCAATGCCCAGGATATCAAGTTGAAGTCTGTTTATTTCACGTGTGAGGTTTGCCAATTTTCCAGCCTCAAACAGGCTTCTTACATTCCACGATCCGATCTATAGTGGTTTTCTTAAATTTGCTCTTATGTTTGTTACATTTAAAGCCGTTCTCCCCGGAGATCCGATTGGAGAACTATTTATATCTCCGGAAAATTTTGAATTTGAACTGGGATGAGCTGCGTGAATTCTTTTCGTGGTTTCCATTCAGTGATGTTTGCTTTTCAGATCTTGACATCAATGTGTGCACTCAACCTTTCATCCCTCATTCCATGAAAAGAACAACAGCACAAAAGCCATGGTTCAACAATGAACAAGAACAACATTCGTACGAATACGGAACGTATGAACCTAACAACTGCAAGATCAAAGCCCAATTCAACGAAGGGGTAACTAATAAACTCTTGACCAGGCAAGCGGGACTAGACAGTTCTGGTCTATGGCGAAGACTGTCAGAGCCAATTTCTGAAAATCAGCCTTTCCGCCTTTTGTTAGAGAAGACGGAAGTATAGCATCATCTCCGAAAGAGAAAGTCGATCACTTTGCTCTCTTGTTATCAAACAATTTTGTGCTAGATTCATCTAACGCAAAACCACCGAACATTCCTCCTACAAACTCTTCCATGGCAGAAATCAAGTTCAGAGTTCGTACTGACGGCTTCTCGAGCAACTCAACTGCAAGAAGGCAGTTGGTCTAGACGATATACTGCCAATCGTCCTGAGAAAGTGTGCTCCCGAACTGGCACCCATTCTTAACTGTCTGTTTCAGATTTCTTATGAAAGCCAGACTTTTTCCAGCAGCTGGAAAATAGCGAGAATTTAACCGGTCCTAAAGAAAGGAAAGAAGTCCTTACCGCTCCGTTGCACTTCTTCCCATTATGTCCAAAGTGATGGAGGGAGTCGTAAACGATGAACTCATCAAATTTTCGTTGGAAAACGAAATTTTGTTGTGTTCGAACTGTTGGTATGATATCAAACGTTCATAAAAATGAAATTTCGTAATAGAAAATTAAAGAATTTTCCAAAGATATATCTCTCGATCTACTTTTCCAATAATGAATTTCAACTTAGGAGGAGATGATGGTAGGGGGTTGATTTCACATGCTCCGAACCAACTCAGAAACGGCCCCCCTCCAATAGAAAATTGTAGTGTCTCAGCTATTTCCGCTACAATCAGTCTTTCTTGACTTTCGTTGTGTTAGGACTTTTTATGTGATATTAATCATTTATAAAGATACTATTTTGAAAAAGACATTTAAATGAGCTTTGCAAACGTATGTGACCCACTTTCCATATAATGAATTCTGACTCGAGTGCCGCTGAGGGTAAGGGGTTGATTTTACATGCTTCGAACCAGTTCAGAAATTGGTGCCTCTCCAAAATCAATCGATCTTAAGGCGTGGGCAAATTTTCGTTGGAACACACTGTATATATACCGGGTAATTCATTTATTGTCGGTTTTTTAGCAAAAACGCTCGCACAGTTCGATTTTTGATTTTTAATACCTAACTTTTTATGAGAAACTGACGGTTTCCCCCTAATCCCAGCAACCCTCAATTTTTATTTTCAAATGACTTCTAACCCCATCTAGTGATTGCTCTTTTCAAAGCTATATGAAGCTTCTGTGAAAAAAATTCTAGAAAATAAAAACGATTGCTCTCTCAAATACAGGGTGTTAAATTGAAATTAACTCCATGACTATCCTAAAAATCAGTCGCCGCCATTTTCCCAGAAGGAAAAACAGTTTTTTCTTTTTTTTTGGAACCGGTTGGCAGTCCACTGTTTGGAATTTATTTTTATTTCTGGCGTATAATCGTGTATACAAGTTTTATCTTAGTTAATCGGCGTCAAAACTCGGATTTATTGTGCACAAATGGCGCCAGCAGTGCATAGAAATTGTCCATTCGAATATGTATTTGGTGTAACGTGAACAAACGGGGCACCCAACGCGCGGACAGCGTTCTCATATGATAGATAGATAGCTTTACAGACAAAATTACAATAAATGTAAACAAAGTCTAGGGAAATAGACATCACAAAAATATTCATCAGACGACACAGTAACGACATGATAACAAAATATAAACATCAATCACTTTGGACTATGGCACAATTTAGCAAGCATTTAAAATATCACAGTTTTCAATAATCACTAAGAGAGTATGGTTCATCAACAACAATTTGGTTACTTCCTTTTTAAAAACATAAATACTTTTGATCTGTTTCACTACGTTAAGTAACTTATTATATAGTCTGAGGCAGCTATCTCCCCTCTCAGTCACAGTAAGCCCGTGCTGAGGGTAATAATAATTTAAACTTCTAGTGCAGTAAGAGCAAGAATTCCTGAAAATAGTTTCTGTGTTTAAAAAAGAACAAGAGGTACTCCTGAATATAAATAGCTGGGACAGTTAGAAGATTATTGGCTCGACATTTGCCGCGACATGATTCGTTTACTTTCATACACAAAATAATTCTCACAGCTCTCTTCTGCATCAAGAAGACTCGCTCAATATCGCGAGAGCTGCCATAGAACAACACCCCGTACCGAACCAAAGACTCAAAATTGGCGTGATACACCATCCTCAATGTCTGGTAGTCGATATATCTCGCCGGCACCCTGAGGCTATAACATACAGAGTAGGGTGTATCGTTTTTGACTTTTTTTCGAAATTCAAAAAAGTATAGTGCGAAAAAGTTGCATTTGGTGGCACCGAGCATCTGTGATTTTTTTCAGAATTTTTGAACAATACCTAGGGGTCGCGCAATGCCCTTAAAGTTTCTTCTGTTGTATATAGGCAACCCGCACAACAATTTCGCGATTTCAAGTGTTTTCAGAGGTCTAAAGTCGATTTTCTTGCAGTTTGTTTATGTGTATTTGTTGTCTTTGTGGTATAAAGGAATAAAAGACTACGATGTAACGAATTAGAGGAAGAAAACAAGAAATTATAAATACCAGAGTGCTATTTTTCTCGTATTTGGTTCGGTAAGGTTCTTTATACTAAGTGCGTCAAGCAGGAACAGGCTACTCTTTTCTTATTAAATGTCAAGCATTGGCAACACTAGGAGTGGGGTAGCTGCATCGTTTCTTGGCCATGTTTCACCTTCATCAGGGTCCGCTGATGATATCGTCAAAAGTATGCGATTTTTTTTTGATCAACAGAAAATCGATATTTCTAAATTAACAGTGCTGGGATGTGACGGCACTAACGTCAATACTGGTCGGATCCAAGGTGTGATGCGACTCATAGAGATAGCTATCAACGCTCCTGTGCAGCATGTTGTTTGTCAACTCCATTTGAACGAGCTACCTTTCCGACATCTCATGCGATATTTAGACGGAGAAACTAAAAATCCACAAGCAACCGGTGGACCCATTGGAGAAGCTATTTTACAATGCGAAAATCGACGAGTGACGAAGTTTGACGCCATCCCCGTTGATTGGATAGAAGACACGGAAGGTTTGACAGATATTAGCACCGACAGAAATACCTCCTACGTTTATGTACCGCTGTCTCAAGTGGACATTATCCAAAAGAACTCAGCAAGCAGAAAACAGGCCCTGTTGTACAATCTAGGTGGTTAACAACAGCTAGTAGAGTATTACGATTATACATTAGTACCGAAAAGCCTTCGGAGGCGCTTCGCCAGTTGGCTTCGTATGTAATGAAAGTTTACGCTCCCGTTTGGTACTCAGTAAAAAAAGAACCCTCGATTACCCAGGGTCCAATACATTTATGGAAGTTGATTCGACTGTCACGCTACCTGCCTCTCAAACTGCGGGATATTGTGGACAAGGTTATTCAGAACAATGCCTATTTTGGACACCCTGAGAATGTACTGTTTGCTATGATCAACGATGACACGAGAGCTCTTGCTTGGAGAAGAATAAAAAAGGCAAGATCGACGAAGACAACACGGAAAGGAATACGCGCCTTCGAATTGCCCAAATTAAAGTTCAACGCTGAGAACTACTACGATCTCATAGACTGGTCTTCGCACCCTGTGACCGAGTCCCCTCTAACCCGATCACTATCACTCGAAGAAATAGAAGAAAATATCAGGAGTCGAGCATTTTGTGATAAGGAATTAACCGATTTCCCCTGCCACACTCAGGCTGTCGAAAGGCTGGTAAAATTAGTAACAGAAGCTTCTTCCTCTGTTTTTGGGCCACAATCTCGTGACGCGTACGTGAAAGCAAAACTGGAGTCCAGACAACGGATGCCATCTCTACATACCAAAAAGGACTACGCCGTTGCACAAGCAGAGCGGAAGCGTCTATAGGAAATTCTGATTTTTAAAATTTAATTTTACCAAAGCTGCATTAACGTTAAATTGTATCCATGCTTTATTAACACTTGTTTGTAACAATATTGAAATGGCTTTAATTGTATTAATCTTAATTATCATTTAATCCCAACAAAGCAAATATTATAATTAAAATTTTAATTTATAATGATGTTTAACTCTAATATTGTATTGTACAATAAAAGTAAAAAAAGAGCCTAACAATACAGCGAAATCCTTCTTCCATTTATACTCCATAAAAGAAACAACTAAAAACAAGAGAAAGAGTTCAGAAATGTGACTTTAGAACCCTAAAACAGCTTGAAAACGCAAGATTGTTGTGCAGGTTGCCTATACACAACATAAGAAACTTTGAGGGCATTGCGCGACCCCTAGGCATTGTTCAAAAATTCTGAAAAAAATCACAGATGCTCGGTGCCACCAAATGCAACTTTTCCGCACTATACTTTTTTGAATTTCGAAAAAAAGTCAAAAACGATACACCTTAATACAGAGTCTGTTCTTGAACATACATGTTCTACGTGAGAGTCCCACGTTTGGGCGGAGTCAATGTGTGTTCCCAGAAACTTTATAGATTTTTCAAGTTTGAATGTACTGCCAGAAACATCTATATTGTTGGGTTAGGTTAGGGTCAAGCTGAGAATGATTAGTTGTGTATATCATGATGTTTGTTTTATCCTTGTTGCATATCTGCTTGTTCATTAGAAACGAATTCTCGACACATTTCATAGTGGTGTTGCAAAGTTGACACAAATCAGGAAAACAGAGGCGACCGCACCGAGATTTTCGAATCATCAGCGAAGTTAGTTGTAGAACAATATGACGAATTCAATTCCATTAGAGTGGAAAAGTCATTTATGTAGACAATGAATAAAATTGGCCCAAATATACTGCCCTGTGGTACTCCAGTTTTTAGTGATTTCTCAGTAGATGTTGCAGTAACATTATCTTTTTGTGCAATCACCTTCTGTCTCCTGCCTGCAAGGTATAACTTAAACCTCTCAAGAGCCGGTCCCCCCACTCCGTACCTCTCAAGTTTGAACAGCAAGATACCATGGTTAAGGCAGTCATATGATTTTGATGAATCCAAGAACAGGGCCGCTATCAGGCCTCCCTCCTGCATAGCTTCAAGTATACACTTGGTGAACTGGAAGACGGCAGTATGAACGGACCTGCCCTTTTGATATGCATGTAGATTTCGACTGAGTACGTTTGAAGCTACAAGGTAGTCTACCAATCTGGTACACATTACTTTTTCAAATATCTTAGAGAAGGACGGCAGTAAGCTTATGGGCCTGTAGTTCTCCTTTTTTGTGGATGGGCTTAACTAGGGCCAGGTTCAAATTGTCAGGATATATACCATGTTCCAACAAATAATTGAGAATATGCATCAACGGATCAGCTATACTCTCTACACAGAGCTTTATCAATTTACAAGGTACTTCATAATATTCACTAGTCATTTTATTTTTGATACTTGATACTAAAGACAACAATTCATTTCTATTTACAGGGCGAATGAACATAGAATTTGCACTTAAATTTTCTTTGAATGAGAGAGGCACCTCCATATGCTGACTCACCGCTCTGTTCACACTATCAACCATGAAACCAGTGAAACTATTTGCTAGAGTAGTTGGATCACCTGGCATTTGCAAGGTTGACATTCCGATATTCCTACCATTCAATTCATTTACTACTTTCCATGCATATTTACTTTTATTTTCTGATGTTTCATTCTCTTTTCTTAGAGCAAAACGTATTGCATTTATTAATTTTTGGTTATATTCTTTCTTTACATGTTTATAGCTATCGTTGTACCTATGATCCACCATGCTAGCAGTATAGAGGACATTCAAACGATTTTTACCCTCAACAATCTCCAGATCACATCGCACTGATGCTCTTTGACCCCTTATACTATTCACTTCAAATTTTTTCACCGGAAAACTAGTTTTGAAACAACTCATGAATACATTTGTGAAATAATTCCACATCTCATTTACTTTGTTTGGACAATAACGGTAAACTTCAGACAAATCCACTTAATTCAAGCAATGTTTGAAATTTTTAATGTTGTCATCATTGAAAATCCTTTTGAAGGTATAATTACAAGAAGTGACCTTATTCTGAGTTATTGATAATTTTTGTGCTGTGTGATCAGAGACCATCGAGTGCAGTACTTCAGCGCCTCCTTCATGCTTCAGAAGACAATTTGTTAAAAAGTTATCTAAACACGTCTTTGAGGTTGGGGTAATACGAGTGGGTTCATTAATTGTTACAAACAAGCCATAAGATGAAATAGTGGATAGAAATAAAGATCTGTCTCGAGTAGTACTCAACAAATCAATGTTAGTCACCTCCTATTATAAGGCTAGATTCTTGTTGTGAAAAATGGAAAACTATCTCCTCAAATCCTTCTAAAAACACAGTAACATTTCCACCAGATGGGCGGTAAATTGACAAGAATAGAAACTTCTTATTGTTTATGGTACACTCACATGCCGAGCTTTCAATTTCACCCTCAATGGACATATTTTTTGCCTCAACTCGTTCACTACTATGTACGTAGTGTACTGTGTACATCCTTTGAGCAGTTTGCTGCCAGGTTGAAGTTTTTTTATTCCAAAGTTTTTTATTAGATGATTTGCAGTTCGCCAGTGCTCAGTTAAACATAGAACCATGCACTCCCTGTGTTCATCAAAAAGAGCCTCCTTTGATCCACAGAGTTTCCCAGTGAACGAGCATTTTGATGTATGATGCTGAAATACTTTCTCCTGTTACACTCATTTTCTGTATAAACAGCAGGTGTAGAATATTTTAATCTGAAAGAGACTCACTATGTTTCTTTAAGAACTCTCGATGTTTTTGAAAATCGAAGCGCTTAATCCCAATATTTTGAGGCCAGAAAGAAGGCTCATACATTTCGCCTTTCTTTTCAAAGGGGGCTATTACTAGAAATCAAGTAAGGGTAGTCTGGATCCAGTTTCAGTATTTGAAGCTTACAGTTCTCAAAACCACTTTTCTTTTTGATAAACGTCTCAATCATATCAGGGGTAACATGTAAATGTTAAATGAATATGTAACAAATACGTACTTTTGACATGTTCATGTCTCTCACTTCAATTTGGCGGTGTTCTAGCACCATTTAGTGAACTTTGGCGATGTTATCGTCGGTAGTTGCAGTTTTTGGACGTCCCGAACGTTCATCGTCTTGCAAGCTCTTACCGACACTGCTAAAACGAAGATATTATCATTAATAATACTGAGTGCTCGACTTTCAGATGCCCTGGGGGTTTCCATTCCCATTTGTCTGCTCGAAATCGCTGGGTTGGCAGTTACACTACCTATTACAACAGTTGTTGCTTTTTCTCCATCAAATACTTCATATTCTTCTTTCCTTGGGATGTTGAATGTACCATGGCTTATGATGTTTTTCCTCAATTCATCGAGTATACATTTATAAGGTTGTCGCTTCTAATGAAAACGATCTAAATAAGCAGCTTCTGCAGGATCCAAATCATAGTTATTTTGAATATAACATTCAATCATTGAACTTTTCAAAAGTTTTGCACTGCATGGTCGCTTCGTTATTACAAACGATATTATATTCACACAATAGTTGTACCTTGATGAAAAAGGATTGAATGATTCATCTGAATTGTCATTGCAAGAATTAATTTTCGAACTGTCATAATGAGAGCACAGAATTACTAAAGCTATTTCAATCATTACCTGTAAATTCTATGAATGGGCAGAGGTTCTAAATAAAATTAAGAAGAAGTTATGAGTTATAAAATTTTCTGTTTTTCATGAAAACATGTATTCATTGTTGAGTTTTTTGAGGTTGTGAATTTCTCACACAAAAAGAACACGGGGAAAAGGAGGTCATTCTTCTCTATTCACAATATTTCACATAGTTGCAGTACGTAATGTTCACCCAGTATATCGATTTTCGGAAGCAGCTTTCACCAATTCATGTTGCTTATTAGCAACAGCATTCTTATCGTTTTATTTTTTTGGAATATCATCTAAACGCAGAAGCAACATGGCGAGAAGTTCTCTAAATGCTGAACCAAAAATTGATTCGATAGTCAACTTTCTATATCATGTTGAACATTTTCTCAGAAAATGTGCGTGTGATTTAAGTTGATATAAAAGATCAATGCATGCCTGTGATTTATTGTAATCCACTATTGCTTGTAGCTTCTGAATTTTGCGTCCACGTTGGCGAAATATGACAACGTCAGTAGGAATAGTTGATTACATTAACCCCTTATGTCCCCCCATTTTAACATAGTAATACCAGCAGCTTTCTTGAGCAAAAACTCATGTTCTTTGAACTATTGACTCTTTTCAGAGTGGAATATTTCGCTCTGTCAAAGGCCGAAATGAAAACTATGACGCCCATTTGAAAATTCTTCACGACGTTCAGTCCTAGAAGGTTAGGTTAGAGTTCAATGTCAACGTTATAGGAGATGAGGGATTTCCCTGAAACTTAATAATTTAAGATAAATCAGTCAAGTTCTTAAATACTGTAGTACTGTAAAGTGATCTCTTTTGTTCTAAACAATTTTTGTCTGAATATTTTGTTGTATAAGGTTTACTTGAGAAGATATTCGCGGCTCAGATTGAAGTGGTTGACACTGTAGAATTCATGTAGAATACAACTCAATTTACAGCACTCCTAAATCCACAACTCAAGTAGGCATAGACGAATACACAAATTTCGCTAATGATCAAAACAAACACTTACCTCAAAAACATGATTTCTGAATGATGCAAATAAAATATGCTCTTCATCTAATTTCGACATGTATTTTACACCAGCCAGATGGCAGAGACAACAGTTGTCATCTGTAACAATGGTTTGTCTATTTCTGAAGCAGGCGCAGCAAGTAACTTTTCCCATCAGTCTAAAGATACCTGTCATGCAGTATTGGTACATTACGAAGGGCCACCCGTAAGCAGCCATAGACAACCTGAGAAAGTGGGCTGCGTTTTCCAGATTCATCCATCTAGGTGCCAGGGAAAATATTCGATTAATGTCTGAAACAATATTTATCTGATCAAATTATAGATACTTAAGTTTTGTAACTTATACTGGATGGACCAACAGTGTATTTGCTATAATCTATCTTTAAACTTTTTTCGTTATTTATGTTATTCCGACAACAACAAATTAGTTTTGCATTTGACATTTATATACAAATGGTGATTCATATTGAAATTGAAATTTTCGAATAGTATATTTTCACATAGTTAAGATTCTTCAAAAATTTTTGAGGAAGTTCATATATCGGGTGTTCCATTAAAAACGCCCCAAGCAATAGCTTCTACAATTGTTGATCGATTTTAAAGAAAAAAAAATCTTGAATGGTATTCTAATAAAATTAAACATTTTCATTGGTCTGTCTCTTCTGAAAATACCGAAACTTGAACTACACTTAGACTTTTTGAACGATAACTTCACATTTTAATTTTTTTTCGATTACTCATTTAGTGTTTGGTACCTTTCTCAAGACTTAAAATGATATAGGCTGCGAGGAAAAAAAATCCCATCCAAATCATTCTGTAAAAAACTAGGCAAGTCTCGATGGAGCTGCTTGTTTATCTCTAAAAAGTGATGAAATCTAGACAAAGTCGTGCCGAGTCTAAGGTTACTTACTGCGATTTCTTTATTATTATAGTTAATGTTGTGTGACTTGGCCGTTGAACATTCTTTATACGTTAGTGGGTAGGTACAAGTCAATTTTGTTTACACGTAATGTTATACAGGGTGTTACATAATAGTATGTCACAACTTGAAGGGGTAAACATAGCAAAGCAAAATCTTGGTTTTTTCTTCAAAACTCCTGCAGTTTTTAAGATATTCAGCCCAAGTTTGGAATGCAAGCTATTTTTTACAGCCCTCATCATTACACTTACTAGATTTTAACTGAAATTCACAAGGTGTTTTCTTTTCCTTTTACCCTCTCAAACTTTTTTGCAGTATGCCACTGATCAGCGTACAATCTGTCCTTCTTCGCATATTATCACGCACTCTTTGAAATATTCCTGGGGAATTTGTTATCGTCTCACAAGAGGTTATTATTCGATTTCTAAATTCTTATACAGTGTTCACTGGAGTGGTATGATTAAACTTTTGAGATATCCCCATAAGAAAAAGTCTAAACTATTTAAGTCTGGGGCCTAGGAGGCCATGGTTCTTGCCCACTCCGACCTATCCATCAGTTGTTAAATTTATTATTCAAGGATTCCCTAGCTTCTCCACTTAAATGTGCTGGTGCCCCGTCATGCATGAACCACATTATGTTTCTCACCAAAAGTGGCACATCCTCGAGCAATAAAGGTAACTCCGCCTCAAGAAATTGCCGATAAGCGGGACAGTTTAGTCTGTTAGGCAAAAAAATGACCCAATCAAATAATTTCCAATTATTCCGACCCAAACATTTAGTGAGTATTGTTCTCGATGATGAGATTCTTCAATCAAATGGGGGTATTCCTCAGCCCAATAATGATTATTGTGAAAATTTGTGATAGCAGTTCTCGAAAAGTTAGCTTCGTCTGTGAATATTTTGTTTACATTTTCTCTAATTTCATCTAAGAACCATCGGCAGAAATTCAGTCTTGAAGGAAGATCTCGAGGAAGTAGAGTTTGGACGCGTTGAATATGAAACGGGTACAATAAAAAGTCGTGGAGAATCCTCCAAACTAGAACATGTGAAATATTCAACTGATTTCCAATTATTCTTGTACTCACATGAGGATTCAAATCAATACAATTCAAAACTATTTCCTCGATATCTGGAGTTCTCATAGTTTGAGTTGCACCTTTTAAATGATTATTTGTGGTGGAGGAGGCTGGAGAGGACTCTTGTCTGTGTCTGTCGGGTGGAAGTGCCGCCACTCCTACTTTCGATGCTTATTAAATCTTATTTGAATCAGAACAGTTAATTACCAATTAAAAATTCGAAACTATAGAACTGTCTATATCGATCTTTCTGAAGTGTATTATTTGGGATTTGGTGAATTATTATTTGAGTTCTTGATGACTGAATTTTATGCCTAAAGGGGGATCGAACAATTTGTTTTTTTGAATCAATGTTTGAACGTTTTTAATTTTATCTTATGCTAGCTCAATTGGAGGAAGTTGAGATTTACAAATTAAATGGATCTCTTTGAATTGGGATAGTTAGAATTCATAGAACAATATTGGAAGCTGCCTTATCATAAGGATGTGAGAGAGTTCCATATAACATGAAGAACTATTAAGTATGAATACACATAACCAAATCTATATGGATTCACTGGGTATTTCAAACTCTTGATTGTTTTAGCCATGGATCTTTGACTTCTTGTGAAGAATGAAGTTTTTTAAAAAAATAACTGGATAGTATGATAAAAATTTTGAATTATTACCACATGTTCGGGATATTGTACTCCGTCATCACTGAGATTTGAAACTGTGAATTTTAAAATTTAAAAAAGTCTATAATCATAATTGAAAATGCATACGTTGGATTATCCGATGTACAGAGGGGTCGAATGATTGCTCTCGTTGAAGAAGGGGTGACACAGAGGGATATAGCGGCCACAGTGGTGGTATCACAGGGGTGATTCAAAAAACCTACGCCTGATACGTTGTAACAGTCCGATTTTTCGAATTAATCATTTATATCTTTCAAACTCAGATTTCATAATTTTCTTAATAATTCAATCTCATTTCATCAAATTAAATATTCAAACAGTTTGAAATTCGAATCAAGAATCTACAGGTAATGATAACCAATGAAAATTATAGTTATATCCGTAAGGTGTCGCTGGTATTGATCTAGGTTGTTCACCGGTTAATTGTGAAGACAGTATTTGAAAGAAGATCGTTTTCTCGTTTCTGTGGGAGAACGGAAAGCAGTACTCATTCTATGTTTCATTTCCATTTTATTGTTGTGAAGAGAATAATTTCGCTTTTCGTTATTTTTTTTTGAAAATCAATAATTTTTTCATAGAACTGAGTCTATATCGGTTCGGAATTCAATAGATTCGCTCTATTTCCATTCAGAAATCTTCGGAATCGTTTGTAATTTTATTGGAGCTGTGTTGTAGCGATTGGAGTGAATAATTTTCAGTAATTGAAATTAAGTATTTTTTGATTTTCTGTATACGTTCAAATCATCTGAGGCGTTATAAGTAGTCGGTAATTTTTCCGGATTTCCTCGACAACCAATTCAATTAGAGAGTGGAGAGATTTCGAATTTTTGTTTGTTATATTAACCTAGATCGATATCTGCTATTCCAAGGATTTTTTTCACCGTCAAGATATTTTATGAGTCATCTTAATGCCAAACCTTGATATTTCACGACTGGGGTAACCACGTCTTTAGGGAACTAGTCTTGCCACCTAGGGCTGTCACCTTGCGAACCAATTAATTAACCTGTAAGCTGTAAGATACAGGAATACCAGAAAACTGATGTAAAACACCAATCCAATCATCGTGGGAATTAATCTCATTCCTAAAAAGCTAAGTGTTTCTCTTTATGATCAAATTCTTCTCTTCTATCTTCGTAAATTGTTGACTGAGCTCTATCATTGAGTTTTATTTTGTTGAAAAACTCAGATTGTTTTAAATTGAAGATTTGTACTATGTAGTTTGAATTCATCTCGTCTGAGACTCCTTTTATTGTAATTGGTTAAACTTTGTAGTTATTAGTTTATTAGTTTGACCTCGTCAGCATTGTCAGTCAAACGAGACCGAAACTGCAGTCCATTGTTCCTATTCGTGACATCTGACCGTGCTGTACCACTTCCTGTGGCCCCGGTTAACGGTGATTATGAAGAGTAGATCGGAAAACTAGCTCCTTCAAGGGAGGATATTTAACATTCTACGTTACCTACTCATCTCAATTCGTTGGAGAGAACGTAAGGATGTAAATGTCCAACGAACTGAAACAGAGGCTACCTCACCATCGCCCCGCGATTATTGAAAAATAATTTTCTTCGATGTGTCTACACATTGCGAAATCTCGCATATAGTAACTTTTTGTTTTGAGTTGATTAGAGTTAGTAATTTATTAATCAGTTACTGTGATTTCGATATTTATCTTATAATAAAGCTAGTTGAATGAAGTGATGAGTATTATTACTAAGGCTATATCTAGGACGTTGGTTCTAGACGAATATCTCACACACCGAGATGAAGGAACTTTGATCTAGCTAGGCATTGGTAATTAGAAGGTAGAGTCAATTGTAATTTTCTTTCAACTAGCCTTGCTATAATTTAATCTTATTCAACTTCATTATTCAAATTTCTTACACATTCTGTCAAATGTCTACCCGGAATTTATTATTAAAATGCCCGCGTAAGCCTTCGATTAAATTTCTTTTTGTTACTAAGTTGGCACCACTGTAATACATAATGAAGCGAAGTTTGGGGCTATGTTCGTAATAAGTTTGTGTACAGCTGCTGATTTGATTGCTTCATCCTAAGTGCGTTTTTTGATTTGTGCGGAATCGTTGAAAATGCTGGTTAAAACCTATGACGACTTATTTTTAAGATCACGAGTGCATAATGGTATAAAACATTCAAAATTGGTCAACACGTTAATGGGTTGCATCGCGCAAGCGCTTCAAGAACTAGAAGCTAGAATCTCTGCAAAATAGGTTAGATTTAATTGCAAGAAGAGACCCTAGTGCGTCGAACTCCATACTCCAAAGGCGATTTCTCGAAGCAACAGGCATCAACGAAACGATACGTCAAAGACTTCGTTCAAGGGGTTTATACAGCAGAAGGCCTTAAGAGTTCCAGAGCTTACCAGACAACATTGAGAATTGGCGAAATGTTCTTTTTTAGGATAAGAATTGGCGTTCGATTGGATGATCGCCGGATTCGAGTTTTAAGGGGTCGTGGAAAACAAGCTAGACTCCGAACAGCAAGACAAATTCCGAAATACCAAGGTGGCAGTGTGATGTTTTGGGATGGTATTATGCTGGGAGGCAAAACCGATTTGATTTCGTTTCCTGCGAGTGTAACTGCTAGAAATTACGTGGACCTAGTGTTGAAGCCCATAGTGAGACTCTGGTGAGGTGCCCAAGGTGAGAATTTCAATTTTATGCAAGATAATGCTCCTCCGCATACCAACAACCTCGCGCGACATTATTTTGAAACAGAGGGATTCGATATTTTGGACTGGCCAGCTTGCACTCCAGACCTAAACCATTTTGAACATTCATGGGATAATCTGAAAAGAAAAATTAGATAGCGCCAGGATATTCGAAGAACCCCACAAACGCTCATCCAAGCCGCCACAGAAGAATGGCACAATATCACCCCAGAGGAGGTCGAAAACATAATCCAAAGCGTGCCTAGACGGATTCAGGCTTGTATCAGGGCAAGAGGAGGTAATACAAGCTACTGAGGTCGAGACAAAAACAACTACTCCATGAGAAGAAAAAATGCGGAAAGAGTCTCTTATTTTATTTTACTTGTTTCTTTCTCAAAATGAACCTTAATTTATTTCTTTTTTCCATTGAAATATCTCAAAAGGATCAATTCTAACAATCATTCGAAATTTCCAAAATCCTTGAGGTATTATTCAAAACATCGGGTGAATCCATATATATTTGGTTGTGTGTATAAGTGAGTATATTGAGGCGTTCCGTAGTAGGCGTGTAGTATATTAACTGTTTAAATATAAAAGGCGATCTTAATGAACGCACTCACAAGTTATTAATTTTATTATTTTCGTATGATATATTTATATTTAAGTTGTGAATACTGTCCGTGGCATAAATGGACTATTTGCATTCCCATTATTAGAATAAATGAATAAATAAATGGAAATAATGAATAAAAATAATAAATGATGCTTCTGATAAAAGAATTATCTTAATGCATTCTAAAAAAAATCGAAAGCTCGAGGCATCTAAAACTGTCATGTTCTTCAAGAGTTAGAACTGTTTGAATAACCCAAGGGTGTATTTATATTTTCGAGAAACAGATTGAACAGTCGTCACAGATGTTTCTGTGCTCGCTTCTACAAATAACAAGATATTCAATTCCGTTTTTACATCAACCTTCTTTCTGAAAGTTTTTGGTCTTTTTTTCGAGCCTGTAAAAGTTGAGATGTTCTGGTTCATCACGAATTGGAAATCGTTCCCGAGGGAGTCGAAATGCTCGAGTACTATTTCTATTAAATTGCAAATTGGCTTGAACCATGTTCATATTCGGTCGATTCTCGTCTTGCATACTTATTAATTTTCAGTAAAAAAGACTCGAAACGCAATAATAACGAGAATTAGCAGATAGGTACCTAATCTGTCATAATTTCTCCTTAATGATTGCAAATGACAACCATTATAATTCTATGAAAATTGCCCTATGATTTTCAATGGTATTTCGCTACAGAGCTTGATTCACGATTCATTAAAACTCTTTGCTAATTACATCGATAAGTTGTCTTCCGTAATTTAAAAAGTGAATAATTAGTAGTAATTAACAAAAAAGTAAAAATCGTGTTACCATTTAAAAAATGCAAGCTTCCAGTATACCAAAAATGGTATCTAGAATATATGGTTCAAGCGTTATTCATAATTTTCTCAAAATTTGATTCAGTTAAGAAAACAATTCAAATTGAGCCATCACGAGACAGGAAATTGAAATTTTTCATAATTGGCATAATAGACTATTTAAATGCTAAATCGTGCGTAGTGACGCAATAAGTTCGCTCGGAAACGTGAATTGCATTTGGTATAAGTTCAGTCAAGGCTAACTAGACACATTTTCGAAAACGCGCACTCTACACAAATTAATAATTACAAAATATTGGTTAGTTAAACTTAATTTTTTAGAGAACTTGACATATATAGAATGAACGCATAATACACATGGTAATAATGCAATGATATTTGGTATTTTTAGATTCCTTATTCAACTACTGTGCTGAATGAGAATGATGAAGGAATTAATGTCCTGGGTGTGGGGTGACAGATTTCAACGTTTTATGGTAATGGTAATTTATTACCCTTCAAAAAGATTTACAAGGTGCGTCAACATATAAGTATGTCTAAGAAAATATATAACAGATCACTTATTTACAGAAGGAACAAACAAAATTGTAATATGAGATCAATCGGATTGAGTAGAAATATCTTTATCAAAATATTCTTCAATATCATAAATTGATTTTTGCAATAATATATTTTCAATTTTTGATTTGAAAAGTTGCCAAGTAGGTACCAGCTGAAGACTCCGCGGTAGGTGATAATTGGAAAATTGTGATAATTAGTGCTTTAAGTATGAATCCTTCGTTTTATAGATGTAGCATAAGCAGGTGAGTATGTAAACAGATGGTAATGTAAGTATTTTCAGATCCCTGAAAAGTGGTCTATAACTAGTGGTCGAAGACACCCCCATAGTGGCCCCTATTGCCCTCTTTTGTTGCAGGAATACTCCCCAGAGAAGAATGCCGTATTCTGCCAAACTGTGGAAATTAGCAAAATATGTGAGTATAGTAGCAACTCCACTCACTATAAATTTGATTCTTCTGATCGAGTAAATGGCCGAAGATAATTTTCTAGATAAATTTTCAGTGTGTTCTGACCAGTTGAGAGCGCTGTCCAGATGAAAACCTGATGGTTTTTTAGTTGTGAAGATCAACTGTTGTGTTTTATTCTTGTTCTGCTTGAGACCGTTGGCTTCGAACCATTCAGCGGCCATGTTGAGTCTTTTATTCTCTTTGTTCGTCAGACTAAACCTATCCTCGTTTATGCTTATTATTGTTGAATGGTCAGTGTACATACACACATTTTTGGCCCCCAGATTCCAAGCAAGATCATTTATATAAAAACAGAATATAAGGGGGCCAAGAATTGACCCTTGTGGTACACCAATTGGCACTTCTGGCTCGTTAGATCTATGGTTCTTCCACACAACAATCTGTCGTCGATCTTCAAGGTATGATTTAAAAATTTCGTAGGCTCTTACTCCACAGAAGTCCAATTCGTCTAAAAGTATGTTATGGTTGGCACAGTCGAAAGCCTTGCTCATGTCAAGGCATGATAATGAAACGTCGCTTTTATTTTCAAAGGACTCAAGAATACCTTGGTTTATGTTTATAAGTGCTGCAACAGTAGACTTTTCGTTTCGGAACCCGTGCTGGGAAGAAGTGAGTACTTGATGTTTTTCTAGGAAGTTTACCAGTCTCATTTTCAAGAGACTCTCCATGATCTTCGAGAATACAGGCAATATGGATTTCATCACCCTGCTTGAAGATTGGGACCACCTTTAGCAGTTTAAGGCGTTTTGGGAACACTCCTTCTATGAAGCATTTATTCAACACCATACTCAGAGGCTCTGCGAGTACGTGTATAGTGGTTTTCAATAGTTTCACAGACATTCCATAAATATCTTTATTATTCGAAGACTTGAAATTCTTAACTATATTTATCTCTTTAGCATCCGTGAAGTGCAGAGCCATTGTGTGTGACGCATTAATTTCATTTGGAGTTGACTTTCTCAATAAATTGCCTGAGCATTTTGTGGATGTTGAAATATCCTGTTTTTCAGTTATGTTTATGGAAAATTTGTTCAATTCTTCTGCAGATAATGTGGTATCAATGTTCTTCTCGCGTTTACCAATTTTCAGATTCATTATCGCTCATATCGCTTGGCTTTTATTTTCTGCACTGTTCAGCAGTTCTAAATCTCTCTGCCTTACCGAGTTCTCTAGATGATGTTTATATTTCGTTTTAAGCTCTTCGTAAAAACTTCTTGAGACTTGATCTTTCTTAACCAATGATACAGTTTTGTTTTCGCGAATGGTTTCAACATTCATCTTTCTTTCAGGAAACAGTATGCAACATAGTGTACAACTGTGTCATGGAACCAATTGTAGCCATCCTCAGCTCCAAGTCACTTCAGATGTCTCCATACAGTTGATAAGGTCCACAAACAGGTTCGTGTTCGAGACCTAGAAGATGCGGGTAAATGTGAATTCATTGATTTCAGGTTTTTCTGTTATTATGTTGAGTAATTGAGCACTGTGTTCAAAGTAGTAAGGATTAAGAGTGACCCCTCGCAATCAAAAAGTTCATAATTTACAAAAATATTGTCTACGCAAGATTCAGAAGACGTCGTTATGCGGAAAGGCTCTTCAAATATATGACACAGATTGTAAGTATCCATAATTTCAAGTAGTCTTGATCTTGGATTTGAATTTTGCAGGAAATTAACACTGAAATCTCCAGCCAAGGTTACATTTAAAATGGGAAGGTTGCATATATGGTTCAGTGCAGCATCAATTTGTGCTAAGAAATGTCGAAGTCTCTTTTCGAAGGATGATATGAGCAAATAACAGCGAAATGGATTTTCGGTATTTTTATTGCCGATAATCCTAAGTGATTTTCTACTGAAAGATCTGTTATATCATTCAGAGCTTCTGTTGCGATATTTTTTCTTGCCAATTTCATGCTTCCCCGTGTTGTGAGGCCTAACGATAAAAGGAACTCGCAATTTCAAAGTTTTCCATTATGCACATTCTGAACGATCTTTTGTCAGCCAGTGCTCCGTAACACATGCAAGACTACAACCTTGATCATTCAATAAATACTCGAGTCGATCGATTTTGTTAGTAATGGATTGTACATTGAAGTTTAGTATATTCAATGAGTGGTTACTTTGGTTGACTTGAAGTTTCAAACGAGCCTGTTTTATTCTCACGAAAAAAACTGCATCTTGAGACCGTGACTTATATAGCTGATCGAGAATGTCCATATCAGTTTCAAGGCGGAAAGAAATGCTTTTGGCGACATCAACATTTTCGGTATTGGACCTGACATACAGCCTAACATTTTCGGCACACGTGTTTAGGTCGACTCTTCCAATATGCACAAAGGCTCTCCTTGGTATAGCTCGAAAACTATTTCCACCTGTGGGCTCCCTCGAACCAGAGTCGATTATGGTATTACTTCGATTACGCAAATCTTTTTTGCTTGTTGTGGTGGACTGTTCAGCTCCTTGGGTATGCGATTTTTTGTTTTTTGTGAGGTCTGCGTTTATAATTTCCGAATAAGTTTGCTTGGAAATTACTACATTCTGCGAATTTTTACTAGGCGTGGCAACGTCGCATAATATGGTCGTGGATTTGCCGGTTTGTTTATCTTCAGATAATAAACTTATAATAAATTCTTCATCACTTCCTGACTTTCTGAGATTATCTATGATATCTTCGGCACAATCCAATTGCACTTTCAACACTTCAACTTCAGTTTCTAAGCAAATGTTGTCAATGTTTGTATCAAGGTTAAGTCCAGTTGTTATTTTGGAACTTTCGGAAATTCCATCTATATCAGAGATATCACCCCGAACAAATTTTCGTAGTTCGTCACTTTCTATTAAATAGTCAGATACACATTTATTGATGATTATTTTGATCAAATTTTCTTTGTTTATTCTAGAGAGCTCTCGAACGATTGCTTCACTTTTCGAAGCCACGTTGACGAAAAAATTTATTTGGTACTGCAGCTAAGTGGGATATTGTGAATAGAGGAAAATGACCCCTCTCCACCTTCCTAGTTTTCTTTTTGCGTGAGGAATTCATTGCCTCAAACAGATTCAAGCTAATTTTTTCATGTTCGAGTTCTTTGGAGATTCTGAAAATTTTCGGAATCAATCAAGTGCCAATATTTCGGTGGTTTCTGAAGTTATGTTTTATGTAGAAATGGTTTTGACATCCTACAGGCTCTTTCTCATATGGAATAGGACTACGTGCGGAATTTTTTTTTGTCTAATCATTTTTGAGTTATAAAGCAAACTTGCATGATCCCTAGATTAATTAATTAATTAATTATTTATTAAAATCCTTCAATATTTACAAGGAATTGTCATGATAAAAGTAGGTAAGTGAATGTGCATAAATATAAAATATCCAAAATTGATATGCACATTGACAAATTTTGCAAAATTAATTTTTTACACATTTAAAACCTAATCACCAACAGGACAGCAAGACACCGTACGATTTATTTACAGACGATACATTTCACGAATATTCTGAATTCAGAAACTCTTCAACAGAATAAAAAACTTGAGGTAAGTATTTTTTTGTTTTCATTTTTGAATTTCTCTGCAGGTAATAGCTTGAGATACTCGTAGGAATGGTGGTTGGAATGTTTAAGTATTGCTGTTTTCTTCTCGTGAATGTGGCATAGACATGTGAGAATATATTGAGCAGGAACGGTCAGTATTCCATATTTTTTTAAATATTCTCTGCAGCTGGTTGTTTTTGAGATACATGCAATAGCTCTGATAGCTTTCTTCTGTTTAAGGAATATTTTGGGTGCCTCTTCCGCTGCTCCCCACAAAAGGATGTCATAGGAGACCAAACTATGGAAATGAGCATGATAGGTGAGTATTGCTGCGTTTTCATCAGCTTTTTGCCTTATTCTTCGCATCGAATAAATTGCGCTACTCAATCTTCTGGACACGTTTTCTAAACACCTCAAAAAAGTCTAGAGAATACTTATCAATATCTTTAAAATATGAATTTGATGATTGGAATTTATAGAAATCTTTCGGTTTTTGTTAGGATGTATTGTATATAATGTACTCTCAAGAAAACAAAATAATATATAACTTCTCCAAAGCACCTATTATAAAAAAATAATTGAAATTTGAAAATGACGAAATTTGGTAAAACACAAAAAAAAATCCTGAACTAATATTTTCGAAACGATATGGAAGCACTTATATTTTTCAGTACCCAGCCTAACCTAACCCAGTACCTGTGTTATTAATGACACTTAGGCACCGTCGCGGCATGCTCAATATCAAATTGTCTATTACATTTTGGCCTAAGTCATTCCAAGCCCCCTGAACTGCTAATCGAAGCTCCTGTTCATGATGAAAGACGTTTTGACGCAGGATATTTCTTTTTAGGGTGTCCCACACATGCTCGATGGGATTCAGATCTGGGGAGCAGGATGGCCACGGTAGAAGATCGATATCATTCTCTTCAAGAACGTTCAAAACAACTCTTGCACGATGAGGAGGGGCATTATCTTGTTGGAAGAGTGGGTTTTGACCCATTGTTTGAAGATACGGTACCACTACAGGTAAAACTATCTCATTTGCGCAAGAATTTCCCGTGAGGTTGTTCTGTATGAAAACGAGGTCAGTTCTTCCACCAAGGCGTATACCTCCCCAAAACATCACTGATCCGCCTCCCTGTCTAACAACTTCTCGAGCATGCTGGAGACGGTTTTGCTTTCCAGGTTCCCTCCATATTCGAATTCTTCCCAAATCGGGATCATAACTAAGTCTAGATTCATCACTGAAGAGAACTGTGGCCCATCTCTCTTGATCCCAGTTTACGTGTTCTTGGCACCAAGCTAAACGAGCAGCGCGATTTCCATGGGTCAGTTGTGGAACTCTTAAAGGACGTCTGGAGTGGAGTTGACCTTCGTGCAGTCGATTTCTCACAGTTTGGGCGGAAATTTGTACATTATGAACTCGTGATAGCTCTTGAGCTAATTGAGATGCTGTGGTAGTACGATCTCTTCTGGCTTGTAAATCCAAAAATAAGTCTTGGGCGACTGTATTAATCCTGAAACGACCTGTATGGCGTTCTTCTACGCTACCTGTTTCATTGAAACGCGACCATAAACGGTTTATGACACTTGGGCTACTTCCCAGAACCCTGGATACTTCCCGTTGTGAGCTCCCAGCTTGGAGCATGCCAACGGCTCGTAACATCTCTTCTCTAGTCAAATGTCGTCTTTCCATGGTCGAATCACAAAACTTGAATCTTTTATTTGTACTTACAACAGAAACAAAGTGCCAACTAACGGATTTCAAACACTGAATACATGAAATGATTATAAAGCAGGGTCGCATCTGCTGCATTTTTAGTTTTTTATAAAAAAAAACTGAAATCTGTTCCAGCACTACATAATTTGGTGAGAAATTGATGCAGGTGTTCATTTCTTAAGAAAAATCTTCCATATTGATCGTTCTGGATACGATATATCGATATTCAGAAGTGTTCCCTAAACTTTTTTGAGGTGTTTGTATGTCATCTAGTAATGAGATGTCCCCAGCTATTTTGAATGACATACTTTTGGCGTCATCTCGCATTGGATAAGGCTAAACGTCGAAGTCTTTTCTCGAAAATGTTTAACATAAATGTTCATATACTACTTCTTTTGATGTATTTAGTGACACTTTACCCAAGTGAATTAAAATTTGTTTTGGCGCACTTTTGAAACATACATTCTCGGATAACTTCGATTTCGTTGAATAGTTTTTTCTCAAAAATATATCACATGTTCAAGTTTTTTATCCAGGACGTGTTTTCATGAAAAATCGAACATTGTTAAACTTTTCATAAATTAATCAAGTGACTCACGGAATGATTGATATAGTCCGTTCTCTGCTCTCATCATCATGTTTCGAGAATTAATTCTTGCAATGGCTATTCAGATAGGGTATTTCATGTTTTTTCAATCAGTTACAACTATTGTAAGAAGATAGTATCGTTTGTAATAATTAAGTGACCATGTCGTACGAAAATTTCGGAAAATTCAATAAGATTGAATGTTATATTCAAAATAATTATGATGCAGATGCTGCAGGAGAAGCTAATATGGAGTGTTCTCCTGATAGTTATAACAGTACATTCGATGAATTGAGGGAGAGAAATAGAGAGAGATCCTTTATTTGTTCCGAAATTATATCGGCCAAAATTGGAATAGAGCATGTCAATAGCTAATTCAAAAATAATTTATACCTAATATACAAGTTAAATAACAAACAAAATACATAAAACACAGAATCGAAATCGAAAGACAAACAATAACTAGCTAAAATTTTCATCTGCTTAAAATTCATGGAATTTATAATAGCACTTCTTCATTTAAATTTCAGTAACCTTTTTCTTTGAAGCCCGGAATGGTAAGTTCTTTAAGATTGTCGGTAGTTTATTATAAATTATTAGGAGTGAATAGTGTACGTTCTTTTGTAAATAAGTACAGTTGTATTTCTCACATGTGAGGTTTTCCTCATTGCGGGTATTAAGTCATGCTTGAGAGTGTTATCTGCAAACAGTGATTTATTTCTGAGTAGAAATAAAATAGACTCCAATATATACAACGAATACAAGGTGAGTATTCCATTTTCAAGGAAATGTGGTCTACAGCTGTCCTCCTTCCTGTTTTATGTTTAGGATACCACGGAGACACCTTTTCTGAATCGCACAAGCACCCCCAAAATATGATTCCATACTTCAACCTTGACATGAGCGCGGTAAGTAGCTATAGCAGTTTTCATGTCTATATTAAGCGATATAGTTCTCAAGGCAAAAGTGCCTTTTGAAAGTGTCTAAGCCAGTTCATCCGTGTGCACACGCCAATCCAACCTGTGGTCGATATTGACACCCAAAAAACATACCGAATTTATATAAAGTAAAAAGAGTACAGGTCCCAAAATTGAACCTTGCGGAACACCTTTCAAAACCTTCTCCTCATTAGATCTTATAGTATTTCCCTCAGAGTCATATGCAATAACATACTGACTACAATTTTTTAGGTGCGATCGGAAGAGACTAAGCGCAGCACCCCTCATACCGTATCTCTCCATTGTTTCGCGGAGAAGGTCATGTCGGACACTGTCGAAGGTCTTCAACAGACCGAGGCACATGAAAAGTGTATGCTTCTTGTTGTTTAGAGCTTCTATAACATGGCATAGAACCTGGTACGCCGCAAGAGTGGTGGACCGATTTTTTCGAAAACCGTTTTGACTATCAGACAGTACCAGGGATCTTTCAATGAACGCTAACAATCGTACACAAATTAGTTTTACTTGATCCCCTGGCCGAAAGTATTGATCGGATTTCGCTCCCGAAACAACGACTTTTGTGGCCTGCTCGACCTAATGCTAAACCTAATTTCCTGGCGCGTGTGATATGATTCGGCTTCGTCTCGGCCATCATATCACACCAAAAAAGTCGTTATTTCAGGAGCGGCCGGGAAATCTATACTTTCGGCGGGATCAAGAAAAATTGTATACGACACACGGCCAAAAGGTTGAATGCCCTGGCGCGTGTAATATGAAAGCCTCGGCTTCGCCTTGGCCATCATATCACACGCGCCAGGAAATCCAACTTTCTGGCCTTGGGTCGTAATATACTATTTCAAACACTTTGCTCTGATTCGACAGGAGAGCAATTGGGCGATAATTACTGACCTGATCTTTAGGAATTTTCTTGTAAATGGCTCTTACCACGGCACATATGAGTGCTGAGGGAAATTTACCCGTTACGAACATGAGGTTGACAATATGAGTGAGGGGTCCAGCGATTTCATTAGCAACAGCTTTGAGTATCCTGACAGGTCTTCCATCTTTACCTGTTGACCTGTTCTTGAGCTGCGTTATCGTATTGAAGACTTCATTGAAGTCTGTGGGTTGAAAATAAATAGTCTGAGGGTTTCTGTCGATATTCAGAATAAAATGATCCGGAGCAATGTCCGGACACTGATTCATAAATGTATTATTTACTTCATTCAGAACTTCTCTGGGAGAGCAGTTGTCTATTGTCATTTCTTCAAGTATATTGACCTGACTTTTATTGTTTTTTGTACCCAGCAGTGTGTTTGATACAGACCACATGGCTTTGCCTTTATTTTGCGATCTTGCGATGAACTCTATGTTGGACATTTTCTTTGCCTCCTGTAGCACAATACACTTTATATCAATCCTGCGTAACAAGACCAAGTCTTCGCTTCCAGACAAGTCTTCTCTTGTTTCTACTAGATAACATTATGCCCTTAGTAATCCAGCATCTGCTTTTGTCAGAGTTCAAATGGTTGTTTACTGTTTTTTTCTGGGAATATCAAATTGAATAAGTCCGAAAATACAAGAGAAAATCTGTCGAAAGAATACTCCGAGTCAATCGACCGAACAACCCCTATCCAATCGGAAGTTTTTAGCTCTTTCTTAAAATCAAGCAGTTTGTCATTGAAAAAATTTATTTTTTCATGAGTTGCCTTTTCAGTTAGCCTTTTTTCAAGTACTTGAGCGTAATGGTCGGAAAGTGCGGTATCCAATACCGAACCTGTAGATTCTTTTTCAAAATTAATATGTTTTTTATGAGAGTATCAGAATGAGCTGTAACCCTTGTGGGGTTGAATACTGTTTGTGTGAAATCAAATGCTAAGAGAATGTCCAGAAAATTTTTCCGTTTAGAGCAATTTTGGTGAAGCAGGTCAATATTAATGCCTCCACCCAAGACAACCTTATATTCAGAGTAGTTAATCAAACAGTTATTCAAAGTACGTTCAAGCCTCGAAAAAAATGATTGGAGATTCCCTAGTGGCGACCTATACACAGCTTATACCATAATTCGGAGTTTTTACTAACAACTGCCGAGCGTTCAAAATCAACATCAGTATTTTCTTGTTTCAGATCAGATGCCTCCGCAAAGTCGTACCCATCATGGGCATAAATGCAAGATCCTCCTCGACCTACAGACGTTCTACAAAAAGAGAATACAAGATTATAACTGGATATATTCAAACAAGAAAGATCACTATCCTTACACCAATGTTTGGTTAAGCAAAGAAGATGAGGCTTTTCGACAAGATCATATGCTAGAACCTCGTTTCACCATATTTATTTGTAAGACATTGAACGTTTTGATGGAACACAACAAAATTTTTCACTAGTTTCTATAAATATATCTATTCTTTTACCTTTTCCGCAGTCTTCCTGTGAAAAAACCTCGTCACATATACACCATACGGCCAGATGTCAGAGTTCATTGCTTTTTCGAGATTGATCAAGTCAATCATCACTTTAAACGACGCATAAAAATTCGAGTACTGTGATTCAAGGATTTCACATTTTGCCTCCGGAAAAGTACCTTTGAGCATATTTTCCAAATCCTCTGCTTTTGTTTCGGGTATAAACCTAAAAGCATAGTTGAATGTCCTTTAGTGGAATAGTTTTGATACTTTCCGAAGCCTTCATTGTTCCAATTATTGCATTTTTATCTTTCCTTCCGCGTTTTTTCTTCACTTTCTGCCATTCTTCGCCGTCTTTCAATCCACTTTTCTTGTTTATATCTACGCTATTTACGTTGTTGCTTGCTTGCTTGCATATTTTAACAATGTGCTCGGGAACTTAGCCCATTTACACAGCTGAACCTACAGTTTATAGTGGATTCCGAACCACTCTCTTAGACCGTGCAATGAGAACTGCCACCACAAGGAATTCAAGTTATCTGGTCTTCGGAAGTTTATGCCTATGCCCTCTTTAGGCGACTCTTTCAAATTCAGTACTTTTTTGTTCAAGGACAACATCCATAACCTGACCCCCGATTCGAAGCAGGAGCCTCGACTGAGCAGTTCCAATATGCTTGCGCACTAACCGTGCAGCTACCGAGGCGGTTCATTTAAGTTGTTTGTTGCCTGTATATTTGAACTACTCGGTTTCGACGGATGATGGGATCCAGAAGACGGAGTTCGAATTTGCGGACCTGTTCCATTCGACTTTGGTGTAAGTGTTTTTTTCAATACATCTCCGTATGTTTTCAGATAGATCAATTCGACTGTCAGATTTATCAACATTGGTGGGAAGGAGACATTTGTTTACCTTTTCCTTATCAGCGCTTTTTGACATATTTCCATGCGTTTTCAGTAAATTATTTATTTTCTTCAGATCTTCGATTCTCTCCTCCAAATTTAAAATTAGTTTATCTTTAGATTTCAGCTCACCTTCTAGTGCTTTAGTTACCCTCTTGAAAAATTCTTTTTCATCGGGTTTTGTTTGAAGTTCGATGGTTATCGACTCGGGCGGTGAAAGATGTTTTTCCATTTCAAGTTTCAGTTTATTATATGTGGCGTCGCTCATTCCTTGAACTGGCATCACAGTTTTGTTAATTATCATGTTAATTAACTAGTCTTTGCTAAGTCTTCTCAGCTGCGTCAGAATATACACAAGGTTAGTAGTCGACTCGCTCATGGTGAAGTTACAACAGAAAATACACACAAATACATGGTTCAAGAAAGGAAACCTCATGAACCATGGTATATTCAACGTCCAAAGGGAAAAGAATATAAATTAGTTGATGGAGAAGATACAACAATTGATGTAATAGGTAATGTAACTGTCAACCCAACGATTTCGAACAGTCAAATTGAAATGGGAACAAGGCCACATAAGGGCTCCCTCAGAAAAATAAATAAATAAATATATATATATATATATATATATATATATATATATATATATATATATATATATATATATATATATATATATATATCAGGAAAATGTCTATTGTTCAGTGAAATATTGAACAGCCTACTGATTGGCGTAGACAGAGTACATATGCATTTTTTCAAAACGTTAGCAGGTATTCTATTCGGGCCAGAAGACAACCTAGGTTTTATGCTAGAAATTAGTTCAAAAATTTCAGAAGGAGTAAACCTACAAGAGTTGACATTGACAATTTTTTTATATTCAATTGACTGTGGAACTATGACTTCACTATTATAAACCCCCGAAAAGAAGTCTGCAAACAAATCCACTATAACAACTCCATCAGACGAGGAAGTTCCATTATATTCCATAGAATTCGGTAACTCATCACTTTTTCTCTTGGAGTTTATATACTTCCAAAAAGACTGTGGGTCAGAGTGAACATTCCTTTCGACGTTTAGCAAATACTCCCTATGTAGTTCTACAGATAGAGACTGGCACTCCCGACGCAGATCACTGAATTTTCTATAATTTTCAACGCATTTATTAAATTTATACCTTCTATGTGCAAGCTTCTTCATATTAATCAATCTTACAAGTTCATTGTTGAACCAACAAAGGTACTTCGAAGGCTTGATAGTATTTTTTAGGAACAAAATGGTTGAGGCGCCTGTAAGTATTGTAATACAAATCATTCACAGAGTGATTAACGTCATTTTCATTGAAGAACCAATCATAAGAATCAAAATAATGAGAATAGTTTGACAGCAGATGAACTGAATTCATTTTTTGCAAACATAGGAAAATCCATAACACCTTTTGTAAAGCCCTCGCATGAAGAGGCATCCAGATATCTCAGAGGAACAACTACTAAAATATATTATTAAATGCTCGACGCGTTTCGATACACAGTATCTTTGTCAAGAGCGAATGAATACTACAAATATATCTTACTAACAAATTTTAATATATACTAAAGAGGAAATCCACTCAGAGCTATCCGTACTTGAACTAATGTTTAGGAAATAAATTTAATAAGGGTGAGTTATTTATGTCTACCTGATCATTAAGAATTCCCGGTGAATACCTAAATCTATTAATTTCAAGTAATCAAAATTCTGTTACTACTCTAGCTGCATGAGGCCGAGCATTATCATTCATATAAATGAAATTTTCGCCAATCAATGGGCCGAAGGGTACAACATGGGGTTCAAGGATATCTGCGATGTATCTGGCCGCTGTCATTCTTCCATTATTCACTAGGACTAAATCAGTTCGACCATGGAAAGAAATGCCTCCCCACACCATTACTGAGCCCCCTCCGAAGTTTTCGGTCTGCCGGATATTGCATTGCTGATACCGTTCCCCAGGTTGTCTGTATACAGGCATGCGTCTATCATTTGATACTAGACAGAACCTGGACTCGTCGGAAAAGAGAACATTCGACCATTCTGGAATACCCCAATTTGCATGTTCCCTCGCAAACTGAAGTCTTGCAACCCGATGCTCTCTGGTGAGACGTTGGCCGGTAGAAGCCACCCTTGGTCTGATATCGTCTTCTCTGAGCCTGTTCCTGACAGTTTGCAATGAAATATGCACATTTCTGGAAAGTGCAAGTTCATTTTGTAGCATTCTAGGCGTATAGTGCCGAACTCTTAGTGCAGTTGAACGAAGCCAACGATCATCAACTGGTGTTGTTATCCGATTTCTTCCCTGTTCGGCCCTTCGTCCATATTCCCCTGTTTCGTGGTACCGTTTGATTGCTCTTGAAATAGTGTTTTGGTTAACATTCAACAAGTTAGCCACGTAAAGTTGGCTTCGCCCCTCCGCTAGAAGTGTCACAATTCTTACCACTTCATGATCACTCAAAAGCGTCCAGGACGTTCAGCAGCCATTACAATAAATTTGAAGATTCGAAAATCAACAAGAAGTACAGAAAACTTGCTTTAATTTAGCATGAAAACTGAAGCGAAATTGAATGCATACTGATAGTCAAATAATGGACATCAGAATGTAGGATTCAAAATTCTGAATTGAAAGAGTGACCATTTGCCCTGAGATGATTTGAATAATTTGAATCGGTTTTATTCAAATCATCTTGGGAAAATGGTCACTCTTTCAATTCAAAATTTAAAATCCTACATTCTTAGAATAGAGGTATAAAACTCAACCTTCTGGAAGTACTTGAAATTAACAGATTTAGGCATGCACCGAAAATTCTTAATGATCAGGTAGACAAAATAACTCAACCTTATTAAATTTATTTCCTAAACATTAGTTCAAGTACGGATAGCTCTGAGTGGATTGCCTTTTATTATATATAAAAATTTGTTAGTAAGATATATTTGTAGTATTCATTCGCTCTTGACAAAGATACTGTGTATCGAAACGCGTCGAGCATTTAATAATATATTTTAGTAGAAATCATCGTTTACTTGTATTTGTGAAAATGGATTTCTATCACGTAAAAGCCTCGTCAATTGAATTAATTCTGAGAAATTTCAATTTCCTGTCTCATGTAATGTGTCTTCAATTGGTTTCGTAACGTTCAAATTTTGAGAACATAATCAGTAGTACCATAAGTATACATTTTATACCATTAAAAATGCAACTTTGATATGAATCAATCTATTATGACCGTTAAATGCAATGAAGCTATGTTATTAATATTTATAAACGATATCAATAATTTAACAAAATAGAAAATAAGCTATACCGATTCACCCTTCAATTTATTAACATAAATAGAGAAATGGTTTGACAATAAACCGAAAAAATGTTCAGAAATCGTTTACTCATTTGATAAAAAAACAATAATTCCGATTGTTTCTCAGCTGGCAATCATATGAAATCTCGAAATGTTTAATATTCAATTAGCACTTAGAGTTATATATTAGAAACTAACAGAATATGCCAATGACTCACCTGTGGAATATTTAGGCTCGTCATCTGATAATAAATGTATTCGTCTCATTTCTCTTGTCTCTCTCTTTTGTTTTACCCTCAATAGTACACAACCAGCAAGAATATCAGTGGGTACAAGATCTGTACTGCGAAATAGCGAGCTAAGTAGCGCTGCCACCTGTTGGAAAGCTTCGTGACCATGTTCGTCTGATCTAACCTAAAACAAGCGAAAGGGTTCTTTAGAAAACTGAATAAAATATGAAATAAGATTATGGAGTATCTGTCATATTATCACATCATCCTGTTGCTCCGGATGTTAGTATATTAATTAAATTGTATTGATTTCACTGCACAACGAAAATCTACTCCGTAAAAATTTCCGAGAATATATTTATCACATTTGATGTACGGGGCCTGTTTTTTAAGTAAGTACGGCTTTGCCACATCACTTCTGCAGCGCTACGGTCGGATTTCTGCGCATGCACACTGAGTACCTACATCCCTTGCATACGCACTGATGCTATTGCAGTCTGATTCTACCTTGTTTAGGTAGTTTACGGATTGTTTAAGATTTCTTAGTGTTAAAGGCCTAAAACTGATCGAGATTCATCGTGAGATCTGTGCAGTTTATGGACAAAACATTATGAGTTATGGAATGGTTAGAAAGTGGGTGAGTGCATTTAAAGAAAACCGTTAATGAAAGTTTGGTGCCGGAAGTGAACAATAAGGTGAGAGAAAACAGAATCGATACCATTTCCTCCTTGAGTCATTATGACAAAGCACTTGAATTCATATGAAAACTGTTGTGATGTAGTGGTTAAGAAGTCAGGCGGCAGACTTCTATGAGGAGGGTATCCAAACATTGAAAAAACGTTATGACAAGTGCCTCAATATTGAAGAAAATGATGTAGAAGAGCAAATTAAGGTACAGGCTTCCACGAAAAGATAAAATTATTGGGATATCTTCGCAAGTCTTTTTTTCAATTTCAAAATGGTACTTATTTAAAAAACACGCCTCGTATTTTGATGTGATTATTTCAAAAATAACACTAGTATTTGTGTAGCAACTCTAGTTTTAAATTTTTTACAGTGTATACCAACATAGTGTTGCCTCTTTGCGACAATGGTCAAGTGGGAAAAGATCTGCTCTTAGGATCACACACCCATGACGAATCTTCGGTGGTGATAAAAATCACTTCGAAAACTATCAATTTCTAAATACTTAAGTTATCTAATTACGTCTCTATCTTATGCTTTGGTATATCATGGAAAATTTCAGTTAATAATGAATAAATAAGTCTAATTATTAGACAGGTAATCATCCATTCGGAAAGGTGCGTGTGAATATATCAGCATTTATGCAATAATTTGGATTTACTTGTTAAGAGATAGGACTTTAGCACCCTTTATTAATCATATCTTTCTATCATAATTTTTAGTGATATAAGTAGATATGAAGAATTTTATCATTGCCCATTCTCAGGTAGGTAGTATTTAATTAGAAAAGATAGGTACACGCACGTCACCAAATAGAATGTTACATTGCACTACAAGTCTCCTAGTAAAATATTTCATTCGATTTGTCTTGATCAAGTCTACACAATAAGTACAACAGGTCAAATTTTCGAGGATCGTAACGAGCAATCGGTCATTTATTGTTTACATGAGAGAACATCGTAGAATAATTTGAAAAATTGCTTGGAGTAGGTACAGTATATTAGTTTAATACATTCTGTCAAAGTACTGTACAACTTCGCTAGTCTGGGCAGATATCCTCCCGGCGCATGCCCGGACTATCGAAATGCCCGCATTTCTGAAGTGACTTGAATTTGTTTCATTTTCAAAATAGAAACAACCCAAAATCTGTTATAGCCGAGTTCATTATAAAAATATCGAAAAGTTGAACAAAAAATAGTTTCCATCATAAAACAGAATCAAATTATAGAATTTCCATTCATTATAATCTTTCCTCATAGAAAATATAGTATTTAAATATAAGGTAGTGTACATAAAAAACATGCTATTCCTTATGACGTTTAAAATATCCATCGATTTTACTCTAAACCTTTTTCGATGCTGCCATCTGAACTGATTTTCCCTTGTGCCTTTTCAGGAGCAATACGTCTTCTGTAGGAAGATTATTCTGTTCGGCATTGACAGTATCTGCATGTTTCACTTTTACCATACTATTTAAACCATCTTTTGGGTCAGAAGACGTTTGCAATATTTCTTCCTAAAGCATCCTGTATAAGCTCTTCTTCAGTCAAATCGATAACAAACTCTTTGTTTCCCACAGCCCAGTTGGTAATGTTCTCAATGGTTAAGTCATTTTCTGGATCGATGACCCTTAATGATTCGGCAATATTTTTCAAATCATTTTCACTGATTGGACGAAGTTTCTTCTGAAGCTCTGAGAGTGGTATATTTTCATAATATGATTCTTCTATATCTGTAGTGTCATGTCACAATGCTGTCCAACTTTTTCTAATATTTTTCGAAGTAATGGCTTTCCAAGATTGGACAAGCTTGTTCACGGCATCTTTCAAATTATACTGCTTCAAAATGGAAGTTATCTCTTCACTTTCATGAGAAATGATATGATTGAGAAGGAATTTTCTATACACTTTAATGTTTTGAATTAAGTTCTGATCCATAGGTTGGAGAACGGCAATACAGTTGGGTGGCAAAAACATAACTCTGAAATTTGGATCAGTATTAACCTCTTCCTCAGGTGGGAGCGATGGTGCATTGTCTACCAATAACAGAGCTTCAGAGGGCTTGTTAATCTTAGTTAAAAATTCTTCACCTCGGGGCTAAAAGATGTTTTAAACCATTCATTAAATAATGGTATGGTCATCCACCGTTTGGTAGATGCTTTGTAGATAACTGGTAGTGAACTTTCGTTTTTGAATGCTCGTGGATTTGCCGCTTTTCCCAAGACTAGTAAAGGTAATTGGTGAGTTCCAGCCGCGTTGCAGCATGGCAAGAATGTTGAACGGTCTTTTGACCCCTTATCCTGGTGCTGATTTTTCTCCTTGATGAACCCAAGTTGTGTCTGGTGAACATCTAAAAAATGGTCGATTCATCGGCATTATACAACTGTTCTTTGCTTAATTACATCTGTTCAAAAACCGATAGAAATTTTTCCTTGAATGGTGTCACAGCGGAAACATCACTGGAAAGTTTTTCACCATAAACCTTCACGAAACAAATTCCATGTCTAAGCTTGAATTTATCTAACCATCCCAAACTTGCCAGAAAACCTTTTTTTCCTGTGATTTGTTCATGAAACTGTTTGGCTTTTGCTCTCAATATGTCTGACGAAATTGGTACGTTGCATACAAAAATACCTTGGATATAATAAATTCGAGAAAAGTTTAAAATAATCTTCCTACTAGGGATGTACCGAGGACCCGGTTGGACCAGCCGAGCTCTCGGCCGTGATATTCGGCATGCAGTAATTTTGTTTGGCCGAGAGCTCGGTACTCGGCTTTTTGTGAACCCTTGCTCGGTGCATCCCTAATTCATATCTGTTCCTGATACTATTTGGATATAAATCTTCTTATTTTGTCCTTGTTCTTTTCTGTCAAACACTGTTGATTTTGGAATAGCGAACTTTGCTGTTATTCGACGAGTACTCATTCCATCATCAATAAAACCTATTATTTTTGATTTCTCTGCCAGTGTGAGCGTTTCAGGATTCCTCTCAGTTGGAGCCATTATGCACAGTACCGGCAAGATTGAAATGCAAAATGCAACTGTAAAACGATATCCGCTACTCTTAGATGGTACATGTACAGATAGGAAAATTATTATTGTTTGTGTATCAGCTGGCGTCGACGTGCCCGGATTATAGAGGTGCCCGATATAGCGAGTGTCCGGACTGTACCGGGAATTGATTATTTAAAAAATTTGCTGAGAACGATTGTCAAAATTTTTGTTGTTACTAAGTTGGCACAACTGTTTTCTATACTGACGTGGAGTTTGAACGTTGTTTACAGTGCTCGATTTTTTCTGTTCTCAGAAGTGTGTTTTGCGATTTTTAAAATGGATAAAAATATCGAACAAAGAATGTCTCAAATATTGAATTGCAAATTTAATTTCGTGTGCCGAACCGCTGAAGATGTTACAGAAGGCTCACTGTGAATCAATCAAAACATATCAAGTACACGTGCTTATCAATAGTACAGTGCATTCAACAGCGGTCAAGATGTGGTGGAAGCTATGTTTCGCTCTAGTCGGTAATCAATATCTTCAACTGATGTTAACATGGATGAAGTGAAGGAAATGGTATTTGAAAATCGTTTTTTTCATGAAAAGCGATGCCGCCCGACTAGTTCCCAAACACCTAAATTTTCTTCAAAATTTGAATCGCGTAAAGATCATGAAGACATGTTAGAAAGAGTCAATTCCAATCCCACATTTATGAAACGCGTTGTAAAGGGTGATGAGACATGGGTTTATGAGTTCACATACAAACCAGTCAACAAGTTTCGGAATGGAACCTTCCAACTGAACTGAAACCGAAAAAATCACGTCAAAGTCGATCAAAAGTCAAGGTAATTTGGACTGTTTTTTTAACGTGGTGGTATGTTTCTTTCCAGAAGGTCAGACGGTAAATTAAGAATATAACCTGAGTGTTATGCGGCGTTTGAGAGATCAAGTTCGTCGTGAAAAGGCAGATTTGTGGAAAGAAACTCATAGTTTTTGCACCACAATAACCATTCCACAAGGCTATCATTGTGTGCCATCGAACAACCACCGTATTCATCTGATATTATTATTATTATTAAGTACAAAAGAACCAAGGATATATAATCCTATATGGCTCTGAAAATAAGTAGGAAAAATACACTTTGTAGAGTCGGACAGACATGACACGATAAAAGAGATATCAAACTGAAAATTATCAAAAGGTACAAGCAAAATCGTGTTATCAAATATCACCTCCACTAATAAACCCATCGCATCTGTTCTTGAACGCATTGATCGACTCCTCACTAACCACTTGCCGGGGCAGACCGTTCCAAATGTTAAACACACGATTAGTTAAATAATTCTGCCTGGAAGTTGTTTTGAAGTACTTTTTTGCCAATTTAAAACCGTGGCTGCGAAGCCGAGGATCCGCGTTCACCTTAAACAAATGCGAAAGGTCGCCACCAATGAAATCGTCCAGTATTCTGAACGTGATTATAAGATCACCCCGAAGTTTTCGGCGTTCGAAGTTTGGAATATTAGCCATTTTGAGTCATGTTTCGTAATCCGGACGTACCGCACCGAAAGAAACTCTTGTTGCGCGACGCTGAACACACCGGGCCACCATATTCGAGCATTGGTCGGACGAAAGTTTTATAAAGTTCAACAAACGTAAAAAGACGTCTTTTAGAAAGCTGCTTTGAACTAATAAATTCGCGAACTAGAACGGTTGTAAACATCGGCGATGTGAGTTGACCATTTTAAGTCATTTGTTATGATAACACCCAAGTCTCTCTGTGATTCAATTTCTGCGAGTTGAGTAACTCTATTGAGTAACTCTTTCGTACATTATTTTTGCTCATATGCATAACTACGCATTTTCCAGAATTCGGAGGTAGTAGCCAATTGTCACACCAAGATTTAATACTACAGGTCCTCCTGTAATCGATCGTGTTCGCTAAATGGCTCGGCGTATATTTTCATGTCGTCTGCATAGCACGAAAATCGGAATTTGAGGTCAGAAATGAATACTAAAAATAGAATGGGCCCCAAGAGTGAACCTTGGGGCACGCCAACTAAGACAGGACACTCGTTAGAGAGACCTTCACCCGCCCTCACTATGAAAAATCGATTTGTTAAGAAATCCTTCATCCAATTGAGAAGATTGCCTCTGACTCCACAATGTTCAAGTTTGTGTACCAATAGTTTGCGCGCAACTCGGTTGAATGCCTTTGCCAGGTCGAGGTAAATCACGTCAATTTGAAAACCAGCGTCGAGAAGTTTTATCCAGTCGTCTAGGCATCGTAAGAGATTTGTTATCGTTGATTTTACAGGAACAAAACCATGTTGCTCCTCGGGGAATCAGTTTTTCACGCATCAATGAGTTTCTCCCGTACAATCGATTCCATGATTTTGGACACTATAGAAACAAGACTGATAGGCCTATAGTTTTCGCTGTTCAGTTTTTCCTTTTTTATATATAGCCGTAATTGTTGCATTTTTCCAGGCAGAGGGTAGGTTTCCTGTGGCAAAAGAGACAGACATAATTTGGGCAAGAGGAGATGCTATTGATGTTGCGCATAATTTTAGAAAATTCACAGTAAGACCATCAGGCCCTGGCGAGCTTCCTTTCAAATATTTCTTTACTGAGTCGGGCGAAAAAAACAATACTTTCTATGCTGTTCTGATTTCTTGGGGAGAGAATAGGTGGAAATTGTGTGTTCGCAGAATCTTGTGTAAACACTGATCCGAATGTTTCAGCTAAAATATTGGCAGTTTCTAGATTAGACTCACATATATCTCCATCTGATTTGCTGCATCTGATCTGTACATACACAAAAAATGGAACTTAACTTCTTTGTTCGATATGCATAAGAATAAGCTATCAATAGTACCACAGGGAAAGTCAACTTGTGTCACTTGATATTTTTCGAAAATGTTATTCCTCAGATATGCGCATGTACCTCCGCCTCCTCCTGTTTGTCGATCTGAACGATATATAGAGTAGTCTTTAACTTCGAACAATGATTTCGCAGTGTGGTTTTGTAGCCAGGTTGCGGTCAAAAATAAGCATGCGGATTTTTCATCTTCCAAATAGGTGTTCAATTCGCTATATTTCTCATGTTTGTGTATCGGATATTCCACTCTGTGAGGATGTCTGGCCGTTTTGTTTTCGCCCTTATTAGACCTCTTCTGCAAATCAGCTCGAACATCAATCAGGTAATTGATTTGGTTCGGGGTTTTGTCATCATCATGCGAATCTTTCGCATAGCTGGTGTGTTGCGTGCTTTATTTTTGTTTTTAAGTATCTTGAGGGCCGTGTTCGTGTCGTTGAATATTACTTTTACTGGTCGTGGTTTATTCACATCGTCGGAAGGGGTTTTGCCTGTTCTGTAAATGCTAAGAGGCTGGTTGATTGGAAGAGAAACATCAGTGATCACGTTGAGAACGTCGTTCACTTTCTGCTTGTCTAAGTTTCCTTCAATTGGATCAATATTTTCGGGTATGCCGAAGATGATGATGTTCTTAGAGGGGTTCATGCGATCAACTGCCTCCTCTGTTACAAGTTCGAGGTCTTCAGCTGAGATTTTCTGGTTCGCTTTCTCATTTTGTATTTTAGATTCGAGGTCGTTAAATTTGCTTTCGAGACCCTTAACCTGATCAATAAGATCAGATTTGGGAGACGTAAAGAGAGATCTTATATGTCACTTGATCGAACTTTGAGCTACATGCATTACAGAGAAGTTTGACACTGCGTATTCTGCCACGAGTGACGATGCGATAGTCGCTTGATAGGCCTGTGCAATTAGCGTGAACTGTCGCACTTAGTGGCGGGACGAGCACTTCGGTCGACTGTAGGTTGAGTACAGTTAGCACAGCTGTTTATTGTGTTGATTGTTTTTATATTTGAATCTAATTATGAATCAAACTGATAGGTTTCGAGATGAAACACGAAACTTACGTTTGAATGTTCCAGAGAATAACTATTTCGTCACCACCGCTGTGGCCAGGTGGGAAAATCACACGCTTCCTAGTTTGTACACATGCGGCTGCCGGTTCGATTTCGGCAAAGGTTTGGGTGTTGTATGCGTTTTTGAATTTGACAGAGTCGCCTATAGAGGAAATAAACTTCCTGGACCAGATAACTTGTGATTCTTGTGGTGGTAGTTATTATTGCACGGTCTAGGAGAGTGGTTCGGAATCCACTATAAGCTGCAGGTCCACCTGTGTGAATGGGCTTAGTTCCCGAGTACATCGTTAAATGAAAAACCAACGAACTATTTCGTCGAACAGCACAGGCCTATAGTTTCACAACACTCAATTTAGTCTTTGAGTGTAATATCACCAATTCTACGAAAATTTAAAGATTTTATTTTTTCTTCTTATTATTTATTTCTTCTTCCGAAACTCAAATTATCCCTTTGAGGTACACGTTTGGAATCGATAGAATATAGAAAAGAGAATTCGCATCAAGAATTGAAGTCGATTCCGGAAAAAGAATTTGAAAAAATGTAGAATGTATTATTTCGGAAGGGGTCTAATTTGACGGCGATACAACAAATTTGGATGAAAAATAAATATCAACCAATTTCCGGTAATTTTTTGACAGAATGTATAGTTATGCACATTTGGTGCAACGCGGTAATCGATAATAAACCAAAACCTGACCAGTGAGCGCACGTCCATTGGTGCCCTGTCACTTAGTGATTTATTACTCTACACCTTATCTGAATGAACTATAAAAACAGATTCAATAGTGCGAAATCTTCGAAAATGTTGGAATATTGTTTCGGCAACGAATGTCCCAAAACGTTTTAGAAATGTCCATCAAGGATGACAAATCTAGTGACAGGTTGTCGACATCAAAAACTGACGAATTACCGAAAAAATTGAAGAACTTTTTGTAAATTTATTATTGCTTTATATTGCAGCAAAGTTGGTCCAACGAAGCTTTTTTTCATTGAGAAAAAGGGCCGTGTTGACCACGGTAAAGACTTGGTTTCCATTGCTGAATGCGATCCAACATTTATCAAAAGAATCATTACTGGAGTTGAAGCCAATAGTCGCGTTTATCATGGATTACAAAGGTATCCATTGCCGGCTCGGTGGCGTAGAGGATATGATGCTCGTCCTCTGCGCAGAATTATCTGGGTTCAATCCGCGCAAAGTAGGTGCGATTTTTCTGATTCTGAGAATCGCTGAGTGTCCACCTTTCGGGGAAGATGTAAAGACGTCGGTCCTGTCTAATAGAGATATGTTGAACATTAAAGATCCTTTCCCTCGACACGAGAAGCCGAACCCTTAGTTGATTCAAGAGATTTTCTTCAAGGCTAAGGAGCTGAAACAGTTGGTATATAGATACATCTGGACCAAGGAGGGAGAAGCGCTTTGTAAGAAGGACGAACACCCAAAAGTTTTAGAATTAAAAAATATCGAAAATATAGAGGAACTCAAAAATCGAAAGTACGTCATCTTTGCTATTCTACCTTTTGTGCATCTGCATTGTGTTTGTTTTTATATTCTGTATTATATTAATATTTTATTCACAAATGGATTCATTCCTAAGAAATTTTGAAGTAAAAACAATGGAAACAAGGGATATTGAAAATATCACACATCCCGGTCAGATTTTGAACAAAGATAAAAACTGAAACTTTCAGTGTATTACACCGCAGTATCAGAAGCTTAAATAAAAATCTGTATGAACTCAAAACTAATCTATCACTCATGACTATTCCTACCTATTGTATTGTCCTGTCAGAGACATGGTCAGTACATGATCTAGGTTTGATGGGAATTGGGATATACAGGCTTATACAATGAGAGTAGACTCAACCAGAATGACGGTCTGGTCTTTTACATCAGAGAGGGTCTCAGGTTTACATCAGAAATTATAAATATAGGAATTGTCAAGATGCTAAGGTAAAGATTCTTACTGCAGGGAAGAAAATAATTGTTGATGCTATTTATCGATCACCAAATTCGTCTTGTACAGAGTTCATCAGAGACCTCAGTCAATTTTTTCAAACACAAAATATACAAAAAGGAATAGACGCTCACTTTATTATGGGAGATATTAATATCGACATTCCAAAGAGACTGAAGAAATATCTAAATATACTATACGAAAATGGATTTTCCTCTTTAAAAATGGTTACACTAGGATCACGACACAGACAAAATCACATATTCACAAAAAGAAAAATACCAGAAGAAATGTTCAATCCCTTCATTATACATTCAAGTATAAATGACCATGATTTAACTTTTGTAGAATTGAAAATATTAAAAACTCTATCGATAAAAAACGTATAAATACAACTAAACAATACATTGATTACAATGAAATGTCTTAAAACCTGAAAACATGGGACGAAATTTATGAAAATGTAGATTTAAATGTGAAATGGGAAACTTTCATCAAGAAATTAAAAAACCATGTTCTAAATTCGACAAAAACAATCACCTTGAAACACAAACATAGAAAAGTTGCACCCTGGACAACTGATGGTCTTTCGAAATCTATAAACGAAAAAAATCGTATGTATAGAATTATCAGAAAATATTCAAATTGTATAAGAATAAGCTGCAAAATCTGATCAAACTATCAGAAAGAAACTACTACAGAAAACAAATAGAAAAACATGATAATGATTCAAAGGGACTGTGGAGTATTATAAGTGATAAAGTTAGAAAGAAGTATTGAGACCCAGACAACAGGATGATCGAAGATAGGCAGCACATAGCCAAAGAATTCAACAAATATTTTGCTACAATAGGTGAAAGACTGGCTGAAAAATTTGGTGATAACGTAAAAGTTAGTCCTCACAAACCACTCAGAAACCCTAATACAATAGCATTTTTTCTTAGTGACGAGACTGAAGTTATGGGAATAATTAAAGAACTGAAAAACAATAAGGCTAGTATGAATGAGATAAAGGCAGAAATTCTCAAAAAGGTAGCTCCATTTATTTTGACACCACTCACGTATTTGATAAACGAAAGTATGAAAACAGGTGTGTTTCCTGGGACTCTCAAACATGCTGTATAACACCATTGTATAAATCTTCTGACAAAACAGAAATAAAAAATTACAGGCCATTATCGCTGATCTCCTCCATAGCAAAAATTTTTGAAAAATTGTTAAGAAAAAGAATTGAAAATTTTTTACAAAAATGTGAACTGCTCTCTAAGAGGCAATTTGGGTTTCAAAAAGGAATTGACAAAGATATACCAGCCTTTTGCATCTTGCAAAAGCATTTGATACAGTGGACCACTTGGAATTGCTTGACACATTGGAACGATTAGGATGGAGAGGGGTTGCTTACGACCTAATGGAAAGCTATTTAACAGATAGACGTCAGACAGTAAAAATCGAAACTGAGATGAGTGAAGAAAGATTTGTTACTTGCTGTGTACCTCAGGGATCAGTTTTAGTCCCACTGTTGTTCTTGATTTATGTCAATGACCTGTTTTCTCTGAATGTCGAGGCAGAAATAATTAGTTTTGCTGATGAAACTTGTCTGTTTTTAAAAGCTGAATCATGGAACAAACTTGAACAAGTAGTAAAAAGTGAATTTACTCATGTCATTAACTATTTTGATAGAAAGAAATTGACCATAAATATGGAAAAAACTAGTTTCATACCATTTGCCAGTCTAGAAAATAGCTAACCATCGTATCATAACATATTAATTCTCCACAAAAGTAGCCCTTTTATAATATCTAGAGCAAAATGTGTCAAGTATCTGGGTATATACATTGACATTCATTTGAGATGGCAAGTTCACTCTGAAGACGTTATCAGGAAGATGAGAGCATCTTTGTCCAAATTTGAGTTCTACGCGAGGTATGTAATGAAGTTGTGATGAAAAAAGTATACTATGGGCTTTTCTAGTCACACATCTCTTACGGGGTAATGACTTGGGGTAGCTGGGCAAAAACATAATATAAGCAGGTCGCAGTAACCCAAAAATGGATATTGAAAATAATATACAATAAAAACTATACATACCCAACTGAAGATGTATTCAATTTATCAAACATAAACACCTCAAAAAAGTCTAGGGAACACTTCTGAATATCGATATATCGTATCCAGAACGATCAATATGGATGATTTTTTTAAAGAAATGAACACCTGCATCAATTTCTCACCAAATTATGTAGAGTGCCGCAACAGATTTCAGTTTTTTTGATAAAAAACTAAAAATGCAACGGATGCGACGCTGCTTCATAATCATTTCATGTATTCAGTGTTTGAAATCAGTTATTTGGCACTTTTAAGTACAAATAATAGATTCAAGTTTTGTGATTCGACCATGGAAAGACGACATTTGACTAGAGAAGAGATGTTACGAGCCGTTGGCATGCTCCAAGCTGGGAGCTCACAACGGGACGTATCCAGGGTTCTGGAAAGTAGCCCAAGTGTCATAAACCGTTTATGGTCGCGTTTCAATGAAACAGGTAGCGTAGAAGAACGCCATACAGGTCGTTGCAGGATTACTACAGTCGCCCAAGACCGATTTTTGGTTTTACAAGCCAGAAGAGATCGTACTACCACAGCATCTCAATTAGCTCAAGAGCTATCACGAGTTCATAATGTACAAATTTCCGACCAAACTGTGAGAAATCGACTGCACGAAGGTCAACTCCACTCCAGACGTCCTTTAAGAGTTCCACAACTGACCCATGGAAATCGCGCTGCTCGTTAAGCTAGGTGCCAAGAACACGTAAACTGGGATCAAGAGAGGTGGGCCACAGTTCTCTTCTGAATCTAGATTTAGTTATTATCCCGATTCGGGAAGAATTCGAATATGGAGGGAATCTGGAAAGCAAAACCGTCTTCAGCATGCTCAATAAGTTGTTAGACAGGGGGGGCGGATCAGTGATGTTTTGGGGAGGTATACGCCTTGGTGGAAGAACTGACCTCGTTTTCATGCAGAACAACCTCACGGGAAATTTTTACTCAAATGAGATAGTTTTACCTGTAGTGGTACCGTATCTCCAAACAATGGGTCAAAATCCACTCTTCCAACAAGATAATGCCCCTCCTCATCGTGCAAGAGTTGTCTTGAACGTTCTTGAAGAGAATGATATCGATCTTCTACCGTGGCCATCCTGCTCCCCAGATTTGAATTCCATCGAGCATGTGTGGGACACCCTGAAAAGAAATCTCCTGCGTCAAAACGTCTTCCATCATGAACAGGAGCTTCGATTACCAGTTCAGGGGGCTTGGAATGACTTAGACCAAAATGTAATAGACAATTTAATATTGAGCATGCTGCGACGATGCCAAAGCGTCGTTGATAACAGAGGTGAACCTTCTGGGTACTGAAAAATATAAGTGCTTCCATATCGTTTCGAAAATATTAGTTCAGGATTTTTTTTGTGTTTTACCAAAATTTCGTCATTTTCAAATTTCAATTTTTTTTTTGTTTTCTTGAGAATACATTATATACAATACATCCCAACAGAAACCGAAAGATTTCTATAAATTCGAATCATCAAATTCATATTTCAAAGATATTGGTAAGTGTTCCCTAGACTTTTTTGAGGTGTTTATTTACAGTCAGACAGCTGTATGCAAACTCACTTCTTATATATTTCAAACGACATCAAGTAGTACCTGTAGAAAGACACAACTATACTTTAAGCACAGAAGGTAACTTGGACTTGCCATTAGTAAATAAATCTATAAGACTTTCTCAAAACAAAAAGTTACTATATGCGAGATTTTGCAATGTGTAGACACATCGAAGAAAATTATTATTCGATGTGTCGGGGCGATGGTGAGGTAGCCTCTGTTTCGGTTCGTTGGAGGACGCAGTGACATTTACATCCTTACGTACTCTCCAACGAATTGAAATGAGTAGGTAACAGCATAGCCTGGTGTTACGAATGGGTAGACAATGCTGACGAGGTCAAACGAGACCGAAACTGCAGTTCCTATTCGTGACATCTGACTGCGCTGTACCACTGCTCTGTGGCCCCGGTTGACGGTGATTATGAAGAGTAGATTGGAAAACTAGCTCCTTCAAGGGAGGATATTTAACATACTACGGAAGGTTGAATATTGTTCCTTGAATAATAAATTTCTTCTATAGGACTTTGGATCGTTTATTTATCTTGAACCCCTACTTTACAACTGCCTACCACCTATGATTAGAAACATCAAATATTTCAATTCATATCGGAATCGAATGAAACACTGGATAAAAGATTGGCCCAGAGAATCAGCAGAAAGTTTTATAAACCGAAAGAATTTCATATGATCATATTGGAATTATAAGTTGATATAGGTGGTAAGACTGACTGAATATGTGATGTAATAGGAACAGTTTTTTCTTATTGTTTGAATACTGTATTATATTTCATTATTTTGAAACTGGAACTACATGAATTTCAATGTGAAAACATCTCAGGAACAAGTGATCACACTTTGTGAGTATAAATGTTTATTGAGCTCATTATATTAATTAGAATATGCCAAAAAATTTTGAAATTATGTACCTATTGTCAAATCTCAATAAACATTATTATTATTATTATTATAGCAATGGTGCAAACAATAAGGGTGTCAAAACACTCACCATCAAATGGATCAACGAAATTCTCAAAGGCTGGATCATAACGGCCCCTTTTGGAGACACAGAAATATCGGTGTCAGCAGTGAAAGGATGCCCTCAAGGAGGTGTCCTATCGCCGCTACTATGGTCAGTAGTTGTTGATAGCCTCTTAGAAAGACTGAACAACGCTGGCTTCAACGCACAAGGCTATGCTGATGACCTAGTTATCATAATTAGGGGAAAGCATCATGGAATCTTATCGAACCTGGTGCAAAAAGCCCTTAACATAGTAAATGAATGGTGTGCTGAAGAGGGACTCAGCATCCATCCAGACAAAACCAATCTAATTCCATTCACAAGACGTAGAAAGTTGAACTTAAGGCCCCCCTTTCTGAATGGACATACTCTGAAATTTTCGGAACAGGCTAAGTATCTAGGGTTAACCCCAGATCAGAGACTCAACTGGAATTAACACATTGACAAAACTCGTTCCAGGGCTACATCGTGCCTATGGGCATGCCGTAAACTCTTTGGAAAGACAGCCAAAAATAACCTACTGGTTATACACAGCGGTTATAAGACCCATTGTCACATATGCATCGTTAGTATGGTGGACGAAAACATCAGAAATAACTACGCAAAACAAGCTGCAAAAACTGCAGCGGCTTGCGTGCTTGGGCATAACAGGTGCTATGAGAAGCACCCCGACTATTGCCTTGGAGGTAATCCTAAATCTCCCTCCTCTTCATATAAAATTGAAAAAGGAGGCGTTGATGGCGGCATTACGGCTCCAAGACACAAGAAAACTATTACCTGGTGATCTGAAGGGACAGCTGGGAATTCTGGGTTACATAGCGCCAGAAATCTTATCACAACCATCAAATATAATACCGCTTAAGTTTGATTTTCACACACCCTTCGAAGTGGTAATAGAAGAGCGCACCATCGTAAAGGGAAAAATAAATCAATTAGACCAAAAATCCTCCATTTGGTACACGGACGGATCAAAAACGATTGATGGAACAGGAGCAGGCATATATGGACCCAAGTATTCTTCATCAGTGCTTCTGGGCTCTTCTCCCACAATCATGCAAGCAGAAACACTTGCTGTAAACCTTTGCTGCCAGGAGGGACTACGAAGGAAACTCAAAGGGGCAAAGATTTACATTTTAACGGATAGTCAGGCAGAGATAAAAGCTCTAAACTCTTACAGTTATCGGAGCATCTCTGTCTGGGAATGCCGTCAATCCTTGAAGCAACTTGCTGAGGGGAACAAACTTTTCCTGTGGTGGGTGCTTGGCCACGAAGGCATACAAGGAAATGAAGCCGCTGACGAACTGGCCAAATTAGCTGCTGGAATCCCACCCACCGGACCTGAGGGAAACTCCAGGCCATGCCCACTGAGATACCATCTCAATAAAATGGGCAAATGGGAAACGGCAACATGCAGAATGTGTAAAGAGAGCGATGAAACTGCCGAACATATTCTTTGCAGTTGCATCGCAACTGTCCGTCAAAGACATATACACTTCGGTAGCGACAAACTAGAGCCGCACGAAGTAAAAGCGAAAGCTCCCAGGGAGATTGTTAATTTTGTAAGGGATCTAGACCTACAGGGAAATGAATAAGAAGGGTTACGAACAAAAGATCAATTTGGTCGCAGTTCGGAAAGGTTTGCAAAGTCAATCGACCCTCACGGATGTAATGTAATGTAATTATTATTATAATTCGTGGATTTTGCCCAATTTATTACCCAACTGCTATCTATTCGATTTGATTTGGCTCTCCGCAACTTCGTTCACTTCGATCGAGTCAAAAAACCAGTACGTGAAACGAGATTCAGAAGTCGAAATGATATAATAGCAAAATCGAAGACAGCTCTGATGGTCATACAGAAAACTGAATTTGAAAAATGTTTCGAAAATTGGATCGAACATTGGCACGAGTGTGTTTTAGTCATTTCAAGTATTTTGAAGGGGACAATTTCGATTTTTATGAACAATGTTTTATTTTGGATTGCATAAATGAATTCCGAGAACTTTTTGATCAAGGTAGTATATAGAGCGTGACAGTACTTAAATAACTCATAAAACTTGTCGTACGTCAATTTAGTAGTTCATTACATATAGAAATTATTTTCACGATTCAAATAAGTACGTACTTTGATGGTATTAATCACTGACTACGTAGCAATTATCGCTTTTTTTTGATCACTCCTACATAGTAACATAATGAATGTATGAATTGAGATGTTTTACGTTCAAACAACACTGGTTATTATTACTAGCACATAATGACGTGAAGTTGTTTTCATGGGGAGTTTAATACCGGTTATAATATCTAATCCATTGATGTTGAAATAGATAAATTGGATGAAAAATAATGAGTTACCATCACCGCTTTATTCAATGCTGTCAAGTAAATCAAGAAAATTTCTAACATCAAAATAGTAGAATTTCAATTCAAATTATGTATCAATATGGAGGAGCTATATTTATTAAGAATAGTAAAAATGAAATTCGAAAATGGTTCCGTGAAAACTTATTAAGTACATGAATAACCTATTCTCACCTTTCCAAGGATTTTTCCAGTTCTTTTTGAGAATTAGTCTTCGAAACGAATATTTACTTTATTTGTGTAGCAATTATTACTTGGATAACCTTTTCACAACTTACACGTTGAAGCAATCAAGTAAGCATTTGAATACCTAAAAGGATTTAATATTATTAATGGCAGCCATGGAATTCTCCAATAAAATCCGATAACTGAAGATGTCTGATATATCGGGTGTTCCGTGAAAAACGTTCGAAACTATACCTCCTAGAATTGTTGATATATTTCAAGTAGTAAGCCATTTTGAGAGAAGGGGCTTGTTCTCAACTGACCAACTTGGTTTCAGGAAGAACAAGAGAACATCTGATGCTGTTTTGTTCTTTATCAGCAGGACGGTTGAGTGCTTTGACCTAGGTCTCCACTCACTCTCAGTTTTTTTCGAAAGCGTTCGATTGTGTCTCTAAACATAAACTTTTTAACAATCTCCATAGGTACGGTTTCAATGATATAAGTCGAATCATCATATCATCTTTTCGTTCGAATAGAAAGCAACTCGTATATGTCAACGGTAAATATTCCAAAAGCTTATCCGTCGATACTAGAGTTCCGCAGGGGTCCGTGTTGTTTTTAATTTTTGTGAACGACTTTCCATTGTATGTCATCTGTCTAGCGCCACATTGTATGCTGACAATGCGACTCTGTCTGTCAAGAGTAGTGTGCTTGAAGAGTTGAGGGGGCTATCCGATGAAGTAAGTGAGCGGGCACTTATATGGTTTTCTACCAACGTTCTGAGTATGAACGCAGAAAAACCCAAACTATATTATTCACCTCAAGAAATAGGACTGATTTCCATTGCTCTGAGACAGTTAAATTCCTCGGCATTCATCTTGACCCTACCTTTCACTTCGACAGTTAGCTTCTGCCGTTTCTGGGATCGTTTTGAGAACCGTCTATTTTTCGACGATCGAATTTCACTTGTAATATTGTGTTGTTGCCTGGAGTGACTGTGCCTCCAGTGAACAGCTCTTTGGACATCAGCGCCGAGCGGTAAGGGTGGTAGCTGGTTTGAGCTATCGGGAATGCTTTCAATTTGCTTTTAGGGACTTGCATATTCTCATACTCTTCCTTCTCTCTTCATTCTAGAATGTCTGGTCTTAGCTCACAAGAACAAAGATCCTATTTTGTCTAAACTCAGATATTGTTTATTGTTTCGAGAATACAAACAGGTTCAAACCTATAAAACAGTGTTCACTAAGTACAATAAAATAAAATTAGGTATTAAGTAAATACAAATAGAAAATATGAACAATTGAGAGAAAAAGTACAAAACTACATCAAGAACAAGTCTTTTAGAATTTTTCTAGATCTTACGATGTTATTTGAAAAAATGTCAACAGACTGATTAAATTCATTGCCCATGCGTAGCAATCTCGTTAAGGGCGCGTGCTTGGAATAATTAGTTCTTTTGAAAGGAATATAGAACATCTCATGTTTCCTCAAGTGATAATTAGTAGAGTTGAAGAATATATTTTCCAGAATAGTTGGTGCAGTAACCTCCCCAGTCAATACCATCTGAAGAGTTAGGATGTCATTTATCTTTCTTCTGTCCTCAAGTGAAATCAAGTGAAATTGTTTTCTTGCTTCCGCATAGAAGTCAACCTCCTCCGCTACCGTGAAATCACACAAATAAGCCAGATATTTTAAAAGTTTATTCTGAATTTTTTTCAATTCGTGAGATGTAAACTTTATACTGAGGATTCCACATAACGGAAGCAAAGTTGAGTTTACTGATTACGTAGGCATAGTAAACACTGAGAACAGAACTAGAATTTTTTAATATACGACACTGGCGTAACATTCTACTTGAAGAGCTGACTATGCAAACAATGTGTTGATCGAAAACCAACTTTGAATCCAAGATGACTCCAAGATCTCGAATTTATGACACTTTCATTAAAGAATTGTTATCTAGTTAATAAGAAAGATTTAAGGATTTCGGATTTTGAGTGAACGTCATAGTTTGACATTTTTTCAAAATCAGGAAAAGGCTATTGTTTTTGCAATACTCTGAAAAAAGCGAGAGCTCCCCCTGTACAACAAGACAGTCAGACAAGCTCCTGATGGTATAATAGATTTCGAGATAATCAGCGTATAGTAAAAGTTACATTTTTTGAAAATATATCTTATATTATTTACATATATTAGAAACAGGAGGGGACCAAAGTGGGATCCTTGGGGGACCCCAGATGTACAGCAATATGTCTCCGATCTATGCCCACCACCAATAGCAACGTACTGTTGTCTATTTCTCGCATGAGATTCGGCCCATCGCGAAAGTGAACCACCCACACCAACCTCCTCGACACGACAACCAAGAATATTATGACAAATTCTGTCAAAGGCCTTTCCGAAGTCGGTGTAGACGGCATCCACTTGTAGGCCTTCATCCATAGCACTCAAAATATGCTCGACAAATGTCAATAAATTAGTCTCGATTGACCTGTTTTTGAAGAATCCATGCTGTTCAGGCATAATTTGAAATTTGACGGGAGAAAAAATATATTTGTAGATCAATGATTCAGTTTGGCGAAGATACATAACTTGCTAATTCGACATTGGTTTTGTGTCCACCTTTAGAAATAGGTTTCACACTCGTGCATTTCCAACGATCCGGAAAAACCCCGTCTTTGAGTGATGCATTAAATAAAAGAGAAAGAGGTGTACATAATTCAGGGCAAAATAAAAAGAGAAGATATTTCATCAGGTCCAGCTCCTTTTTTTTGATCAAGAGCTTTTATTGATTTCTCAATTTCTTTTGGAGTTAACGAAATGAATAAAAGATAAGCAGGGGGTTCCGAACCTGGATCAACGCGAGAAGTTGCTGCTACTGTTGGCGGCACAAATACCGAGCGAAAGAAACAAGCGAACAATTCACAGATTTCCGTAGCACCATTAGCGGTTTCGTTGTTATAGTGCATTGACGACGGCAAGCTACTACCGAGTCGCTTAGAAGAAGAGATACTGAATGTTCTTTTTGGATTCGTTTCGACATCTTTTTCGATATTTGAAATGAAATTATTATAATCTGCCAAAATCCGAGCTTTACTTTCCCTTCTCAAATGTCTGAAACTTAGGAAGTCATCGTAGTTTTGATTAATTTTCCATTTCTTGTGAATTGTGCTTTTTAGATTGATGATTTTTATAGTGTTTCTGGAGAAGTAACTCGGAAATTTCTTACCCAATGACTTTTTAGGTACTTGTAAATTTATTACAGAAAATTAGATCTAGAGTCTTATCTGAGCAATTAGTAACTCCATTGAATTGCATAAGTTCACAAATAGATATAGAATCCAAAAGAATTCGAATCGACTCCCATCGGTTCGAGGAATGAGAAGTTCGAGTCCGTATCACGCACCCACCGAACAGATGAGAAGTTGTCACCGCAAATTAATAAGATCTTATTTTCAATTTTATTCTTAATTTCACAAAACTTTGGGACGAAACTTGTGCTTGCATTTGAATCCCCAGGAGGGAGGTAAATGCAACACAGAAATTATTTAATTTTTCCTATTTTGATTTCGACCCACACATCCTCGGCGTCGTTTTCGAGATCCATCACCTGTTTTGCATCCAAGGTATTCTTTATCGCTATGAAAACACCGCCACTGTCTTTTTTACAACTAGCACTAGTTTCGCGATCGCGACGAAAAACAGAGTAGATGCTCGTATCAAGAATTTTCGAGTTCAGTATATTACTGTTCCACCAGGACACTGTTACAAATATGATATCGTGATTATTGATCATAGAAGACAATTTAAAGTCGCGCAGTTTAGTACGCAGACCTCTAACATATATATGATGTTAAAAGCCATGTTGAAAAATCACAAAAAAAAAAGAAATTAGTAACTGTTTAGTTCGAACACCTACTTAATTTTCTTCAGATCTTGTTCGCTTGATATTTGAAGAATTTTAGTTGTATCGTCCTATCTCACAAGAATGTTGCCACTTTGCACCCAAACAAATTTAAATTGATGTTGCGATGCGAGCATTTTCATAAGGAATCTTGTTCATAGGGGTCAAATGTTCATTTATAAAAAGTCGATCACATATTCCATCAATTTTGAATCCGGATAATTTAGTTTCGATGCGTTTAGCTTTCGCACGAGCCAAGAATTCATATATTCATTCAATATACATAATTATTACACTAGAAATATGAATGATCTCAGAATAAATACGTTCAGACTTAGTCAATCCCAAAATGTGCTGAACTTCTATTCCAGAACCTTTTTTAATAAGGTTCCTCTTCAGGTAGAGATCTACCGGTGGTAGCCTTTCGTAGAAGAATCAAAGAAATCTTTACTACAAATGTATTCTATTCTATTGAAGAGTTTTTGAATTTTGATTTGTATGTGTCGTAAAAGTTCCTTCAGTTATTAGGTATTTTATGATATACATAACTTATGTATCCCATATTTGGTTATTATTAAGTCTATACGCAATATACACAAACATTATCTGACCTGTGCAAGCAAACTTTTGTAATATTGTAAATGCACCAATAAAGTTTCTTCTTCTTCAAGAAAACAAAAACTGAATTACATCTTGAATAATATTCTAGCAACCTGAAACATTTTCATTAATCTGACACTTACAGAATTACCGAAAGTTGGCCTCCACACGCACTTTTTGAATGGTAACTCAAAATTTTAATTTTGTTCGATTAATTATTCAATCTTGAGTACATTCTGTGAAAAAAGTATCACTTAGAACACTGTATTTTCTAAAAAAAAGAAATAATCGAAAATTTTCGGAAGAAGATTCAAATTTCCAATTCATTGATGTAATTCCTAGAATGGGTTTGAGTTTGTAAAAAAACTTTTCTGTCCTAGAAAGTGTATTGGTGATCATTTCAGTTTGAATAATTCACATTACCTCGTATTTTGGATAAAAATGGACTAATAACGTAACAGAAAATTCTAATGAATTATGAAAGCTCTGTAACGGAATACCGTTGAAAATCACGGAGCCATCTTCATAGAATCATAATGGATGTCATTCAGAATTATTGTTGAGAAATTATAACAGATTGTGTACCTACCCGCTGATTCTTCTTGTTTCATTTCGAGTCTTTTTCACGGAGAATTAATAAGAATGGAAGACGAAAATCAAGTGAATACAGACTTGATACAAGCCTTTCGACTATATCGAGAACGATTTCCAGACAGTGATGAACCAGAGCGCCACAAGTTTTCCAGGCCAGAAAAAAACTTATGCAAATACGGTTCATACAAAAAACCGAAAGCTAAGCTTTCAAAAGCAAGATCAATGAAGAAACGGAATTAAATGTCTTGTTGAGTGTAGAAGCGAACTCAGAAACAAATCGACAAATATCTGCAGAAACCGAGATGTCAACGTCGACTCTGAATACAAGCGGTACTTTTTTCTAAAAAGTTCAAGCTCTTGAATATCATGACAGTGTTAGACGCTATGAGTTTTCGAATTTTTTACTGATACATATAGATTATGCTTTTCTCAGAACAGAAATCATTTTAGACATTACAGCCAGAAAAATCTGCATAACATAATGAACAAACAGAGGGTAGACTCGGTATGTCAAGTTTTCGAATCGTCTGATAGGACCAGTTTTCATTGAAGGAAACTTGAATTAGAACAATTTTAATGTAATTCTCATTCGAACATTAAAAGATTTCATCGATGATTTTTTTCGGAATAACGACGAAAAATCTATTTCCAACAAGATGGTCCTACTCCTCACAATGAACCTTGAATGCGAATTGGCTGAACAATGATCTTGGTGATCAATGGACAAAGTCAAGAGTTCCTGTTAGGTGGCCAGTCCGCTCCCCAGATTTGACCCCTCAGATTTTTGACTAGTTACCTACAAGATGGAGTTCATCTCACTCCACCAGAAAATTTGAACGTGTTGAAGAAAGAATAAGAACCGCCTGTCTTGAAATATTTCGATGTTTTCGATTTATTGAAACAAATTCTTCATTTTTTCGAGTATGGTAAACTTGCTGCGTTCTGATTCATCACGACCTGGAAATCGTTCCCAGGAGATTCGAAATGCTTCAGCACCATTACTGTTAGATTGAGAATATACTTGTATCATATTTGCATTCACTCGATTTTCATCTTTTACACTTATTAATTCATCGTGAAAATGACGAAACAATAACAAGAATTAGCGGGTGGTAGGTATCTAGTCTGTCAAAATTTCCCGTGAATAATTGCGAATGGCATCCATTATGATTCTGTGATTTTCATTCTCATTTAATGTTTGAAGTTTAATATACTGGGTGATTCACCAGTGGCGCGGTGCCATGTAGCTCGTACACTCTTGAAGATTTCATTTTTGTTCTGACGGTATTGTATTTAGAAAGTAAGAATCTACTTCAGCAATTTATTCTGCAGTAAACAGGGTGTCCCAATTTTTTATTAAAAAATCTTGGGTGGTTTTTTCAGATTGTAAGAGATTGTTCAAGATTCAGGAGAATATTTTTTATTTCCGTAAAAATTCATGAAAATAGTCTCTCACATCATCGCATGCTCTTTCAGCCAGAGAGGATGAATACTTTTTTCCTTTCGTTTTCTGATTGCCCAAGTATAGCTTCATAGATGAATTGAAATAGATTATCCTCATTTTATACAGGATTGACTCAAAAAATTATTGAATATTATAATTTTAAAAATATTATATATGTTCAACCATTTTCGAAATAAAAAAACTAAAATGATAAAATCAGAGGTTGTGAAAGAAAATTTTATTAGTACATATCATTATACTTGATCAGATAAATGGACATACTTCAAGGTAGTCGTGTATGAAATACGTAATGGATTGGTTTTTGGTGAGATGATCTACAAGGTGTTGAACTATTTCAATAAGTGTTCGAAATGTTGGCCGATTCTTTGTAGACACAACTCAATCCTTCTGAGGAAAGACCGTTGAACTCTCGACAACACTTGCGGATTAACTGACTGAAAGGCGTCTACTATTATCTGTCTCATATCCAACTGTGTTGTAGAAGGAATATGGTAAACGATGCCCTTTTATAACCCCACAAGAAAAAATCTAGACTTGCAGGTCCGGAGACCTAGCTGACCATCTAACAGGACCGCCACGTCCTATCCATTTGTTTGGAAATACATGATTCGAATGCTCCCTAACCTGATGTGAGTAATGTGCCGGTGATCCATCCAGTTGAAAGCACAAATCTTGTCTTATATGCTCTGGTACATCGGCAAGTAAGTTTGGTAGATGATTTTGCAGAAAATCTAAATACTTTTCACTATTGAGGTACCCGTCGAAAAAGTGCGGCCCAATTAGATATCCATCTACTATAGCGGCCCATACATTCAAGGACCAACGATGCTGGTGATCTATTTGTCTCATGAGGTGTGGACTTTCCGTGGCGTAATAATGAAAGTTGTGCCTGTTAATAAGCCCATTCTTGTAGAAAGTTGCCTCGTCCGAAAAAAGAACTCTGCTAAACATATTTGGATTTTCCGCTAGTCCAATTGCAAAAGTTGATTCGATTTTCATAGTCTTAATTGTTCAGTTCCTGTCGCAGCTGTACATGATATGCATGAAATTTATTCACTTTCAAGATTCCCTGAACGGAAGTTTGACTTATATCTGTTAACTGAGAAATCTCTCTTTGGCTTTTATATGGGTCCTCTGTCACTGTCAACAAAACTGATAACTGGTTGTCTTCAGCTGTAACAGTTTTTGGTTTTTCTTGTTTTTTGTAAACGATATTACCCGTTTCGATGAATTAAAAGTTTTTCAAAGCATTTTGCATCAGGATTTCTCTTATCAGGAAACATTTGTGCCTAAACTCTACTTACCATCAAAGAATTTCTATCACACTCACCCAGAATAAAAATCATATCAACCATTTCTTCTCTGGAGAACTTCATGACAGTCAATTAAGAAAATTGGGTTCAAACCTCCATTCAACAATGTTTGATAACGAAACACTGATAAGTTCACCATGTAAAATACAGAGTATGATATGTCCGGACACCTGACAGAAGGCACAAATAAAAAAAATGTCAACACATACCTCGATTTACGTTTTAATCATCTTAATTTTATCATTCGTTAAAAGAATTTTCTTGTTTAGGTTTCCTTTTTTACTACTTGAATCATTACAGAAAAAACTTCTGTGCAAATAATTATGCATGTTATAAGTTTGATACGGTTTGTAAAATTTTCATCAAAAATTTTACAAATAATCGAATATTTAGAAAATGATCGAAGATAAAGATAAGATTACTTCTGCAAAAATATAGCACAGTATTTTGTGCGTTGACAGGAATAATAAAATACAGGGTGTTCCATTTGGAAAAATCAAGATATGATATTTTTAAATTACAATATTCAATAAATTTTTGAGTCACTCCTGTATAAAATGAGGATAATCTATTTCAAATCATCAATAAAGCTATCCTTTGACAATAAGAAAACGAAAGGAAAAAAGTATTCATCCTCTCTGGCCGAAGGAGCATGCAATGCTGTGAGAGCCTATTTTCATGAATTTTTACGGAAAAAAAATATTGTGACGAAACTACTCACCAAAAAAACTTATTACTTAAAGACATTTTAGCAGAGTTTAGGCCGCTCCGTAATCTTGAACAAAAAAGTGGTCTTCCAATCTGAAAAAACAACCAAGTTTTTTTTTATAGAAAATTGGGACACTCTGTTTACTGCAAAATAAATTGATGAAGTAGATTTTCACTTTCTAAATACAATACCGTTCGAACAAAAATGAAATCTTCAAGAGTGTACGAGCTACAGAGCACCGCGCCACTGGTGAATCACCCAGTATACATAAAAACGGGTTTAAGCCTAACGAGTTTACCATATATCTGTTCATGCAATCAAACTGATTTAACCACCCGGTATATATATATATATATATATATATATATATATATATATATATATATATATATATATATATATATATATATATATATATATATATATATATATATATATATAATATAATAGTTCTGTTGCTGTTGCTAATGAAAGAAATATTGAAATGCATCATAAAACTCTATATTCAAAATTTGAAAAAAACATTCACATAAATTCTGACACCAGAAACAGTTGACAAAGATGAGATTGCAAATGAAGCATTTTACCGTGTATCCCAAATGATTGCAAATAAAAAGAAACCTTATCAAGTCAGGTAAATGAATGATGAAACTGGCATTTTTAGAAGCTGTAGATTCGGTCGTTTGACAACTTCTGAATAATTAAAACACAAATGGAATTTCTTAATACCAACAAATAAATTAAATTGATAGATCACTGTTACTGTGGTTTCAAACACTCGTTCATCATCGGACAGTATAAAAACCATTATTACTTGAACACATCGAAAATTTGGGATTTACATAGATTAGTCAGGTCGTTTATTATCTGAAAGTTGTCATCACAAAGTGAATTAAAAATTTCAAGTGGCTCTAGCTAATTGATTTTCTTCCTTTGGGGCAATGTGTAGAACTTTCAATTTATCAAACAGCATTTTGGATGGAGTGGTAAACTAATTTTGAAGGAAAGACTAGTCTGACCTATTTAGAAATTATTGCAGTCTGGACAAGAGAACGTAAGAGATCTCGCGTGCCCTAAAGCCTCCCGCTCGAAGGCAGCAGGTTGCTGATTTTTCTCTTTTTTGCATATACTCTAAACAGAATCCAGTTCCAAAGAAAAATCAGGTATGAGGGAAATTCTCACGGCCCAACGAGCAATGCCACGCACCTCTCTTTATGAAAATTCTTTTGTTTACCCGGCTATTGTGCTTCCATCGAACATGTTTCCGTTAATTTACAATTATGACCCTCTTTAAGAGGCGATTTAACACACACATTAATCATCTTGGGCGGCCATGCCACGCTTCGCCTTCTTCATACAGTTGAGAATAAAAAAAATAAAAGAAGTAGCCCAAATCACTTACCCAACAAAAAGCCCATCTAAAACGCCTTTGCCAGAGACTGGTTGATTTCCTATGTTTTATGGACTCTCCTGTACTCGGACTTTCTTGCAAATCAATATACTTCTTAGAGCCCAAAGGGTCATAAATGATGGCTACAACGAAAATTGCAAGCCCAAATAGTACCCAGTTGAAAACCACAAGTGCTGAAAATTTAGGAAAAAGTTTCAAGAAAAGAAAATCATTAAACTCCATTTTTCATGGAAAACTTACTTTCTATAACAGTTTTAACGAAATGTTCTTGTGGACACACCACTACATTTTTGCAGAACGCCCACATCGTTCCAAACACATTTATTGCAGTTTCAGGAATGATAAGGAACAGCTTGGTAAGTAAGATGGGCGGCACATACCTCCTAGAGTGAACGTCTGAAATTGCCCCCCTTGCACTCTGATTAACCAAGGCTACAAGGACTAGAATTATTAAACTAAGTATCGCTATCATGCCCAGGAGGTAAGCTCGGACGTAGAAGCCACCACGTGAACAGTCCCATGTGAAGTGATAGTACTTGACGTACACCACAACAATCAAAGATAACCTGCAAAAACAATATGTAAATACTTTTTCAATGAAACAACTCTACAAATTGAATCTTAAGTCTAGGAAGTATGGGACAAATATCACTACATAGTATAAAACAAAGTCGCTTTCGCTGTCTGTCTGTCCCTATGCATGCTTAAATCTTTAAAACTACGCAACGCAATTTTGACGCGGTTTTTCTAAAAGGATTTTGTGAATCTCAAGAAAGGTTTATAAGTATAATCCATGCATAAAATAATAGAGGAACACTGATATTTTTCGAGGTTTCTGATGTAATGTCGTAAATAAACACGTTTTTTTGCGCTTACATTCCAAATGCTGGCTAAACGCTACGAGATAGATCAAAATAATATATTTCAGTATTGTACACCTTAAAAAGGCCTACAAAAGAGTCCAGGATGGAATATTTCTATATCTTGGGGATAACCCACAATTACCTTTTTTATCCTTTATAGTTTTTACGAGAAATGATAGCTTCGTTACCAAGCGATTTTAAGCAATACATCATTCATCCGTATCCAATTAAGTACCTTGAATACATTGTGCATTTAATATACAGGGTGTTCCATAATAGTATATCACAACTTGAGGGGGTGAATCTACGTGCAATTTGAAAAAAAAAGTTCATATAAACATGGGTCCGCAAAAGCTTCGTTACGGAGCCACTGGGTGTTGAATTTTTCGGAAAAAAATTGTTTTTTGCTTCAAAACTCCTGCAGTTTTGAGATATTCAGCCCAAATTTGGAGTGAAAGCTATTTGTTACAGCCTCCATCATTACATGTCCTAGATTTTAACTGAAATTCACAAGGTGTTTTCTTTTCCGAGGCCATGTCTCCTTTTGCCTTTCAAACTTCTTTGCAGTACGCCACTTATCAGCGTAAAATCAATTTTCGTCATCTTCGTTCAATTTAGAAACTTTTTTGACACTTGTAATTTTTTCTTATCTCCGACCGTTCTAGAGCAAAAAATTATCAAACGATTGTATGAACTCGCTGAATTGAAAGCACTTCTAATTAAAAAATGACTAGTAAGCTTTGATTTTTTTCATTTACTTTCACAGTTCCTAAAGTTGAACCAGTTTTAAGACTTTTGAAGATATTGGTGTAAGATAAAATGGCTAATTTTACTAACGCCGAATTGGCTGATATCCATTGCATGTACGGTCTGGCTGACGGAAACACAACAAAAGCTAGGCGATTATATCAGGTGCGCTTTACAAATCGAGTAACACCAGACAGGCGAACATTTTCAAATATCCATCAAAGGTAGAGGGAAACTGGTACTTTTACTGCAAATAATCATTTAAAAGCAACTCAAACTATGAGAACTCCAGATATTGAGGAAGAAGTTTTGAATTATATTGATTTGAATCCTCATGTGAGTACAAAAAAAATTTGAAATCAGTTGAATATTTCACATGTTCTAGTTTGGAGGATTTTCCACGACTTTTTATTGTACCCGTTTCATATTCAACGCGTCCAAACTCTACTTCCTCCAAATTTTCCTTCAAGACTGAATTTCTGCCGATGGTTCTTAGATAAAATTAGAGAAAATGCTCATTTTGATAGTAACATAATGTTCAGAGACGAAGCTCACTTTTCGAAAACTGCTATCACAAATTTTCACAATAATCATTATTGGGCTGAGGAAAACCTCCATTTGATTGAAGAATCTCATCATCAAGAACAATTCTCACTGAATGTCTGGGTTGGAATAATTGGAAATTATTTGATTGGGCCAATTTTTTGCCTAACAGAATAAACGGTCCCGCTTATCGGCAATTTCTTGAGGAGGAGTTAACTTTATTGCTCGAGGATGTGCCACTTCTGGTGAGAAACATAATGTGGTTAATGCATGACTGGGCACCGGTGCGTGATAATATACGAAGAAGGGCAGAGGCCTGTATTCTTGCAAGTGGGGGACACTTCCAGCAATTTATTCAGTTTTCAATTGTTCTTTTTTTAGTTTGATATATACCTATCGAGTATCGAGATGACGAAAATTGATTGTACGCTGATCAGTGGCGTACTGCAAAAAGGTTTGAAATGGCAAAAGGAGACATGGCCTCGGAAAAGAAAACATCTTGTGAATTTCAGTTAAAATCTAGGACGTGTAATGATGGAGGCTGTAAAAAATAGCTTGCATTCCCAATTTTGGCTGAATATCTAAAAACTATAGGAGTTTCGAAGAATATAGTTTTTCCGGAAATTTCAAAACCCTGTAGCTTTGTAACGAAGCTTTTGCTAACCAATGTAACTATTTTCTTTAAAATTGCACGTAGATTTACCCCCTCAAGTAGTGACATACTATTATGTAACACCCTGTAGATCAATATCGCCCTTTACAGCATGTTATTTAAATGAATATTTTCGAAGAAATACGGATTTAAAATGAAGGAGCATAATAGTTGCGGCGATACCCACTGGTGTGCCGGCGCGGCTGGAAGGGGGGGGTCGTGAGTTAATGTAAAATACATATTTTCATCCTGTTTTCAATACGGTTCATGAGTGTTTTTTTAGGGAGATACAAAAAAACGTAAAAAACGCAGAATTGGTCGTCATTTTGTATATCCGCATACACTTTGGTGCGATTTACTAGTTATTCTCTGCAAACATTATCTACTTCATACATTCTGGACTTCAAATAACCACACAGAAAAAATCTAGATTTCTATTTTCTAGTTTTAGCTCAGAAAATTTCTCACATCATTTGGATATGCAAGCATATTTGTTTCACTCTATTTCAAAGATAGTTTTTTGTTGAGTTTTCAACACCTTTGGTTCTTCAGATTAGGAGAGAAGGCGATACGATAAGTATGAATATAATAGCTGCACGATATACATTCGCATCATAACGCAGTTGTTTTATTCCGTTTATCTCGCTGTCGCAGAGTGTGATTCTTCCGTATCGAAAAATACGCTTTGAACCAGCCGCTTTTTACACTTTTGATACCCGCGTGGTGTAATACATTATCGAATCGACAATAACATCCTACATTGATTCCTTTTCTAATCCTTCTTTAACTTCTTCATGAAGAAAGTCAAGTTCAAGGTTGAACAACACGCACCACTCTGGTAGGTCCATTCGTTTTATTATTCAAATCATTTTGTCCTTTATTATAAAAAAGGTGGTCCTTCGAATAATATTAATTTTCCATTTGCATTAACGTCGGCTCATTCACGAGGTATAGAGTCACCGTGCTGGAACCGAATTCCCCGCACATTTATAGTTCCTAACAGATTTGGCAGAATCTTCTTCTTCAAGTGCCATCTCCGAGTCGAAGGTTGGCAATCATCATCGCTATTTTTACTTTAGAAGCGGCCGATTTGAAAAGTTGGTTCGAAGTGCATCCAAACCACTCTCTCAGGTTCCTCAGCCATGAGATTCTTCTCCTTCCTATACTTCGTTTTCCCTGTATTTTGCCTTGGATAATCAGCTGTAGGAATTTATATTTTTCACCTCTCATAATTTGGCCCATATATTCCAATTTACGTTTCTTGAGTGTGTTAGCAACCTCTCTTTCCCTGCCTATGCGTCTCTGAACTTCTGCATTTGTTACTCGATCCATCCATGATATTCTAAGAATCCTCCTATACACCCACATTTCAAATGCTTCAATCTTTTTAAGAATTGCGGCATTCACTGTCCATGCTTCCGCTCCATAAAGGAGAGTAGAGAAAACATAACATTTAGCTAAACGATGTTTTAATGCCATACTTAGATCTTTACTACGAAAAACTTTGTCCATTTTTATGAAGTTGGCTCGGGCTTTTTCTATTCTTATTCTTATTTCTTGGGTGTATTCATTTGTGCTGTTCACCATTGCTCCAAGGTAAGTATATTGCTCCACTCTTTCTACATTTCTGCCGTTTTTAGTTTGACTAACATTTACTGGATTGTTCTTTGAGATTACCATGAATTTTGTCTTTTTTATGTTTAGTGATAACCCATATTCCTCACTGTAAGTAGATACTCTGGTCATTAGTCTCTGCAGAGCTTCGATACTCTCCGCTAAGTTACTGTGTCGTCCGCATATCTTATGTTGTTTACCCGTGTTCCACCAACTGTTATCCCACATTCTTCGTTTTCCAGAGCTTTCTTAAGTATTTCTTCAGCATATGCATTGAAGAGTGTCGGCGATAGAGCGCATCCCTGTGTTACCCCTCGTTGTATTTCAATTTCTTCTGATGTGTGGTTGTCCATGCATATTATAGCTTTTTGCTTATAATAAAGATTAGTGATGATCTGTACGTCTCCTATCTAGATGTTTTGATTTTAGGATGTCTATCAGTTGATCATGACGAACCTTGTCAAAGGCTTTATTATAGTCTATGAAACACGCATAGACCACTTTGTTGACATCGAGACACCTTTGAGTCAACACGTTGAATGCGAAAAGGGCTTCGCTGGTTCCCAATCCCCTTCTGAATCCAAATTGAGTATCGCTTATATCCATGTCGAGTTTATGGTATATTCGATTATGGATAACCTTAAGGAGCTGTTTGAGAGTGTGTGACATCAGACTGATTGTACGATGATCACTACATTCTCTAGCATGTGGTTTTTTTGGTAAGCAGATGAAAGTAGATACTAACCATTCTCTTGGAATATTTCCAGTTCTGTATACTTTATTGAATATATTGACTAAGAGACCGATATGATTGTCGTCAATTAATTAGAGTATATCACTTGCCAATTGATCTGGTCCGGGGCTTTTCCCATTTTTCATGTTCTTTAATGCATGTTTCACCTCTTCTTTAGTAATATCTGGGCCTATCTCTTCACAGTATGTGTTAATTTCTTCTGGTTCAGTTCTGTTATCCATAAATAATTCTTCTGTGTATTTCTTCCATCTTTGTAGTTTATCTGCTGTATTCATTAAGATCCTACCCCTCTTTATTTACAAGAATAGTGCTTTGATTCTTTCTCTGTGTGCCTGCAAGCTCTTTCACTTTTTTGTGTAGGTTGAACATGTCTTATTTTCTGTCTAAGTCCTCAATTTATTTGCATCTGTCCTCGTAATACTTTTCTTTTGCTTGACGAATCTTTACTCTAATTTCCTTTTGTAGTTGTTTGTACTACTTGAGTGTTCTGACTTTTATAAAGTCTTCTCTCGTTCATCATTTTTGATATTTCTTCAGTCATCCACTCCTGTTTCTTCTCTTTATCTTCAGTTAGAATCTCTGTACAAGGGTTAATTATATTTCTTTTTAATTCCTCCCATTCTTCGTTAATATTTTCGTGATCTATTTGTATTCTATTTAAATTTTCATAGATTCTGTTCTGGACTTGTTCTCTAATGCTTGGCAGAATATTGATCAAAAAAATCAAATACATTTCACCTGTCAATGCTCCTTCAATTAAGTGGGGGCGAACAAGATGGCCATCATACGCACCACACCACACATAGAAAATTCAATCCCGAGGCGATATCGCAAACTTGGGATCTCGAGATTAGAAATTTCAATCAAGTGAGATCTCGAGTGAAATTCAAAAAACAATTGTTTTACTCAAGTAACTAAAACGCAATGAAAACAGCTTAATTTTGCTTATGATGAAGGTACAAAACTAACAGGAAAATCTTCTTTTCTTCTTCCATTTTGCCCTTCAGGGCGTCTGGATTTGTGTTTATTCCCTAGCGCTCTCTATCCATTTTTTTTGTATGTACTTCGATTCTGAGCCATCCAACTCAATTCCACTGTAGTTAATCCCCTACTGATATCCATCTCTTTCATTCTTTTCAGCGAATTCTTCCTTGGTTTCATGGTTTTCCTTCTCTTCCTCGATCCTTTACCCGTTTTGCTGATCTTTCTCACTATTCTTGACGAATCCAATAGTTTTATGTGTCCAAACTACTTTAGCTAGTATGCTGGTGCAAATTCACACAGAACATCAATTCTATGTTCACAAAAATAAATCCCATTATAAAACGAATAAACCAAAGTTTCTTCTGAAATACCCAAAAGTATTTGCAGAAATTAAGGCACAATTTCAATATTTAAACTTCCTATTCTGGTAGTGAACACAGGTTTTTTCGGATATGACCGGACATACGCCAATAAAATTCGTTTTTTTTGAGCACATATTCCTCTCTTGATTTTACAAGAAATCACTACATATTGACAACAGCAGTTGTTGATCAGTTTTTGCGAGTAACGTTTGTTCTTCTTGAATATTTCGATTAGTAGTAATAATTCAACGTGAATCACGAAATATGACCGAGTCAGAATGGGTTGAAGCATTGGTGTTACATGAGCTAGGTTGGCCTTATCCAAGAATAGGCCAAAGGCTTGTGGTGTCCCATCTAACTGTCTCTAGAATGATTCGAAGCAACAGGGAGACTGGTAGTGCGGAAAGATCAACCAATGTATTGCCTCAAGTATTTATCGTATTTATCCTGACTCCGTAAAGGTTGCAAGGGTCGTGCCGGTCCATAAAAAGGGACGTTGGGACGATATGAATAATTACAGGCCGATTGCACTTGTACCTATAGTATCTAAAATTCTTGAAACATGTTTAAAGTCACAGATTAACGACCATTTCGAATCTTCAGGTCTTTTCTTTGCAAGCCAGTGTGGCTTCCGTGAGGATAAGTCCACCAGTGAGGCTGTTAGTAAGTTGATCGATTACATCATTAGAGGTATGGAAGAGGGTTTCATTGTGGGTACGTTTTTTATGATTTGACGAAAGCATTCAACTGTGTATCTGCCGATATCTTAGTGGATAAGTTGAGACTTTATAAATTTGACGAGGTCAGCTGCAACTTAATAAAATCTTTTCTGACAGGCAGGACCCAATTTACTTTCCTTAAGGGTGTTGCTTCTGAGCCTGGTGGTGTCGTCAATGGAGTCCCACAGAGTTCCGTTCTTGGACCAATTATTTTTCTCATTTTCATACATGATTTGATAAGGGCTGTGGGAGCTGCTGAACTGTTGTTGTTTGCTGACGACACCAGCATGCTCAGAAGAAACCAGGACGTCATGCGTTAATTTCTTCTTTAGATGTGACACACGAACATCTTTTGGAATGGTTCAGCCTGAATAAACTCAGTCTTCTTCTTCTTCTTTAAATAGGACGATGTCCTGTTTTTCTGTTACAGCCCCTGCTGCGAACCGGAGCTCCAGCACTCATGCCATCGCTTTTTCGGCCTTCCTATGGGTCTTCTAGTGTTGGGTTTTTGTGTTTTTGCCCACGCCATACGTTCGGGGCCCATTCCGTCTACGTGATCTCTCCATAGGCGTCGACGTGCTCTTGTCCACCTCACCACATCCTGGACACCTAGCGTATCCTCATTCCTTTTTCTATCTCTGCGTGTAATACCTCTTATAGCTCTTAGTGTTCTCATCTCTGTTGTCCTCATTAGTTGTTTTGTTTTTGTTGTCTCAGCTCTTGTCTCAACCGCATATGTCATCACGGGTCTCACACAGGTTTTATAGATTCGGACTTTGCTTTCTGTGCTTATGTACTTATTCCGCCAGATTACATCTCTCAGGAAGCCAGATATTCTCGATGCTTTCATTGCCTGCTGTTTTGCTTCTTGTAAGAGTTGCCTATCGCTCGATACTTCTACTCCTAGGTATTTAAAGTGTGAAACTTGCTCTATTATATGGTCGTTCACTACTAGTTTGCATCTAATTGGATCTTTCGCTATTAACATCGATTGGGTTTTCTGTGTTGATATTACCATGTTATATTTTTCTGCTGTTACTTTGAACTTTTGCAGTAGGCGTTGTAGGTCGTCCTCATTCTCGGCTATTAGTAAAGCATCATCTGCGTAGCACAGTATTCTCATAGTTTTGTTACCCATCCTATAGCCTTGGTTCATTTGGTTAACACCTGCTATTATTTCATCCATGATTAAATTAAATACACATGGGCTGAGGCTATCACCTTGTCTAATGCCTGCGTTAATTTTGATCTCGCTTGTAAGTCCCTGTGTAGTTTTTACTTTCGTCTTATTAGAGTTATTTAGTTCTTTGATTATGTTTATGTATTTATTGCTTAAGTTTTTATTTCTAAGGATAGTGATCACATCGTTCATTCGAATTCTGTCGAATGCCTTTTCCAAATCTATAAAACATATAAACATCGGTTTGTCAAACTCTATGGACTTTTCCACCAGTTGCCGCAATATAAAAATTGCATCCGTTGTTGATCTATTTGGTCGGAATCCCTGTTGTTCTTCAGACACACCTACTTTGTCATATATCTTTTGCGATAGAATTTTAGTGAGTAGTTTCGATGCAGATTTAAAGAGTGTGATGCCTTTATAATTTGCTGGGTTTGTCTTCACGCCTTTTTTGTATATGGGTATTGTTATGCTCTCTCTCCATTCTTCTGGTATCTCCTTGTTGTTTTCAATTTTTTGGAATAGTTTTGTTATTTCTTTTGTTATTTCTGCTCCCCCATATTTAATTAGTTCGTTATTTATGTTGTCCGGGCCGGGTGATTTTCTATTTTTTAATTTATGGATTACTTGTTGTACTTCTTCTAGGCTGATAATGTCATTTTCTGTTTCTTCGTAGAGTGTGTTTTGTTGTTCGATTTCTCGTTCCTCATAGTTACCGTTATCATTATCTCCCAGGTATAAATTCTGGAAATATTTCACCCACTCTTCTGGTTTTATTACATTGATCTGCAGTTCTTCGGTGATTGGTTTTTTCCTGTTTCTCAACATGTTCCATACCTTTTTCTGTGCTCCTCGTAGGTCGTGTTCCATGTCATTTGTGAATCTTTCCCAATATATTTTTTTAATTCTTTAATTTTGTTCGTTGTTCTATTTCTTTCTGTTTTAAATCTTTGGTACTCTTCTGGTGTTCTGTGATTGACATATCTGATATATGCGTTCTTCTTTTCTTTTGCTAAATCTTTGATTTCCTGTGTGAACCATGGTTTATCTTTTCTATGACTGTTTATATTGATTCTTCGTTCCCCAATTGCTTCTCTTGCGCTGTTAATTATGTTGTTTTTCACTTTATTCCATGCGGCGTTTATGTTGTCTGTGTCTACTATAGGGTTAAGGTTGATCTTTTCCTCGAGTTGTGTTTGGTATAGATTCTTAGTACTTTCGTTTTGTAAAGATTCAATGTTGAATTTAGAATAAACTCAGTGTGAATCTTAATAAGACGGATAAGATGTTCTTTACTCACAGAGTTACGTCTCTTCAAAATACACCGTCTGTCAAATTTCTTGGTATCACGCTGAACCCAACCTTGAGCTGGGAAGCTCACACTGGCAGCCTTGGGTGGGTTTATTTCTCTCTCATCGAGTCGCATATGGCATATTGTCTGACAATCTGGGGGCATAGCTCACATGCCAAGCGTATTTTCGCTCTATAGAGAAAAAGTCATTCGGACAATGACCGGTAAAGGCTATAGGGATGAAGTGAGGGGAACTTTTTCAGAACTTCAGATTCTTACTCTGCCATCTTTGTACATTTTCAAATGCCTTTTGTCCGGTATTTCATTTGGCGGAAAAATTATCAACAGTGATAACCACAGTTATAATACAAGACGATTTACACATTGAATTTCTGAGATTAAAATCGAGTAGGTATAGCTCTAATTACTATCCCAATAAACTACCGCTCGAAGTCAGGGCAGTTTATCTTATGCAACCCGTTTTATACCACTTCTGAATTCATTGATACCCAGCTTTCAGTGGATAGAATCATGTGTTCTTGATAACCTCCTAAATTGATTCTATTCTAATTATTTTATGTCCATACATTCTTTGTAATGTATTTCTATGTCATTGCATAGTATTCTTCATATACCCTATACATATATGTTTTAATGTCTTTTGTGGATTGCTGTTTTATGTCTCGTATTTGCCATGATTTTAATATATTTATTAGTACATTTATTTAAATCAATTACACTGGTCTACAATGGTTTTGTTGCCCTAGATATGAAAATGATTTTGGGTCTATTTATGCACACAATTCGTGAAACTATCAATGATTTTGTAGGATTTGCTCTGATTTCTTTTAAATCTTTATTTTCATTTTACATAACAAAAATCGTAAAACAAGAAACAAAATAACAGATATATTTATAATGTCAGTTATGTTTTGAGATTTTGAAAACATCGAAGTAAAAAAGAGGAAAATGTCAAAAATATATTTCATATTTCCATAAAACGCCTTCTATGAGTTTTATGAGCTTTTCTTCTATAATTTTTCAGGGTCAATCTCTTTTCAAAGACCAGCAGTAATCTGCCATCATGTGACAATCCCATCGACCTTGATACCTTTCTTCCATCACGTTTAGATCTTGATGAAACCGCTCTCCCTGTTCCTCACTATAATTTCCTAAATTATCCGGAAATTTATCTAGATGATTGCGGAGATAGTGTAACTTAATACTCATATCTGTTCCTAAAGTCTGAAAGTTTGTCAGCATATTTTGCACAATTTCTTCATAGTTTGCTGCATTATGGTTACCTAGGAAATTTTCGACAACCAACACAAAACTTTTCCAAGCTTTACTTTCCGAAACAGTCATAACTTTTATAAAATCTGAGTCTTTCATCAATTGCCATATTTGAGGACCATCAAATATTCCACCTTTCAATTTTTCCATACTAAGCTTCGGAAATTTTCTGCAAATGTAATTAAAACAATTTCCGTCCTTGTTCAACGCTTTTACAAATTGCTTAATCATACCTAACTTAATATGTAATGGTGGAAGTATGATTTTGTCTCTGCTAACCAGCGGCTCCCTTATTACGTTGGCTTTACCGAAAGTTAAGGAATTTCTTACAGGCCAAACATCTTGTTCCCAATGAATTTGCTTTGCTCTACTATCCCACATACATATAAAGCAAGGTATTTTGTATATCCACTTTGTCGGCCAAGTAAAAAATTAACCATTTTTAAATCCACACAGATCGGCCATTGATGCTCAGAGTATTTAATTTTCTCTAAAATTAATTTTACATTTTCATATTCTTCTTTGAGTTTCGTTGAATGGGCAATTGGAATTGATGCAAATTTATTTCCATTGTGCAATAAGACGCATTTTAAACTTCTTTTGCAACTATCAATAAAAAGGCGCCATTCAGTAGATTTGTACTCTTTTAAACCCATGTCTATAAGCAGCTTCGCGATATCATTACAATATACTAATCCTTCATTTTCACTAAAAAATTGTAATAACTCTTTTTCTCGCGTTCTGTATGTTGTAATTGTTACTGTTGGTGCCAATAAATTTTTTTCTTTCAATCTTGAGGCTAACAGTTCTGATCCTTGTTTTGATAAATTGAGATCACGTATTAAATCACTGAGTTCATTTTGAGAAAATAACTTTGGCGTAGATGTTTCACCTTCCCATTCACTTCCACTAGTAGATGGTCCCGATTTCTGAGAATTTGGTAACATCATTGTTTCTGAGGGCATGCGAATTACTTTTGAAATGTATATGGGCCGAGAGAGATTTTCACTGTGTAAAACCGGACATTTCGTAGACTGTAAGTCTGGGTATCTCCACGTTTGATTTCGATTAAAACCTTTAACATCTACTACGCAAAAATAACAATCTTCTAAATGATTCGTAGGCTCCATCCAGATCATAGTAATACCAAAGTCTAATCTAGAACGTTCACCTTTTTTCCACAACCGTAAAGACTAAACACAGGACTTACAAACTTTATTAGGAACCCATAATTTACCTAATTTGTCCATTTTGACACCAAAATATTCAACATAAGTCTCCTTGACAAAGTCTGTGATATTTCTTTTTGTTTTTTGGTATATAAACACCGCAAATATAACAAAATAAATCACTACAATATTTACACTTTCTTCGTGACGAACTCATATTTTAGACTAGAAGACAAATATATAAGTATGGACATTCAGTAATTGAAACAAAATATTAATCCATGACATTTTATCCAGATTTACGTGTATATGTACTTCAATATTGTCAAATAACTGAGATCTCAGCTGTTCTGTGGAGCAAGGGTGTGAGAGTGGGGATCATGTGATGTTTGTATGCGCGAAAAAGTTGCGCAGAAGCCTAATCATGACTGGAAAATTAAATTTTATTTCTAACAAGCTTATAATTGTTCAAAATATAAGAAATGCAAAAATCATGAAAATACGAGCACATTGAGAACTTTCATGAATATATTCGTAATTTGGGTACTTGAAAACATGAAAATTTGCGATGATATCCAGGGCAACAATAAGAAAATTTTTTTTGTAGAGCTGTGTTATCTAATTTTCATATGACAAGAGTAAACAATTTAAGGACGACCCCGAGCAATAATGGCAATCCTTTACCTAATGGTAGGTCAGGGTCAAGAACTTGCCCGTTGGTTCCCTACTGCTAGGCACTTTCAAATGCAGTTTCGACAAAAGAGTGGAGTGCAAATTAGCACCGAAAATATACAATCTCTCAGGGAATTTGGTTTGCGTAGCAGCTCTACGCACAGCCCTTACCGCAACATATTGAAGAGCCTGATTGAATTTTACCAGGGAACATGTCCATAGGTTAAAAACTAATTAGGTGGGAGTTTTGTTTACAGATGTCGAAATGAGAGATAGGCCCAGTGCAACTTACCTACCTTTTTTTTGAAGTTTGGTTGAAGTTTAATAATGGTGGAAATTTCTTTGAACGCCCGCACTGATCGGATCATCGTGAACAATGGTGCCTTGTTTGCTAAGTGTACGTTACAGACATTTTAGGAGAACATATAATACCATTTGCGGCAAACTAGGGTGAAAACTTTCTGTTTATGCATAATAACGCCAAACCTCCCCAAGCTCATATCGTTAAGAACTACCTTCAAGATCACGAAATCACTAGAGAGGCATGCATGAAGTCCAGAACTCATTCCTTTGAAACATATCTGGGCTATTCTCAATTGAAGAATTAAGAAGCAAGCAAAAGCAGCCAGCTACCGTGAATGAGATTCGGAATAGACTGATGAAAATTTGGAACGTAATGAATCAGGTCATTGATTTTGAGTATGAATCGTAGATTTCATACAGTAATTCTCGTAAGGGTGGAAATATCCAATATTAATAGGTTTTGGGGACTTCGTATTTTTCTAAAAGCTTCACATTTTTCCTTATTAGATCTCACTTTTTTTCAATTCAGTTAGCATTCCTAAGTGCTGGTGGATTACTAGAAAAATAATTCTTCAACATCGGAATTTCTTCTTGTGTGCGTGCATTTCTCGGTGCATCGTATTTAAACATTATTTTCTCATTGATACCTAATGCAATTCATTGCAACTTTATCGGTATGGAGCTATTACTAAACAAGTTGCTTTCGCGCTTGCGCTTTAACCTAAGCATAGTCTAATGCGAAATTATCATTTCCGTTTCATATTGTTAGCTTCTTCTGCTGGCGATTATGCCTCATACAGGTTTTTTTTATCTCAAACGATATACCTGAATATCGGGTACCAATTTCAACTCGATATCTTCACACGTTCCTTAGAAAAACTTGAATACGTACATTCTACTAAATTTATTTAGAGAAATCGGTTTTAATATCGACGAAGCAACTACCGCTTTTAGGTTCAGGCTGTTGAGAAATACGTCACAACATTTAACCCAAACAAAAAATATGTACCTTGATGGAATGAACAGTAAGCCAAAGCTATTCGAGATTGAAAAATGGACTCGATAGATATCGCAGGACTCGATCTAATGAGAATCTCTAGTTAATTTCAAGCGGCTCAAAGCTATATCCAAGAGAATTTTAAAGAAGAGTAGATAAGCAGCATGGCAGATGAAAGGAATAAATACAATCTTCAAAATTCCAGCTTTGAAGTAGAACAACGAAGTCATTACTGATAATTTGGATATAGCAAACAATTTATTATTATTATTATTGAAGTAATTCAAGGCTGAGGACAAGTCCTATACAAGCCTAATAACAAAAAATAATTTCTATAGTATTGCAAGCACAGCTTAGCCATAATTAAATATGCACACATATATAATAACTAAATCCTTATGTCAAAAACGAAATCTAATTAAACAAAAGAAAGTCCAATTTATTTTTGAATTCATTAACCGAATTTGAGTCCACCACATCACTAGAAAACCTGTTCCAATCATCGAACACCCTATTCACAAAAAAATACTGTCTTTGTCTCGACGAAAATTTTTCTTTTTTCAGCTTCAGATGATGACCACGCAAACGAGTATCAGCACTCACACTAAACATACATCTCAGGTTGGCGTAATTGTGTTTAATTATATGATAGCACAAGATTAGATCTCCGCGATGTCTTCGCTGCTCGAAGGTTATGAGACCAGCTCTAGCCAATCTTTCATTATATGAGGGACGAACAACCCCAAAAGTCATACGTGTAGCACGGCGCTGGACACCCTCAAGCATGCTTTTATCCCGAGCGAGAACCGGGCACCAAACCGAGCCTGCATACTCCAAAATAGGACGCACATAAGTCTTTTTAAGTGTAACCGAACTAGAGACGGACAACTTAACGAACGATCTACGAATGAGATAAATTGAAGAATTAGCACGTTTACAAACACTTAGGACATGTTCCGACCACGTAAGGTTTGAAGTAACGGTTACTCCTAGATCTACATGTGAAGTAACTGAGCGAAGTGGATGATTGTCAATCGAGTATTGATGGGATGGATTATTGGGTCCTATATGTAGCACAAAACATTTATCAACATTTAGTGGTAGGAGCCAGTCATTGCACCATCAGTTTATTGCGTCAAGATCGTCCTGGAGAATCTGTCTCTCGGTGAGCGGGTTTGCATACAACTTGGTGTCGTCAGCGAAGAATGACTTGCGAGATTTAATGTGTTATGAAAGATCGCTGGCGAAAATGATAAATAAAAGAGGCCCCAGGACGGATCCCTGAGGCACTTCGCCCACAACCGGTCTTTCTGACGAAAGAACACCACCAACCCTCACCACGAATGTTCGCTGAGACATATAATTAGTAGTCTAAAGAAGCAACTTCCCGCGAATCCCAACGATATCCAATTTGTGAACTAATCTTCTTACTGTGACTCTGTCAAAAGCCTTGGCGAAATCGAAGTAAATGACATCAGTAGTGATTCTTTGATCATAGGCATGGGTCTAATTATTAACGCAAGACAAAAGATTTGTGGTAGTTGACTTCCCTTTACGAAGCCATGTTGTTCTGACGGAATGATAAAGTTTTTTGTCAAGAACTCGGCTGTCACTTCGACTATTATGGATTCCATCACTTTTTATGCAATAGACAGAAGGCTTATTGGTCTATAGTTACATGGGTCCAGTTTATCACCTTTTTTAAATATAGGAGTGACACTTGATTTCTTCCAGTCCAGAGGAACGCGGGAGGTCTCGAAAGATGTTCTCATAATCAAGGCCAAAGAATGAGAAAGGACGTCGGCAAACTTCTTCAAGAAAAAGGACTGATACTATCAAGTCCTGGAGACTTGAGTAGGTGCTTTTTACTGTGCAAGAATCAAACTCTACGTGTGTTATACTATTCTCAAGACGTCTAGTTGCAGAATGAGGCATATGATCGTTATTGGGCTCATTTGTGAAGCAACTGGCAAATGCATCTGCCAAAATTTCCGCCGATTCGGCATCAGAGCCACACATGCTCCCATCGTCTTTTCGTAGCAAAGGGGCACTGACCTTCGATTGCAAATTTGCACGAATGAATTTGTAATGTTTTCTGTTATTGTCGGAGGCAGCAATTGATTCCTCATATTCACAGCGTGCAGAGCGCAGAGCATAGGTCACGTGACTCTAGAAAAATCTCTATGACTTGTAAAATCTTCAGTTCTTTTAGTTCGTTTATATTTCTTCCAGAGACGTTTTTTGTGTTGTATAAGTGATAAAAGTTCCGAATTTATCCATGGTTTAAGAGGGTTCACACGTGAGGTCTTTCTCCTGGAGATAATATCAGCGTCGTCTGTTGGATTTAAGAGTCTTTGCCAGTTTACATGCTGAAGGTCCTCTGAGAGCGAATCAAAGTTGGTCACGCTGTATTCAACGCGATTGGATTTTTCAGGTATAGTAATATTAAGCTGAAGGGTTGAAGTGATAGCTGCATGATCGGAAATGCCAATCGGTGGATGGTATTCAGGGTGTGTAATGAGTTGTTCTTCGTTGGTTAAAATGAGGTCAAGTGTTGAAGGCTCATTGTTTCTTCTGAATCTAGTTGGCTCATTCACCAACTGGATAAGATTCGAGTCAGCAACAAATCTCACAAAGTCGGCAGCAGGGTTGGACGCTTCAGGAACGTTCGCTATTGGCCAGACGATATCGCGATAAATGAAATCGCCAACAATAATTAGACTAGTAAATGATGAAATTAGGTCCAAATATTCGATGAGCTGGGTATTTGCTTCACGGGAGACGTCACCAGGTCGATACACAAACACCAAATTAATGTCAGTATTATTTCTAGATAATTGAACATGTAACGCCTCAATTCCAGAAATTTCGACTGCTTTTGGATAGATCGCAAAATTATGAGTTATCTCATCGCTCAAGTAGACACATACACCTCCACCAACACGATTCTCCCTATCACGTCTATAGATACTGTGTCCATTGATATTCACTAGGTTATCAGGATCCTTTTTACCCAGCCATGTTTCAGTTATGAATATTATGTGCGGTTTGAGATCATTGGTTACGCAAATCAAATCATTATATTTAGGTTTAATAGCGCTAATATTGGTGTAAAAAAATAGCCAGTTCAGATAACTTGTTGAAGAAGAAGCAGAGTTATTTGCGAAAAGTAGGGGTAATTTTTAGACATCCGTTTATGTATTTAATTGTTAAATTTTCTCCGCTCTTCTTTCTACTATCCAACTCGCCACGAAGATCCTCCAATACTTTCAACTGAATTGGTGTCCGATCGCATATAATGGATAGCTTTGATGTTGTTGGGTTTTCAATCATTTTTCTCTTATTTCGGAGGATATTGCGGGCATCATATTCAGTAGGCATAGTGAGTTTCAACATGCGGGGGTAAATTTAAATAATAAAAATAAAAATAAATTTAGCTGAGTTTTTCGTTGCTAACAGCAGTAGTGGCAACAAAAATCCTTCAGAGAACCCTTTTATACACTCTCCAGAAGATAATTTCGCCCATCCAATAAATCATCAATTCACATTAGAAGAGTTAACTTAAGCATTATCTTCCGGTAAAAGTTCAGCTGCAGGAGCTGACCGAACTCAATAAAACCGTCTTTTATTGAACTCCCGAGCTATACAACAGATATGGAGCTCACATGTTTCCCAGTAACCTGGAAACAATTCGTTATCTTTCCCATCAGGAAAGACAGTTCATCTCAGATAAGTGCAACTTCTCTCAGGCCAATCTCTCTGACAAGCACATCTTGCAAGCTGCTTGGAAGGATGATTAACAAACGATCAATATGGTATTTGGAAAGTAAAAATATACTTATTGAAGAACAATCAGGGTTTCGATCAAACAGATGTGCCTTAGACAATCTACAGACGGAAATCGCCTCAGCCTTCGCAAGTAGACAGGATCTAATATCAATAATCTTGCGACATCATAAGTGCCTTCGATAATATTACAAAATATATCGTTCTCAAAAAACTCGAAGATATTGGTCTTAGTGGAAATATCTTCCACTTCATCGAAAATTTTTCAACTGATAGATCAATAAGAGTCAGAATCAGTGAAGAACTATCAAACATTTCCTGGATCAGAAATGGACTACCTCATGGCTCGATATTGAGTCCAGCCCTCTTCATACTAGCTATAAATAGCATATGTCTCCGTCCTAAAACCTGTCAAGTATGCTCTTTATGCCGATGACCTCATCCTCTTCTGTCATGGCAAAAATACTGAAAGCACCTCCATTACAAAAAGCTATCAATGCAGTTACTGATTGGTCAGCAGAAACAGTTATAAATTCAGCAGAAGATACACCAACTATCTAGAGCCACACATCACACTCAATGACATTTCTTTGAAAAACGTCAGCTCTTGTAAAATTCTTGGCTTAGTTGGAAAAAACATATAGCAGAACTCAAAGGTGAACGCCTAAGGAGCATGAATATCCTTAAGACTCTCTTCCATCATAACTAGGGTGCAGAAGATGAAATTTTACTTCGCATATGCAGGACAATAATAAGATTCAAGCTAGATTACGGTAGAATTGTGTACATGTCTGCTTCGCCGTCTATTCTAGAATTACAGTGCAAAATTCATAAGTTAGAATTTCTTTTGGCATTTTTTGCTCCAATCCCGCGTATCTCCTTTGAATCCAATGAACCCTCTCTGTATCTTAGGCGCGATTTCATTATAAACCAGTACTTCTCAAGGGCTTCTACCAAGCTCGTTATCCAATATTTAAAAAAATGCAGTTCCACAACCTCGAATTACCCCCAGGAGCATCCTACCAATATCGTCAATCTATAAAAACCTTCCTCGAAATGATGACACGTTTCTCCCAACTCAAATATCTTACTCTGAAACTCCAACATGGTTCAAAATGCTGCCTTTCATAAATACATATCTAAGCGAATACGCCGAGGAAGACACACTTAACTTAGTCCTCAGACAGAAGTTTTCCGAATCGATGAACTCAGGTTCTTATGACTATATCTTGTTTACGGATGCCTCTTAAAGTTCGAATGAATCAGAATCAAGTTATCGGTGCATTATACAATACGAACAGGTACATGCACATATATTGAAAATGATTAGGTACTAATAAAATATTACAGATGAAAAACAAAGACAAGATTACACAAAATTCAAAACTAAAAACTCATTGGCACTGTAGAAACCCTCATTAACAAAAATATTTCTTATTTTTTGTTTGAAACCATCGAGTGAAAGATCTGTGAAGGTCACAGGTAAATTATTATAATAAGAAAAGGCTAGGTAATTTGGGCCATTCCGCGGCGTTCTCAATCTGGCAAAGGGAATATAACATCTTCACTGTTTCTTATTATACTGATGAATGTGTCGATTTAAATCAACAGATGGATATCTCTTATGAGCATAAGTTAGACATTCGAAAATGAAAAGGCTTGGCAGGATTCGTATGTTAAGTTGTTTAAAAAAGTTTTTACAGCAATCTCTATATGGGATTTCTGCCACAATACGAACAGCGAGTCTCTGAATTCTAAAAACTCTTTTAACCCCACTAGCGTTACACCACACTAATGAACCATACCTCATGATTGACTCACATAAAGAAGAAAAGACACTTCTTAGAACCTGCGGCGATACAGAGTCCCGTAAAATTACTCAAAAGCGTGCCCTCAAACAACTCATCTACCCTGGAGCTACAATCTTGCAGAGATGTGTCACCCCTTCTTCAACGAGAGCAATTATTCGACCTCTCTGCACATCGGACAATCCAACGTAAGGCATTTTCAATTATGACTATGGGCTTTTTCAAATTTTGAAATTTAGTTTGAAATCTCAGTGACAAGAGTACAATATCCCGAAGATGTGGTGAACATTTGTTATCATACTATCCAGTTTTTTACAACAAAAAACTTCATTGTTTCACAATAATGTGAAATACCGAGTGATCCCATATAAATTTGGTTGTGTGAATATGATCTGCCATATTAGAAAAAAAGTGAGTGAAACCTCTCACGGAAATATTATCGAAATGACTCAGCCAGAAGCAAATTAAAGGGAATTATTGTCAAAATCTTCCTGTTCATACAATAATATGTTGTTGATTTCAAATTTTTATAAGATGAATGTAAGATTCTGAAATTGTGTTGAAATTACGAATTAAATAATTAGCGTAGTTAGAATTTGTTTCTAAATGATGAAGCTACGATACTGTTTATTGACTGAATTTCTTTCTATTTTTAATTATAAGAAGTAAATTTAATTTATTCCTTTGTATGCAGTATTTTTGTATATTATAAGTTAGTTAATTTCATCGACTCTTATATTGAAATTGCCCTAGGTTCTATGAATATACATCTTACTACAACTACCGCAGCTATTATTGTATTTACTAAAGTCTTTAGGACTTATTGAACAACCCTCTTATATCATATCATAAACTTGAATGGCATAAACAAAGAAACATGTACGATATATTTACACAGAAGAATATAGCAAAACTTATTCGACATGTCAAATTAATGTTTGGAAAATTATTTACTTAAAATTTACATCAAGGTCAAGGACTGGCTCGATTTGATGAGAACGACTACAGGTTTGAATTTCTACGTAATTTCTTTTCGTTTTAAGTTTGTTTTCATGAGAAATTCGCTAGTGTTCATAAAATCTGTTACTATTATTGAGCAAATTTAGGAGCATTTTGACATCCTGAATTAGAAATTGTAATAAGATATTAAATGAGAAGTTCTTACTATATATCAACTTCCTCAAGAAATTAAATAAAATATTACACTGCAATGCCACAAGCAAAACTAGTAGAACAAGAAAAGTAATTTCTTTACTGGGTTCATATTTGGGAGGAATTTCACAATTAAACGGTCACCATTCAATCAAAACTCTAGAAATGCAGAAAGTAAAAATACATTCCATATTCCAATGTATTGCACTCCATATATACAGGTGTCCGTGTCCGGTGTGTATAACGTTATACCACAGATTCTTCAACTCGAATTAGGCCAACTTACCTACATAAAAAATTTCTTCGTTTGGCCGCTGGAGGTCGCCAAATCCAAAGATTTTACAAATAATTCGAGAACGAGTCGTTCGATAGAAACCATATTTGGTATACGTAATTGGGTGCGTTATTCACGTGTCCCTAAAAACTCGAACGTGTTTTTAATATACTATAATTTTTCAACTGTCTGCGTTAGAGCAAAACTGTTTCAGACATTGAGTAGCTAGGTTACTTATCAATCTTTTTTGTCTCTTGAGAAATTTTGATATGATGAGAGGTTCAATCACAAAAAACAGTTTTTTAATTTCATGATTTCATTTGTTCAACCACCTAGCAAGTCAAAAATATCACATTTAACCATGGTGGCGTTGAATTTATTTCGGTGGTCTGACAGATTGTAATTTTATAATGCTTGACAACCAATTGTTGCCACAACAGTGTTCCTTAAGTTCTCAACTAGGTATTTTGGTGATTTTTTTATCACTATTAGACACGGAGATGTACAGTTACTTCTGAAATGGTTGATATGGTTATGGTGTACAGATTTTGTCACGGCAATGGACGTGAAAGAGCAAGAGTATAAGCTAAATGATTTCCAGACCACATAGTGCCGGACCACCAAACGTTTGGAAATCGGGAGAGGCGCCGCCGCGAGAATGGTTGCTTCAAGCCTAAGAATTTAGAACGCGAAGAACAAATTTTGAACATGGTTGAGGAAAACCCACAATTAAGCACGCAGCTTTTGGGTTTGCAGTTGGTCGTTCCTAAAACAATGATTCATGATGTCTTGAAGGAACAATTATTTCATCCTTATCACATTCAGAAATTACTTCCCAACGATCCTGAGAATTACCTAACTTTCTGTCGATTTATCCAAGAGAAGAGAACGCAGGATCTCCACTGCAGTAGGAAGAATGCACTTTTACTAGGTCTGGCATCACTAACCTTCACAATGAACACGTGTACAGTGTCGAAAATCCACATGCTTTCACAAGTACACATCATCAGAATCAATTCAAAATTAACGTATGGATTTCAGTAATTGACAATTTCATTATTGGTCCGGTAGTGATTTCAGTACGATTAAGCGGAGAGGCATATTCGAATATTTTGCAAGAAACTTTTGCATACAGGCACAGTATGCGAACCGTTTGATCGGAAGGGGAGCTGATGCTCCTGCAAGTTGGCCAGCACGATCTCCCGATTTTACACCGTGTTACTTCCTTCTTAGGGGTGCTCTGAATTTTAGAGTTTACTCTCCTCAAATTGACACCCGAGAAGAGTTACATATGAGAATTTTAAATGCGGCCAACTCCCTGAAGAATGACCCTAAAGTAATGCCAAGGGTCCAATTTAATTTCTTGAAGAGGATTAACTCCTGTTTTCAGGAAAATAGTGGAATTTTTGAACATTTACTGAAGTTGAATGGAATTTACGATGTTAACTAATTAATCGTTATTCTGAAGGAATTTGTTTTTTCTTATTTAGTTTCCAACAGGCCAACCAGTTTTCATGTTTTTAAATAGTCATTGTGAAAAACTTATTGAATTTTTTCTTCGAATTTTTCGATTTTTCCGATTTTTGTACATTGAATTTCTTATTTGCTTGATCCGATTTAGCAACCTAGAAAACATCATTTTGTCAACAGGAGTTTGTCAAGCATAGTAAAATGACAATCTGTCAGGCTACAGAAACAAATCCAAAGCCAACATGGTCAATATGTGATATTTTATATTAGCTAGATGGTTGAAGACATGAAATCATGAAATTGAATAACTGTTTTATGTGATTGAACCGCTCATCATATCAAGATTTCTCAAGAGACAAAAAAGATTGATAAGTAACCTAGCTACTCAATGTCTGAAACAGTTTTGCTCAAACGCAGACAGTTGAAAAATTATGGTTGATTAAACACGCTCGAGTTTTTAGGGACACTTGTAAAACGTCAAGGTCATTGAGTGGATCACTAAGAAACGTGAATAACGCACCCGATGACTCGTGCCAAATAGGGATTCTATCGGTCGAGTCGTTCTCGAATTATTTGAAGAATAAGAAGAATCTTTGGGTTTGGCGACCTCTACCGGCCAAACGAAGAAACTTTTCATAAAGGTAAATTGGCCTAAATCGACTTATTGCGAGCTGAAGAATTTGTGGTATAACGTTGTACACGCAATTCACGGACACCCTGTATATACATATATATATATATATATATATATATATATATATATATATATATATATATATATATATATATATATATATATATATATATATATATATATATATATATATATATATATATATATATATATATATATATATATATATATATATATATATATATATATATATATATATATATATATATATATATATATATATATATATATATATATATATATATATATATATATATATATATATATATATATATATATATATATATATATATATATATATATATATATATATAAATCTAACCAAACCGAATCTAGTTATGAGATGGATATCTTGCCATTCACAAAATTCACCATTTTTAGAATTTTTCATTGTTACAAAGAGTTTGCGGTATTTTAGAAAGAAGAAGAAACTGGAACGAACGTAATTCCAGCACTAATTGAAAATCCAGAAATAACGACTAGAGAAATAGCCGATATAACTGGTGTTTCGAAAAGATGAAATCAAAATTATTAGAAAAAACATTAGCTTGAACCATATATACTGTGACAAAAAGACAAAAAGTAATCCGGAAATTCTTATTTAAATTGCTCGCGTTGGGTATTTTTCAGTATTTCAAGTTTCTGTATGTTGGTACGACTGTCTTAAATTACTATGCCTAGCATGAGCGCGATTTGTGAAGTAGTTTCTTTACGACAGCTGTTGGAACGAGTCGACCTCAGTGATACTCTGCAAATGTTACTATGGGTAGAAATATTAAACAATGAGTTTGTCTCAAAGGTGTTTTGAACGAAATTCCGTGTGTTGAATCGTTGCAAATGCTGGAAAATGCTTATGAAGACCCTGTTTTATCGAAAAACCAAGTGTACGAGTGGTACAAAGCCTTTGAAGACAGTCGGGAGATCGTCGAATATTTGCCTCGTTCCGGACGACCGTCGATCTCTTCAACCGACGATCAAAAAAATCAAGGAAATGGTGCTCGCAAATCGTTGAGCCAGTATAAGAGAAATAGCTCGTGATCTCAAAATCTCTCGTGAAATCGCTCAACTGATTTTGGTGAACCAATTGGGCATGCGGCGCGTCGCCGCTCGGCTCATTCCGATAAAGTTGAATTTTCTTCAAAAGCAGTTCCGGATGCAGACAGCTGCAGAAATGCTGGATCGTACGAATTCTGATCTCACGTTCATGGGACGGATCATAACTGGTGACGAGACATGGGTCTATTGATACGACACACTAACGAGCCAACAATCATCGTAATCGGTGGGAAAAAATGATCCAAAACCGAAAAAAACCTCGCCAAAGTCGTCCGAAATAAAGACGATGCTGATTATTTTCTTCGATATTCGTGGTGTGGTTCATCATGAATTCGTTCCGCAAAGTCAAAAGGTCAACAAGGACTTCTATTTAACCGTTCTGAGACGTTTGCGTGGAAATATTCGCAGTAAACGGCCGGATTTGTGGCAAAACAATTCGTGGATTTTCCATGACGATAACGCACCATCTCATCGAGCCACGGTTATTTATGACTTATGGCTTTTTTCGTTTTTACAGACTGAAATTGCCGCTCCGAGAAACCAGATTTGATTCCATACCCGTCATTGAAGAAAATTCGCAGAAGAAGCTGAAGGCCATCCCTGAAAGCGCTTATAAAAAATGTTTCGACGTTGACACATGTGTATCGCTTCAAATGGAGCATATTTTGAAGAAAATTCAATAAATATTGAAGCAGATTAAGATTTTTGCGTTTAATTTCACATTTTCTGATCTTTTTTGTCACAGAGTAGGATGAGATTGCATCATCACCTTTTTATTGGCGATTCCGAGCAACGAATTAATTTCTAAAGAAGGTTCGAAGAGATATAACTCGAAAAGCAGATTTTTCTAGAAATGTTATTTGGACCAATAACGTTAGGATAAGCAGTGGTAGAAATAATCGACATTATAGATCAGATGAAAAACACACTTTTGTTTCAAAAGAGAAATCGCCAAGGTCTGTTTAGCTTGAATACTTGGCGCTTGGCAATAGTTGGGCAACAAATGACAGATCCATATGTTTTTGAGGAATCCGTAAACGCTAACATTTTTGAATATTTTGACCGACATTGTTGAGGCATGCTTAGAAAATGTTCCACTTGCAGACGTCGAATAAAAAAGGTTTCAACAGGACGGCGCACCTGCGCATAAGGCACTTCCGATCACTTGACAGGCACAAGGGATCCCGTTTAATGGCCCGCGAGAACCCTTCATCGCAGCCCATAAAAATTTCTGATATGGGGTTTTATCAAGAACAAAATTTACCTTACGCGACCGGAAAGTTCTATACTTTGGATTTGGTTAACCGATTGACGGTTTACGTTGAGATGACCCAGAACCGGGGTCAATTTTTTTTTTGTTAATTTGCTAAAACTATCCATATATTTTTTGGTTTTGATCTAATTGAATTTCCTTATCAATTGTGATAACTCTAGTTTGTAGATCTACCTGCATAACATTTCATATTGTTCATCTGAATTCAAAATTACAGTGAAAATACGGTAATTTGCCAGAATGATTCAATAATTATATTTAAATTCTCAATATAGTCAAATATTACGTATCTTTAAAGCAGCTTAAAATCACCCGGAAGCGTAAACATAGACACGAAGGAATTTATCCAACCCAAATAAGAAATCCAGCGAAAACAATATTCGACTTTAATACCTAAGCTCTTAAGCACCCTTTCGTATATCCACGATTCCACAGCTGGTATTTTCTAAAACAGCAATTCCCACGTCGCGACGAAGGAAAAATTTGAGTTAATTAATCGTGCACAACATGAGTCCAGAAGAATGGAAGACGCAGATTGTTCCTCTCCGAGAAGCCGGACAGGGGAAGAAGAAGCACCGTTTCCGCTGTGTCTCACAGGTTATTACTTTCTGAATTTATTTTAATATTTCTGCTCACTATTTAATTTTCACGAATTTCTTGAAGTATATGCTACGTAATTTCTAAACGCACTAAGGGCGAGTTGAAATAATCATTTCTCAAATTCCAAATTATTTTCACATTTTTTTTCTTCTAGGCAAATGATCTATTTGAACTGCACTGATATTTTCTAATATTTATTTTGAAGAGTTATTTAAGACCTTTGCTTTCGTAACTTGGTAAACTTTGAAATGTACTGAATTTATTTTATATTGATTTACACAGTTGTTTTAACTTGACACATTATTTTGAATTATACTAAAATTCTCTAGTATTGATTTCAACATTTGTTTATCAAACTTGCAACATTATTGAAACGTAATTAAGCTATTGTGTACTGATTCCACCAACTTTAAGAACTATTTGAATTTGAAATGTTATGAAGTTTGATATTGATGTTAAACTTTACTTTTATAACTCAGAAAATTGATCTCAGTGAAATGTTACTTAACCATTTTGCCAATAGAAATCTTTTGTTATAATCTGATGAACGAAACGTTCGAATGTGAGAACATTTAATATTGATTCTTATCTTTGCTTCTATAATGGGCCAATTATCTATTTGAAACATCATAATCCTTTTATTCAGTATTTCTATTTATCTCAGTTTATAACTTAGCAGAACATACTTAAACTGTAACCAATGTGTTTATATTTCATAGTACCCAACTATGGGGAAGATCTTACTTTCAAATTATTGATTTGATGTCCGATACTCTTAAGCTCAATAAGGGAACTTTCCCTGCCTTCAGGTGTAATGATCACCTACGAATAATATCATAACTCATTAGTATAAATAAATGACTTTAGGGACGATACGCATGTATGGACCCACAGACATTGAGGCTTGTATGTTGTCGGTATGAAAGTTTTGAAGAATGTCTGAGTTGGGGAATGTATGTGACGTTTGTGGTACATACAGGTGTTTGATCAGAGGGCATGATTCCCTGGTTGGCAAATCCGCGATATGGGAATAGAATATGATCCGCAGTCAGTGACACAATAAACTGCCCGTTGGCGCTCAGTTGAGCAAAATAATCACGTACGGCTTTACGGGCTTACCTCTAGTTCCATATATAACGTTTTAATACTATACGAATTACTGAATTCGATTAAAATACGCGAGCGAATTAACGCTTGCAAGTTGTCAGCTGTGGACGTGTTCCTTAGAATTTTAAAAGTAAATCTTTCAGAGTTTGGAGTGTCAGGGCAACGACCTCGTCAGAAAACATGATATTATTTTTACCAAAACCCTTCGATGGGGTCAGTTACCACTCATAAGATGGGTGAGGGTCGGTTAGACCTGTCTACAATAATCTCATATCCGAATTCCATCCAAAATATGGGTGAGGGCCAAGTAAGCCTATTTATAATAATTAAATATTCCAACTTCCACTCGTAATATAGGTGAGGACCAATTAGGTCTGTTTATAATAATTAAATATTCCACATTCCACTCGTAATATGGGTGAGGACCAATTAGGTCTGTATAAAATAATCTAACGTATAAACGTCCACTCAAAATATGGGTGAGGGCAAATTGGGCCTTTATCTAAATGATCATATTTATTAAATTCATTAAAAGACGCCAAGGAATGCAAGGATAAGAATTTAATACAAATGCTACAAAGACCAAATAGACATTGTTACCGAATCTGTTTTGATTTTCTAATTTCCTTACCTATGGTTTAAGCGACGAAGAATTGGTCGTATCATATTAAACCTCACATAAAAGAACTTGAGTAGGTTCTACAAATACACAACGCAACAGAGAACAGGGTGCTATTTTATAAAAAGAACCTCAAGGCAAGTTCAGGTACTAGACGATCACATGGCTTTTCATTTGACCGATTTCAGTCGATCTCAGGTGTAATTAATATGGGGAAGAAAATAAGATAATTCAGGTATTGCAATTTACGTAACAGTATTTTGCATCGTCTTTCCTAGATCGGGGTTGGGGGTGTTTCAACGTATGGTGAATTTGGGAGGATAATTCGAGCATATTCCTTGAAACTCGCATTGCTTTTTCTTCAAGCTTCATCTTTCATAAAATAATTCAACACAGAAAAGCCATATATTTTTGAAAGTCTGAATTTTTAATAGGATAAGATTTCCATGGGTTAACAGTTGGAATTAGAAAGTTTTGTTATACCTCGGAATTTAAGGATTAAATCTCGAAATTGTTTTATAGTTTTCAACGTTTTGAAACATTTTCGAAAACGAAATTTAAAGAATGCGTCAGATTTCCGTTTTTCTCAATGAATAGTGAATGTCCTCGGAACTGATTCTCAACCATTGCCTCCACTTTCAATTGAATAAGAAATTATATATTATATTATACACTCCCCTCAAAAATTGTCGCATCACCCTACTTTTACGATAATACTATATAAACTTTTAGGTCGGTCATTCAGGAGTCGCTGGGTAACTTTCAGAAGTGTAAATTAAGAAGATATCATTCAAAAAGATGAGTTTATGATGGAAAATATCAACAATTTTCGAGTTAATGAAAAATTTAAAAATTCTACCATCTTCAAACATTCGCGAAGAGACCAATCAACTAGCATCGAAACATTTTTCAAGACTGCAGCATTGCAAATAGTCAGCTATGTTGCTCGATAATAAGGAACTGAACTAGCAGCGTTGCATCAACGTTAACATTAACTAAAATGGAAACCGGAACCTTTGGCATTGTACATTCTGTCAAAAAAGTACAGGGATCAATTGTCAAAATTTTCGTTGTTGCTAAGTTGGTACAACAGTTTCCCATACTGACGCGGAGTTTGAATACGATCTGTCATTTAGTTTGTTTATCAATTCTCACAAGTGTGTTTGCGATTTTTAAGATGGTTAAAAATATCGTACAAAGAATTTTGTATTGCAAATGGAATTTCGTGTGCCGAATCGTTGAAAATGTTACAGAAGGTGAATCTACTTCATCAAAAACACGTGCATATGATTGATAAAGTGCAGTCAACAGCGGTCGAGATGTGGTAAATTCTAATGTTTATGAACAAACTGAAAAAAATTGTCACAAAAAAATTTACAATTTATAGGTAAATTCTAGAAATGGACATGACATGGTACTGACATTTAGGCGTATATTGTGAGTTATCTCTGAGTGGTAGGTTATTTTATATAAAGATAATGTCAAAATGTTTATCATTATCCACTTAACACAAACATTTCATTAATAGATTATTAATTAATGACCAGTAAGAACAAACAATAAACGACATTAAAAATCACAGTTAGAATGGAATCATCCATCTCTCAAGCTATTGATATGTTACTTTCTGGATAATCTTACGCACAGCAACCAAATTTTCTTCAGAGACCACTGTTTCTGGTGCACCTGTTTTTGGATCGTGGCAAAGTCCAACCATTTTTCGTTCAAATTTGCTTCAATGTCGAAAACAGAAACCAACCCGCCGAGACATTATTGTTGAAATAATTGTCTTTGAAAATTGTAGGAAATTATTGCGCGAAAATGCTCACGGTTCAATTTTTAACTAACTTGTCAACTTCTACAGTCTGTTGTGGCTAAAGCACAGCACGCTTAGAATTGAAATTTTGGATTTAAGTACTGTCAGTTGATTAATGATGTCATCTTTGTAGCAGCGTTCAAAACATAAAAGACATTCCTCGTATAATTATTGTTTTTAAATCTGATAAATTTCCCCGAAAATATTATTTTGCATACTTACCATAATATCCGAAACGCAATTTCAAATAGTCCAGGAAATACTAAATCGTCAGAGGCTATCAACCATTTCCTTCCAAATAAACGAAGTGCTGGCATAACTCAATAGTGGAGCTTCTGAAATAAATAAACATCGGATTATTTAAACATATAAAATCGTGAAAGTCTATAAAAATTCTTAAATAAAGCCATCTTCACTTTTCATGAAATCATTTTCATCATTCTCAATTCATATGTCATTCACTCATTGAATTGCTCTACATTTAGTGATTTCTACTTTCATTGATCAATACAATGATTGAGGTCTTAATATCAAGAATTTATATCTATTAATAATTCATACTCTTATTAGGGCAAGTGAATTATTGATAGCATGATCGTTTTTTCTTTTTTTCAAAAAGTTGCAACACTTACATACAGGGTACGTCGAAAATGACGAAACAGACTCAAATAACTCTTAATTTCTGGACAAAATGCACAAAAAAAAACATCGATATTTACTTGGGAGAGACATCTCAGTGATATGGTCCCATCTCAAACGAGTCACCCTGTATATTTCTTTTCTCGTAGGGATTGGAAAAATTCGCCGAAGCAGGTCGAATGATTCAGTTTGGAAGGGCATATTTTGATGTATATTTGAGGCTTTAACGATCAGCTGAGGTGGCGCTTCAACCCTTTAAAAGTGTTTTGAAGGGAAATTTTTCGGGGACTGTTAGCGTCTGCGTGCATTAACAAGTAAATTTACTTAACTTAAGGCTTTGGTTTTAGGCGATAAAGAAATCAAGTTTTGTTGTGATATTTTTTGAAAGCCCTCTTTGCAAACTCTAACAATCTAGAAAAGATTTTATTGTTTCATTATATTTACAATGGAATGATGAAAACCGAATGTTCTTATTGTGAACAGAGCAGGGGTGCTCAAACGGTCGCGAGTGCTTTTTGAGTAGATCTCGGGAAGAAAAAATTTATTAATAGGTAGGTAACTAAACTACAGAAATTTATTACGTAATAAAATAACACTCTCAAAGAAAAGCCGCGTTTTTTATTCTTGCCGCTTTTCTAGAAATTTCGGGCGGGCGCGTTTGACGGGAACATTCGAGAGAGTGCATTTGTCTTAGAGAGGCATCATAAAACGGTTTATAAAAACTATGAAAAGGATTTTCCCCCACAGAGTGAATTAAGAAAAGGAAAAGTACGTGATTTGATATCTTGTTTGATGAAAGAACAAAGCATGTTTACAATCAAAAGCTGCTACGATCGCGTCATTAAAAATATCTCATATATTGACGAAACACAAGAAACCATTCGAAGATGGATCGGTTCTGAAGGAAGCATTTATTGTAGCGGGTGAGACTTTATTTGGATATTTTAAAAATAAAACAGAAATCATTTCTGCTATTAGAGAACTTCAGTTATCTCGTCCGACTGTCACAAGGCGTATTGACGTCATGAGTCAGGACATGGCAAATAAACTAAAACATGTTATCATGAAATGTACATACTTTTCTTTACAGTTCGACGAATCCACCGATATGACAGACACTGCCTAGCTGTGTATTTTTATTTGGATGATATTCAATGACAGGCTAAGGAAGAATTTTTTCGCAATCATTACCGTGGCGAAGATATATATGACGTTTTCTTCAATTTTGTAAAAAATTACAAGCTACTAATATATATATGAATTTGTGTGCATTACAACTGATGGAGCACCAGCAATGACTGGAAAAAAAACGGTTTTGTGGCATTGTGTCGAGCTAATGATGATTCTCCTTAATTTTTTTCATTCCATTGCATTACACACCAACAAGTTTTGTGTTCAAAAGTGCCATCCAGTTGGAAGATAGGGAGTCAGATGAACACACTGATTTAGTTCTTCACACGGACGTAAGGTGGTTGAGTCGCGGAAAATTCCTAGAAAGGTTTCAAGAATTATTGCCCGAAATAACAGTTTTTCTAGACGAAAGAGGTGATGACACTCAGATGTTGAAAAACGAAAATTGGCTGACTATTTGGCATTTTTGACTGACATCACAATGCACTTAAACACCATTAACTTGGAGCTTCAAGGTAAAGGAAAGACTATTATTGAGATAATTAGCGCAGTAAACGCATTTGCAACTTATGATAGATCAACTGAAAAGAAAAGATCTGAAACATTTTCCGTCTCTGAAAGCAAGGATTCCTCAGTTGAATCATTATACGTATGAGGCTGAATCAACCAATATTTTGGGACAATTCGAAATCCGTTTTTATGATTGAAGTAAATTGGCAAATATAGCATCATTTATGAGTTATCCTTTTTCATGTAAAAACATTGAGGAATTAGCTACTGAACTAGCAAGTCAGTTTAATATGAACTCATGTTCTGTTGAAAATGAGTTGGTGCAATTATATCAGATATGCATCTTAAAGCACAGCATCTGATACAAATTTCCGGTGTTTTATATCTGAAGATAAATATCCGAATTTAAGGCAAATCGCCCATCAACTGACAGCAATAATTGGGTCAAGTTACTTGTGCGAGTCTGCATTTCCTGAAATGAAGATAATTGAGTCAAAATATCACAATCGACTAACTGACGATCATATGTCATCATGCTTGCGATTAGCACTCAGTGGTTGCATACCATCTTATGAAAAGTATGCTCAGGACATACAGTGCCACGCTTCAACATCCAAAGGCACTCCTTAGTTAAGTTTAACACCATATGGAACTCTTTTCTTTTGTAACAACCAATAAACTAGCAATTTTGGATAACTATGAGTTTTTTCATTTATATTATAGAGAAGAACCTAACTAAACCTAATCCCAACCTTGACTAAAATAATGTATATTGTGCGGAAAGCTAATAACTATATATGCTACGGTACGGTAGGTAGGTAGGGTGTATCGTGTATGTACGACAACCCAGCATCACACATACTTGCAGCCTCTCAGAGTTCACCGTAAGTAGTCTGAAAATGTTGAGGTAGATCGCCAGTTCCAGTTTGAGCACCCCTGGTTTAGAAGGTTCAGGTTAGGAGATCGGGCTGGCCACTCCATGGGGTCTCTCCTTCCACTCCAAGGACCCGGATATTGCAAATCGAGGGGTTGGCAAACTGATAGGGCTTAGTAAGTGGGTACTCCGTCTGTTGTCAATAGATCAATAACATTTTACAGATGAATTTCGCCAGCTAAATTACCAGGAATAAACAGAAGTTCAATCAGGAGATCTCTCGAAATTCCTACCCAACCATTTAGTTTTTCAGGATGTCCTCCATGAAGTGAAAAAGTGCATTTGCCAGAAAATTAAATGTTGTACAAGTGTTGCGCTTTATTGTTGATACGCTCTGCCATAATTTCGCCAAACTCTTGCCTTCGATCCACCTCATCAGGATTCAATTCATAAATTAATTTAAGTTTGTACGGATGGAACTCGTATTCATGTAAAATCCTAAAAACTTTAGATTGGCAACACCGGAAGCTGCAGAAATTTGTTGAACATATTTCGCGTTTGGCATAAGTTGGACATGTCTCAATACCGATAGAGCTGCTGCTTCTTCATTCACAATTCCATTGAATATTTTTGTATCCGTTTCACTAAATTTTTATGTCGGTTCCACTACTTATTGCGAACTTTACTCTCGATTTTGATTTTGGTAATGATGGCGTACTAGCTCAACACGTTCTTACAATATGTACTTACACCATGATTATTTTCAAAATTTCAACCGAGAGAAGTAGTAATTCGAAGATTGATTTACAATGCATCACATGATCGAGAGAATGTATCATCAGAAATACACTAGCTTGCAAAACAAATGTTTCCATTTTTTTTGATTTGTACCAAGTTCTGGGGGCATTTTTCTTGTTGAATAGGAAAAAATTGTAATTCAATGAAAACAATAAAATCATTCAAAGATTGTTGTAGTTTGTGAAAAGAACTTTCAAAAGACATTACAACATAACCCACTTTTCTTATCGTCTAAAACCTCAAAGTAAGTGAATTCTATTGTATGTCCGCAGGCACAAACTACCTCCAATAAGTATCCTTTCGAAACAGAAATTGATCTGTTTCCCTTTTTTCTATCATCTGGAAAATAGCTAAAATATTCGAGGTACTTTCCTCAAACACCGTTGGAAAGTGGGTTTGAAGAGCTTTTAAATGAGGTATCGCTTGACGCCTTTGCCATATTTAATTTTGAGGGAATGAAGCGCGTTCTCCTGGGGGGTTGACTATTAAAGCCTCAAATATACGTTGAAGATGTCAAAAATGTTCGCCATTCACTGGATAAGAAATATGCAGGGTGGTTCGTTTGAGATGGTGCCCCCGGTATAACCGGTATATAGTTTGTATGTTTCTGTCGAGATACTTCTCAAGGACAAGTGAAGGAATTGAGCTGAAACTGATACCGAATATTCAGGTCCGTAATCTCTTGTAACTGAAAGAAAATCAAACTTCAATAAATTCCATATAAAGATAAGTTCGTTTATATTGCATTTTGTGGCATATTTTGACACTGTCAAGAGGAGGGAAACCTATAGGGCACTTCTCGTTGACCAAGAAACATTTGAAATTTGGCGAATCTTATGGTACAAATATAGGATATAGTATCATATAGTATAGATATCCGAAAACCGTAAATTTGAAGTTATATCATGAAAAAAATTGTTTTTGGTACAATTAACGTATTCACCTTTTTCTAAGAAAAGTGTGAAGGTATCGAGTTGAAATTTATACCCGATACTCAGATATAAAATGTTTTTGATGTGCGAAAAGATCCAACTTCTTTCGACAACGCCATTGGAAATTTGGCCGTTTATTTCGCAGTGTGCTGCGTACTAAACACTAGTTAGGGTACTAACACTTATAAGGTACTTCGCCTTGACCTAGAGACATGAAATGTTGCTAAGATCAAAATATCCTTTATTTAGCATGAATACAGGAAAAAAATTCGAAAACTGTAAATTTGTAGTGACGTCGTTCAAAAAAAGATTTTTTTCAAAGAAACGCGTAAAGATAGTTTTCAACGCAACCCGGAATTGCGGCTGTTTGTCTCGTACCGCGGCATACACACAACAACCAAATTTAAATGGAATCACTCGGTATTTCGCATTATTGATTGTTTTCAACCATGGATCTTTGACTACTTGTGAAGAATGAAGTATTTTGTTGTGAAAAAAGTGGATAGAATGATGAGATTTGAAACTGTGAATTTAAAAATTTAAAATTGCTTATAATCAAAATTGAAAATGCCGATGTGCAGAGGGGTCCAATAATTGCTCTCGTTGAAGAAGTGACACAGAGGTATATAGCGCTCACAATGGGGGTATCACAGGGGGCGATTTCAGAAACCTACGCCCGATACAGATACAATCTCTGCAAAAAAGGCCTAGAAGAAGTCATTGGAAGATCACTTTTGAAGAACAAGACCGCTTTTTGTGCCAAATTGCAAGAAGAGACCTCAGTACGTCGCACCCCATACTCTAAAGGCAATTTCTGGAAGCAACAGGCATCAGTGTATCAGTCGAAACGATACGTCAAAGATTTCGTTCAAGGGGTTTATGAAGCAGAAGGACCTTAAGAGTTCCAGAGCTAACCAGACAACAAAAAATTAACATACTTAATTGGTGTATCGAGTACCAAATTTCGAATATTCAGAATTGGCGAAAAGTTCTTTTTCGGATGAGACTAGAATTGGTGTTCGATCAGATGTCCACCGGTTTCGGATTTTAAGAGGTCGTGGAAGACAAGCTAGACTCCGAGCAGCAAGACAAATTCCGAAATACCAAGAGGGCAGTAGCTTGTCTTTCACTACCCCTCAAAACCCGAATTCGGCGGTCATCTCATCGAACACCAATTCTGGTATCATCCGAAAAAAAAACTTGTTTCGGGGTGGCATTATTCTGGGAGGCAAAACAGATTGGATTTCGTTTTCTGGGAGTGTAATGGCTAGCAATTATGTGGACCTAGTGCTGAAGCCCACATTGGGCTTCCTCAAAAGGAAAATTAGATCGCGCCAAAATAATCCAAGAACCCCACAACAGCTTATACAAGCCGCCACAGAAGAGTGGCAGAATATCTCCTCAGAGGAGATCGAAAACCTAATCCAAAGCATGCTTAGACGGATGCAGGCTTGTAGCAGGGCAAGAGAAGGTAATACAAGCTACTGAGTTCGAGAAAAGAACACCTACTCCGTGAGAAAAAAAAAATTCAATTTCTTTACTACATGCGGAAACAGTCTCTTTTTTTCTTTTATTTGTTTCTTTTTTAAAACAAATCTTACTTAATTTATTTTTTCAATTGAAATATCTCAAAAAGGATCAATTTTAACAATCCTTCGAAACTTCCAAAATCACTGAGGTAATATTCAAAATATCGGGTGAATCCATAAAAAATTGGTTGTATTTATTTTGACGGGCGATACCCAGCTTGGCCTCTTACGATTTTTAATGACTCTGGGAAACTACCCATCTAGCCCCGAATTCAGATATCATTCAGATGTCGAAAGTTATTACAAGTATCAAATGAAAAAAAACCAATGTTTGAGAGAAATAGTCCTCCAAGTTGGAGTGCTTAATTAAATTCTCTTAATTCATAAGTGTTTCGAGTATAAAGCGATATAACGGAAATTCGCATTCGCATTTGCATTCGCGAATATTCGTATGTTTTCTGACATTCGCATTCGCAAGAAACATAGCGAAGGTTTGGCGAATGTATTTGACAAATAAAAAAGAAATTATATATGGAATGGACAGGAGAATATGGAATGATAATGATAATACGACTGATAAGATTATATTTTATATTATATTATATTTTTTATTTACTTTATTCTACCTATATTTGTATTAAACAAATCATTATATAATGGAACTGCCTTGAATTAGGCAAGTACATAGAAATATTGTCTCTTTAATTCTTGATTGTCTAATGAAAGTATCAATGAAATCACAACTAAACTCAAGAAACAAATTATAAATTTTGAAAAGAAAAAACTTGAGAGGTCTAAAGAAACTAATAAAATCCAATTCTGATAAGTTTTGTTACAATTATATAAGATCTGTACTTTCGGCAGAATATATCTTAACTACTATTCTTTAAATTAAGTTTGTAGCAGCAGAGTTCTTCTAAGAAAACAAAACAGTTAATTATGTAAAACAAGATTTAACTTATAGAATACATAATCTTTTATATAATCAATTAAACATTTAACTTCTTTATTTTCAAATAAAGTAACATTTTTAACACTAAACAAAACATTTTCAATTTCTGTCTTAAACAAAAGTAAAGTTCTAATATCCATATTATTAAACCTTTGGTTTTAAGTATTTTTCTTGATATTTTAATATATACTTTTATTATGTATATTCATTTTCTCTTAATCAAATATAATGAAATATAAGGTGTAAACTATATAATTTTAAGTTAATCACACAGTTGATCACTATAATAATTAAACTTTCTTAGTAATTAAATTGAAGTAAAGGAATGTTAATTTTAAAAATAATAGTTTTGCGGGTCTTTCTCCATGCTACCTGTTTCGTGGGTGGGTAAAGAAGTCCAGCTCCACTAAAAACTCTTTCACTGGGTTATATAAGCACAACCCAATTTATACGGAATCACTGGCTATTACACATTATTAATGGTTTTTAACCATGGATCTTTGACTACTTATGAAGAATGAATTTTTTGTTGTAAAAAAAACTGGATAATATGATAATAAATGTTGAATTATCACCACATATTCGGGATATTGTACTCAGTCATCACTGAGATTTGACACTGAATTTCAAAATTTAAAAAAGCCTATCATAATTGAAAATACCTTACGTTGGAAGGAATATAGCGGCCACAATAGGGTAATCACAATAGGGCAATCACTTAAAATAAAGACCTGCTTACCATCAAGGATCCCCATCATCCTCGGAGATTAACCTAAGTCAAGAGGAAATGTCTAAAACTATTTCCATGCTCAAGGATTTCTTTCCACCACTTTGTCTGATTTAAGTGGGCTAAACACTCTTTTGCATGAACGAATTTATGTGAAATTGGCTGCAGAAAAAACTTTTGAAGTACTGCAGTTACGGCAAATCAGTTCCTAATACTAGGATAAGAACTGATGACTTTGATATTCTAGAACTAACAGAACGATATTACCCATAAATTCATGATGGAAATTACATGCTTTTATAACTCATTGAAAAATTACAATCAAAATAAAATTCAATATTCACGATTGCAAAATTATTGGGGTGATTGAATTATTGAAAGAAGACAGCTTTTTGTGCCAAATTGCAAGAAGAGACTCTAGTGTGTCGCACCCCATACTCCAAAAGCAATTTCTGGAAGCAACAGGCATCAGTGTATCCGTCGAAATGATACGTCAAAGACTTCGTTCAAGGGGTTTATACAGCAGAAGGCTTTAAGAGTTCCAGAGCTAACCAAACAACAAAAAATTAACAGACTTAACTGGTATATCGAGCACCAAAATTCGAATATTGACAATTGGCGAAAACTTCTTTTTTCGGATGAGACCAGAATTGGTGTTCGATCAGATGACCGCCGGATTCGGATTTTAAGGGGTCGTGGAAGGCAAGCTAGACTCCTAGCAACAAGACAAATTCCGAAATACCAAGAGGGCAGTATGATGTTTCAGAGTGGCATTATGTTGGAAGGCAAAACAGAATTGATTTCGTTTCCAAGGAGTGTAATGGCAAGAAATTACGTGGACCTAGTGGTGGAGCCCATAGTGGGCTTCCTCAAGAGGAAAATTAGATCGCGCCAGGATAATACAAGAACCCCACAACAGCTCATCCAAGCCGCCACAGAAGAGTGGCAGAATATCACCCCAGAGGAGATCGAAAACCTAATCCAAAGCATGCCTAGACAGATTCAAGCTTGTATCCGGGCAGGAGGAGGTAATACAAGCTACTGAGGTCGAGAAAAAAAACACCTTCTCCGTGAGAAAACAATTTTCAATTCTTTTAAATACATGGGGAAAGAGTCCCTTATTTTCTTTTATTTGTTACTTTCTTGAAATAACTTTAATTATCTCGAAAAGAATCGGTTCTAACAATCCTTAGAAATTTCCAAAATCTGTGAGGTAATATTCAAAATATCGGGTGATTCTATATAAATTTGGTTGTATGTGTGTTTGGTTTAAACATGGCCAACACAAAATGTCAAACCTCTCCAATATTTTGCGAGCGTTTATTTGAATTACGTGGACATTCGCATTGGCGAATGTTTAAAAAAAACTTTCCTAACATTCGTTGCATCACTATTAAAGAACATAATCGTAAATTAGCATCAGAAGAAACTAAATGGAGGTGCTTAAACATAAATGACCAGCATTTCTTCGAACAGTTGGTCAATCTTGGAGCCGTGTTATAACGAATTCGAATGAAATTCATAGCTACAAACCTGAAGATTAAGATAGCTGCAACGACAAAAAATTAGCTCCTCTGTAACAACGAATGGCAGAGCAGGATTTATGTAAAAATCGTTAAAAATCATCAGACAAGGAGTGTGCCAAATTAAAGCTGAGATTACATGTTTAACGACGAATGATCTACACTAGTAAGAAAAATATTATGCACGCCGCAATCAGTTACCAGCTTTACCAAAATATATCAAAGGAGTTCATTTAACATTGGATAAACTTGAAAGCCAATAGAAACTAAATTTTTATCGAAAATTGATGTTTTAAAGAATTTGATAATTTTTTCGTGTGATTTCTGCAACAAGTTTTTTGAACAACTGTCCACTAACCATGGATTTTTCAATGATTGATTGATTCATTGAATTCCTTTGGTTTTTGTTTGCTAAAGGACAAATCAACTAACATATATGAATTGCCCTTTAAAAAATCAAAATTTACTGTTTAAGAATAAATTTTGTATTATCTCCACTAGAAGTAGTGATTGATTTCGAAATGGCCATTCACTACACTTCACTAAATGTTTGCATAGAGAGAGATGCTCAGAAAAATGCAAATGGCTCCAATATTGTTTGGGGCTCTTATTTTTGGAGACAGAGGAGATGGCAGATTTTTGTTCCACCGAAATGTATGACATCAACTCACAAGATGAAAGGCTAGAGCAATGCACGTATTACTTATTTAAAATTTTTTTAACGAATTCTTCTTTTTATCCTAGATGCACGGGTAGACAACACGTCTCGAGCGCACTCCCGTTGAAATCTTAATTAATTTGATGAAATAATAGATTTGATATCTTGTCCTTCTAGTACACTCGGAGGCAAAATTAGCGGAACACTCGAAAATTTAACCAAATTCGAAGTCCAATATTTTTCCTAATTCTCAACCGATCTAAATGATTTTTTCGGCAAGTTATAGATCAACTCTTCTGCTTTGTAGAAATTATAAGAGAAAACAAAAAAAAATTGAAAAAAATTTTATACGGGGGCAAAACTAAAAGTGTTTTTTTTGTCAAAAATTCGTAACACCCTGTGAAATTTCGTGGTCCGAGTTGAAACTTACAATATCATGGTCTGTCAAGACACATCTTCCTACAGTAACGCCCTTCTTGTTTCATGCTTTTATCTCTATTTCTTGCAAAATATATTTAATTTCAAGTGGAAAATCACCATTTTGGAGAAATTCCATTGAATCAAGAAATTGTCATTAAAATTCGTCTATCAATTTGGAATTTTCTTATTATCACTCAGGCGTGTCGAAATTGTCGTTTGCGATTCTTATGTTCGAATTGCATTAGTTATTGATGACAATTTGGTTAATTTGGTGAAAATTAGGAATTCATAGGAGATAACAGTCGGTAGGTATTAAAATACACAACCGAATTCTGGGACCATTGATAAAACTTTTCATTTACACATGTGCACACCTTTTTTTATCAAATATGAAATACAACACACGTTTTTTTGTATATGACCACATTTGCACTTGTTTAAAGAATGAGAGTTTTCCATTCTTTGATTTGATACAAATTCGATCGGTTGCGGTGTTTTGTGATTCTTTTAATGTTTACGATTCGAAAAGGTATTTTTCATTCAGAATGAGAGATTTACCACCAACCTCAGTAGCAAGGACAGTTACATTGATCGAGGAAGGGCGCACCTACCGCTCAGTCACCATGTTGGGTGTCTCGACGTCGGTTATCCATCGAATCTACCGACGTTACAGGGAAACTGAATTGTACGTGAGGAGGCGAGGACAAGGAAGAAATCGGGCAACCCGTGCTATACATGACTGTTTCATCGTCAATCAAACCATAAGAAATCCTCGTCCTGCTGCTGTTCAGGCACGTAACCTTTTACAAGAAGTGGATAACATAAACGTCAGTGTGAGGACACTCAGAAGACGATTAAATGAAGTTGGTCTGAGATCATACGCGCAAGCAAGAGCACCAAGACTCGATAGAGCCCATCGGGTAGCAAGATTGGCGTTTGCTAGGGAGCATGTAGCATGGACAATCAATCAGTGGAGACGAGTTTTATTTAGTGATGAGAGCCGATATTGTGTGAATTTCGTGGATGGTAGAGATAGAATATGGACGCATCGAGGAGAACGGTACAATCAAGCGAACTTCGCAGAAACTGAGCAATACGGTGGAGGGTCAGTTATGATATGGGGTGGCATATGCTTGGGAGTACGAACAGAACTGGAGATTATTGGCAATGGATCACTTAATGCCCATCGGATATAACAGAAATCTTGCAGCCCCATGTTGTGCCTTTTGCTACTTACATAAGGGAAAATTTCCTTTTTATGCACGATAACGCGCGCCCTCTTACTGCGCGTATAGTGATAGAATTTCTCAATGAAGTTGGGATCACACGAATGGACTGGCCGTCGCGGTCACCGGATTTAAACCCGATCGAACACGTTTGGGACATTCTTGGAAGAAGGGTTCGACAACGGAATCCAGGCAACGTTGAAGAGCTGGCATTGGCTTTGGTGGAAGAGTGGGACAACATACCTCAACAGATGATAGACAACATCATTGGGAGTATGCGAAATCGTATGCGCGCTGTAATAAGAGCTCGGGGGGGTCATACTCGCTACTAAAATCAAATGTTTTTTTTTGTGGGACATCATGAACATTTTTCTCAACATGTTCATTTCATTTCACGAGTGTATCGCCAGGATACACACCTGCTCTCAATTTTGGACAGGAATGATAATTATTATAAAGTGTCACACAAAAAAATTCAAAAATAAATGTGCAAAATCAACGATTTTTCCAGTGTACTTCGAGTTCTCCCGGAGCGTGGAATTGGCCAGTGAATTTCAAAAATTTTCATTTCGTTAGATTTCCGCTTCTCTAATTTTGATTTTATTTTTTGGCTAACCTCCGATGTTATGCACCTACGCAAGATTAAAAATAAATTCTTGAAATTTGTGACTTTTCGCTTCAAATTGGATATCTCTTGTAAAAATAGAGATAAATGCATAAAACAAGAAGGGCGTTACTGTAGGAAGATATGTCTTGACAGACCATGATATTGTACGTTTCAACTCGGACCACGAAATTCCACAGGGTGTTACGAATTTTTGACAAAAAAAACACTTTTAGTTTTGCCCCCGTATAAAATTTTTTTCAATTTTTTTTTGTTTTCTCTTATAATTTCTACAAAGCAGAAGAGTTGATCTATAACTTGCCGAAAAAATCATCTAGATCGGTTGAGAATTAGGAAATATATTGCACTTCGAATTTGGTTAAATTTTCGAGTGTTCCGCTAATTTTGCCTCCGAGTGTATATTGTGCGTTATAGTTCAGTGCATAATCTCGTGTGATCAAAATGGCTCTAATTCGAAGTCAGCAAGAAAAAATTGACAAAGGAGCCCATCAAAGAATTATTTTGTGATGCTAAATTCATCGAAACAATTATCAAGCCCATCAGCGACAAATTCGACCTTCACAAGCAGGCCACCGAGCATATGATAAAGGAGGCTGAAATCAAGATTAATACATTGGAACAAAAAATCGACCAGATTCAACAGACCGCAAAGGTGAATAATATTCGTATTTATGGGATTCCGGAAGGAGCAAAGGAAAACATCGAAATAAAAATAATGGACTTGTTGAAGAATATTGATCCAGATTTTACCACGGAAAACAGCTTACCGAATAGAAAAGGAGCTAAGCGTGGGAAAGTCCCGTCCTGTAATTGTTAAGTTTAACGATAATGAGTCTGAGAAATTTCTATAGAGAAACAGCAGAAAAATCAAAAATATGAAAATTTTCGTCAGTGATGACTTAACGAAAACTCGCATCAAGTTGCTCAATTCTGCAAAAGACGTTTGGACTTCCAACAGTAGCATTCTGGCTAGGAAAGGTGATAGTGTTCTTAAAATTCGTAGTCACAGACAACTATGTAATAACGAATCAAACTGAAGGCTTTCGATTGTTTCCATTATAAATAAAGCCAAGAAAACCACTGATTAAGTTAAGTTTATTCTTGATTTGTTAACAATTTGTAAGATTTTTATGATTTTTTCAAGAGAGACAGCATTGTATCTCACTTAATGGATTAATTCGAACTATAATTAAATAATTTACTTCCAATATTTCGATTATCACTTTTGTTCATTTTTCTGATGTCGGGGCAGCGTTTGGTCGCTGCGTGTTTGAATTTTGGTTTAGGTGTACGTAAACTTTCATAATATCTGTTATGTGTTATATTTGGTTTAAGCATTACACCGTACGATTTTTTTTATTATGCATAATGATTTCGATTTAATTGATGAAGGGGAGATTGACACTAGGGAGTACGATAACCTTCATTGTCTTTGTGATGGAATGGACGAGGGTGGGTCGAATTCTCTAAATATAATTCACATGGCGGGTCTTTCTATATGCAACCTGTTTCGGTGAGGTGTGTAAGGAAGTCAAGCTCCACTAAGAACTCTTTCACTGGGTACACTCGTGGGTGGAGTTACCAAATATTCTCTGGCTACAGGTGATAGAATACCATATTTATTGCTTTTAATCTTCCACCAAAGAAGTGGCTCGTCTTCAGTTTCTATGCGTTTATCCGTTCATTAATACTTTTTTAATCAAAACTTCTACTGGATTTGGAATTTCATTTTCTAATTCTCCTTTACTCTCATCAGAATTCATCATCATTTTCATAGTATCTCTTAATCAGGTCCGCCGTAAGCGGGCGTGCAAGGCGTGCAATGCACGCGGGCGGCGCATTCAGGGGGGCGGCAAATCAGACAATCATCGACTAAAATTCAGACATTGTCACCTCACAATACTAAAAAGATTATCCTTATAAAAATAATATGATGAACGGCGCCCAAATATTTCTTTTATATCGTAGCATTACATAGCGCCATCTATTGAAATTCATGAGAACAAAGTTAATCCGTATCGTGCTCTATGCGAAATAGGGAAATCCCACAGATATCAGGGGAAATCCCCTTAAAACTATATACTCATTTCTTTGTTTTTATTTATTTAACACAAAGTGATGTGAGTGAACAACAAACTTCAATTATTTGGTTATAGCCCTAATGTGAGATCCGGAAACGGTCCAGGGTACTTAAAATTAATAATATTCTGTATATTTTTGTGCGAAGTGTGACTATAAAAATAATTTAGAAAATTATTTATATTATCCGTCGGCGCAAAAATCATAATTATGGTAAGTGTCTTTGTTTAATTAATCAGCATATGGGCGCATTCATATAAACAGCAGGTATTCATGTAAAATTTAAAGGTTATTTTACTGAAAAACTTAAAGTAAAGATTTATTAAAAAATGTATTAAAATTAATACAGAGTGTAACAAAAGTAACTTAAGTAACGAAAGGGGACATTCCATCTAATCAATACGAACAACTTTTACTATGGGGTCAACTCTGAAGTCGCGAAAAAAATAAGTTATTCCATTACATTTGTAATGGAACATAACATGAACATCACGAGGTATCACCTCGAAAAAATATTTGACGCTTTACTTGAAATATCAGATAACAATTCGTCGGAATGGGATTGTACAACAACTCACAAAGCACATTCGCTTGCTTTGAATATTCAAAATTATAGATTTATTTGCTTAGTTGTAATTTGGTTTGATATTTTAAACGAAATTAATGCTATTAGCAAAATGATGCAAAACCCACAATAAATACTCAAATCTGCATAAATTTGTTAAATAAATTGATTCATAAATTCACCGAATATCGCACAGATGAGCATTTCGAAAGGGTGTTAGAAGAAGCTACCACTGTGGCTCGGGAACTTAATGTAGATGCAGATTTTCCGCCTATAGATACCGTTCGTCCACGAAGAAAACCAACTCAATTTCAGTATGAACAGAGTGATGAAGTCTTACTAGACCCTAAAACAAAATACAAGGTAGATGTTTTTTAGGATCCTGGACCAAACCTTAACTTCTTTAAAACGTAGATTCGATGAGTTGGAAACTTTTACTGACGTTTTGGCTTTTCACCAATAATAACTTGTTTAGTTACTCCAAAGATGATTTAATGAAACATTGTAAAGATTTGAATGTGAAACTAAAAGATAGTTCAAGTAGTGACGCAGATATTGACGGTATAGATATGTTTAATGAAATCAATGCTTTAAAGTTGCATTTAACTGAAAACCAGTCTAATGATCCACAAACCCTATTGCAATACATTTTTGCTAATGAATTAATGTCAACATTTCCGAATACAGCCATAGCGCTAAGGATACTACTTACATTGCCGGTTTCAGTTGCATCTGGTGAAAGGTCATTTTCAAAGTTAAAAATAATAAAAAACTATTTGAGATCAACTATGCACCAGCAAAGACTAAGTAATTTAGCAATAATTTCAATTGAACATGAGATTCTAAATAGACTAGACACCAAAAAAATTATAGCTGATTTTGCCAACATGAAGGCAAGAAAGGTGCAGTTTCTGTAAAATAACTCAATACCTATACCTACCTACATAATATGTATAAACTGCACCTTTCTTGCCTTCATTTTTCCATTTAATGTCGTATTAGTGTATCTATCTTGTATAAATAACCTAATATAACATAGTTTTTCACTGTACAGCATTTTTTTTCACATTTTTATAAACACCTAGGTTTTGTAGTTAGATAGGGGCGGCACGATAGGAATTGCACACCGGCGTTCAAACCGCTAGCGGCGGGCCTGCTCTTAATGGTACAGATTTTTCTGTATGACTGGCATTGGAGCCAAAGTGTTTCTTATCTTGATTAGATATTAGGACGTTTTGTATTCGAACAAGAAGGCAAGCTTGAGTCACCATTCCCAATTATAACTAAAATATTTTTTACGACCTGATCTTTGGTTGAAAAATTTTTGAAAAATTTGTATTTGTACCTCGTATCAATAAAAGTTGCTGTAGCAATAAATCTGTACATTTCCAAGTGAGAAAACCCGAGACTCATTTCTTGTTTTAAAACGAGAATAGTGTTTCCAGTGCATTAATCAGAATCGAGTTCATCAATCCCTTTTTCCAGGGTGGTGAATAATGGAAGCACAGAAGATATGGAAATATCGGCTGCACTTAGTTCTCTTGTTACTTCTTCAAAAGGTTCAAGCAACGTAATTAATTTTTCCACAGTTATCCATTCTTCGAAAGTTGTGAAATCTTGGTATTAGTGGAAGCATAAAGGCATAAAGAATTTTTGTTTTTTAAAATGCGTTCTAGCATGTAGAAGTTGCTATTCCATCTTGTAACACACTCTTGGATTATTTTGAGCTTCAGTTGATCAAGTCTTTCTTGTAGATTAGCAAAGTTCGTCTCGAGCTACATTTGAGTGGTGAAAATGTGTTGCTATCTTTTTACATTTGTTGACGATTGCAATGATAGATTCATGTGTCTTAAGCCCTTCCTTAACAACAAGTTGAATTTGATGCGACAAACTATCAATGTTCTTAAAGGTTGATAAAGACATATCTTTTTTCACCTTGGTACCGCCATCTCTGACAATACATAAAACCTTTTCTTCGGTAATTTCCCATGATGATAACATAGTTTCTAGCTTGACAGCTCTATTATCCCCTGTATGTCGGCCATCATTAAATACTTCAGCTTTCAAAACAATCATTTTTCTCTCAAAATATTTTGTAATGCCGTGACAAGTGAAATTTATTAGCCACACACAAGAGAAAGACACAGTCCAGAATTTTATGTTTTACCTTGCCATATAAGTTTTCGAAAATAAATGGAGTTTTTAAAATTATACGAGGGACATATTTGGTTGATCAATCTTGCAAATCCGACGCATTTCACAAAACTAAATGGTAAGTAAATCCTCCAGTGCGATCATTTCTTCAATAAAATAATCCAGCTCCAACGATTTACCGTTGTTGTTATCCCATTTTTTAATTTTTTTTTCGACAGACTAACTTTAAGATATTTGCTGCAGATCAGTTTTGGTACATTGTCGCGAAGAAGACGGCTACTCATTAGCAGCATTTCGCTTTTTATTTTCTCCTCTCTTCAATTCGTCGTATTTGTTTTTATGTTTAGCTTCTAAGTGATATCACATAGCACTAGTGGTTCTTTCTTTGCGCGAGTATTTTTTTCCACACAACTTACATTTCACATTTTCGGCGTCATGAATTGTGAAATAAGTCCAAACTTCGCAAACATGTGCTTTACTCGTGTTTTTTTAATCACTTTGTCACTTTTAAAGACCAGTTAAATTTTACAAGTGAAATAACACTAAACTAACCTAAAATCAAAACAAATATTTTCGAAAATTCAATTGACGTGGCTTTTACGTGATAGAAATCACAAATACAAGTAAACGATAATTTCAACTTAAATATATTATTAAATGCTCGATGCGTTTCGATACACAGTATCTTTATCAAGAGCGAATGAATACTACAAATATATCTTACTAACAAATTTTTATATACAGGGATATCCACCGGGACCGTCCGTTAAAAACTTTTTGAGTTCCAATTACAATATCAAGCTGAAATTTTATACGCGGCCATAACTAGCGATTTCCAATTGAAGTGAAATATTTTCGAAGTGATACGATTTCCGGTTATACCGGAAGTGGGCAATCTACCTTTTTTATTATACATCTAGAACCGACATTTGAGCAAGGCATAAAATATCCAAGTTGTTGGCACTTATCTGTCAAAACTTTTGACAGTTTTAATTATTTTTGTTATAAACTCGATTTTTGAGGAACATTTAGAAGAATTGTAGCTCGTAGATCTTTTGCACTAGAGACACAATTTTTGCTTGGGTGGATAGAAGAAGGATCAATGAATTTTTTAAGCAATCTACACATGTCAAATGTTTATTGCGTTATTTTGTATGATTTTTTCAATTTGGCCTTTTTCAAACAGCAATAACTCAATTTTTTCAAATTGCACGTGCCAATTTTTATATCGCCATCAGATGAAGCCTCAAATATCAGATGGAATTGTATAAGCATGTACTATACCCATCTCTTATAGTTCCGAAATAATTTGGGAATATATTGAATTTTGATGATTTTGCAAGAACTAACAGAGAATGCTTTGAAATATTTGAATCAAGTAGCTGAACTGGCTACACCTGACAGGTGTTAGCTGCCGATCTACAGCTCGTGTTTTATGTGATGGTGCACCATCCATTTGGTAATAGCAATCCCTCAGAATGTTAAGGGGTAATCCGTCTAAAAAATTTGCTAATGTTCCTCTCAAAATTTCCAGGTATCTTTGTCTATTAAGATTTTCCTCATAAATGTGATAAGCCAACAAATAATTCATTAAAATTGCAAAAACGTTCACGCTGAATTTATTTTGGAAATCAATAACCTCAATGAAATGTGGATTTCCTGTGGCCCAAAAATGTCGATTTCTCCTGTTGGTAATTCCACTTTCATTGAACTTGGCTTCATCAGACCATATAATTTTTTGCAGAATTGTCTCATCTTCTTGAAGCCGAAGTAATAAATTTTCACAGAAATTTAGCCGCTTGGGAAGGTCAGTTGGTTTCAATTTTGTAGTCTGATAAAAGAATACGTGTGCATGTTATGTTTCTTAAGGATCCTTTGAATGGAAGTATAACTCAATCCAATATCCATTTATGCTGACTTAATGAACGCATGTGGATTAGCATGAAAATACGCTAGCGTATTAATTTGATTGTCGTCCTCGAGAATTGGTTTTCTTCTAGTTACTATGTATTTTGTTCCTCCAACTTGCAGAAAATTGCTTCTAATCCTTCGAAATTTTGTTTTACCCATAGGCGCCAAATTTGGACATTGGTTATTGACTTGCCTGCAAGTTCTATCCACCACTTTTTGACATTCGCCATGAATTAAAAAGAGACTAAGCATATCCTCGTTTGAATAATCAGCCATTTTATTATCAATCTGGTGTTTTTCAAAAATTTTCACTTCGAATTACCAACAATTCTTGTTGAAATATCAAATTCGAATGAACGAAGTGACAGTTACATTAATTTTAGACACCTGTCTGGTGAGCGTAGCCAGTTCAGCTACTTGATTCCAATATTTCAAAGCATTCTCTGTTAGTTCTTGCAAAATCATCAAAATTCAATAATTCCCAAATTATTTCGGAACTATAAGAGGTGGGTATAGTACATGCTTATACAATTCCATCTGAAATTTGACGCTTCATCTGATGGCGGTATAAAAATTGGCACGTACAATTTAAAAAAATTGAGTTATTGCTGTTTGAAAAAGGCCAAATTGAAAAAATCATACAAAACAACGCAATAAACATTTGGCATGTGTAGATTGCTTAAAAAATTCCTTGATCCTTCTTCTATCCACCCAAGCAAAAATTGTGTCTGTAGTGCAAAAGATCTACAAGCTACAATTTTTTTCAATGTTCCTCAAAAATCGAGTTTATAACAAAAATAAATCTGTGAAAAGTTTTGACAGATAGGTTACAACAACTTGGGTATTTTATGCCTTGCTCAAATGTCGGTTCTAGATGTATAATAAAAAAAGTAGATTGCCATTTGAAATAACAAAGTGATAACCCACTTCCGATATAACCGGAAATGGTATCACTTTGAAAATATTTCACTCCAATTGGAAATCGCTAGTTATGGCCACGTATGAAATTTCAGCTTGATATTGTAATTGGAACTTAAAAAGTTTTTAACGGACGGTCCCGGTGGATATCCCTGTATATTACCTCGTGAAATAAACGAACTAAAAAGTCCGACGAGATTCAAAACTGAAACCAAACTCTACATTAACCAAAATGAAGAGAGATTCGCTCGCGTTTTGTCGCAGTGATGATGTTAAAATTAATAAAGTGAATGTTTAAAATGAACTTTCTTCCTGGTCAGTCTTCCCAGGGTTTTCTATACCAGACACATGTCTTTTTCTTTCAAAGTTTCGATAATGTGAGGGGGGGTCGGTGTGATCGAGTCATACACAAAATTTTATTTAAGATGACAGGTCCACAGTAGCTCACCACATTGACTCAGAGGTTTGTCCTTATTACATTGTACTACGCTATATCTGGTGTGTGAATAAATTTCTTTCTTTCAGATTTCCACTATCAATCTGGACAGATGCATCTGCTACTTGGATTAAAACTACAAATGCATGTGAATCATTCCATTGTCATTCTAATAATATTTCTGTATTACACACACCCCTCCCTTTTTCACATTTGACAATGTTATTCTCTGCATTCAATCCGATGTTTATGTGGAATGCAATAGTATTCACTTTCCTCATAAATTCAAAAATATCGATGTTAGAAAAAACATGCCTTCATAAAAGAAATAGATGCTTATAAAATAATGCTTCATCCAGCTCTGAGGATCATAGATCTATAGGCGACGAGTTAATGATTTAAATGATTGAATGAAAATAGGGTAAATAACTTGATCCAGATAGGACATTGAGCGAAAATATGGTGCATTACACGAAAACTATGACAAAAATTGAAAAACTCTGAATCAACAACCAATAATTCAAGATTTCATTCGAAAAAACAATTACCAAATGACCCAACGAAATCATCCATCATGTGGATTTCCACGAAATAAATGTGTCATTAATATGGTCAACCAGTTTATATAATAATTCGAAAACCATTCAACAAACAAAATTTATAAAGATGTCCTGCATTCTACTCAAAACCGTGACCCTAAAATGTTTGAAATAGTTTTCACCTAACTTTGATAGAAACGAATATATTGGCATATGACGAAATACCGGTAAAACTCGAAAACAAAAGAAGATAGCAACAATACGCTTTCACCAATGAATTTTACTGGAAATTGAAATGGAGAAGTCATTTTTTTCTATTTGCAGTATTTCACATAGCTGTTGTACTGAAACATAGAAAATTTGACACCCTGTACAGTTAACTAGTACTCACTGAAGATTGGATTGAGTGTAACCAGTGCAAAATTTGGCTATAATGAGAAGAGTTGGACTGAAAAGATTGTATATCGAATACAAAATTCGGCAACAACTTCGGTGATGAATGCCAAGAGTATTCTTCTCGATTTAGAACAAAAAATTGATACTAATTTTGGTGGCAGATTCTTATAGTGTCTTGGAAGAAAAGTCAAGGAAGTTTTGCTCAGATATTCAATTACATATTATAATTATGATAAACAATGTCAACAAATGCTTCTTTCTATATACTGGGTGATTCACCAGTGGCGCGGTGCTCTGTAGCTCGTACACTATTGAAGATTTCATTTTTGTTCGAACGGTATTGTATTTAGAAAGTAAGAATCTACTTCAGCAATTTGTTTTGAAGTAAACAGGGTGTCCCAACTTTCTATAAAAAATTCAAGAGCATCCTAAACTCTGCTACAATGTCTTTAAGTTATAAGTTTTTTGGTGAGTAGTTTCGTCACAAATTTTTTTTTTGTGAAAAAGTTCATATCAAGCGAAATCCAAGCCGAAGATCTTATAATGACTAAAGCTGACATAGGCAATAGTAGTAATAAAGACCTATACGAAGAAAAGATGCAGGATGTACTGAAAATAATTGATGTCAACGAAATACCAAAAGATCCAACCAAACTTTTCACAAAATAAATCAGGGAAGAAATAAGTTTGTCAGAAAACCTAGCACACACAGAATGGGAGAAGAGGAAACTGATTCCAATGAATGTTCAAGCTCCAAAAATGTACGGATTGATTAAACTAACATAAGGAAGAAAAATCTGCAAGACCTGTAGTGTTATATATAAACACACCATCAGGTAAACTAGCAAAATTCTTGAATCAAAACTTTCTAGACCTCTCGAATTTTCAAGCACAATACACTATCTCTAATTCTGTAGATCTCATACATAAACTTTCAAACCTCACAATCTCCCAAGATATTAAGTTAGTCTCTTTCGATGTCAAAAATATGTACCCGAACATTCCAACGAATGAGTGTCTTCCCCTTGTTACAGATATTTTATCCGAGTCTAACACACCACCATATATCACTATTGAATTTGGCAATCTTCTTCAAATATGCCTATCTCAAAGTTACTTTCACTTTCAATCTAAATTCTTCAAACAAAATTCAGGTTTTCCAATGGGGGATCACCTCTTAGCCCGCTACTAGGGGACATTTTTATGGATAATTTGGAGAAAAACTCAATATGAAACACAGATTTCGCTAAAACACACATGACTTTCTGGTACAGATATGTAGATGACATTTTAGTTGGTTTTCGTGGTTCAAACAGACAAATTCAGCAATTTTAAAATTTCCTGAATAAAATACATTACCGCATCAGCTTCACTTGTGAATTAGAAAATAATAACTCAATTAATTTCCTCGACTTAACCTTTACAAATTCAAATAACAAACTCACTTATAAAATTTACAGAAAGGAAACATTCACAGACGCATCGATTCCAATGGACTCGTTCAGTCATTTAAGTCACAAACTAGCTGCATATAACTCCATGATTCATAGAGCTTACTCTGTTCCCCTGTCGAAAAAAAATTTTCATACTGAACTTAATATCATCAGAAAAATTGCCTCAAATAACAACATACCACAACATTTTCTAAATACAATCATTAAACGCAAAGAACAACATATAACCTCCCAATTACTATATAGCATCGTAGAAACCTCGGAAAAAAGATACACTAGTCTCAGATACACCGGCGAACTCTCTAATAAAATCAGTAACTACTTTTCCAAATTGAACATAACTACTTCATTCTCAAGCGGCCCCAACTTAAGCAGATTATTATTCAATGCCAAACAAAAGAACGATAAATTCAAGCAATCAGGAATTTATCAAATCAAATTCAATGAATGTCAGGTAGCCTATGTCGGACAAACAGGGAGAAGTTTTGAAGCTAGATTCAAGGAACATATTTCCTCAGATAAAAATTCGCCAATATTTGAACACATAAAATCAACTAACCACTCGATATCATTGAACGATCTTAAAATCCTTCATAAATGTAACAAAGGGAGAGAGATGAATTTGTTGGAAAGTTTGGAGATTAACAAACTATGTAAAAACCCACAATTTATTACCCTCAACAGCCAACTAGAGCATAATGGATCCCCGCTACTCAATATTCAGGATAAATTTCATTCTGTACTTGTACTTGCCTACTCATGTATTATATTGTTATTCACTTGAAAATGATCGTAGGGTCGAAACCGGTCGTGATTATTGAATGAATTGTGGAAAAGTGACAAAAGTGTCTCATTTCATTTTAGTTTAACTAAACAACGTCTTGTCAAACTATTTATTTCAGTTCTTATAAATACTCTTCAAGTAAAGACCGACCGACCTTCTTCTGCTTTTGAATGAAGCAAGATTGCTATTTGAAACTGGATCTTTCATTTACTAATACCTAGCATACAAAATCTCAATTACCAACATGAAGTGAATACGATTCTGTTAATTTTCGAAACAACTACTTTCAACAATTATTCCAAGTTTCGATTCGTTTAACGAACTTGCAAATATTCATACAACTTCGTATGTTGTTGATGTTAAATCAAGGTCTTGTAGTACTAACTCAAAAACATCCTTAAAGTCATTGTTAAAAGTATTATTTAATTATTATTGATCCATAAGACAGAAAGAAACAGTAAATATCCATTTATGTTACGGCTTTTAATGTCGCGAGTATTATTAATCTCGCACAAAATGTCGACTCATCACTCATTTTGATGAGCTTGAAATAATCGCAATAATTGAAGAGAAAAATTACGACATTATGAATTTTCTAACTAGGTCATTGCGGTATAATTGGTATAATTAGGGGAAAATGAAACAAATTGAATAAGTGTTACCGTCTTTTTCATAAAGAGAGAGTACTCTTATAAAAGAAATTCGATCTTGAAATTGAAATACTTTTCAAGAAACGTTTATACAGGGTATCCCAAGTTGAGTGACCTATTAGATGTTTATGGAGAATTAATAATGCTATCGTTCTGAAATGATGGTATTTAATTCAGTTGGTCCGAAACTCTATTTCTGAAATATTTTCACCTCAATGGCACTTCCGGTTAGAACGGAAGTGAATACCAACTTTGTTTTTTAATATAGATCACCTTGTAGATTGATGACTGGTTCGATAACACTTGTTATTCCATTTACAATTCTTGTACAGGAATAACTTTTACTTTAAATATCATCAATTTCGCATTTGTTTTTGAATTTTAATTTTTTAAAACGCTCAACTAATTCTTTAAGTCCCAACTACCTGTTTACCTTTATTTGAAGCTGTTTATTTCGTTACAAGTATACCAAGATGCAGCACAACTATAAGCACAAAACTGATCGCCAATCCTGGAATGTGGAATCAGTGTGTAAAGCGAAACAGTTTGCAACGATAAAATGGTTTGGTTTTCGGCATCTAATGCCATAAGCTCTCTCCGAAGATAGCTTCGGAGAGTGGTGGAGTCTGTCTAGTCTCACAACACCATATCTGTGGTCTTGGTATTGGCTTTGCATTTTAGCTTGATTTGCGTCGAAAAATTCTGTTTGTTGCGGATGATTTCAATCTGCCGGATGTGAGGTGGCCACTTCAGGTGGGTAGGGTGTATGATTCCTCGTCTCGTCCTTACGTAGATATGGATGCCGAGCTGCTCTAACTAGTCAAGGAACCAACCAGAGTCAGAACAGGACAGAATCGATCTCTCCTTGGTTTAGTGTTGGTCAACGACCCAAATTTGGTTTACGATCCCTCTAATCGCCCACCGTTCGGCAGGTCCGATCACGTCACCATTGTCTCAAAACTTCAACTCTCTTTCCCAATTGTTAGTAAAAAATGTACCCGGACCATTAAAAAAATCAACTACATAGCCTTTAACGCATGTCCGGAGGAGGTGAACTGGCACGACTTCTTTATCCCATGTGTCGACGTGAACGATTTGTGGAGGGTCTTCTCCGAAAGTCTATCAGCTTGTATCGATCGATGTTCTTTTTCTGGCACTATTGTAGATATTCCTACGAACCCTTGGATTGATCGCGACATATTGAGAATGATTCGACACAAAAAATCGATTTGGCAGAGGTATTGCCGGAGGAGGAATGATGCTGAATACGTGGCGCACAGGAACTACTCCAACCTGTTGTCTGCTAAGCTCAAAAAAGCCAAAAGAAAGTTCGAATCTCACCTGATTTCATCCAACAACCGATAACATTTCTTTAAAAATCTACGGTCATCTGTGTCAACGAAAGTAGCAACTCCCCAAGTGAGGAACTCTGCCGGAAATTTATGCAGAGATCCTCTTGAGGTAGCTGAAGTTTTTGCAGATTTCTTCGCCTCCTCGTTTACTGTTGAGCCAGATGGAGTTCCTGATGTATCAACTCCAAGAGTTATGGACGATTTGAGTGATGGTGAATTTCCTTCTCCTATAGTTGAAAAGCATCTCTCCTGCGTTAAAGTAGCAACGGCTGCTGGGTCAGAGTTTCGGCTCTTGTACTTAAGAACTGTGCGTCATCTCTCTCATCACCTCTATCCGTCATCTTCACCCGATCTTTTGCTGCCGGTTCTATTCCATCTGCATGGTCATGTGCTTTGGTCACACACATTTTCAAGAAAGGGGACAAATTGAATGCGGAAAACTTTCGGCCTATTAGTCTCGTCCCTATTATAGCGAAAATCTGCGAGAGAATCATTCTCGAGAAAATTCTAGAATTTGCCCTCTTGAATGAAATCATCCCTGAAAACCAGCACGGTTTCCTCTCTGGCCGCTCAGTTATTACAAATTTACTGAAATGTGTTGATGCTTGGATGAGGATGCTGGACAAGTTCACCCCGGTCGATGTGATATACCTCGACTTTTCCGTGTTCCTCACAGGCGTCTTCTCCTCAAGCTCGAGCTTCTAGGAATTCGTGACAGACCTCTTTCATGGCTGGATGGTTTTCTATCAGGTAGAACTTTCCCAGTTCGTGTTGGTGATTCTCTGTCATCTGTGCGATCTGTGTCCACTGGAGTCCCTCGGGGCTCAGTACTTGTACTCATGCTGTTTCTTTTATATACGGCTGACCTCCATTCGATTGTCGCTTCTGACTGTACTTTATTCGCTGATGACTCTAAGCTTTATAACAATCCTCTCACCAACGCTACGACTATTCAAGATGACCTGAATAGAATTTTCGAAGGGTCTTACGACTGGCTTCTACCACTGAATCTTTCGAAGTGTCGTACTCTTCACATGGGGAGAAATAACCCGACGTCACCCAGATCTGGGCGTAATTATTTCTCACGATTTATCCTGGTCTGAACATATTTCGCACACATCAGAAAAGGTGAAGGGTCTTTTCTTCACGTTACAACGTTCTTTTTCTGGATGTGACCTCCCTACTTGTTATGGTATTTCTTTTATCGGACATGTATTCGACCAAGTCTCGAAAATGGGGGTCCTGTATGAGATATCGAACTTCTCGAAAATATCCATATCAATAGCCTATCTACTTCATCTTGACTCACTAAAGAACGCAATTCTGACATAGCAATACGACTATTTTCTTGTAATTGTAATTAATCAAAGTGAGAAAAGTTCTCACGCACTTAGCAGTAAAGTGTCACTATCACAAAAGAGCAACAAAAAAGAGCACGTAACTTGAAATGTCACAAAGGAGCACCGAAGTAAAGAAAGTTCTCGCGTACGTAGCGGTAATCGACATTCACAAAGATAGAAGAATGGACTCTTTGTCTGAGATATTAATTGACATAGAGGATGGATCGACATATTAGTTGGTTGTCAAATGTCAAATGTCAAATATTATGATCTTGCCAAAAAAGTTTATAACTAACAAATAAAAAATAGGGATTGTTCATATAGGGGTGAAAAATTGATAGTAATATGAAATCTTTTCTTCTGAGCCATGACAAAATAAAGAAAAATTACCAAAAAACTGAAGTTTTCAATTAACAGATAAAAATAGGGGCGTGAAAATTTGGGGTTTTATGTATTTTTATGTGTATCATGAAAAATAAAAACAAAAAATTTTAGCTAAAAAATTGGGGGTGGATCACCCTTCACACTTAGGGGAATGAAAAAAAGATGTCCGATTCGCAGACCTAACCGATATGCTCACAAAATTTCACGAAAATCTATCCAGATATTCCGGAGGAGTTTAATTACAAACACCGTGACATAAGCATTTTATATTAGATTAATTTCCAAACTTTCCAACAGATTCATTCTACTTTATTGCATTTGTGGACTTTGAGATTCTCTAAAACTATTGTGTGGTTTGTTGATCGAATGTGCTCAAATATTGGGGATTTCTTATCTGAAGATATACGTTCTTTGAACCTGCCTTCAACATTTCTACCTGTTTGACCTACATAAGCTGAAGGTTAAATTCCATTCTGTGAACAATACATTGTTTGAGTTTATCTGTTTTCTGTTTTGCATTGAAAAGTAATTTGCACAGATAAGGACCGTTTGGGAATGAGGTGGATATTTTGAATTTTGAAAAATAATGATTCATTTTATGAGAAAGTGGGCAGACAAAATCAAAACTAGCACATCTTCTTTTGGGTTTTTCTTGCATGCAATCTAATAATTGTGATGTGCGATTATTTCTGTGTGTCTAATGATATTATTTATGAGAGAGGCTAGTATATTGTTATTGGAGGCCATTCTTTTTATGGTGTTTATTTCCGTTTCAAAATTGAGGGGATATAGTAAAATCTCTGTAGACCACAGAATTGTAGGCGGTGAGTTTATGATTTAAATGATTAAAGAGTCCATGTGTTTGCGGCTAAAAACGATTCTTTTCTATAGATATTATAAGTTAGGATACAGTTTATGTTTGTTATAGTTAATTCTAGAAAATTTATGGCGTCATTGGTTTCAACTTCAACGATAAATTTTAAATGATCGTGAGTTTTATTGAGGATGTTTAAATATACATCTATTTGTCTATTTAAGCCGTGAAAACCAACGAAAATACCACCAACATACCGATACCAGAACATATTATATTTTTTGTTTAGGTTGCTGTTCAGTATTGATGTGTTTTCCATGAAAATATCTGACAATAGGGGGCTAAGTGGCGCTCTCATAGGAAGTCCTGACTTTTATTTATTGAATTTATTTTGAAACTGGAAATAATTTTGATCCTAATATGTTTATAGTAGGTTGCAGATTCAAAGATTTCAGCCCCTAGAGCAGGGGTGACCACCCTAGAGAATTTGGAAGAGGGTGGATGGGTCGAGTGATACCTCGAAAGAAAGATATTATCTTTGTCTACATCCCCGTGAACGAATTTTAATTTTTGATTGAAAACTGATGAAGATACAGAGTGAGCTACTGAAAAATTAAAGAGACTATCTATCGCCCTGAACTATTCAAATATTAGTGCGAAAAAATGGAACATATTCATTCCAGATCAAAGGCTGTCATCTTCCGAAACACCATTCACATCTCAAATTTCAACTGTTCCATTTTTTTGCACTAATACTTGAATATCTCAGGACGATAGATAGTCTCCTCTATTTTTCAGTAGCTCACTCTCTATCTTCTACAGTTTTCAATCAAAAATGAAAATTCGTTCACGGGGATGCAGACAAACATAATACCTTTCTTTCGAGGTATCACTCGACCCATCTACTCCCTTCCAAATTTTCAAGGGTGGTCACCCCTGATCTAGGGGTTGAAATTCGAGATGAGGATGGTACTTAATGATGACTGCCATTGATCAGCATGGATTTGTTCCATTTTACTTCACTGAAACTTGAATAGTCTCAGGGAAATAGTTTTCCCTATCTTTTAGTTGCTCACCCTGTATCTTTTACAGTTTTCAATTAAAAATTGAAATTCGTTGAAGACGATGTAGACAAAGATACCACCTTTCGTTTGAATCATCACTCGACCCATCTTCCCTATTTAAAATGTTCAAGGATTGCAACCCCCACTTAGGGGGTTGATATTTCAGGCAAGTTTTGTACCCCAAAAGATGTCCCCTTAAAACAAAAATTGACCTGTTTTGCGTTTTGATCAGAAATGAATATCTTGATAGATATAGCTTCTGTTTAGTTTTCGTTGAAGCACCTGTATATATATATATATATATATATATATATATATATATATATATATATATATATATATATATATATATATATATATATATATATATATATATATATATAGGGGTTTTACCCCGACGAGTTGCCCATATATCTGTTCATGCAATCAAATTGATTTAATGAAAAATATAAATCCACCACCCGGTAATTGATACCATTGCCAGGCAATGATTATAATCAAAACATATCCTGGAATAATTATATATTAGGATAACGTTAAATGTAATGAGAATATATCAATCTACCAGAATATATACATACTATAGCATCATCAGACAATGATATCAATGTACCAACGAGTAGTGTCAGAGGCTTTCTCCCGAAAAATCCAGTGTACGGACCTTAGTCAAGTAACACTGAATGTTACTCATTAATAGTTTCCTTTGTGTGAAGTGGTGAACGATCGAATAGAATACTGCTCAGAATATAAATATGACAAAATTGTCAGTTAATTATACTACATTTATATAAACAAATAAATAAAATATGGAATGAGATTCTAAGCAGTATAAAATAAAGAGAAAACCTATGACTCTACCTCATTATTATTTTCGGAAAGAAACCTACGAAGAATATTACAAGATTTGATGACTGTTATCTTTTGTAACTGTTCAAACAAATTTTTCTTCAAACCCAAAATCTCAATACTTTTGTGAAGATTTCTAGGAATAACACCTGTTGTGGAAATAATAATCGGTAGAATAAATATTTTCTTCATTTTCTACATTTTTTAATCTCGTCGCCAAGCATCATATATTTAGAAATTTTTTCATTGTATTTATTTTGTATATAATGTGTGTCGGGTATAGCAATATCAATTATATATGTTATTTGATTCTGTTTATCATTAAGAATGATATCTGGTCTATTGTGTTTTACAGCTCTGTTGCAAAGAATTGTTTTATCAAAATAAAGTTTATATTTGTCATTTTCACAAATAATCTCAGGTTCATATTTGTGAAATTTTTACTTTTGGGAATTAGGTCATGTTTAATTCCTAGATTAAAATGAATAATATTAGCGACGGCATTATGTCTTTCTAAATAATCTGTTGAAGCAAGGACTGAGCAAGATGATAATATATGAAAAACTGTTTCTGAAGAACAGAAACATCTACGGCAAGAATCATCTATATTTTGTTTGATGATGTGTTTTCTATAATTCCTCGTGAAAACAACCTGATCCTGGATCGCAATTGCCAAGCCTTCTGTTTCAGCAAACAATTCTCCAGATACTAACCATTTATTCGATGCGATTTCATCAATATAATCATTTTTCAATTCTTTAGGTGCTTTCCGTGTAATTCCTTCTGCATCCAACTTTCTCTTTAGAATTATCATCAAATATATCAAAATCTACCTTTTGCATTGTCAAGTTCAGAGGTGTAAGATTATAATCTGAAGCAACAACAATATCATGTAATTTAGACGTTCTCTGTTTATCATGAAAATGGGAACGTAGATGAAAAATCTGTTTACTATGAAGATTATTCAAATCAGTTAATCCACGACCTCCAAGATGTCTAGGTAGTGTAACTCTCTGAACAGCTGACTTTGGGTGGTGCTTATGATATTTACAGAGCATTTTCCTCGTTTTACATTGTAATTCATTTAGATCAGTTTTAGACCATTTAATAATTCCAAAAGAAGATGTAAGAATAGGAACTGCACAGGAGTTGATAGCTCTGAAAAGGTTTTTACTAGTTAAATGACTCTTGATGATAATTCTAAGTCTTTTGTAATATGAACTTCTAATATTTTCTTTAGTGCTGCTATGGTTAATTGTCTTCTCTGACAAAATCCAAGATATTTATATGTATCTCCTTGATGCATTGACTCGATTTCGATATTGGAAATCTTTATATAATCAGAGGTGATCTTTCCTTTTTCAATAGAAAGATTTTTACATTTTGGAAGCCCAAATTTCATATGAATATTATTGGAATAGTTGAAAGTAATCTCAAGTAGACTTTTTAAATGTGATCTGGTTCCGGCATATAATTTAATATCATCTAAATAAATTAAGTGACTTAATTTGAATTCAGTTGATAGACTCTTTATTTTGAAGCCGAAACTAGTAGCATTTAATTCATGAGATAATGGATTAAGGCAAAGACAAAACCAAAGAGCACTTAAAGAATCACCTTGAAAAATGCCTCTTTTGATTGGAATTACTTCGGATTTTAACGATTGTTTTGAGATATTTGAATGAAGATTGGTTCTCCAATTTTTCATTACAAATTCAAGAAAAAGACGAAGTGTCTCATCAATTTTATAAATTTCCAAAATTTCTTGAAGCCGTGAATGGGGAGAACTATCAAAAGCCTTTTGGTAATCAATGAAGGCTGTATGAATATTTCTCTTCTTAGTTTGAGCTTGATTCAAAGCAACAGAATCAATTACAAGTTGCTCTTTAGTACCAAGGTGTTTTTTTCTACATCCTTTTGTTGTTCGGAAAGAATATTATAATTCTCCAAATGTGCATAAATTTTTGGGTAATACATGCAGTTAGAATTTTATATATTGTTGGAAGGCAAGTAATTGGTCTATATTGAGACGGATCAATAGTATTATCACTTTTCCGTTTTGAATAAGTAATTCCTTGTGTGAAAAATAAAGGAGTAGCTGAGGGTTCTTTATTATAAATGAAAAATATTCAGCCAATTTTTCATGAACGCAAAAGAATTTCTTGAACCAAAAGTTATGAATACCATCAACACCTGGAGATTTCCAATTTTTTGTGTGTTTAATAACTGATGTTATATCTTCGATTTTTCAAATTGCATGCATTCTATTTTAGAAAATCGAGACCTTTCATTTAAAATCCAACTTGCATTGGAATTGTGTTGCCTTGGCACTGCCCAAATTGAAGACCAATAATCAGTTAGAATATAATATCAATTTTAGGAACTCCATTTCCAGAAATATTTTCATATATATATATATATATATATATATATATATATATATATATATATATATATATATATAGAAAGAAGCATTTGTAACATTGTGTACCATAATTTATGTAATTAAATATCTAAGTAGAACTTCATTGACTTTTCTTCCAAGAATTCAGTGACAATTATTGAATTAGAGTCTCATTGGTCATTTCTCTCTGGGCTTAACAAGTAAAAGTTAATTTTGTTACAATGTGTTGGTTTTGGTGAAAATATCTGAAACAAAGAGTAGACAATAATAAATATTTGGGTAAATGTTTTCTACATCAAAAGAAGCAAGCTTAAAGTTTTAACTGATTTTAAGTAAGCAGAGTTTTGTATAAAGTATTTGAAACTCAAAAAGGTATGTTGTGAGAGAAAGTTCTATAAAATTACGGATTAAAACTTCGGCTAAGTTACCCAAAGTAGTATTAATGTAGGTTACTACAGGCCTTGCAGATTTTTCTTCCACGATTATTATATAGCATTCTAGAAAAAATCGAAAACAAAATGCTAGTTTCAATTATGTCGGCCCGCTTTCTCATAAAATAAAACATAATTATTCAAAATTTAAAATAAACACCTCTTTCTCAAGCGATGCTTATCTTAAAAAATCACTTTTTAATGCAAAACAGAAAACAGATAAACCCAAACAATCTGGTATTTACAAAATCGAATATAACGAATGCCCTTCACCATGTAGGTCAAACAGGTGGAAATTTTTAATATAGGTTGAAAGAACATATATCATCATATAAAAATCCCCAATATTTCAACATATTCAATCAACAAACCACACAACAGTTTTAGACTTCAAATTCCCATTCCTTAAGTGACTCAACCTTCAAAACTCGCTGATCTACGCCCTATTAGTATTCTACCAATTGCGTCCAAGCTCCTTGAAAAAGTAGTGCATCTGCAAATGAGTGAACCTCTTAATAAATATCTGCTACCACCAATTGAATCAGGGTTTAGGGCAGCTCACAGTACTGGCACGACCTTGTTGAAGGTTACTAATGACCTTGTTAGGGCCATAGACGATTTTCAGGTGGCTCTGCTGATATTGTTGGACTACAGTAAGGCATTTGATATTATGCACCACAGGCTCGTCATTGCAAAGCTGCATTATTGTTCCCTACATCCTGCGTTACTTAACTGGTTCTTGAATTATCTGTCTGGGAGAACTCAAAATGTAAGGTTGGCTTGTTCATTATCGAGTATTCGCAGTGTCAGGGGAGCCGCAGGGAAGTGTTTTGGGGCCTATGATGTTTTCAGTGTACACCGCGGACATTTCTGGCTCGGTTAGCCACTGTGCAGTGCATCAGTACGCGCATGATGTTCAGTTGTATGAGGCCTTTTATCACACTGCTATCCGTTTGATAAACAGTGGCCTGAGTGCGATAGGAAACTGTTCTCAGGACAATGGACTTCTCTTGAATCCATGCAAGACTGTGGCCCTTTATGTCGGTACTAAATCATTGCGAGAAAAAGCAATAAACAGGTGAGTGCGAATGTCATCCTGAATAGTCGTATATTAAAATTGAGGTACTGTGCAAAAAATCTGGGTGTACTATTTGATGATTGATGGTGAGCTAAACTATGAAGATCACATCAAGAACTTGCTAAGAGCAACATACATAAAGTTCAAGCTGATCTACGGCTACCAATCGTTCCTGTGCAGTGCTGTTAAGTGAAGACTAACTTCTGCATCGATTACGAGTCCATTCAATTATTTTAGTGCCGTTTGTTTTTCATTTGTTACTGGAATGTCGCGGTCTTCAGTTCAGAGGTTGCAAAACCGATGCTTGCGTTACTCTTATTTAACTGGGCATCGCGAACATTTAACACCCCTCTATATCACTCTTGGGTTGTTGAAGTGTGAATATTAGTTTCTTTGTCAGTATGCTTTGATTGTCTTTAAGGTCTTGAAGTTCTCTGAGCCTTCCTACTTGAGTGAGATGATCGTGAGAAGAAACCAATGTCACAATGCAAATGTCAGGCATGGCCATCTTTTATCCATTCCCTTACACAGAACAGCTAAATTTGAGAATAGTTTTGAGTATGTCTCTGCCTCAATTTTCAATATTCATTTGAAAGTTTTCCATGGCCGTGATACAGTATTGTCCTACAAAAGGTGCATCAAGCAAAACGACTTGAACAACAGGCAGTGAGTGTGTAGGGTCTTCATGTCAACCATATATTTTGTCTACCTTTGTTTTTTGGTGTTTTAGCTTCTTGTTTTGTGTTTGATTTTTAATTAGATAAGTTTTTCAGTTTTATGGACCTACTTGTATTTGAATTTTAAGGAAGAACAGCTTTAACTGAACTCTGTTCCATTTGTAATCCGTGTGTTGTATGTATTTTTATCCCCCGATGCAATAAATATTATGGAGTAGAATAAAACTGTTGAAGAGTTTGGAAATCAATAAACTCAGCAAAACCCCACATTATACTGATCTTATCTTAATAGTCAACTTAAAATCAATAAATCCTCCTATTTAACATTTAAGGAAAAATATATCTTGTTATCATCTTTGTATATAAGTTGGTATTCAGCACTTGAAAATGAACAAAGGGTCGAATTTAGTTGTGTATTAACAAATTAACTTGGAAAACAAAATTGTTTTTCTCTTCCACGTTTTGAAATGGATTTCCATTAAATGGATATTTTATCAATATCATTAATAAGTAGAAATATTTCTTAATTCTAGTTGGGGAAGGAATTGCAAGTTGAAGCAATCTCTAAATTCGAGAAAATTTATAAAACATAATATATTAGATCCAACCCAAGCCCACATTTCATTCAAATATTTCCCGATCATATATTCAGTATTATTTACACTTGACTGATAGTATTGATGATCTATTCGATTCGAGAGGTCTAGTAATTTTTGATTCAAGAATTTCGCTAGTTTACCTGATGGTGTTGGAAATCAATAAACTCAGCAAAACCCCACATTATACTACTCTTATCTCAATAGTCAACTTAAAATCAATAAATCCTCCTATTTAACATTTAAGGAAAAATATATCTTGTTATCATCTTTGTATATAAGTTGGTATTCAGCACTTGAAAATGAACAAAGGGTCGAATTTAGTTGTGTATTAACAAATTAACGTGGAAAACTAAATTGTTTTTTCTCTTCCACGTTTTGAAATGGATTTCCATAAAATGAATATTTTATCAATATCATTAATAAGTAGAAATATTTCTTAATTCTAGTTGGGGAAGGAATTGCAAGTTGAAGCAATCTCTAAATTCGAGAAAATTTATAAAACATAATATATTAGTTCCAACCCAAGCCCACATTTCATTTAAATATTTCCCGATCATATATTCAGTATTATTTACACTTGACTGATAGTATTGATGATCTATTCGATTTGAGAGGTCTAGTAATTTTGATTCAAGAATTTCGCTAATTTACCTGATGGTGTGTTTATATATGACACTACATTGACACTACAAGTGTATGACACTTCAGGTCCTGCACATTCTTTTTCCTTATGTAGTTCAATCAATCCGTACATTTTTGGAGCTTGAAAATGTAGTGTCATATATAAACACACCATCAGGTGAACTAGCGAAATTCTTGAATAAAAAATTTCTGGACGAATTTTCACGCACAATACACTATCTCCAATTCTGTAGACAACATACATAAACTTTCAAATCTCACAAATCCCAAGTCTCTTTCGATGTCAAAAATATGTACCCGAACATTCCAACGAATGAGTATCTTCTGCTTATTACAGATATCTTATACGAGTCGAACACACTGCCATATATCACTAATAACTAGGCAATCTCCTTCAAATATGCCTACCTCAAAATTACTTTCAGTTTCAATCTAAATTCTTCAAACAAAATTCAGGTCTTCCAATGGGATCATCACTTAGAGAGCTTACTCTGTTCCCCTTTCGACAGAAAATTTCCATACTGAACTTAACATCAGCAGAAAAATTGCCTCAAATAAAAATATACCACAACATTTTCTGAGTACAATTATAAACAACGTATTACCTCTTAATTACTATATAGCATCGAAGAAACCCCGAAAAAGAGATTCACTAGTCTCAGATCCACCGGCGAGCTCTCTAACAAAATCAGTAATTACTTTTCCAAATTCAACGTAACTACTTCATTCTCAAGCGGCCCCAACTTAAGCAGATTATTATTCAATGCCAAACAAAAGAACGATAAATTCAAGCAATCAGGAATTTATCAAATCAAATGCAATGAATGTCAGGTAGCCTATGTCGGACAAACAGCGAGAAGTTTTGAAGCTAGATTTAAGAAACATATTTCCTCAGATAAAAATTCGCCAATATTTGAACACATAAAATCAACTAACCACTCGATATCATTGAAGAATCTTAAAATCCTTCATAAATGTAACTAGGGAAGAGAGATGAATTTGTTGGAAAGTTTGGAGATTAACAAACTATGTAAAAACCCATAATTTACTACCCTCAATAGCCAACTAGAGCTTAATGCATCCCCACTACTCAATATCTAGGATAAATTTCACTCTGTACTTGTACTTACCTACTCATCTGTTATATTGTTATTCACTTGAAAATGACCGTAAGGTCGAAACCGGCGTGATTATTCAATAAATTGCGAAAAAGTGACAAAAGTGTCTTATTTCGTTTTCCTTAATTATTTAAACCTTTATCCTCACTTTTATTGAATATAAGAGGGAGTTCAATGTTTTACTGCAATTTTGTTCTGACTCAAGCTTTCAAGCTTTGCGTTTCAAGGCACTAGAATTTTCAAGCTATTGTGGAAAAAAAGTTGATTTGACTTGAATTCTGAAAACAAACGCTTAAATTGATTTCAAGTCATTCTTATCATGTCGATATTAGATTCCTTCATAAAGTTCACTGCTTTCATTTCAGTATTTCGATTCAAAAGATCATTCCTCGAATCAGTCAGTAATTTATGCCTCTAGACCAGGTATTTACAAGATACCTTGCTACTTGCTGGAGACACCTTGTATGTCCGTATAAACTTGATGAATAAAAATTTCGAAATCAGTTCAGATTTATTTCCTTCACCTAATGAGAAATAAAATGTGTTTGTTTCATTAAAAAAAAAGATATAAAAGGAATTGTACCAGAAAAAAAATTTCATGTTTTTGACTTACCCAGCAGTATGGGATTTTTAAATGGTTGTGGGAATTTTTTATGTAAAACATCAAGTTAAGAACTGAAACGATCAGATAACGAAAATAATGAGGTGTCAAAAACGATGAAAAGCAAGTTTTCTTGAATGTCTCGAGGACAGTACAATTTCCCACACAGTAAATGGATTTGGATAAAAACCGGCACACAAATATTCATTACATTTAATATCACAATCGCTTTATACTTTATGAAATTTCACTACACGCATTTTATTTTAGTCAGTTCTGTTTTGCATGTAATTCGTTCTAATTGGGTCATAAACGGAATGGGAACAACCCCTAGGTCTTCGTTTCACAAGTATCATGAAATGACATGTTTCACCTCGTTGAAAATGTATCTTCAAAACAAATGTAATACAGGGTGTTACATAATAGTATGTCACAACTTGAGGGGGTAAATCTACGTGCAATTTTAAGAAAATAAGTTTATATAAACATAGGTGTTGAAATTTCCGAAAAAGTTTTTTCTTCGAAACTCCTGCAGTTTTTGATATATGCAGCCCAAATTAGGAATCGAAGCTACTTTTTACAGTCTCCATCATTACACGTCCTAGATTTTAACTAGAATCTACATGGTGTTTTCTTTTCCGGAGCCATGTCTTCTTTTGCCCTTTCCACCTTTTTTGCAGTACAGTATTTTTTCGTATCTCCGACCGTTCCCGAGCAAAAAATTATTAAACGGTTGTATGCCTTCGCTGAATTGAAAGCACTTCTAATTAAAAAAATGACTAGTAGGCCTTGAGTTTTTTCATTTATTTATTTATTTTGACAGTTGAACCAGTGTCTGCTCGAATTGTTTATTAAATTAACGATTAGTTTTAAGAATTTTGAAGTTATTGCTGTAAGAAAAAATGGCTAATTTAACTAACGCCGAATTGGCTGATATCCATTACATGTACCGTCTGGCTGACGGAAATACAACAGAAGCTAGGCGATTATATCAGGTGCGCTTTCCAAATCGAGTAACTCCAGACAGGCGAACATTTTCAAATATCCACAGAAGGTTGAGGAAAACTGGTACTTTTGCTGCAAATAATCATTCAAAAGATGCAACTCAACCTTTCAAAACTCCAGACATTGCAGTAGTTTTGGATTGTATTGATTTGAATCCCCATGTGAGTACAAGAAAAATTGAAAATCAGTTGAATATTTCACATGTTCTAGTTTGGAAGATTCTCCACGACTTTTTATTGTACCAGTTTCATATTCAACGTGTCCAAACTCTACTTCCTCGAGGTTTTCCTCCAAGATGAATTTCTGCCGATGGTTGATAGTGAAATAATGTTCACAGACGGAGCTAACTTTTCGAGAACTGCAATCACAAATTTTCACAATAATCATTATTGGGCTGAGGAAAACCCCCATTTGATTGAAGAATCTCATCATCAAGAACAATTTTCACTAAATGTCTGGGTCGGAATAATTGGAAATTATTTGATTGGGCCATTTTTTTTGCCTAACAAACTAAACGGTCCCGCTTATCGGCAATTTTTTGAGGAGGAGTTACCTTTATTGCTCGAGGATGTGCCACTTTTGGTGAGAAACATAATGTGGTTCATGCATGACGTGGCAACAGCACATATTAGTGGAGAAGTTAGGGAATTCTTGAATAATACATTCAAAAACCGATGTATAGGTCGGGGTGGGCCAGAACCATGGGCTCCTATGTCCCCAGACTTGAATAGTTTAGACTTTTTCTTATGGGGATATTTCAAAAGTTTAGTTTATACCACTCCAGTGAATACGGTAGAAGAATTGAGAAATCGAATAAAAACCTCTTGTGACTTGATAAGAAATACCCCAGGAATATCTCAAAGAGTGCGTGATAATATGCGAAGAAGGACAGAATCTTGTATTCTTGCAGATGGAGGACACTTCTAGCAATTTATTTAGTTTTTAATTGTTCTTTTTTTTAATTTGATATTGAAGTAGTATAAGTTGAGTTTCAGCGGACGAGCTATCAAAATAAGAGCAAATCTTGGGCATACCTATCGAGTATTTCTATTTTTTTTTTATTTAGCGAATAACATACAATTCTAATAATTCAAATTCAATAATTTCTCACTCGAAAACGGTTGGAGATACGAAAAAATTTCAATTGTCAAAAGAGTTTCAACATTGAACAAAGATGGCGAAAATTGATTGTACGTTGTTCAGTGGCGTACTGCAAAAAAAATTTGAAAGGGCACAAGGAGACATGGTTTCGGAAAAAAAACACCCTGCAAATTTCAGTTAAAATCTAGGACGTGTAATGATGGAGACTGTAAAATAGCTTGCATTCCAAATTTCGGCTGAATATCCCGAAAACTGCAGTAGTTTTGAAGAAAAAAACCAATTTTTCCGGAAATTTCAACACCCTGTATCTCCTTAACGAAGAATTTGCAGATTTATGTTTATATAAACTTTTTTTCTTAAAATTGCACGAAGATTCACCCCCTCAAGTTGTGACATACTACACCCTGTATACTATCTATTTCAACATTAACTCGAATTATTAGAATTCTTGTCAAAGTACAATACCAAATTAAAGGTAAGAGTTGGCAAGGGTGAGATTTCTCCATTTGGCTGAATGATAAAATAAAAGTTCTGAAACAGGAAAAAAAGCGATGCTTATGAAACCACTGACTAATAGGACTCGCCAGAATAAGGAAATCTATAAACAAAAGAAAAGTAAGAAGAACTATAAAAAAAGAGAAAAAGAGGACTTAGGACATGAAATGTGCTGAGAAAGAAAAGGCTTTAGAAGGCGCTCGCAGTACAGAGGCGTGGAGAGTAATTAAACAACTGAAAACTGAGAATAATGACAAAATAAATGAAGGAATTACAGTCGATAGTTAGCATGCTCATTATGAATCATTGTTAGTGGAAGACAGAGTGGAATTTGCAGAACAGATTGAGGATAATGATAAAAGGGAAGATGAATCGTATGTTTCAATGGAAAAAGACGAGGTGGAAAAGTGCTTGAAATCCATGAAGAATGGAAGAACACATGGCCCTGGAGACATTCCCGCAGAGCTTATTAAGTATGGAGGTTCAATTCTCCTCGAAAGAGTAACCAGTCTCTTCAATCAGTGCTGCAGGTTCAACTGATAGCTCAAAGAATGGAAAACCTCATACATAGTGTCAAAATCCAAGGAAGATCGGAAAGCTCCCAATTGGTATAGAGGTTTGAGCGTCAGCAGCTCAATGAGCAGACTATTTGGCAAAGTAATTCAAGTCAAACTGAGAGCTGACATAGGTCATAAAATTGGGGAAGATCAGAGTGGTTTCACAACAGCTGCTAGAGAAAATGATGTAGTTTGGCTCCTTTACTATTCAACATTTATGTTCATGTCGCTCTCCAGAAATGGAAAGCGAATTGCGAAGGAGTAGGTATATCAGTGGAAAGGGACAGCTTATTTTCGCTGAATTTAGCTGATGACTAGGTTGTCATGGCAGAAGATTCTCAAGACCTGGAATTTATGATGCTAAAAGACTTCAATACATACAGTAATTGGGGATTGAAAGTAAGCTTGACGAAAACTGAATATGTGGTCATCAATTCAGATGCCAACTTTCAGGTTTTGTTGAACGACGATGTACAACTTAAACATGTCCGAAACTTCAAATACCTGGGAGCAATAATAGATGGCAATGGACTTGGACAAGAAGAAATCGAAATCCTCATTACAAAAGCTGTCTCAATTCCTTATGGTGGGACCGAAACATAATGCCGAAAACTAAGAAGAGATTAGGTCTAGCAGTAGTTGAGCCAGTACTTTGTTACGGGTGTGAGGTTTGGACCTTCAATGCGGATGTGAAGAGAAGATTATCTCCGAAGAAGTGCTGAGTGTCCAGATAGGACCATATTAACAACGAAGAAATGAGAAACAGAATGAAGGCAAACGATACAGTTGTGGATAGAAAAAAAGGAAGTTTGAAGTGGTTAGGCTCTTTCAATTTTTGAATATATATATATATATATATATATATATATATATATATATATATATATATATATATATATATATATAGAGAGAGAGAGAGAGAGAGAATTTAATGGCCTAAGATCAGGTGATCTTGACGGATATTCAACGTGAGGAGACATTTCTGCGATTGAAGATATTTGCTTCTGAATATGACTGGTCTACGATTGTTTTTTAGTTTATAAACATTTTTCATTAGCTTGTTATCTGTTTTTTTTCAGTTCTATACTGTTAGGTTCATGTATTTTTGAGTTATTGGAAAATATATTGAGTTATGACAAATAAAGGATTTATTCTGGGAATTTTGTTTTTTCAATTCCACAGAGAAAAAATCAATAGTTTTCTTCGAAACTGAAACAACTTCAATCACAAATGATTGAAAGAACTATTTCATTTCAAATACGTATTAAAATGGATGATCGTAGACCACGCGAGTGAATATGTTCGAAAAGAGAGTAACCTAAGGTTAATTTGACAGAAGAAAATCCTTACTCTTTGCGTAAAATTCTTTGGACTAATGAATCATCTTTCACTAGACGTGGAGTAACGAATTACCATAATTTCCACGTTCGGAAATACGAAAATCATCGGACAATTCGAACAAGATTACTTGAAAATGAATTTTTGTTAAATGCTTGGTTGTGAGTTTTTTATAACTGTTGTGTTTGTGGGTTTGTGGTCCCCAATTTCTACCCGCAACATTAATCTCAAAATTATTTCTCAATTTTTCATGTATAACTTTCAGGACTACAAAGAATATTTACCTATTGATTTAAAATATGAAAGTTGGATACAAATGGATGGAGTCCCCCGCACTTTGAAGTAGCTGTAAGGAAATGGTTAAATACTAATTATCAGCAACGATGGATTGGTCGACTATGGACAAATGATATGCATCGCGACGTGATTAATGGCATTGGACCAGTGGCTTGGCCTCCCAGATCACCGGATCTCAATCCACTGGATTTTTATGGAGATATAAAAGAAAAAAATCTACGCTACTGCTGTATGTACAAAAGACTACCTAATTTTTTGGGTTTATCAAGCATGCAATGATATGCATCAATTTTAAATTATCTAATGTTATCTCATTTGAAGATTTAATAAGTTCAGATACTGTGGATTTGGCATCTGAAGTTAAATTTTTTTGAATCTAAATTGAAAATTTCGACCTAATTGTATGTAAGCTGAGATTTCTTTGCATTCAATTCTGTATATTCCAGACTGTTTTAATCTATTACTTTTTGTTTGGGATTGAATAGTTATATGCACATGTTGGGACTACTAGGAAAGGAGGTTGTTAAATTAAATTTGGAAATAATAATTTTCCAATCGACCTCATGAACAGTATTATTAAACGCAAAAAACAGAAACAAATTTCTCAATTATCATATTCCATTATCGAAAAACCAGAAAATGAATACGCATGTCTAACTTACATTGACCAGCTCTCAAATAACATCAGCAATTATATTATCAACTTTAATACAACAATCTCCTTTTCTAGAGAATTAGTATTCAATGTCAAACAAAAAACTAATTAATTTCAACAGTCTGGTATATAGAGAATTGAATGCAATCTAGATTCAAAGAGCATCTCCTCTCAGCTAACCAATCCCCAGTTTTTGAATATATTAAATCTACAAATCACATAAATACCTTAGGGGAAAGCTCTTGCAAAAACCCAAAATTCGACACTCTCATTAGTCAACTAGAATTAAATCACTCCCCGCTACTCAACATTTAAAATAGGTATACCATGTGTAACTGAAAAAGGCCAACCCTGTAACTTTTTTTCTATTTGGAATATTCTGATGAAATTTGGTAATCAAATAGAAGACATTTTGAATTTGATTACATAAATATGTTTGACATTTCGTTTCCGGTTATGCTTATTTTAATTGTTTATCTCATCCTACGACCTTTTGACTTATATTTGAAAGAAAAACAAAACACAATCTTTTTTCTGCAATTTTCATCTTTCGTTCTAGAAGGCCATGAACGGTGACAATTGGCTTAGCTCAACATATCCTATCAAGATAATACAAGATTGTATCTGAAAATTTAATTGCTCATTTTTCACGGTGTGTCAAAGTTAATAACAAAAGAGCGAACATCGAAAACGAAATAATTATAATAAATGTTCATAAACACCACCATTCTCACGAACACAACATTGCACATGATTAATGGTTCCCCTCTCAACATTATTTAGCTGTTGGGAAGAAATCTAGTGAACTCAAATCTGGCGATCTAGCTGGCCATTTAATGGGACCATTTGTATGTATCCATTTTTCGGGAAAACTTCGTCGAGATACCGCGAGAGGTTGTGTTGTGAGGAGGTGCACCATCTTGTTGAAAATATATTTCATTCGCAACAGCTAATGGCAACTCGTCCAATTCATCTTGTACTTGGGTCCTCAAAGGTTCCAAATTTCTCTCCCCTGTCAATGAACCGTCAAAAATTATAGGACCTATTAAATATCTTCCCATCATCCCCATCCAGACATTGAACCCAAAACGTTCTTGAAAGTTTCCATCTTGATATCTGTGCTAATTTTGTTGCGACCGCTACCTGGTAATTAGTCTATCAAACATCCCATTAATCGTGAAACGTGATTCGTCACTGAATAAAATCTTTGTGGGATATTGTGGATCACCTTCCATTTTCCTAAGGTACTCTTCACAGTACTGGAGCCGCCTAACACTATCGTTAACATACAGGTGTTGGTGTAATTGATAACTTAATGTGCGGTACTCAAGATTTTTAAAAATTCTCCATGCGCTTTGGTGACTAATTTCAAGCTCCTCTACAAATTCCCTTATTGATGTGGTTGGATTAATATCAACAAATGTCAAGACGTCTATTCCGATATCTTCGTCGATAACGAAATCCTCCTCTTCAGCAGGTTGCACCTCACGAAATTTTCGTTCATCTTTAGAGAAATACGTTCTATTCGGATGAAGTTTTTCCGGATAGCGCTCTCTATATAATTGTTCAGCTTGAACGCTATTTTGCCTGCAGTCTCCATATCAACTTTTTCACTTTGGGTGTATTGATTCATACTCAAAACTGAATTCACTAATTCGCAATGTCGATAATTAACAACAGTGAAATTTTGATATATCATACTGATATTTTTATGATCACAGAATATTATAAGTATGAACAAAATTTTGCATCGCCAACGTAGTTATTGTTATTAGCGAATGGAAAAACTCTGCAAAAATTGCTTAGGTATTTTCCAATAGAACTACGGAACCGTTAAGAATAGAGTGACGTGAGTGGTATAAAAAAAAAGATGAAAAATACTGCTTCTTTAATACCGGGTGGCCCGATATGGTTGTCTCAGAAGAAAAACTACTTTTTGAGGAAAAACTGAAATTTAAAACTTCGACACCTCGTAAAAAATGAGCAATTAAATTTTTAGGTACAATCTTGTATTTTCGTGACAGAAGATGTTGAACTAAGCCAATTGTCATTTTTCATGGCCTTCTGAAACGAAAGATGAAAATTGCAAAAACAAAATTTTGTTTTGTTTTTCTTTCAAAAATATGTCAAAAGGTCGTAGGATGAGATGGACAATTAAAAAAGGAGAAAAAATACAGGGTGACGCATTTGAAAATCGAAAGTAGGTATCGTTTCTGGCGTAACTGGAAACGAAATGTCAAACATATTAATGTTATCAAATTCAAATTTCATCAAAATCTTCCAACTAGAAAAAAGTTACAGGGGTGGCCCTAGTATCAGTTACACCCGGAATAGTTAGTACAATTTTTCTATCTAATTTTCAATGAAATAAAACTAAAGTATTTAGATTTTCACTATATTAACAAAACTATGACCGGTTTCACCACACTGTGGCTTCATCAGATAGATGCAAACTAATGAACAGAGTTATTCCTTATTTATAAGTCTTATTTTCTACATAATATTACAATAGAGTTGCTTACTTTATGAATTTAAAAGATTGAGTAAAGGAAAAGTATTTAGATCTAATTGACTATTAAGTAACCTACCTGAATTCTTTTCTTTGTTGATCTCTAAAATTTCCAATAGATTGAATTTTTGTCTATTATTTTCATTGTGTAAAATTTTGAAATTATCATTAAAGTTATGGTTTTCTTCGAGTAAGTGATTAGAATAATGGAAATCTGATTTATGATAATTAAATCTACGTTTGTGCTCGGATACAGATAAACACCTCAAAAAGTCTAGGAAACACTTACCAATATCTTTAAAATATGAATTTGATGATTCGAATTTATAGAAACCTTTCGGTTTTTAATAGGATGTATTGTGTATAATGTATTCTCAAGAAAACAAAATAATATTTGACTTCCCAAAGCACCTATTATAAAAAAATTTGAAATTTGAAAATGACGAAATTTGGTGAAACAAAAAAATCCTGAACTGATATTTTCGAAACGATATGGAAGCACTTATATTTTTCAGTACCCAGAAGGTCCACCTCTGTCATTAATGACACTTTGGCATCGTCGCGACATGCTCAATATTAAATTGTCTATTACATTTTGGCCTAAGTCATTCCAAGCCCCCTGAACTGCGAATCGAAGCTCCTGTTCATGATGGAAGACGTTTTGAAGCAGGAGATTTCTTTTTAGGGTGTCCCACATATGCTCGATGGGATTCAGATCTAGGAAGCAGGATGGCCACGGTAGAAGATCGATATCATTCTCTTCAAGAACGTTCAAGACAACTCTTGCACGATGAGGGGGGCATTATCTTGTTGGAAGAGTGGATTTTGACCCATTGTTTGGAGATACGGTACCGCTACAGGTAAAACTATCTCATTTGCGTAAGAATTTCCCGTGAGGTTGTTCTGTATGAAAACGAGGTCAGTTCTTCCACCAAGGCGTATACCTACCCAAAACATCACTGATCCGCCTCCCTGTCTAACAACTTCTCGAGCATGCTGGAGACGGTTTTGCTTTCCAGGTTCCCTCCATATTCGAATTCTTCCCGAATCGGGATAATAACTAAATCTAGATTCATCACTGAAGAGAACTGTGGCCCACCTTTCTTGATCCCAGTTTACGTGTTCTTGGCACCAAGCTAAACGAGCAGCGCGATTTCCAAGGGTCAGTTGTGGAACTCTTAAAGGACGTCTGGGGTGGATTTGACCTTCGTGCAGTCGCTTTCTCACAGTTTGGTCGGAAATTTGTACATTATGAACTCGTGATAACTCTTGAGCTAATTGAGATGCTGTGGCAGTACGATCTCTTCTGGCTTGTAAAACCAAAAAACTGTCTTGGACGACTGTAGTAATCCTGAAACGACCTGTATGGCGTTCTTCTACGCTTCCTGTTTCATTGAAACGCGACCATGAACGATTTATGACACTTGGGCTACTTCCCAGAACCCTGGATACTTCCCGTTGTGAGCTCCCAGCTTGGAGCATGCCAACGGCTCGTAACATCTCTTTTCTAGTCAAATGTCGTCTTTCCATGGTCGAATCACAAAACTTGAATCTTTTATTTGTGCTTACAACAGAAACAAAGTGCCAACTAACTGATTTCAAACACTGAATACTTGAAATAATTATAAAGCAGCGTCGCATCTGCTGCATTTTTAGTTTTTTATAAAAAAATTGAAATCTAATGCGGCACCCTACATAATTTGGTGAGAAATTGATACAGGTATACATTTCTTTAAAAAAAATCATTCATATTGATCGTTCTGGATACGATATATCGATATTCAGAAGTGTTCCCTACACTTTTTTGAGGTGTTCATTACTATTCACAGCTCATCTACACATCCTTATCCACATAAATTAGCAGTTTATGATAGTATTGTACATAGACTCGTTAATATCCCAATGTCACGAAATAATTTCATAAAAGAGCTAAATATAGTTAAACAAATAGCAGTCAATAACGGTTACAGTCCAACTATGATTGAGAACATGATCTCACGCAAAAAAATTCAAAAAGCAATTCACGAATTATTTCCAAGTATAAAAGATCTAACACAAAATACAACAGCTCAACTTATATTGGTAATCCTAGTCTAAAATTAAAATCATTCCTTTCGCATTATAATTTCAATATAACATTCCGAACTGATAATTCTTCAGGCCGACATATCAAAAACTGCAAATCTAAAATTGGTAAAGGTAATAAATCCGGTGTTTATAAACTGTCTTGCGGGGATTGTAATAAAATTTATATTGGTAGAACTTTCAAAAATTTCAAAGTTAGATTATCCGAGCACAAAAGTAGTTTTAATTATCATAAATCAGATTCTACCAATATGAAGTTTATCACAATCCTCGCAAGACAGTTTATAAACACCGGATTTATTACCTTTATCAATTTTAGATTTGCAGTTTTGATATGTCGGCCTGAAGAATTATCAGTTCGGAATGTTATATTGAAATTATAATGCGAGAAGAATGATTTTAATTTTGGACTAGGATTACCAATATACGTTAAGATGTATTTTGTGTTAGAACTTTTATACTCGGAAATACTTTCTGGATTGCTTTTGATTTTTTTGCGTGAAATCATGTTTTCAATCATACTTGGACTGTAACCGTTATTGACTGCTATTTGTTTAATTATATTTAGCTCTTTTATAAAATTATTTTGTGACACTGGGTTATTAATGAGTCTATGTACCATACTATTGTAAGCAGCTAATATATGTGCATAAGGATGTGTGGATGAGCTGTGAATAGTAATATCTGTATGCGATGGCTTATGAAAAATAGAAAATCATGTTTGCCGTTGATTTTAATAATAGTTAAATCCAGAAAGTTCTCAATCTATAGGAAATTTTAGAGATCAACAAAGAAAAGAATTCAGGTAGGTTACGTAATAGTCAATTAGATCTAAATCCTTCTCCTTCACTCAATCTTTTCAATTCATAGAGTAAGCAACTCCGATGGGTTTTCCAACATACCTCTTGTATCTATTGTAATATTAAGTAGGAAATAAGACTAATTTATAAGGAATAACTCTGTTCATTAGTTTGTATCTATCTGATGAAGCCACAGTGTGGTGAAACCGGTCATAGTTTTGTTAATATAGTGAAAATCTAAACACTTTAGTTTTATTTCATTGAAAATATGTATATCGATTTTCATCAAGTAACGACTTCCTCAATCAAATTTTCTATCTAACCTAACCTCTTAGCTCTACACTGAAAATGACATAACTGTCGAAACCAGTTGTGTGTTATAAAAATAAATATTGTAGAAATCAGACAAGATAAATTCTAGAAGTTTAAAGATTTTTAAACAACTCGAAAACTGAAGGACTAACTGGAATCGATTTGCGATGTTTGTCTCGCGAGAAATAGAAAGAGGTCATTTTTTCACTATTGTTATATGTTATAGCGTCCTAAAACAGCGAAATCTGGCCACCCTGTAAGCTGCAATAGCAGAATAACCAATTCTTACTAATTCTTGAAAAGAAGAAACAGAAGATAGCTCCTTCCTGTAATCAATTATCTCATTTAAAAAGCTTCCATCATATTCTTCTCATTTTCAATTCAAGTTCACGTGAAACTACTTATTAAAATTGAATTAACTTGTTTAGGCTAGGTGATGTATGTTTTTTGATTACCTTAATTCAATAAAAATAATTATTTCCATTAATGAATGTTATTTTAGAAGAGAAAAAAACCAGTGCGTCAGAAAGTAGTCTTATCCTTCGATATTACACATTTGATGATGGTAGGTAGGTGAATTTTTAATTACACAATAATCTGTACTAGAAAAACCCAATATGTTTTTTATTTTGTGGTCCTAAAAGCAATGTGCATTTTGATGCTTTATAACGATGAAAATATACATCATTAATTATAAACTAGCCGAATCCCGCGATTTCACTCGCGTGGTAGTACAGTAAACATGGTGGGACAATTACAAATTGCATTGGAGATAAGCCATCTTTACCACATTATCAAGCACAAGATGGACAGACTTCGACGTTTTAGTACTCCAGCTATGTAAAATATTGTGAACAGAGCAAAATGACCTCCTTCCCGTGTTCTTCTCGCATGAGTAATTCATTGCCGCAAGCAGAATCAAGCTAACCCTTTTCGTTTTCGAGTCAAGTGCCAATACCCGAATTGTTTTGTTTACATAGAATCGAACTATGTGCGGAATTTTCTTGCCCTCTTTTGAATATGAATCGCAGATAAACTATTTCGTAGAATAGTGATGTTTTCCTTCTCAAAAATATATCACATCTGCACCCAATTTTTTCATCTAGAACGAGTTTTTCCTAATTTCATCTAATTCCATTCACAGAGTTTACGAAAAGATTGAAGTAGCTTAAGTATGTCTTGTACTCTCATTTTGTCAATACGAAAATTAATTCTTGCAATGACAATTCAGATAAATGTTTAATGTTTTTCATCAAGTATATGTATATATAGTATCTGAGGGAAAACCTTAGGAACCATTGCTAAAATAATATAATAAGAATAAGAACAACTGATGGAAAAGATGCGACAGTTGATGTAATAGGTAGTTTAACTGCCAATCCATCGATTTCGAGCTAGCAAATTGAAATGGAAACAGGGTATCTGAGTCGAGTTCTCAGTATTCTAAAGAAAAATAGATATAAACCTCATAAATGATAATAATAAATCTTTCATATACTACAGGTAAATATACAAGTGTGTATGAAAATAAGTGAATTAAGAAATGTACAACGTAAATAACTCCTGAATTGAATTGGTTCGAATGAATGTATAAGTGTATTGATCTTAGCGGAGAATACTCCGAATAACAATAAAGTCCTTAAAAGACTCAATTATTTCATTCTAGCTCTATATGCAAATTTTAAAAGACATCCCTCGTATTTCTTAGCGAAATATGGAATTATCAAGAAGACACGTGCCTGCGATGATCTAAGATTACAACGTTGGTTTCTGAATAATAGTGTTGAACTGTTGCATCGCTCATTTGGTGATGAAAGTCCATCACAAGCAACTATACCAAGTGTCCACGCGAAATGGGACATTGAAAGTATATGGTGAAAGAAATGACCTATTGGAGAATTTTTGTTGTTGTCTTGAATGCTATTCGAAATAAGTTCCGAAAATATTTTCAATGTTGTGGCACTTCCGGTTAGTTAGATTAGGTTATACCGGAAGTTGACACCTTTGTTATTTCAAATGGCATAATGTATATTTCTATTTTTTTTATTGTAGAAAATTAAATTTTGAACAATTTTTTCCCATATCATTGCCACCTGAAATCAACCTAAAGGAAGATATAAATTTTTCAATCAATTTTGAGATTTTTAGTTTTCTCTTAGAAGGCATCATAAAAATACTAAAGATCATTCAATATCGATTATTTCTAGCTCGTTGTAAGTAAAGATGCTCATTCAGCAGAATTCAATGCATTTAGAGGCTTGACGTTCCAAAGCATGTGGCAAATCGTAATACATTCAAAGGTACAAAAGTCCGTTTTTTCAAATTAGACTACCTATTTTTGCAGACACCATTTAACTCTTAATATTCATAGGCATCGATCTGTTAGAGGTTTCCCTATACCTGAAATGCATCGTTTCAGCGTTATTTGCGATTTTATCCCAAAAATTACAATTTTTCGCGCGATAGCCTTGAAATCGAATGACCAGAAAGCTTTCAAATAATGCATTTCGATCTCTCAATACGGGACTCATCTCAGGATCTTCGTCCAAGAGAAAAAGTGCAAAATCAATAACTCTTGAAGTGACTTTTCGTTTTTCTTATTTTCTAGTAGGTATTCTCGAGTACATTAGTTACTTATCAGGAAAGTCATTGCATGCATTTTAGGCATAGAAAAACCTATAACAGATCGATGCCTGTTAATAATACAAGTTTAATGGTGTATGCAAAAATAGGTAGTTTAATTTGAAAAAAACAGAGTTGTGTACCTTTGAATGTACACCGATGTGAAGATAGAAAAGCTTTTCATCTACGGTCTCAATTTGGCAACACCGCATTGTTTCAGCGTAGGTCTCGATTCCAGCCAGGGTTTACAGGTGGCCAGCCAGATTTTAGTCCTTTATTTTTCTTTTTATGAGCTCATCTCAAATGGGAGTTTATAGTACATCACCTAACAACTTGGAAGAGCTGCGGCGAAAAATCGGTACCAGTTTTTGTTGGCCGAGATTGTTTCCTCGGAGAAAAGGATCTGTCACACCTTTTTTCCAGACAGTTCTAAGCGAGTCCCAGTCAGATGCAGTTGGAGGAGAATTCCTTGTTACCTAAGGCGTTAGCGATAATCAAGAACGACAGTTTCCAAGTGAGCTTTATAACGTGCACTCTGCATGCTTTTTCTAACTCACTTCAATTCCTAATTTTCACTTCTTTATATCGATAAAACAATATCGTGATATCATCCTCGAATCCGTTGACTTTTTCCTCTCCATAATTTCCCTAGTATTCTATATTCCTGTATCCCTTTCAATTTCCTATGATGCTGTGGATTGAATGGATTCATTTTATGTCGATATATCTAACCTAACCTAACCTAACCTCAAAAAGGCATTTTTAAGATTGAATTCCGTAATTTTGTCAAAATTAAGAATTTGAAGAGGTTTTGAAGAAATATTCTCAGTTATTATTCATTATTAATTAAGTTTGAAGATTGAAACGTGGATTGCTAGTTTTCTGTGAATAATTCGGGACCTAGGTTAGACACATTCAATTTGGTAATGGAAGGGGAACTCTACTACTAAAAATCAAGGATCTTTTTAACTTGTGCTTAGAAAATGCTTCTATCCCAGAAAAGTGGAATAATATAACGATGTTATATATATATATATATATATATATATATATATATATATATATATATATATATATATATATATATATATATATATATATATATATATATATATATACAGGATATTCACCGGGACAAGTTGTTGGCACTTATCTGTCAAAACTTTTGACAGATTTAATTATTTTGTTATAAACTAGATTTTTGAGCAACAGTTAAAAAATTGTAGCTCGTAGAGCTTTTGCACTACAGACACAATTTTTGCTTGGGTGGATAGAAGAAGGATCAAGGAACAGTCTACACATGTCAAAAATTTATTGCGTTGTTTTGTATGATTTTTTCAATTTGACCTTTTTCAAACAGCAATAACTCAATTTTTCAAATGGCACGTGCCAAATTTTATATCGCCATCAGATGAAACGTCAAATTTCAGATGGAATTGTATCAGCATGTACTATACCCATCTCTCATAGTTCCGAAATAATTTGGGAATATATTGAATTTTGATGATTCTGAAAGAACTGACAGAGAATGCTTTGAAATATTTGAATCAAGTAGCTGAACTGGCTACGCTCACATGACAGGTGCCTAAAATTAATGTACTTGTCACTTCGTTCATTCGAATTTGATATTTCAATAAGAATTGTTGGTAATTTGAAGTGAAAATTTTTGAGAAACACCAGATTGATAATAAAATGGCTGATTACTCAAACGAGGTTATGTTTAATCTCTTTTTAATTCATGGCGAATGTCAAAAAGTGGTGGATAAAACTTGCAGTCAATTCAATAACCAATTTCCAAATTTGGCGCCTATGAGTAAAACAAAATTTCGAAGGATTAGAAGCAATTTTCTGCAATTTGGAGGAACAAAGTACATAGAAACTAGAAGAAAACCAATTATCGAGGACGACGACAATCAAATTAATACGCTAGCGTATTTTCGTGCCAATTCACATGCGTCCATAAAGTCAGCATCAATGAATATTGGCTTGAGTTATGCTTCCATTCAAAGGATCCTTAAGCAACATAACATGCACCCGTATTCTTTTATCAGACTACAAAAATTGAAACCAACTGACCTTCCCAAGCGGCTAAATTTATGTGAAAATTTATAAATTCGGCTTCAAGAAGATGAGGCAATTCTGAAAAAATTATATGGCCTGATGCAGCCAAGTTCAATGAAAGTGGAATAACCAACAGGAGAATCGACATTTTTGGGCCACAGAAAATCCACATCTCATTGAGGTTATTGATTTCCAAAATAAATTCAGCGTTAGTGTTTTTACAATTTTAATGAATGATTTGTTGGCTTATCACATTTATGAGAAAAATCTTAATGGACAAAGATACCTGGAAATTTTGAGAGGAACATTAGCAAATTTTTTAGATGGATTACCCCTTAACATTCTGACGGATTGCTATTACGAAATGGATGGTGCACCAGCACATAAAACACGAGCTGTAGATCGGCAGCTAACAGAAATGTTCGAGGATAGATGGTGGGGTAATCGAGGACCAAATTTATGGCCTCCGGTTCTTCGGATCTGACGCACCTTGATTTTTATTTATGGGGCAAAATCAAGAGTGAAGTGTATCTTATTCCTGTAAGAAGTAAAGAAGAGTTACTAGAGCGTATTGATAATGCTTTTCGTAATATTGATCCTGAGGAAACTAGGAGGGCAACTCATCATGTTCGTCTACGAGCTGTCAAGTGTATCGAGCAAAATGGGACCCATATTGAACATTTATTCAGATCGTAAATTAGTTTTCTCCTATGATGTTTGCTATCATTTATTCGTATTAATGTAATTATCTTCGATGATTGGTTTTCGCTTAGTTCCTACAATTTTTATTCATCCGAATTGTAGAAAATTGCTTCTAATGCTTCGAAATTTCATTTTACTCATAGACGGTAAATTTGGAAATTGGTTATTGAATTGCCTGCAATTTCTACCCACTACTTTTTGACATTCTAAAATGAATTAAAAAAGATTAAATATATGTTCGTTTGAATAACCAGTGGTTTTATTCCAAATGTGTTGTATTTTTTGGATATTTTTAATCTGAAATAACGATAATTCTTGTTGAAATATCCAATTCGAATGAACGAAGTGACAAGCACATTAATTTTAGGCACCTGTCAGGTGAGCGTAACCAGTTCAGCTACTTGATTCGAATATTTCAAAGCATTCTCTGTTAGTTCTTGCAAAATCATCAAAATTCAATATATTCCCAAATTATTTCGGAACTATAAGAGATGGGTATAGTACATGCTGATACAATTCCATCTGAAATTTGACGCTTCATCTGATGGCGATATAAAAATTGGCACGTGCAATTTGAAAAAATTGATTTATTGCTGTTTGAAAAAGGCCATATGATATGTGTAGATTGCTTAAAAAATTCCTTGATCCTTCTTCTATCCACCCAAGCAAAAATTGTGTCTGTAGTGCAAAAGATCTACGAGCTACAATTATTTTAAATGTTCCGCAAAAATCAAGTTTATAACAAAAATAATTAAATATGTGTTGACAAATAAGTGCCAACAGCTTGGGTATTTTATGCCTTGCACAAATGTCGGTTCTAGATGTATAATAAAAAGGTAGATTGCCATTTGAAATAACAAAGTGATGACGCACTTCCGGTATAACCGGAAATGGTATCACTTCGAAAATATTTCACTCCAATTGGAAATCGCTAGTTATGACTGCGTATAAAATTTCAGCTTGATATGTAATTGGAACTTAAAAAGTTTTTAACGGACGGTCCCGGTGGATATCCCTGTATTTTCATAGTAGTACTGGATATTTACTTAACTATAACCTTGATAATTTTCTTCTAAATTTCATGTTTTAAATAAATTTGATACAATTTCAAGTGGAATTTAGCCCGTAATGAGCAACTAATTAACTGCAAGTAAAGGGGTCATTTATATGCCATTTTTTTTGTTGTTATGATTTTTGGTTGGCATTGACCTATGAATATTGGTACCATATTTGAGTAAGTGTTGTGTCAATTTATACAGTGTGCACGATATAATCCTGCTATTTTATTACTATTCTTATACTACTGTTTACCTGGAAAATTCGTCAATTTCATATATAGAGTGATCGTGTGCCTTAAATTCGAAGTTGACACTCTAACTTCTTTATTATCTTCCTTATTGTGATAGTGCCTGTGATTTCATAATTAAACACTAGTGAATATGTTTAACTTCAGCGCAACTTGTATTTTATTTTGTTCCTAGAGTTCAGGGTGTTTTATAGTTTCAACATTTTGTAGGTTTCACGTCCGTTGGCTCATTCATTTTGAATCATTCTCTTAAATACTTTTCACTTACTATTCTTTATGGTTTTTCAGAAAGATTGAGAGTAACGTAGTTTGTCATCTTGATAGTTTGTGAACTTTATGCGTTTGTAGTCACAACGAGGAACAGTGTTGCACGAACTTATTTATCTAGTTTAAACGCATTGGCGCCTTTGAAATCTTATTTCATGAATAATTTGTATCCTCCCATCTTCAGTGAGTCTAGCTTGTGGTCTAGTGCAGACGATACGGAATCCTCATAGTCCAGTTATCACTTCAGTTTTTTGATAAGTATACTTCTCTTCAGGAAGTTCAGTATAGCTGTATTGTCTCCGATTCTGTATAGCAAATGGAATTTCGTGTGCCGAATCGCTGAAAATGTTACAGTAGGCTTACGGTGAGTGGTACAGTGCCTTCCATAGTGGACGAGAGGTTATGGAAGATTTGTTTGGCTCTAGTCGGCCATCAACATCTTCAACTGAAATTAACATCGATAAACTGAAGGAAATGGTAACTGAAAATTGTTTAAGAGAAATAGGCAATTAACCTCTTGTGTCTCACGAATCAATTTGTACCATTTTAAACTATTGCTTGGGCGCGTGAAATGCGTTGCCGCTCGACTAGTTCCAAAAGACCTGAATTTTCTTCAAAAATTGAATCGCGTAAAGGTCGCTGAAGACATACTATAACGAGTAAATTCCCACCTCCATGAAACGCATTGTGATGAGACATGGGTTTATGATTTTGACAGGCAAACCAGTCAACACGCTTCCGATGGCACATTCCAATTGAACTGAAACCGAAAAAACTACGTCAAACTCGATCAAAAGGCAAGGTAATAATGACTGTTTTCTTTGATTATTACGGTGTTGTGCACTCGGAATTCTTTCCAGAAAATCAAAAGGTAGATAATGAATATTACCTGAGCCTTATGTGGCGTTTGAGAGAGCGAATTCCTTGAAAAAGGCCAGATTTGAGGAAATAAAACTCGATTTTCTTCTTCTTCTACTTAAGGTGCCTCTTCCAACGATCATCAGGGCAATATTCACTTTGAAGGCCGCAGCTCTGAACAGGGACTTCGTACTCTTGTTAAACCAATGTCGTAGGTTCATGAGCCAAGATGTACTTCTTCTGCCTTGGATCTTGCCTTGAACGATGAGATGAAGCAGTTTGTATTTTTCATTTCCCATAATGTGTCCGAAGTATTGGAGTTTCCTCGTCTTCACAGTGTTGAGTAGTGAGCGTCGCTGTTTACTGTTCGTAGAACTTCGGCGTTGGTCACGTGGTCTCGCCATGAGATGCGAAGCATTCGCCGGTACACCCACATCTCAAATGCAGTTATTTTATTCTTAAGACATTGAGTTATAGTTCAGCCTTCCACTCCATACAGAATAATGGGAAAGATTTGAATTTGGGAGGCTTTTACTTGGTAAAATTCCATTATAAATAATAAAAAACAGGTACTGTGTTTTAAGGAATTTTACTTAATAATTGCGATTCGTAACGCGTTTCACTACACCGTACCTTCTTCAGACGAATGAATATGCAGAAAAAAATATAAATGTTCCTGAGTAATTAAAAGCTTATTGAGTTGCTTCTTCTTAAGTGGTTATTTATGACAGGTATATCCAATAAAATTAAGGAATAGATTGCTCCCCGAAAAGATTCAATAGAGGTGAAGGGCTTAAATCGACTTGTTCATTGATGAGTCTACCTGAGTGTTTGTATTTATTGATTTCTAAAGTTTCCCAAAGATCTACCTTCCAATATTTATTATATGTATGCAAAATTTCAAACTGTGGGTCGAAAGAATGATTATTTTCTAAGAGAAATTAGTTAAATTATTAGTTTGGAAAGCTATGTTGAAACTATTGCTACTCAAGAATGATTTCAGTTTCTCACTTGTAATGCCAACGTAGGTTAAGGTGTTGAATTTTTGTTTCAATTTATCGACAGGGTAAACTTCATTCAATGCGATTCTACTTTGTTTCTTATTTAAAATATTATTTATTAGTTTGGGATTGTAACCATTATTTTTGGCTATTTGTTTAATCAAATTTGATTCCTTGTTGAAATTTTCTGGTGATAACGGGATGTTAATCAATCTATGAATAAAACTATTGAATGCTGACATTTTATGTTGATATGGATGACACGACGAGTTATGTATTATAATATCTGTATGTGACGGCTTATGGTAAATTGCGAAAACATGTTTTCCATTTTCATTCGAAGTTGTTACGTCTAAGAAATTTATCGAATTATTGCTTTCTATTTCGGTTGTGAATGCAATTTTGGATGTAATGAATTTATATGATTTTCGAAAATTTTCAACTGTCTATCTGTTCCTGTGAAGCAAATAATGATATCGTCTACATAGCGATACCAGTATAAACAATATTTACTGAGAGGATGATTATGAATTAATTTCTCTAAGTTATTCATGAATATTTCTGCTAACAAAGGACTTAACGGATTGCCCATAATCAAGCCGTCTTCAATAGTATAATATTTGTTATTGAAATGGAAATAATTTTGATCTAAACAAATTTGTAATAATGAAAGAATATCTGATTTAATGATAGTATTGACAGTTAGGCATAGACTCCGAAATCATTCTCAAAAACTCCAAAGATAATATTTTAGTAATGGGAAAGACGTAACAGCGAACCATGCGCAGACGCAAGTCGAGACTGAGATCTCTGTTCGTGAGCAACCTCTTCATCTTCTCGAACACAGCTCTTGCCTGTTCAATTCTGCTTTGTATTTTGGGTTTCATCTCCCACTTGCTGGTTACTAGGCAGTCAAGATATTTAAACTACGTGCACCGCTTAATGTGTTGCCCATCCAGCTGTATTATCAATTACCATAAACTTCGTCTTTTTGACATTTATTTGAATACCATACATTCTGCTGACAACATGTACACGGTCTAGTAGCCGTTGTTGGCCTTCTGCTGACGAGTTAATGAGAACTGTGTCAGCTGCGTACCTGATGTTGTTGACAAGTATTGCATTCACTGAAATTCCTTCAGTTGCACTCTCCAAAGCTTCCTCCATTATTCTTTCCGAATAGAGGTTGAAAAGTGTAGGCAAAAGCACGCATCCCTGCCTCACTCCTCTTACGATTGGGATGTCTCTTGTCTCATCAGAGTCCACAAGAACTGACGCCACTTGATTCCAATACAAACCTGCAATAGTATAAACATTTCTATCGTCCACACAAACATCCTTCAGAATCCCGATGAGTGAAGTGTGTCTGACCTTGTCAAAGGCTTTTTCGTAGTCGATAAAACAGGCAAATACGTCGACGTTTATATCAAGACTTCTCTGTACGAGCACCTGCAAGCCAAACAGCGCATCTCTTGTCCCAAATCCGTTCCTGAAGCCAAATTGTTCGCTAGAGATGTGTTCATCACATCGTATATTCTCTTAAGTAAAATCTTGAGATATACTTTGAGGACGTGACTCATCAGACTAATAGTTCGGTGGTCTTCACATTTCCTGGAATTGGGTTTGTTCGACAGAGTGATGAAATGAGATTTCAACCAATCCACTGGCAAATTGCCTTCTCTGTATACTTTGTTGAACAGTCAGGTGAGATATTTAACTGCTCCATCATCAAGCAGCTTCAGGATCTCTCCATGTACGTCGTCTGAGCCAGTGGCCTTTCCATTGTTGAGTTGTTTAATTGCGTATAAAACTTCATCTTCCAGAATGTTTGGTCCCTTACTCGCTTGTTGCAATCCGTGTGATTCTTCTTTCACACCATGGCAGAGCTGCTGAACATATTCCTTCCATATTCGCACCACGATAATGCACCATCTCACAAGGTTATCATTGTGAAAGAATTTCTGACCATAAACTCAACAAATACCATCAAATAACCAATCCGTATTCATCTGATATGGTTCCGGCCGACTTTTTTCTTTTTCCAAAACCCAAACTACCACTTCGAGGTATCCGTTTTGAATCGTTAGAAGACATAGAAGAGGATACGCGGCGAGAACTGAAGTCGATTCAGGAAGAAGCGTTTGAAAAATGTTTCGATGATTGGATTTGTCGTTGGCGTAAATGTATTATTTCAGAAGGGGGCTACAATAAATTTGGATGAAAAAAAATCGAACGATTTAGAATTCTACTAGGATAATATATTAGCACAACGCGTTTCAACACTCTGTGTCTTTCTCAGGAGCAAGGTTACATACTACTGATATTCTGTATTACAAATACACTACAAATAGCAACAAAAACCAGCTTAGGGAAATCCATTCAAGGGCTTTCAAGTAATTGTGGGAATAAGTTGAATAAGGGTGACTGATTTATATCTAGTTGAGCATTATGTATATTTTTGGGATTTTTATATATGTTTATTAGGGTGGAGCGATTTCATTTTTTATGTTTTGTCGCTTCGGTATACCTGTAAAAAACTGCTATTTTAGGTTAACATTAAGCACAAAAAAATCAGTTGGCTTATGCTATGTTTCAAGGTGTCCCCATCATCATAAAGTTCTGAAAAATTTAGGCAAATTATGAGTTTTACCAAAATTTTTCCAAACATCGCAAACATTTCATAAAACTCCTGAGCGACAGTTATTACCGGTAGAAACATGCGTGTTGAGACTCTAAGGTAGCGGGACGTGGGGGAAGGGTATTTCGGCGAAATACCCCTACCCCGCGCCTTCATACTCAAACACCGATGGAGTGACATTTAGTAATTTCACGCGCTTACAGCAGTTCATCTGTTTGCCGTTCATTTATTTGAGGCATCAAATTGTATTAGTTTATCTTTAACTGGGATTGTGACGTATATTGTAAGTAGTGATTGTCCTATTTTATGCTTGTAGTTTAATTCCTGACTGTAATAATAAAGTATTTATTATTTGTATATATGTAATATGTATGTAATATGTCTGAAATTAAAACACGAAAAACAACGAGATGTCCTGTCTTTGGTTTGCCGCAAAAGTTACCAGCACCGCAATTACCAACTTATAACGATGTTATGAAGAATATATGTTCATAAAACATGGGTTGAAGCCAGATAAAACAACAAAAGAGCCAACAGTTCATGAAATATCAGAAATATTGGCTCACGAAGTTATAAAAATATGGCAAAAATCGTCGCTGCCTACTGTGAGTGTAAAAGAGTTTTACAACTGATTCGTGCCTACCACGACAAATATAAAAGCTTAATGAAACCATATCTTGGCTGTCAAACTAATGTTGAATACCAAGAAAAGATTAATACATTTATATCAGAGTCCCATAGACTGTTTGATATTAGCAGTTGCAAATGCAAAGTTATATGTGATTGTAACTGTGTGAAAGGTAGTCGTGTTCCCAAGGAAGAAGCAAGTTCCTTAATTGACCAAAGAACAGACAGAAAAATGATGATAGGCGGTATCGATGTGATTGCAACCTTGAAAAACAAGAAGAAACAAGAAAGAAAAGAAAAAAGTTTATCGTGGAACAGAAAGGTAAACTATTTTGACAAACCTTGTTATTCCCGTTGGACCTTGGACCGATGATTCTTCAATCGAAAACAGCAGTTCATGCGCTAGCTCACCCGTATTATCTTCTAGTCCTTACCATGAAAACTCAGAACAGGTCAAACTAAAAGGTTCACCACCTCAGAAAAAAGAGTGGTTAAACTTAGCATCATTAGCCCTTGCCTGTGATCGTAATGGAATATCCGATAGAGCCGCTGCTGTTATAGCTTCTTCTGTCTTAAAAGATGTTGGCATTATTTCTCCAAACGATTTAAGTCGTGTCATTGATCGTTCAAAGTTGCGCCATGAAAGAACTAAGGTCAGATTAACTTTACAAGAAACGGACTGCAATAAAATGCTTCTCGGTTTATATTTTGATGGCAGGAAGGATAATACTTTGGTTCGTATTGAGAAAGAAGGGAAATTTTACAGAAAACGACAGACAGAAGATCATTATGTCATTTTATCAGAACCAGGAAGCAACTATTTCGGGCATGTCACTTGTGAGTCGGGGACTGCTAAAGGTATAAAAGACACTTTAATATCTCACTTAAAATCTAAATCAGTAGAGCTGAGTGAAATAGCTGTTGTTGGCTGCGATGGAACAGTAGTCAATACAGGTTTTAAAGGTGGCGTTATTCGTCTGATGGAAGAAGAGCTAAACAGACCATTAGAGTGGTTTATCTGCCAGTTGCACTCTAATGAATTACTACTGCAACATTTGTTATTACAGTTAGATGGAAAAACTACAGCGCCGAAATGCTTTTCAGGTGCCTTTGGATCTCAATTACAAAATTGTCAAACAATGCCGATAGTCGCATTCTCCATTATACCCACAATATTACCTGAAATTACTAGGACAGAGCTGAGTACCGACCAAAAGTATCTATAAGATATTATGACCGCTATCAGTACTGGTATATTTACTGATTTAGCTAATATAGAACCTGGACTCCTCAACAATTCTAGATGGCTAACAACAGCTTATCGAATTCTAAGGTTGTATGCCACAAAAACTGACCCTGAAGAAAAATTAGTGGTATTAGCCACGTACCTAATGAAAGTTTATGAACCGATGTGGTTTACAATCAAATGTAATTCCTCGTGCATCGACGGTGCTAAGCACCTTTGGCAAACTATTAATCTTAGTCGCTATTTGAACTCCGATATGAAGGCTATCATTGACGAAGTAATCCAACGAAATGGATATTTCGGTCATCCAGAAAATATCATCATTGCCATGCTTGGCGATGACAGGGAGGTTATCCGAGATCTGGCATATCGAAGAATTATAAAAGCAAAATCACAGAATACTCGAGGACTTCGAAAATTCAAGGTGCCGGTGTTCAATTTCGATGCTAAAGACTATACTGACATTATTTTGTGGCGTGACTGTGGCATAACTGAGCCACCTCTAACTTCAAATTTGTCTGATGAAACCTGATGAAAGTTGTAAAAATGGTCTCGGCACATGTCAGGATATTAGAGATTCCCCATGCCACACCCAAGCCGTGGAGCGCTGCATTAAGTTGGTGACAGAAGCATCAGGTGCAGTTTGTGGGGAAAACAACCGAGATGGTTTTATTAGAGCAAAATTACTATGCCTAGTTTTAACACAAAGAATCAATTTAATATTTAAACTGTATTTTTAATGTTTCTGGATATTTCTTGTAATAAATAATTAAAACATAAAAAAATGTTTTTCGTTTGTTTTTCATCCCTGCTGGGGCACCTCAGAACATTGAGATAATTGTGTGATATTTTCTATGTTTGTTTTGTATATAACAAGCCAACTTTTCATCGATATACCGTTGAAAAAAAATATTTTTTAAAATTTCATATATTTTCGCTCCAACCTAATGTTTATTCCTAGGGCTTCAAGGTAATTCAATTTCTGGCCTCTACTCTCTTTATGTAAGACTTGAAAATCCGGATTAAATGAGTGGTTGCAATCTAAAAGGTGATTCGAATAATTGAAATCTGCTTTTTTGTTATTGAAACTACGTTTATGTTCCGATATTCTAGTTCCGAAATTTGTACCAGTACGGCCAATATAAAACTTATCCCAGTATGGACAATTTAAACGATATACTCTGGATTTATTTTCTTCTTTAGTTTTTGTTTTGTGATTTTTAATATGTCCACCTAAGTTGTTTCTTGTTCGGAAAGCTATATATAAGTTGAAATTTTTGAGGAATGTTTTAAGGTTTCGCTACTTTTACCGAAATATGTTAGACATTTATAAGATTCATTTTGTTTTTCTGACCGAGGATATACTTTTTCAATGGCTAATCTGAGTTTCTTTTTCAAAATGTAATCAATTATACTGGGTTATATCCATTGTTAAAAGCAATTTGCTTGATTAAATTCAATTCCTTCAAGAAATTTTCTGTTGATAGAGGTACGTTGAGAGTCTATGTATATAACTATTGAAAGATGCAACCTTATGCTGATAGAGATGTGTTGATGAGTTGTGTATTATTATGTCGGTGTGTGAAGGTATGTGATAAATTGAAAAATTGTGTTTATTATTAGATCGAGTTATAGTTAAATCTGAAAAACTTATTGACCCATTCTTTTCGATTTCTGTTGTAAATGTTATTTTTGGATGCAAATTATTTAGGAATTTATCAAACATACTTAATTGTCGGTTCGTACCTGTAAAGCAGACAATAATATCATCAACGTAGCGGAACCAATATAGACAAAGTTTACAGAGTGGTTTACTATGAATTTTTTTTTCTAAATTGTCCATGAAAATTTCAGATAGGATGGGACTCAAAGGGTTGCCCATTATTAACCCTTCATCTGAATTATAAATTGTGTTTTCGAAAAGAAGTAGTTTTGAGACAAACATGTATTCAGGAGTCGCATAATATCCGCTTTTATTAATGGATTTGTTCTATTGTAGTCTAACATTTGGTTTACAAGGTTATATGGTTCAGATGGTGGAATGCTTGAATAAAGGTTTTTGACGTCGAAAGAAAGAATTTACAATCAAGTGGAAGATGTATGTTTTGAATTTTCTGAATAAGGTCGAAAGAGTCGTATTTTGCTTGAAAATTGCAATTTTTGTTTAAAATATTTACAAGGAATTTAGAAAGTGAATAAGATGGTGCTGTAGTAAAAGAGACCACGGGTCTTATAGGGTTTCCCTCCTTATGTATTTTCATCAAAGACTAAAGTTGAGGGGGATGAGGATTGGCCGAAACGAGTTGCTATTTTTGCTGATACGATATTAACGATTTTGACTCTTCAGTTGCCGTTTTTATTTGTTTATTGAATCTGTTAGTCGGATCTTTAGGTAAAATTTTGAAATTTCGTAAATTTATGAAAGATAGAGTTTTCAATACATAAACGCTGATGAAATTGCGCAAGAGGCGATGGAAAGATTCAGCCGAGCTAAAAATGTTCTTATTTAAAAATGTTATAAAAATGATTCCTGAGGCGGCTGGCGATGAGGAGACCAAAAAGAATCACGACAAGCAGGTTGTACAAGACGTACTGGACTCGGTGAACTGTACCGCTGTCCCAGTGGCCTTCTTCCGAGTTGGTAAACCCAAAACGGGCAGCAGATACCCCCGTATGTTGAAACTCACTATGTCTAGTGAATACGATGCGCGCAATATTCTAAGGAATAAAAGAGAACCATTGAAAATCCAACAACAATCTAAACTATCGATTATATGCGACCAAACACCGATACAAATGAAATTATTAGAGGATCTGCGTTCTGAGTTAGAGAATAAGAAAAAAGGTGGAGAAAATAATATCACCACTAAATACGTGAACGGATGCCTAAAAATTGTTCCTACTTTTCGTCAATAAACCTGCTTCTCTTCTACCAACTTATTTGAACTGGCTACTTTTCTACACAAACATTAGCGCAATTAAACCTGAATATAATGAATTAGTTTGTAGAATAAATGATCTAAAACCACACATAATATTCATAGCTGAAACATGGTTGAATAAAATAGATTCCGACAATTTAGCTCAAGTCAACGGATACAGCATGCATAGGCGGGATAGGGAGAATCGTACAGGCGGAGGTGTATGCATTTACTTGCGTGATGAAATAACTCGTAACATTGCAGTCTACCCAGTTGCAATCGAAATTCCAGGTGTCGAACTTTACATGTTCGATTATCTGGGAATAATACTGAAATTAACTTGGTGTGCGTTTATCGACCTGGCGATGTCACTCGAGAATCAAACATCCTCCTTATCGAATACTTGGATCGAATTTCATCACTGAATAACCTAATTATTGTTGGCGATTTCAACTATCGCGATATCGTCTGGCCTGTGACTCATATTCCTGAAACTTCAAACTCTGCGAGTGACTTTGTAAGATTTATTTCCGACTCAAACCTTTTCCAGTTTGTGGATAGACCAAAGATTCAGAAAAAATAATGAGCCTTCAACATTGGACCTGATATTCACCAACGAAGAATATCTCATTACACAGCCAGAACATCACTCTCCAATTGGTATCTCCGATCACGAAGTTCTCACTTTCACCCTGCAGCTCAATGATATCAAACCTGAAAGATCCAATCATATTGTTTATAATGTAGTCAATTTTGAAACCTTGTCCCACGAACTCCAGAATACTGATTGGCGGTCACTTTTCAGTCCTACAGATGATGCTGATATTATGTGGAAGAAATTTCACTCCACATTGATGTTGCTAATAGACAGACATTCCCAGAAAAAGACTCCTCGCGCAAATCCTCTCAAACCATGGATTAACTCAGAGCTTTTGTCGCTGATAGAACACAAAAATCACCTGTGGAAGAAATATAAACGCACTAATAACCTTTTTTGAATAGAAATTTTTCCAACCAAGATCTTTTTGAATCGTTCGAGGAATCGATTGCTGCTTCCGATAACAACAGAAAACTTTTCAAATATATTCGTACCAATTTGCAGTAGAAAGTGAGTGCTCCATGCTACGGAAAAATGATGGGAGTATATGTGAATCTGACACTAAATCGGCGGAAGGTTCTGGCGGATGCATTTTCTAGCTGCTTCACATCGGAGCCAGAGATCGAGCAGATGCCGGGTTCTGCTACGACACCACTGGACAATAGCATAACACATGTAGAGTTCAATCCAGATATAGTGAAAAAGCACCTTCTCAAGCTCAAAAATCATTCGTCCCCAGGACTTGACCGCCTCAGTTCGTTCTTCTTGAAGAAATTTGCCGATGTACTTTCACATCCGTTGGCTAGTATTATGAAAACGACCTTCGAAAGCTCCAGCGTTCCTCTAGGTTGGAAAAAGTCAAGTGTCACTCCCATTACCCGTATAATTATAGACCAATAAGTCTTTTGTCTGCTGCATCGAAAGTTATGGAATCAATAATAGTTGAAGCGATGACAGAGTTTATTACAAAAAAACTCCATCATACCACCAGAACATGGATTTGTTAGGGGAAAATCGACTACAACCAATCTGTTATCTTGCCTTAACGACTGGACAAACGCTTACGACTATAGAACACCTACCGATGTAATATATCTCGATTTCGCAAAGGCTTTCGACAGAGTCACAGCTAAGAGATTAGTGTATAAATTAAATATCGTAGGTATTCGAGGGAAGTTGCTTCTTTGGACTGCTAATTATTTGTCGCGGCGAACATTCGTAGTTAAAGTTGGTGGTGCTTACTCTTCGGAAAGGGCGGTTAAGAGTGGGGTGCCGCAAGGATCCGTCCTGGGGCCACTGCTATTTATTATTTTCGCGAGTGACTTGTCTCATCGGATTAGGTCTCGCAAATCGTTCTTCGCTGATGACACCAAGTTGTATGCAAACCCGCTAATCGGGAGGCAGCTTCTGCAAGACGACTTGGATGTAATAAATCGATGGTGCAAAGATTTGCTCCTACAATTGAACGTGAACAAATGTGTAGTGCTGCGTATAGGACCGAACAATCCGTTGATTGTCAATCAGTACTCGATTGACAATCAACCACTTCGCTCGGTGTCTTCACATATCGACCTAGTTGTAACCATTACTTCAGACTTCACATGGTCGGAACATATCCTTAGTGTTTGTAAACGTGCTAACTCTTTGATTCACCTCATTCGCAAATCATTCGAACACCTATCCTTCACCAGCTCAATCTCACTCTACAAAACTTATGTGCGTCCCATTTTGGAGTACGCGGGTGCGGTGTGGTGTCCGGTTCTCGTTCGGGATGAGAACGTGCTGGAAGGTATTCGGCGCCGTAACGCGTATGACTTTCGGTGCCGTACGTCCATCATACGCTGACAGGTTAACTGAAGCTGGTCTAACGACTTTCGAGCAACGTCAACGTCGCGGAGATTTGATTTCAACTTACAGAATGGTTAAACACAACTACGCCAACCTTAAGAGTTTGTTTGCATTAAACGATGATACTCGCTTGGGTGGCCATTTTCTCAAACTGAGAAAAGAAAAGTTTTCGACAAGGCAAAGACAGCACATGTTGGTCAATAGAGTGTTCAATGATTGGAATGGGTTTCCAGGTGATGTGGTCCGCTCGGAATCGGTAAATGAATTCAAAAACAAAATGGACTCGCTTCTTTTCGCGTAGTAGTGTGTCAGTGCTCTAGTGAAGCTTATTACGAGACTAATTTTACTAATTTTTTGTATAAGCTGTGTATACAAATTTATGAATTATTTTCTGTTATTAGGCTTCATAGGACTATTTCCTCAGCCTTAAATTATTTCTAATAATAATAATAATAACTTCTTTTTTGACTGCTATGACTGTTCCTATTACAAGATTACAAACTTGGAATCGGAAATGACAGCATACAGATACGCGTTACATCTTGCGTTCATAGAAAAATATCCTGAATTACAGCACATATCCGAGCAGAGAATTTCGGATCAACGAAGAACAATCGTTAAAAACAAGCTACTTTCTTCAGAAACGCTGCAAAGCTTACGAGAAGAGGTCATAATGGAACTCAGAAGCGAAAATGATACTCATAACGGTATACCTGCTGGAGTCAATGAAAGTGTTACAGATAACATCGAAGCCACGGAAACGAATAATGGAACGCCCTCCTGAGCCGAATCAGCAGAACGAATATATGTATTTGGCAAGATCAGAACTCAACAGAGCAATAACTGAATTCAGTGGTAGTAACCCAACTAAAAGACCTAAACTGCCCAAACTCAAGACGAACAAGAACACCAATATCATCCTAGCAAGCGTAAACTCAGTGTTTGAAGAATATACCGACCTGAACATCTTGGAGAAGATTCACACTTTGATTTACTGTGGAGCAGTAGCGGTTCTTCGACTTCACAAACAACAAATCTCCACAACTCTGATTCAAGCTGAGCCAAAAGCGTCAGAAAAGCACCATGGCAAAAACGACTGGAGAAGGATATTGATAATATTAGAGCAGAAATCGGTCGCCTCACAGAATTCCTGAGAAACAGAAAACCCTCAAGGCGCTTGAAATCACATATACACAAAATTTATAGGAAAATTGGTACACAAAACACCCTGATCAAAAAACACATCGACGTGTATATGGACACTTTGAAACAGAAACTCCAAGCAAAAGCAAAGAGGCTTTCAAGATACGTCAAGTGTACTGAAAGGAAACACCAAAACCAAAGGTTCCTCCAAAACGCAGCCAATTTTCATAAGGGAAATAACAAAACTGCGACCAACAATAACAGAGAAGTAGCTGACGCACAGTGCTTGACCGACTATTGGTCATCACTATGGTCGAACCACAAAGAACACAATAGAGATGCGGAATGGATCACGGATGAAAAAGAACGCCTCGATATCAGACATATGGACTTCGATGGAATAACGGAGGAAGAAATCACAACAGTAGTTCGAGCGACCAACAATTGGAAGGCCACAGGTATAGATAATATCCACAACTACTGGTACAAGAAGTTTGATAAGCTCCATGGAGCCCTAGCGAAACAGCTCACGTATGTTCTTCAACATCCCAAGAAAACACCCACTTTCCTAACGCAAGGCTTAACATATATGCTACCTAAGAGCGATAGAACACAGGATCCGTCTCAATATAGGCCAATCACTTGCCTGCCAACACTCTACAAAATACTCTCCTCATGCATATCCAATCATATACCAACACCTTGACGACAACAATATATTAGCAGAGGAGCAGAAAGGATGCAGAAAGAAACACCACGGGTGCAAGGAACAACTCATCATCGATTCTGTGATAATGAAACAGGCATACGAAGGGGATCGGAATGTTCATTCAACTTTTCTCGATTATTTGAAGGCATTCGATAGTACCGCCCATTCTTGGCTTGTTGAAGTATTGCAGATATACAAAATTCACCCAGCCCTGGTAGAGTTCTTGAAGACAACAATGGCACACTGGCGCACGTCTCTGCAGGTCAACATGAACAATAAATCAGTTAAAACCGACGAGATACCCATACGTCATGAAATTTTTCAAGGAGACTCTTTGAGTCCACTTTGGTTCTGTTTGGCAATGAACCCATTGTCCTCAATGCTCAATAGAACAGGATACGGATTTAGGATAAAAGCAGAAAGGAATTATCATACAATCTCCCACCTACTGTATATGGATGACATCAAATTATATGCTTCGAACAAGAACCAATTGGATGATTTGCTGAAAACTGTCAGTGAGTTCTCGGCAGTTGTTCATATGAAATTCTGGATTGAAAAATGTAAGACCCTGAACATTCAAAGAGGGAAAGTCATAGATGGTGAAACACAACTTCCAAACGGTGATATTATACAGTGCATGAGAGATGGCGAAACATACAAATATCTGGGATACCAACAAGCCAGATTGCTAGACCAGAAACAATCAAAGGAGAAGATTCGTTCAGAATACAGTCAGCGTCTGAAGTCTGTGCTGAAATCGATGTTGAACTCGGGGAATTTAGTCAAGGCAATTAACACCTACGCCATTCCAGTGTTGCTTTACTCATTTGGAATAATCAGATGGACTAAGGCAGAACTGGATGATATTCAAAGGCAGACCCGAACGATGCTGACAAAGTACAACAATTACATCCAAAATCGTCTGTGATACGAACAACTTTGAAGCGGAAGGAAGGAGGACGCGGATTAATAGATGTTGTCAATTTACACACCGAACAGATAAAAAATCTCAGAGAATTCTTCTCTGCAAAAGCTTTCACTTCTGACCTCCATAGAGTGGTATCGTTGGCTGATAGGGGATATACACCACTAAATCTTTCTACCAGAGATGACCTGCTGAATCTACCGTTCCTATCAGATACTGCAAAACAAGAGCAATGGTCAAGAAAGGAATTGCATGGACGACATCACCATGAGATTAATCAACCATATATCGACAAAGAAGCCTCCAACAAATGATTGATGAAAGGAGAATTATTCGCAGAAACAGAGGGATTCCTTATGGCCATCCAAGACCAAGTGATCGCTACAAACAATTACAAAAAATTTATAATGAAGGACGGAACATTACAAACAGATAAGTGCAGAAAATGCCATATAACATAGGAGACTATACAGCATATTACGTCCGGATGCAAACAACTGGCCAATACGGAGTATCTTCACAGGCATAATCAAGTGTGCAACATTATCCACCAGAAACTTGCACACAAGTACGGACTTCTGAATACCCTCCAGCCATATTACAAGTATCAGCCGGCGCCCGTATTGGAAAATGGCTCTATTAGATTATACTACGATAGGCCTGTTATCACTGACAGAATGGTGACGAAACATAGGCCGGACATAGTGGTGTATGATAAGAGAGCCAGAACAGCAGTGCTAGTGGATGTCGCCATACCGAATAATAACAACGTGCTGAACAAGTTCCAGGAGAAAAAGTCCAAATACACAGACCTTGCTATTGAGATCAAGCAGATGTGACACCTCGAGAAAATAGATATTGTTCCTGTCATCGTATCCTCGACTCGGTTAATACCCAAAACTTTGCATGATAGCCTTAAGAAATTAGAATTGCATAAGAATACCTATATAGAAATGCAAAAAGCTGTAATTCTTAATACATGTAGGATAGTTAGGAAATTTATGTCAAGTATATTGTATTCGAGCCTATTCCCTTTGATTGCTAAATCTGGGAAAGGTAAATTATATCCAGCTAACAGCTGAGATAGTGCATAAGTCCACGATAATAAGAAAAAACTTCTTTTTTGATTGCTATGACTGTATTGCCTTTATCAGCTTTTGTGAAAATATATTCCTCCGAAATTGATTTTGTTTTAATTTTTTTATAATATTGTGATCTGAAATTAATAGTCTTTTAGAATTATTATATATTTTCTTGATCAAATTGGCTGACTGATGTTTATTATTGATAATATTATCTGTATTCTTCAGAGCAATTTCTGTTTCTACCGCTAGTTTTTCAAAATGGAAGTATGACGTAGAATATTATATTTAAAACCTTTTTCCATGAGTGTGGTTTCATCATTAGTGAAAAAACAATCTGTAAAATTCATGAATCTCTTCTCGAATTTACGACTAGAAAAATTGGTGACTTGGTTTAGGAGTTGGTTTAGATATTAAAGAATGAAGTTCATTGCTCTGTATTTCGAATTTCTTATGAATCACCACTTGGAGGTACCAAATTCGAATCGATAGAAGACATAGAAGGGAATTTGCGGCGAGAACTGAAGTCGATTCCGAAAAACGCGAAAAATGTTTCAATGATTGGATTGAGCGTTTGCGTAAGTGTATTATTTCGGAAGGGGCCTACTTCGAAGGCAATACAATAAATTTGTATGAAAAATAAATATTTTGTGTTTCATTGACCAATTCTCGGTACTTTTTTGAAAGACAGCGTACAACAAACAAAGCAATATTTTGAAACGTGCAGCTGAAAATATGTACAATCTCGGGACCGAGCAAAGCGGGAATATGAGGAGGTAGAAGGTAGGTGAATCACTACAAGGTGCAGTAGACACTTCCACACCTGCATCTTCCATACTTATTAATTCTCTGTGAAAAGACTAGAAACAAAACAATAACAAGAATTATCGGGTAGGTACCTAATTCGCCACAATTTCTGTCATAATTGCGAATGACATTCATTATAGGTCTATTGAGATTACTCTGTAATTTCAATCTTTGTGAAAACTAATAAATTAGTATCTTCTGTTATGTTTTGAGTCGTTTCTCTTTCCAGGGCAGAAAAATTTTATTATAAACTCAGTTGTCCATCCTACGAATTGAATGGATGAATTGGAAAGTGAGTTTCCTTCCGAAATGTTCCGTTAATCTCAAGTAATACTTTCCTCGTAGAAGGTATTCAAAATTACATAAGTGATCGAAAAAAATTAAAATATGGGGTTACTATTTAAGAAGCCCAACTGAAAGTAAACTTCCTGTATTTCTGAAAATTTAAGACCAATGAAAATATTCCAGGCCATCAGAATATCATTTAAGATGCATTTCGATCATTGTTTCATCGAAATCAATTAACTGTAGGAGGTAAAGCTAGTGGAGTTTTTCACGGAACATTCGATATAACTCGTACACATCAATTTACGATTTTCCGTTAGAGACTGAACTCGCTAGAATTTTTTTTGTAGATTATCATCATGGTCACTATGTTACGAAAGAAAAGAATAATGCGTTGAGGTAATAAACTGCAAGGATTTACTGAACAGGTTTTTAATCGCTCATACCGTGATTACTGAGGGCCATTGAGAACAGTTTTTCAATTACACATCTTGTTTTTGCTTAATGACATGTTTAATTAGGCTAAGACGATTCATCATACACTCCTTACTAGTTTTCTCACTTCGCCATTAATGTTCAAACAGTTAAAAGAAATGAGAAAACGTTATCGATATATCAGCAAAAACTTAAATTAACTATTTGATCAATCATAAGTGAAAATGAGGATTTAATGATTGTCACAATTAATAGAATTCATATATATATATATATATATATATATATATATATATATATATATATATATATATATATATATATATATATATATATATATATATATATATATATATATATATATATATATATATATATATATATATATATATATATATATATATATATATATATATATATATATATATATATATATATATATGTTTTAATTCTATAAAACAATAATGTTCAAATTTTCACTATATTGACAAACTCATGTCGCGTTTCACCACACTGTAGCTTCTTCCAATAAGAAGTACATTCAATAGGATTATGTGCCTTATACACACAACCAAATTTATATGGAATCACTCGGTATTTCACATTATTGATTGTTTTTAACCATGGATCTTTAACTACTTGTGTACTTTTTTTGTTGTAAAAAACTGGATAGTATGATAAGAAATGTTGAATTAGCACCACATGTTCAGGATATTGTTCTCAGTCGTCACTGAGATTTGAAACTGTGGATTTCAAAATTTAAAATATAAAAAAGCCTATAATCATAATTCAAAATGCCTAACGTTGGATTGTCTGATGTGAGAGGGGTCGAATAATTGCTCTCGTTGAAGAAGGGGTGGCACAGAGGGATATAGCTGCCACAATGGGGTATCACAGGGGGTGATATCAAAAACCTACGCCCGATACGTGGAGCTACAATCTCTGCAAAATAGGCCTAGAAGTCGAAGGAAGATCACTTCTGAAGAACAAGAACGCTTTTTGTGCCAAATTGCAAGAAGAGACCCTAGTGCGTCGCACCCCATACTCCAAAGGCAATTGTATCCGTCGAAACGATATGTCAAAGACTTCGTTCAAGGGGTTTATACAGCAGAAGGACCTTAAAAGTTCCAGAGCTAAGCAGACAAAAAAAAATTTACAGACTTAGTTGGTGTATCGAGCACCAAAATTGGAATATTGAGAATTGGCGAAATGTTCTTTTTCCGGATGAGACCAGAATTGGTGTTCGATCAGATGACCGCCGGATTCGGGTTTTAAGAGGTCGTGGAAAGAAGCTAGACTTCGAGCAGAAAGACAAATTCCGAAATACCAAGGGGGCAGTGTGATGTTTTGGGGTGGCATTATGCTGGGAGGCAAAACAGATTTGATTTCGTTTCCTGAGAGTGTAATGACTAGAAGTTACGTGAACCTACTGCTGGAGCCCATATTCAGACTCTTAAGCAAGATGATGTTCCTCCGCATACCAGCAACCTCGTGCGACATTATCTTGAGACAGAGGGAATCGCTATTTTGGACTGGCCAGCTTACTCTCTAGAGCTAAATCCTATTGAACATTTATGGGGTAATCTCAAGAGGAAAATAAGATCGCGACAGGATAATCCAAGAACCCCACAAAAGATCATCCAAGCCGCCACAGAAGAGTGGCAGAATATCACCCCAGAGAAGGTCGAAAACATAATCCAAAGCATGCCTAGACGAATTCAGGCTTGTATCAGGGCAAGATGAGGTAATACAAGCTACTGAGGTCGAGAAAAAACACCTACTCAAAACAATTTTCAACTTTTTTACTACATGCGGAAAGAGTCCCTTATTTTATTTTATTTGTTTCTTTCTTAAAATAAGCCTTAATTTATTTCTTTTTTCAATTGAAATATCTCAAAGAGGATCAATCAATCATTCGAAATTTCCAAAATCCCTGAAGTAATATTCAAAATATCGGGCGATTCCATATAAATTTAGTTCTGTGTTTATCCGCTAGGAGGAATGAGCCCATCGCAAGACCGAAAGGTTATTCATAATAGATAGATAGATAATTAAGTTGTATGCATAAGAATTAGTGGTGATCTCACGTTAAAACCGCTATTTTGTTAATTGAATCGAAGATAATTAACATAACATAGTTTGTCAGGTAAGAGAAAATTTCGCAAATAACTGTTCCAAATTGAAATCTGAAATTGCTTTCAAACCTCAAAATAAATTGTCATCGGCCTTATTTAATACTAAAAATCCTAAAGAGAATTCAAATAAATCAGTTATCTTGCCCAGGTTGCAATAATTTTTACAAAGGTCAGACTGGTCGTTCCTTCGAAATTAGATATAAGGAACATCAAACCTCATTCATTTCATTATTTGAATAAATTGTATTCACAATAAATGCTTATATCTATAATTTTGGTGTGTAAAAAAAGTAAACAAGATTCTACATTGCTCTGAAAGTGATGCTGGTTCGATTATGAATATTTCGGTTTCTCCTTAGGGCTTAAAATTAAATTTTTGGATACAATTTTGTGTTTTCGTGATAAGAGATGTTGAGTTAAGCCAATTGTTACTGTTCATGGCCTTCTAGAACGAAAGATGAAAATTGCAAAAAAGATTGTGTTTTGTTTTTCTTTCAAAAATAAGTCAAAAGGTCGTAGGATGAGATGAACAATTAAAATAAGCAAAAAATACAGGGTGTCCTATTTGACAATCGAAAGTTGGTTTCGTTTCCGGTTATGTCGAACATATTAATGTTAACAAATTCAAAATGTTGTCTTCTTCCTGATTCCCAAATTTCATCAAAAAATTCCAAATAGAATACAGTGGTGGCCCTAGTTTCAGTTACACAGTTACAGTTTATTTCAAATATCGCAATCGGCTAACTGACGATCATATGTCATCATGCTTGCGATTAGCACTCAGTGGTTACGTACCATCTTATGAAAAGTATGCTGAGGACATGCAGTGCCGCGCTTCAACATTCAAAGTCACTCCTTAGTAAAGTTTAACATCATATGTAACTCTTTTGTTTTGTAACAACCAATAAACTGGTAATTTTGAATAACTGAGTTTTTTCATTGATATTATAGAGAAGAACCTAACTAAACCTAACCCAAACCTTGACTAAAATAATGTATATTGTGCGGAAAGCTAATAGCTACCTCCTCGATCAAAAAGTTCCCGAGATTTATTAAAGAAATGAAATATACAAAGTTATACCAGCGCTTGATCCAATCCTCAAAACACTTTTCATATTCGATTGACGGTATGGCCTTTAGGGCCATCTTCGATTTTTCCATTATTTCCTCTCGGCTGCTAAAACGCGTTCCCCGGAGCGGTTTTTTCAATCGACCGAACAGGAAAAAGTCACAGGGAGCCAAATCAGGTGAATTTGGTGGTTGCTGGATGGAATTGGTGCTGTTTATAGCCAAAAGGTCATGGATAATGCAGGCATTATGAGACGGAGCGTTTTCGTGGTGTAAAATCCATGAGTTGTTTTGCCACAATTCTGGTCGTTTTTGGCGAACAGCTTCACGCAACCGCCTCATAACGGCAAATAATATTCCTTGTTGTTAGTTTGACCTTTTGGAAGGAATTCATGGTACAACACCATGGAAGTCCATGAAAACCGTGAGAATCACTTTTTTTTTGACTGAAAACGACGTGGTTTCTTCGGTCTTGGCTCATTCGGTGCACGCCATTCACTTGCTTGATGTCTGGACTGTGTGTCATACTCATGAACCCACGTTTTGTCTCCCGTAATGATGCGTTTATTGAACGTCGGATTCAGTCTTGGAAATCATGTCTTTGGCGACATCAACACGGTCTCTTTTTTGCATGAAATTCAGGTCTTCAGGTACCAGCTTTGCAGCGACACGTCTGGAGCCCAATTTATCGACCAAAGTGCTTTGAGCGGAACCAAATGCGAAACTCAACTCCTCTGCAATCTCTCTGATGGTCAATTTACGGTTTGTAGCCAACAAATCACGAATTTTGTCGACGTTTTCCCCATTCGTTGATGTCGATGGCCTGCCATAACGGTCATCGTCGGCAATGGACATGCGTCCGCTTTTAAACATTCCATGCCACTCGCGAACTGTTCAACATTTCCAACGTGTTCAGAACACTAATTTCATTTTTAACACAAAATTTCATGCAAGTTCGTTGCTCTTGTTTTGTATTCATTTTTAAAAATTAAAAAATCGAAAACAGACTGAGAGGTTAATGTAAACAGCACGACCTAACTTTGTCAAATGTCAATCGATAACGCTGAAAATTAGAGGGAATATGAACAACAGTTGAACCGATCTAACAAAAATAAAAAAATTGAAATCGGTTGCCTTAGTGCGACACAAGGTGACAAAGTCGGGAACTTTTTGATCAAGGAGATATACAGGGTGCTTCAACGAAAACTAAACAGAGGCTATATCTACCAAGATATTCATTTCTGGTCAAAACGCAGAAACAGGTAAATTTTTGTTTCAAGGGAGACATCTTTTGAGGTACAATACTTGCCTGAAATATCAACCCTATAAGCGGGGGTTGCAATCCTTGAACATTTTAATTCAAAACAGTAAAAGATACAGGGTGAGCAACTGAAAGATAGGGAAGACTATTTCCCTAAGACTATTCAAGTTTCAGTGAGGTAAAATGGAACATATCCACGCTGATCAATGGCAGTCATAATCCAGTACCATCCTCATCTCGAATTTCAACCCCTGGAGCAGGGGTGACAACCCTTGAAAATTTGGAAGAGGGTAGATGGGTCGAGTGATAACTCGAAAAAAAGGTATTATCTTTGCCTGCATTCCCGTGAAAGCATTTTCATTTTTGATTGAAAACTGTAGAAGATACAAAGTGAGCCACTGAAAAATAGAGAAGACTATTAGAGTATTAGTATGAAAAACTGGAAAAGATTCAATTAGATCAAAGATGACAGCCTTCGATCTGGAATGAATATGTTCCATTTTTTGCACTAATACTTGAATAGCTCAGGGCGATAGATCGTCTCCTCTATTTTTCAGTAGCTTACTCTGTATCTTCTACAGTTTTCAATCAAAAATGAAAATTCGTTCACGGGATGCAGACAAAGATAATACCTTTCTTTATAGGTATCACTCGACCCATCTACCCTCTTCAAAATTTTCAAGGGTGGTCACCCCTGCTCTAGGGGTTGAAATTAGAGATGGGGATAGTACTTGATGATGACTGCCATTGATCAGAATGAATCTGCTCCATTTTACTTCACTGAAACTTGAATAGTCTCAGGGAAATAGTCTTCCCTATTTTTCAGTTGCTCACCCTGTATCTTTTACAGTTTTCAATTAAAAATGGAAATTCCTTCAAGGCGATGTAGACAAAGATACCACCTTTCTTTTGAAACATCACTCGACCCATCTTCCCCATTCAAAATGTTCAAGGATTGCAACCCCCGCTTAGGGGGTTGATATTTCAGGCGGCAAGTTTTGTACCCCAAAAGATGTCCCTTGAAACAAAAATTGACCTGTTTTTGGGTTTTGATCAGAAATGAATATCTTGATAGATAAAGCCTCTGTTTAGTTTTCGTTGAAGCACCCTGTATATGCTACGGTACACCTTACATAGGTAGGTAGGGTGTGTCGTATATGTACGACAACCCTGCATCACACATACTTGCAGCCTCTCAGAGTCGATCGTAAGTAGTCTAAAAATATTGAGGTAGATCGCCTGCAGTTCAAGTATGAGCACCCCTGCGATAAAGGATTGTTCGAGCATGTCAATAGATAACACCATAAATGATACAAAATGTTCAGCAATAATTCGAATCTCGATTGTATCTATGCATGAAAGGCCACTTCGAACAATTGCGATAGGAATGTACCACGATTAAAGAAGTGAAAACTCCTATATGTTTCGTGTTCCAACAGATTTGCTCAATATATACTAATAAAAAGATGTAAATTGATATTATGCTCACATTTATGAGGGGCTCCAAAGGCAAAAACTGATTCCTTATTCAATATTGATTTTTAACTTCGTCACCATAGCGTTATCCCATTTAAAAACTCAAAATAAAACAGGTTTAGTGACAATTCGCTAATTCATAGTCCGTTAATTCAAGTTCGCAATTTCAAATTCGACTGATGCCAAGCGTATATTACCATTCGATTTCCAATCCAAAATCGGCGATTCAAATTGCCGTACGCAAAAAAAGGGATGCGCTAGTATCAAAGGTTATATAACAATGAATGAGAAAGAGATAGAAAATCTGGTTTGTTTAAATAAATTCTTCAAACTAGTTCGATAAACAATAGGCGAGTAGGCGTGTGAAATGTATTGTTAATCATAAGTTTGTGAAAATAATATTCTTATCCGCAATTAGCAAGTTCGGACAGAAAAAGCGAGAAAAGTTGGAGTTTAGTAACTATCATGTAGGTCTCAGATTTTCGAGGATTTATTAATACAACACACATTTTCATTTGCAATTTACCCAAACTGCAAGTTACTACCAAGTTGTTGATAATTTCAATACTGGATGTCCCCCAAGCTCTATAATAAACTCTGAGAGGTGATTCCTGAAGAAATTTTAAGACAAAGTGGTGGTAACAGCACAGCACAGTCCTAATCTTTTTGTATTAGGAGATATTCAGCTTCAAAAATTTGATCCTTATGAATCCTGAAATCACAATTTTCAACATACTAGAGCGATTCTGTGGTGTTTCCTTTGATGTAATGAAGTACATTTCTTGATGCATATAATATGAGATTCGTAACCATAGTAAAGTAATTATCAAGGATGTTGAGTTACTTCTGTTATATCGGGTGTAACTTTTTTCTATTTGGAATATTTTGATGAAGTTTGGGAATCAGATAGAAGAAAACATTTTGAATTTGATAACATTAATATGATTGACATACTAGCTTTCGATTTTCAAATGGGACACCCTGTATTTTTTTGCTTATTCTAATTGTTCATCTCATCCTACGATCTTTTAACATATTTTCGAAAGAAAAACAAAACAATTGTTTTTTTCAATTTTCATCTTTCGTTCTAGAAGGCAATGAACAGTGACAATTGGCTTAGCTCAACATATCCTATCACAAAAATACAAAATTGTATCAAAAAATTTAATTGCTAATTTTTTACGGGGTGTCAAAGTTTTAAATTTCAGTTTTTCCTTAAAATGTAGGTTTCTTCTGAGACAACCATATTGGGCCACCCAGTATTACAGAAGCAGTATTTTTCATCTTTTTTTTTATACCACTCATGTTAACCTATTCTCAACGGTTCCAGAGTTCTAGTGGAAAATAACAAGACAATTTTTGCAGTTTCCCCATTCGCTAATATCAATAACTACGTTGGCAATGCAAAATTTTTGTACATACTTAAAATATTCTGTGATCATAAAAATATCAGTGTGACATTGTTGTTAATTATCAACGTTGCAAATTAGTGAATTCAGTTTTGAGTATAAATCGTTACACCTAAAGTGTATACAGAGAGCGCTATCCGGAAAGACTTCATCCGAATAGAACCTATTTCTCTAAAGTTGAAAGAAAATTTCGTGAGGTGCAATCTGCTGAAGAGGATGATTTCGTTATCGACGAAGATACCGAGATAGACGTATCGACATTTGTTGATATTAATCCAACCACATCAACAACGAAAATTGCCGAGGAGCTTGAAATTGGCCACCAAAGCGCATGGAGAATTTTGAGAAAACATAAGCACCGCTCATTTAAATATCTACTACACCAACACCTGTATGTTAACGAAAATGAGCATAGATATCAAGATGGAAACTTCCAAGAATGTTTTGGGTTCTATGTCTGGATGAGGATGATGGGAAGATATTTAATGGGACATATATTTTGAAGGTTTTTCGACAGGGAAGAGATATTTAAAATTTTTGAGGACCCAAATACAAGATGAGTTGGACGTGTTGCCATTAGGTGGCGTGAATGAAATATATCTTCAACAAGATGGTGCACCTCCTCACACACAAAGGAGGTCTCGCGGTATCTCCCGAAAAATGGATAGGTACAAATGGTCCAATAAGATGGCCAGCTAGGTCGCCAGATTAGAGTCCACTAGATTTCTTCCTGTGGGGCCATTTGAAGAATGAGATTAACCAAACACCTGTTAGAACCCAATAAGAATTGGAGAACCGTTTGAGACAGGCTATTGCAGGCATTACATCCGACCAGTTAAATAATGTTGTAAGGGAAACCATCAATCGTGTGCGACATTGTGTTCGTAAGAATGATGGTATTTTTGAACATTTATTATAATTAGTTCGTTTTCGCTATTCGCTCTTTTGTTATTAAATTTGATACCCCGTTAAAAATGAGCAATTAAATTTTTTGATACAATCTTGTATTTTCGTGATAGGAGATGTTGAGTTAAGCCTTCTAGAACGAAAGATGAAAATTGCAAAAAAAGATTGTGTTTTTTTTTCAAAAATATTTCACAAGGTCGTAGGATGAGATGAACAAACGACAAAGTTCATTATATTTCGATCACGGCAGATCTGTAGGCTGTTTAAAGATGAAAACTTGAAAATTAGTATTGGGGATGACACAGTAGAACAAGTGAGCGATATTAAGTATCTTGGAGTTCATTTGGACCCGCAGTTGACGCTTAGTACCCATATTAATTATATGTGTAAAAAACTTGGTAAGAAAATGGGTTATTTTTGTAGGATATCCGGGAAATTATCTGATTGGTCAAAACGAATTGTCTATAATACGATAGTTCATCCCCAATTAACATATTGCATATCATTACTGTTGGAATGCAATCAAGAAGATATAGACAGATTGCAGATTTTGCAAAACAGAGCAATGAGGATTTTATTAGGGTGCAATAAGTACACGAGGATAGACGACATGCTGCGTTCTTTGAAATTCATGAAAATCCAAAATATGATACAGGAGGCTAGTGTAGTTTTCATTTATAAAATAATTAATAATTTGTCGGCCCCATGTATCTCTCATAGAAAAATCAACCATGATATCGTATGTCCTGAGGACCGGGGATGACTATAATATCGGTAAATTTAAGACTAAGTGTTTAAAAAAGTCTCTGTTCAACAATGGCTTGAAAATTTTCAATGGATTGCCTTTGCTTGTAAGCACTTCTCCTTCTTTAAGGACATTTAGGTCAAGACTTAGAGAGTTCTATTCAGTTTGATTAGTTGGTAGGGTGTTGCGATATACATTTGTATCATTTTTTTGTGAACTACATAATTATTTGTTATTGTACTGTAGTACAGAAGCTAATAAATATACATTCCATTCTATTCTATTATTAATAACAATAAGCAAAAAAAGTCGAAAGTTGGTATCTTAACCGGCATAACCGGAAACGAAATGTCAAACATATTAATGTTATCAAATTCAAAATGTTGTCTTCTATCGGATTCCCAAATTTCATCAGAATATTCGAAACAGAAAGAAGTTACAGGGATGGCCCTAGTTTCAGTCACATCCGGTATGGATAAATGTCAGAATATCTTTTTCGATATATTTATGTTGTTGTTTTGAAAGCATAAATCCCTCAAATTGAATAATGAAGAATATGCAGATATGATCTATATTTACGATTTCTGCCATGGAAACACACGAGAAGCTACTGGAGAATACCATGGAGGATTTCCTCAAAAACATACTCCTGTTTGTACAGTTTTCACTTCTGTATTTAGAAGACTCACAGAAACGGAAACACCTGAACCAAAACATCTACGATCTCGTCAAGTCAACTTACAAAATGAGGAGAACATTATAGAATGTGTTGAAGATAATCATTGATAAGTATTCGGCGCATTGCAGATCAGTTGCAAATACCCTTAAGTGTCGTGTGGCGCGTTTTGAGAAGAGTGGATCTGTATACTTACCATCGACAGAAAGTGTAGACATTTAACGCAAGGGACATGCAGCATCGACTGACGTTTTGCTGCTTAAAGTTAAAATCATTAAAAATCTCTCGTTCACAAGTGACTATCACAACCGGTTAAAACGCAAAAGAAATTGATCGAGCAAAGAAATTCTGTTTCATAAAAAACCTTATGTAATTGACATATTATTTTATTATTCATTAGTTTTTTGTAAAACAGAATTTCTTTGCTCGATCAATTTCTTTTGCCTTTTAACCGGTTGTGATAGTCACTTGTGAACGAGAGATTTTAAGTTTTATTACCTATAAGTAGTTTTTATAGTCTCTTGTTGAGCGAAATATTTTTAATAATTTTAACTTGAAGTTTTATTACCTACATGTAGTTTTTATTTTCTCTTGTTGAGCGAAATATTTTTAATAATTTTTACTTGAAGTTGTAATACCTACATTTAAAGTTTTAATCAATGTAAGTACCCAGTATGAGCAATATTTGTAAATTATTCGTCCCATTTTCGGTTTGTTCCTCTCCAAGTGTAAATTCATTTGTAGTTCCCTGGGAAGACACATATCTGGTTTCGAAACGTTGGAATGTTTTAAAGCTTAAAGATCTATTCGTTGTTTTGTTTATGAGAAGTCCGTTGCTTGTTGGGAAAGTTGATTGTCATATCGTTCCTGTCATCATTTCTTCTACTGGGTTAATACCCAAAAGTTTGCATGATAGCCTTAAAAAATTAGAATTGCATAAGAATACTTATATGGAAATGCAAAAAGCTGTAATTCTCAATACATGTAGGATAGTAAAAAAATTATGCCGAATATATTGTAATCGAGCCTATTCCCTTTGATTGCTGAATCTGGGAAAGGTAAATTATATCCAGCTAAAAGCTGAGATAGTGCACAAGTACAAGATGAAAAATATAATAATGATAATAATCTGAGGGCATTCGATAGTACCGCCCATTCTTGGCTTGTCGAAGTATTACAGATATACACAATTCATCTAGTCCTGGTAGAATTCTTGAAGACAACAATGCAGACTGGCGCACGTCTCTGCAGGTCAACATGAACAATAAGTCAATTAAAACCGACGAGATACCCATACGTCGTGGAATTTTTCAAGGAGACTCTGAGTCCACTATGGTTCTGTCTGGCTATGAATCTATTGTCTTCAATGCTCAATAGAACAGGATACGGATTTCGGATAAAAGCAGATAGGAACTATCACACCAACTCCCACCTGCTGTATATGGATGACATCAAGTTATATGCTTCGAACAAGAAGCAATTGGATGATCTGCTGAAAAAAGTCGGTAAGTTCCAGGCAGATGTTCATATGAAATTCGGGATTGAAAAATGTAAGACTCTGAACATTCAAAGAGGAAAATTCATAGATGGTCAAACACAACTTCCCAATGGTGATATTATACAGTGCAATGAATAAAATAAATAATTCTGATGAGTTGTACACTGTTTTACAGACACAATTGACTAGATAAATGCAAAACTCTGTAATTCTCAATATTTGTATGATGGTAAGAAAATGTATGTCAAGTATATTGTAATCGAGCTTATTCCCTTTGATTGCTGAATCACTGTTTCACATACACAATTGATTATAGAAATACTCTTTGAGAGTATAAAATATACTTTCTCTCACATACCGATGTAATTTCTTCTTCAGTTTATTGCTGGCCATTTTCTTGCCTTTCGAGGAATATGTTTATATATTCTTACTACCATGTAGGGCGCAGCATTTTTTATGAAGGCCAGACCAGTGCGAGGGGGCTGAGATCATATTGCCCTCTTGTTTGATATTCATGAAAACCCTCTTGAAAGAGATCTCCATTTCTTACTACAAACATTACCGACTCATATACGTAGAAGTTTGTGATAGTTAGAATTAATCTTTCTTTGAAATGCGACCTACAGTATTCCATGTTAGTCAGATTTAAAATTGCTCTCAAGCATCTTTTCTGAAGAATCAAGAGTCTGGAAACACTTGACGAGCCACCCCAAAGACAAAGCCATAGTCAGTGTGGATTTTTCTTTTCTAAATCCATTTTGGGTTTCAGCAAGCACCCTATAAGTTTCGAGAAATCATAACTGTCAAACAAGGTGCTTCAACGAAAACTAAAAAGAGGCTATATCTATCAAGATATGGTCAATTTTTGTTTCAAGGGGGACATCTTTTGGGGTACAAAACTTGCCTGAAATATCAACCCCCTAAGCGGGGGTTGCAATCCTTGAACATTTTGAATAGGAAAGACAGTGCCGACTCAAAAGAAAGGTGGTATCTTTGTTTATATCGCCTTGAACGAATTTCCATTTTTAATTGAAAACTGTAAAAGATACAGGGTGAGAAACTGAAAGATAGGGAAGACTATTTTCCTGAGACTATACAAGTTTCAGTGAAGAAAAATGGAACAGATCCATGCTGATCAATGACAGTCATCATCAAGTACCATCCTCATCTCGAATTTCAACCCCTAGAGCAGGGGTGACCACCCTTGAAAATGTGGAAGAGAATAGATGATGAATTTTCATTTTTTATTGAAAACTGTAGAAGATACAGAGTGAGCTACTGAAAAATAGAGGAGACTATCTATCGCCCTGAGCTATTCAAGTATTAATGCAAACAAATGGAACAGATTCATTCCAGATCAAAGGCTGTCATCTTTGATCTGAATGAATCTATTCCAGTTTTTCGCACTTATACTCCAATAGTCTTGGGGCGATAGTCTTCTCTATTTTTCAGTGGCTCACTCTGTATCTTCTACAGTTTTCAATCAAAAATGAAAATTCTTTCACAGGAATGCAGACAAAGATAATACCTTTATTTCGAGTTATCACTCGACTCATCTACCCTCTCCCAAATTTTCAAGAGTTGTCACCCCCGTATCTTTTACAGTTTTCAATTAAAAATGGAAATTCGTTCAAAGCAATGCAGACAAAGATATCACCTTCCTTTTGAGTCATCACTCGACCCATCTTCCCTATTCAAAATTTTCAAGGATTGCAACTCCCGCTTAGGGGGTTGATATTTCAGGAAAGTATTGTACCCCAAAAGATGTCCGCCTTGAAACAAAAATCGACCTGTTTTTTCGTTTCGATCAGAAATGAATATCTTGGTAGATATAGCCTCTGTTTAGTTTTCGTTGAAGCACCCGGTAGATAATCTTTTCGGGTATCTTATCAATATTACTCAAGACAGCTATTGGCCTATAGTTATCAAATAGATTTTCACTCCCTTTCTTGAATATGGGTGTTATCTTGAGCGCCTCAAGATAGATCCCACTGCCAAATACGAGATTAACAATGTGTGCCATAACCGTAGCAATTTCCCCAGCAACAAACTTTAGAGCTTCTATAAGGACCCCATACATGCCGACTGATTTTGGTATTCTTCAAGGTCCTAATGACACTAACAACTTCATCTGCCTCAACTTGTCTTAGCACCTGGCAATTACAAAGATTATGCATACCACAATTTCTTCTCTTAGGTTCATTTTTCCCACCAGTAACAGTAACTGACGATGGAGGAGGTTCAATAAACATTTCATTCATCCTATCCACCGTTTTCTGATAGTTAATGTCTCCTCCGTCCTGGAAGTTATCCAGCACAAAGACCACCTTTCTGTGATTCTTCGTGTATCGTTTACTTTGGATTTCATAAAAAATGTTTGAAAACTGGAAAGAGGTTATTTCTAAGCTATCGCATGTGGAGGCTTTATAATGAACAAAAGTATTCCTGAATATATTCTTGCTTATAGAAGTGTGGGCGAGAACTTCATGAAACATCGAATACCATTCTTCGAAAACCTGTACAGCCTTTCAATATTAATCCAATAAGAATAATACGAAACTTATAATAAATGCATAAATTAAGGTTACATACCTTTTTCATTGATTCCTTTGAGTTCAATTAAACAAATCAGATACCATATCATCCACAAAATTGAGGAGAAAGCTGAAACAAAAAATATGTATGAGCTATGTTCATTTCAATTTTTGTACAGGGTTTCCTTTTTTCGATTTTTCAGTACGGCAGCTGTGTGAATTACTGCAAATAGAGACAAATGACCCGACTCTCGATTTTGGAGGAAAATTCATAGGTGAAAACCGATAACAGCTATCTTCTGTTGTTTTTGAATTATTCCGAATTTTCCGACTTTCCGTTTAGAGGGTGTTACATAATAGTATGTCATAACTTGAGAGGGTGAATCAATCTTAAGAAAAAAAGTATATATAAATGAAAGTTTCGTAACGGAGCTACAGGGTGTTGAAATTTCCGGAAAAATTGTTTTTTCTTCAAAACTCGAGATTTTCTCCAGAACTCATGGCTTTTTCTTCAAAACTCCTGCAGTTTCTGAGATACCCAGCCCAAATTTGGAATGCAAGCTATTTTTTACAGCCTCCATCATTACACGTTCTAGATTTTAACTGAAATTTACATGGTGTTTTATTTTCCAAAGCCATGTCTCGTTTTGCCCTTTCAAACTTTTTTGCAGTACGTTTTCGCATCTCCAACCGTTTTCGAGTGAAAAATTATTGAATTTGAATTATTTGGAGAAAAATATTAGAAATACTCGATAGGTATGCCTAAAATTTGCTTTTATTTTGAAAGCTCGTCTTCTGAGACTCAACAAATACTTATTCAATATCAAACTAAAAAAAGAACAAGGAAGTGTCCTCCACCTGCAAGAATACAGGCCTCTGTCCTTCTTCGCATATTATCACGAACTCTTTCAAATATTCCTGGGGTATTTCTTATCGTGTTACAAAAGGCTATTATTCGATTTCTCAATTCTCCTACAGTGCTCACCGGAATGGTATAAACTAAACTTTTGAGATATCCCCATAAGAAGAAGTCTAAACTATTTAAGTCTGGGGACCTAGGAGGCCATGGTTGTGGCCCACCCCGACCTATCCATCAGTTGTTGAATGTATTATTCAAGAATTTCCTAGCTTTTCCACGAAAATGTGCTGGTTTCCCGTCTTGCATGAACCACATTATGTCTCTCACCAAAATCGGCACATCCTCGAGCAATAAAGGTAACTCCCCTCAAGAAATTGCCGATAAGCGGGACCGTTTTGTCTGTTAGGCAAAAAAAATGGCCCAATCAAATAATTTCCAATTATTCCGACCCAGACATTAAGTGAGAATTGTTCTTGATGATGAGATTCTTCAATCAAATGGGGGATTTCCTCAGCCCATTGTGAAAATTTGTGATAGCAGTTCTCGAAAAGTTAGCTTCGTATGTGAACATTATTTCACAATCAATATGAGCATTTTCTCTAATTTTATCTAAGAGCCATCGGTAGAAATTCAGTCTTGAAGGAAATCTCGAGGAAGTAGAGTTTGGACGCGTTGAATATGAAACGGGTACAATAAAGAATCGTGGAGAATCCTCCAAACTGGAGCATGTGAAATATTCAACTGATTCAAATCAATACAATTCAAAACTGCTTCCTCAATATCTGGAGTTCTCATAATTTGAGTTGCACCTTTTGAATGATTATTTGCAGTAAAAACACCAGCTTGCCTCAACCTTCTTTGGATATTTGAAAATGTTCGTCTGTCTGGTGTTACTCGATTTGGAAAGCGCACCTGATTTAATCGCCTAGCTTCTGTTGTGTTTCCGTCAGCCAGACCGTACATGTAATGGATATCAGCCAATTCGGCGTTAGTAAAATTAGCCATTTTTTCTTACAGCAATAACTTTAAAAGTCTCAAAACTAATCGTTAATTTAATAAACAATTCGAGCAGACACTGGTTCACCTTTAGCAACTGTCAAAATAAATAAACAAATGAAAAAAATCAAAGCTTACTAGTCATTTTTTTAATTAGAAGTTCTTTCAATTCAGCGAATGCATACAATCGTTTAATATTTTTTTGCTCGAGAACAGTGGAGATACGAAAAAAATTACAGGTGTCGAAAAAGTTTCTAAATTGAACGAAGATGACGAAAATTGATTGTACGCTGATCAATTAAATTTAGGAAGTGTAATGATGGAGACTGTAAAAAATAGCTTGCATTCCAAATTTGGGCTGAATATCCCAAAAACTGCAGGAGTTCTGAAGAAAAAACCAGTTTTTTCCGGAAATGTCAAGAACCTGTAGCTCCGTAACGAAGCTTTTGCGGGTTTATATAAACTTTTTTTCTCAAAATAGCACGTAGATTTACCCCCTCAAGTTGTGACATACTATTATGTAACGTCCTGTATATTGCGTCAAGAAAGTACCGGGAATAATCCTATCATCAAAACATTTTTCGAACGCTTCTTCCGGAATCGACTTCAGTTCTCGCTGTGAATTCTCCTTAGCGTCTTCTATCGATTCAAGTGGTAATTTGAGTTTTGGAAAAAGAAACAAGGGGCCAGAGGAAATAAGGTGAATACAGTGGTTTTTCCATGGTATTTGTTGAGTTTTTAATCAGAAATTTATTCACAACGGTAACCTAGTGAGATTGTGTATTATAGTGGTGAAAAATCCATGAGTTTTCTTTCCACAAATCTAGCCTGTTTCGACCAATTTGCTTTTTCAAACACCGCATAACGCTCAGGTCATATTCTTAATTTACCGTTTGACCTGGCGAAAATTCCGAGTGCAGAACACCGCGATAATCAAAGAAAAGAGTCAACGTTACATTTGATCGATTTCGACGCAGTTTTCTCGGTTTCGGTTCAGTTGGAAGGCGGCACTCCGAATCTTGTTAACTGGCTTGTATGTAAAACTCATGAACCCATGTCTCATCAACAATGCGTTTTATGAATGCAGGGTTGGAATTGACTCGCTCTAGCATGTCTTCAGATACCTTTAAGCGATACAAGTTTTGAAGAAAATTCAGGTCTTTTGAAACTAGTCGAGCGGCAACGTGTTTCATGCCCAAACAATCGTTTGAAATGGTGCGAATTGATTCGTGAGACACAGAAAGTTTATTGCCTAATTCGCTCAAACTTTTCGACGATTTTCAATTACCATCTCCTTCACTTTATCGATGTTAACTTCAGTTGAAGATGTTTATGGCCGTCCAGAGAGAGGCAAATCTTCTTCGGCCGCTGTTGAATGCACTGTACCACTCATATGCAAGTGCTTTTGATGAAGTCGATTCACTGTAAGCCTTATGTAACGTTTTTGGAGATTCGAATCGAGAAATTCCATTTGCAATATTTGAGAAAAATTCTTTGAGCGATATTTTTATCCATTAAAGAAATCGCAAAACACACTTGTGAGAACTGACAATATCGAGCACTGTGAAGAAACCAAATGACGTTCAAACCCCGCGTCGGTATAGAAAACAGTTGTACCAACTTAGCAACAACAAATTTTGGCATTCGTTTAAAGCAGATCTTCTAAATAATCAATTCCCAGTACTTTTTTAACAGAACGTACGCCAATATCTCATTTGTCAAGTAAACTGAAAACTATTTGAACATTCTAGGAGCACTTTTTTTTGAATTACTATATAAATTTGCGTTCTTCAAATATAAGACATATGGGAATTTGGATAAAACAGGAAGAGTATGAATTTTTTCTTCATCAGAGTATATAGATATAGATAGATAGTTTATTAGTTCAAAATTTTGCTATAACAAAAATGTGCCTTTTGGGCGCAAAACATGTCCAACAAGGACAAAAGACACCCCAATACAGACAGTTTGAGGCTAGGATAGAGATCTTAAAAAATAAAAAAAAAGTACACAGACAAAATGCAAAAAATACCCGTATTTGTGGTTTTAGTTATATGAAAATAGATTTCTTTCTAGTCTATTGTCGAGAAATTCCTGGGACTATAGAAAGCTTTTCTAATCAAAAGTGACTGAATACATCTTTTAAATACTTTTATGTGTTCGTTCCTAATACGTAAAGGTAATTTATTGAAAACTTTTATGATGATATAGTTTATATATATATATATATATATATATATATATATATATATATATATATATATATATATATATATGTGTATGTGTGTGTGTGTGTGTGTGTGTAAATTTGAGACAAGAATCATTCAAAAATCCGTAGATCAATGAATAATCCCTCCTGACAAGAGCTAGTTCCCAAATCTGCCTGCCATGCACGTAGCCCCCAAGAGCCACAATAGTGCAACTAAGCAGGATGCCTACAAACGAAGCGGCAGACTGCAGTTTCGCCTTTATTAGGAGCTCATCAGTGTCACATATCACTTCTCAGCATCCTATCAAGCTACATCGGGGTACCCTATCGATTCCAGAAAGGGCGCACCTCGTACATACGTATGAGAGTCGCCCTCCATAGACCTACACGGCAAACCCGCTACCGGACTTCGAGAAAGATACGAACAATAACAAACAGATGTGGAAACGTTAAAAATTCCAAACAATTGGGAGACATCTTTCGCCGTTCCGTGAATCACTTCAACGGTGGAAAACGAGCGAAATAATCCCGCTGGAATAGTGCTTTTAGCCTCTGTTTCCGAGATAAAACCTCCCGTCGGTAAATATTTGATGTGACAAATATGAATGAATGATTAATTAATGAATAATTCCTCCTGACAAGAGCTAGTTCCCAAATCTGCCTGCCCTGCACGCAGCCCCCAAGAACCACAACTAGGCAGGCAGGCAGATTTGGAAACTAGCTCTTGTCAGGAGGGATTATTCATTGATCTTCTTCTTGTCTCAAGTTTACATATGTAGACTCCTCGAAGACTGAAAACTCTCACGCTTTTTCATAGACATCATTCAACAGTACGCTAATTTTGAACCTAAATTCTCAATAAAAAACTCTTCAGACCTAATAAATAAAATTCAGCACACGATACTACCACCGAACGCTAAACTTATGTCATGGGATGTAGTAAATCTCTTCCCTAGTGTTCCACCTAGTGATACAGTGTAACTCATCAAGAACGCCCTTCTAATTAATAAAGTCAATCCGATAATTCAATCAGAAATCTTACACCTTCTAGAAATTTGTTTAGAACAAAATTATTTTAACTTCAATGGAGTATTATATAACAGTAAAAAATCATGGGTTTAATCATGGGTAATCCCAAGAACATCCGTTATTCAAACACTTTATTTATTGGTTTAGATATGTCGACGATATCATTTGTTGTTTCACTGGCACAAACAGACAATTAGAGTCATTCAAAACATTCATTAACAAAATTCACGATAATATTAAATTCACGTTAGAGATAGAAACAGAAAACTCCATCAACTTTCTGGATTTATCTATTACTAAAATTAACGGCAAACATGATTTTTCTATTTTTCATAAGCCATCGCATACAGATATTACTATTCACAGCTCATCTGCACATCCTTATCCACATAAATTAGCAGCTTACAATAGTATGTTACATAGACTCATTAATACCCCAATGTCACAAAATAATTTCATAAAAGAGCTAAATATAGTTAAACAAATAGCAGTCAATAACGGTTACAGTCCAACTATGATGGAGAACATGATTTCACGCAAAAAATTTCAAAAAGCAATCCAGGAAGTATTTCCAAGTATAAAAGTTCTCTAACACAAAATACAACAGCTTAACTTATATTGGTAATCCTAGTCTAAAACATATCAAAAACTGCAAATTTAAAATTGATAAAAGTAATAAATCCGATGTTTATAAACTGTATTGCGGGATTGTAATAAAATTTATAATGGTAGAAATTTCAGAGTTAGATTACCCGAGCAAAAACGTAGTTTTAATTATCATAAATCAGATTCCCATTATTCTAATCACTTACTCGAAGAAAACCATAACTTTAATGATAATTTCAAAATTTTACACAATGACAACAAACAAAAACTCAATCTATTGGAAATTTCAGAGATCAACAAGAAAAGAATTCAGGTAGGTTACTTAATAGTCAATTAGATCTAAATCCTTCTCCTTTAATCAATGTTTTCAATTCATAAAGTAAGCAACTCCGATGGGTTTTCCAACATACCTCTTGAACCTATTGTAATATTAAGTAGGAAATAAGACTAATATATAAGGAATAACTCTGTTTATTAGTTTATATCTATCTGATGAAGCCACAGTCTGGTGAAACCGGTCATAGTTTTGTTAATATAGTGAAAATCTAAATACTTTAGTTTTATTTCATTGAAAATATGTATATCGATTTTCACCAAGTAACGACCTCCTCAATCAAATTACGAATGATTTGTCGAGACTTGTTGCAGATTTGCTAGTTCAGTTTGCTGATGATACGAACGTGATAATTAGTGGAGATGATACCGAGGACCTCAAAATAAAAACTTCAAAAGATCTGAAAATTCTGGGACAATACTTCGAAAGTAATAATCTGAAGCTAAAAGGATAGATTAGTCTACGCTGTCGAAGGCTTTGCTAAGGTCTAATGCCATTGCAACCACTGGCTTGTTCTGGTTTAGGGAATCAAGGTCGGCACATATGGCCATATATATCACTCTTATAGTATTTCTTCCCTTTCTGAACCCCTTTTGAGAATCAGACAGTATCATTTTCTGTTCCAAAAAATTTAGTTATCTCATATATACTTTTCAAAAATTTTGCCAAAGTTGTTTAAAATTGCTAAAGGCCTTTAGTTATATGTAACAGATCTATCTCCATTTTTGTGAATTGGGAGTATTTTGGTACATTTTAGTTTATCTGGAAAGATTCCTTCTTGTAAACTAATATTAATGATATGACATAAAGGATCTGAAATGACATGTGCTATATATTTTATCAATTTGACTGGAATTTCATCGATGAAATCACTTTATTGTATTGAAAATTTCCAGAGGTGTTGTAGGATTTATAAAGATTGCCCCACCATTTCTATTTTTGTCTTGCGCTCTCAGTTTATAGTTTTTTCCTTGTGTTATTTGCGGACAGATGTCTATGAAATACTTGGTAATTTCATTCAAAGTTCCAAGATTGCTAACATTATCTTTTTTGAGATCTTTAAGCACGCATAACATGTCTGACGAATTTTCACGAAGAATGTGAATTCTTAAATTTTTGCAGAAATCAAAATTCTTTAGACATTCGGTGGTTCCGTCTAGTACACTGGTACGAATATACATAAAGCATCCCAAATTTTCTCAATTCTATGTTCACAACAATGAAGCTTTCTTATGATAAGAATAAACGAAAGTTTCTTCTTGAATACTCTAAAGTTCGTCAACTTTAAACAACTCTGCAAGTATTTTGAATTTGATTATTGGTCTCTGAAGCAAAACATTTTCTAAAGTTTTGTTTCAACTTCTCTCTTTCATTATAGGATTGTCTGTATAATAAATCATCGACATAACTCCAGAGAAAAAGGTTAACGGTGTTAAATCTGATAAACGAGGTAGTCAGCTCACTGATCGTCTCGTTCCAGTCCAGTTATTACTGAACGACTGATTCAAATGTTCTAGAACATTCCTTTTATGGTGTGGAGACTCACCGTCATACTGGGAATATACAAACTTCCTTTGAACGAAGGGAATGTCATCTAGAAACCTTCAACTATGTTATTATATCAAAATAAAGTTCCTCACGAAGATTTCGTCAAAAATGACAATAAATTCGAATCGCCCTGGGTAAACGTTCACTTCCCGATAGAGATTGATATCGGCCCAATGTTCATTATTGCGATTGAATAACCGCCACTGCCCGCTTTCTTCATCAGTTCATAAGATTTAATCGAATAATTCAGCAATTACTCCTGACTTTTACTGATACCATCGACAACATTTTAGCCGTTGCTCATAATGATCTAGCTGTAGATACTGAGATTTCCTCATCAACTTATTTTAGAGGATTCGCGAAACCTTCGATTTTCGAATCGCACTCTTCATTTCAATTTGCCTACATGAAATTGAAATTCGCAGTAATAGCCCCAAAACTTCCATTGTAACTTCTTCATTACCGTGTGTTTATATTTTTTTGTATTGTTGTATTTCTCTGAGTGCTTTGAAAGATAGATAGATGTATATTTCCTTCAACAATTACAAGCACTGTCAAAAGAGTATCAAAATACAGAATTCAAAATATAAAGCGAAAAACATCAAAACATACAAAATATTCATGACGACCAACCAGTTTTTCATATTAGAGAAATCTAAATTTCATAAACTCCTCGGTGCCTATTTCTTAATTGTAAGCATATTTGAGAATTTCTCCATATTCTTGAGTCGTTCACTGATCCAGGCCAGCTGACGTCAACACTCGTGAAAATTTCTTTGGCATCACATGTAGCTTGCACATTCATTGTTGGTTTTCCTTTTCGAATTATGTATTCGTCCTCATGAAGATTCGGTTTCAGAATCTCTATGCGGGTACAATCGATGACGCCAAGAGCTGTTGGAAATTGGTATAGGCTTTGCCATAAGTTTTTCTCTTGCATTATTTCATTGTTGGTACCAGGAAACTTACTCCATTAATTTGCATGTGCATATATTTTGTCAATTGTGTCATTGACGGTGCAATATACCGTAGCTTGACTCACTCCAAGTTCTTGGCCTATACCTTTCTGATATCCTGGATCACTGAGGTAACGTAAACATATCTTCATTCTGTGGACGGATGACACCGCACCACCTCGAGTTTCTTCACTAATTCCTAAGAACCTGTTTGAAAGCCACTGTAAATTCTCTTTTTCAAACCGATATGCTTTAAAATCGCGAACAAGTGTAGGCAAACGGGGCATGTAATGTTTTACATCCCTGCCACCCACAAAGTCTGTCATTCTGCTACAAACCATACTGAACAACTTTTCACTTCGGAGTTGAGTCAGATACTGACCAAACTCACCTTTTTCAAAGGATTTACATTTCGCTGGAAGAAAAAGGTCGCTATTATGAATACTCATTTACTCCTCTACGAGTATAAGAACTTGCTTGTACTCTTTTGAAAGTATTAGGATCCGCTCGAAGTTATCATGAATACAATGATCCTTTTTATTTTTCTAATATAAGCATATCCTTTTTTTATGAATACGGCCCTCTGTTACAATATCTAGAATATAGATTTGAGAAATTGTCTGATGTCAAGAAAAGGAACAGAATAACTTACTGAAGCTGCATCAGAATCATACGCAATCTGATCGTAGCATTCTAACATATCGAATTCTTCAAAGTTTACGAAATTCACGAATATTCTTAATTGTGTCTGATTTCCATGTTTTTTTTTAATACACACGATCAGTTTCAACCGGTTATGACAAAGAATATGATAACTATACCTACTTTAAATGTTGAGTAGTGGGAAGTGATTTAATTCTAACTGACTACTGAGAATGATGAAATTCACCACTCCCCACTACTCAACGTTCAAAATCTGTAAAGTTAGAATAGCACATTCTTTCTCATAACTGTCGAAATCGGTCCTATGTATCAAAAATAAACATTATGGAAATCAGACAAAAGTGTTTCGTTTCATTTATATTGAAATAAATCCATCAACAATATCATTAATTAAAAGTTTTCAACTAATTACTTGTGAATCAACAATATGAATTGAATAATGGATAATTTATGACCTCTATTATTGTGACCAGAGAATTGAAAAAGTTTGGGATGTTTTGTGTGAATTCGCGTGTGAATATTCATTGTAAGAATAAACATTTTTCAAGAATGCAGCATTGCAAATAGTCAGCTATGTTGCTCGATAATAAGGAACTGAACTAGCAGCGTTGCATCAACGTAAACATTAACTAAAATGGAAACCGGAACCTTTGTCATTGTACATTCTGTCTGTTTACAGTGCTCGATTTTGTCAGATCCCACAAGTGTGTTTTGCGATTTTTACAATAGATTAAAATATCGAACATATTTGCCTCGAATTTTGTATTGCAAATGGAATTTCGTGTGCCGAATCACTGAAAATATTACAGAAGGCTTACGGTAAATCGACTTTATCAGAAACACGTGCATATGAGTTGTACAGTGCATTCAACAGCGGCCGAGTTGTAGTGAAAGATTTGCCTCGCTCTGGTCGGCCATTAACATTTTTAACTGTAATTGAAAATCATCATGCAAGTTCGAGAGAGTTAGGCAATGAATTTTCTGTGTCTCACGAATCAATTCGTACCATTTTAAACGATTGTTTGGGCATAAAACGCATTGCGCTCGACTCGACAAAAGACATGAATTTTCTTGAAAAATTAAATCGCGTAAAGGTCGCTGAACACATGCTAAAACTAGTCAATTCCGATCCCACATTCATTTAACGCATTGTAACTGGTGATGAGACATGGGTTTATGAGTTAGACATGCAAACCAGTCAACAAGCTTCAAAATGGCGCCTTCCAACTGAACCGAAACCAAAAAACCATGTGAAAGTCGATCAGAAGGTAATGTTGTCTGTTTTCTTAGATTATCCAGATTTGTGGAAAAAAAAACTCATGGATTTTGCACCACGATAATGCACCATCTTACAAGGATATCATTTTGAATGAATTTCTCACCAAAAACTCAACAAATACCATCGAACAACCACCGCATTCACCTGATATAGCTCTGATCGTCTTTTTTCTTTTTCCAAAACTCAAATTATCAAACCCGTTTTGAACCAATAAAATACATAAAAGAGAATTCGCGGCGAGAATCGAAGTCGATTCCGGAAAAACCCTTTAAAAAATATTTTATGATTGGATTATTCGTTGGCGTAAATGTATTATTTCAGAAGATAAATAACAAAATACAATAAATTTGGATATAAAATAAATATTTTGTGTTTCATTGACCCATTCCCGCTTCTTTTTTGACAGATTCTTTCACACTAAACACGCTGTACATGTACTATTACTCTTGATGATGATAACTTAGTTTGCGAAACGCGTGTCTAGTTTTGAAATAAAGTATTGGTGACTTGGTGTACAGTGTTTGTAGTGTAACGTGAGCACTAGTCATCATTATCATCATTATTAATTCTGTGAAAAATATAAAACTAAGATAATAGTGTGTATTGTATTATAATAACACATTTAAAATGATCCTGAATATATATCGTAAAGAAACGTGAATTTAGCAACTGAAAGAATAAGGAAATCTAACACGAAACGTAAAATCGGAATGTTTCAATTTTTCCAATTCAAACTTTTAAGGTTGTGTTTACTGAAAGTACCTTCGAATTTTATTATCGGAGAGTATGTCAGTGACAAAATCGAAAAACTTCAACTGGCTATAGTTCGTAAACTGTGAGGCAGGGGTGCTCAAACGGTCGCACTCGCGATCGACTGGTCGATCGCGAGTGCTTTTTGAATAGACCTCACAAGAAAAAATTTTTAATAAGTAGGTAACTAAACTACAAACATTTATTACGTAATAAAATAACACTCTGCTAGCATCAAAAGGCGGCTTTATCAAAGGAACGCGCGGTACTTATCAAAGAAAAGCCGCGTTTCTTATTCTTGCCGCTTTTCTAGAAATTTCGGACGGCGCGTTTGACGGGAACATTCGGGACTTTCGTTCACGCCGATATAAGTATTGCGCCTGCTATAATTGGAGTCATTCTGAATTGTAACTTGAAGGCAATACTACGTCCATACAAAGTTTATTATTGAATAGTACAAAAGGAGTGCAGCGAAGAAATCTAAAGATTTGATGATTGGGAAGAAGAATTTTTCTTTTGAATGGTGAAGGATAAATGCATTTGTCTCATTTGTCGTGCGTCAGTTGCAATACCTAAGCGTGGCAACTTAGAGAGGCATCATAAAACCGTTCATCAAAACAATGAAAAGGATTTTTCGTTACAGAGTGAATTAAGAAAACGAAATGTACGTGATTTGATATTTTGTTCGAAAAAAGAACAAACCATTTTCACAAGACCAGCCAAACAACCAAAACCTGCTACGATCGCGACATTTAAAATATCTATCTATTGGCGAAACACAAGAAACCATTCGAAAATGGATCGGTTGTGAAGGAAGCATTTATTGAAACAGGTGATACTTTATTTGGAGATTTTAAAGATAAAATAGAAATCCTGTTTGCTATTAGAGAACTTCAGTTATCTCGTCCGACTGTCACAAGGCGTATTGAAGTCATGAGTCGGGATATGTCAGATAAACCAAAACATGATATCATAAAATGTACATACTTTTCTTTACAGTTCGACGAATTAACCGATATGACAGACACTGCCCAGCTGTGTATTTCTATTCAGATGGTATTCAATGACATGTTGGCAATCATTCCTCTGACGGGAAATACCCGTCACGAATATATATATGAAGTTTTCTTCAATTTTGTAAAAAACTACAAGCTACCAATATATAAATTAGTGTGCATTACAACTGATGGAGCACCAGCAATGACTGGAAACAAAACCGGTTTTGTGGCATTGTGTCGAGCTAATGAAGATTTCCCTGCATTTTTTTATTCCATTCCATTATACATCAACAAGTTTTGTTGCATTGCAACAAAATTTGTGAATTCCATTCGTGCACGTAGCTTGCTTCGGCGGCTCTTCAAGTTGCAGTTTGAAGATAGGGAGTCACCTGAACACACTGATTTAGTTCTTCACACGGACGTCAGGTGGTTGAGTCGCGGAAAATTCCTAGAAAGGTTTGAAGAATTATTGCCCGAAATAAAAGTTTTTCTAGACGAAAGAGGTGATGACACTCAGATTTTGAAAAACGAAAAATGGCTGACTGATTTGGCATTTTTGACTGACATCACAATGCACTTAAACACCATTAACTTCAGTTTCAAGGTAAAGGAGAAACTATTATTGAGATAATTAGCGCAGTAAACGCATTCAAGAGTAAATTGCAACTTATGATAGATCAGCTGAAAAGAAAGGACCTGAAACATTTTCGTCTTTGAAAGCAAGGATTCCTCAGTTGAATTAAGATACGTATGAGGCTGAATTATTAAATATTTTGGGACAATTCGAAATGCGTTTTTATGATTGCAGTAAACATGGCAAATTAGCATCATTTATGAGTTATCCTTTTTCATGTAAAAACATTGAGGAATAAGCTATGGAAATAGCAAGTCAGTTCAATATGAACGCATGTTCTGTTGAAAATGAGTTGGTGCAGATTATATTAGATAAACATCTCAAAGCTACAGCATCTTATACAAACTATCTGAAGATAAATATCCGAATCTAAGACAAATCCCCTTGAACTGACGGCAATGTTTGGGTCAATTACTTGTGCGAGTCTGCATTTTCTGAAATGAAGATGATTAAGTCAAAATATCGCAATCGACTAACTGACGATCATATGTCATCATGCTTGCGATTAGCACTCAGTGGTTACGTACCATCTTATGCTGAGGACATGCAGTGCCACGCTTCAACATCCAAAGTCGCTCCTTAGTAGAGTTCAACACCATATGTAACTCTTTAGTTTTGTAACAACCAATAAACTCGCAATTTTGAATAACTATATATGCTACGGTACACCCTACCTATTGTGTATGTACGACAACCCTGCATCACACATATTTGCAGCCTCTCAGAGTCGATCGTAAGTAGTCTAAAAATATTGAGGTAGAACGGCAGCAGTTCAAGTTTGAGCACCCCTGCTATAAGGTGTAACAATATGTAATTTGGAAATATGGCTAATTTTAATATGTTTGTGTTTATTTTCTCTCAACTCAAGTCCCGTTTTGAGTTTAAAAATAAATATTCATTAGGGATAGTAGGAAAAATTATGTCTAACTTATTGTCTTTGGTTGTTGAATCTGGAAAAGGCAAATCATATCCAGGTAATCGCTGAGATCGTGCACAAGTCCACGATAATAATGAAAACGTCGAATTCTGACAACTCTTCACTTTGTTCACATACAATAGAAAAAAATTATTTCATCTGACAATTTTTCTTTTTGATTGACTTATCTACTGAACTTCATTCAGTTTTATTTTTTAGAAGTACAAAGAAAGTTTCTACGTTGAAGTAGTATTTCTTGCGAGGAAATTTTTGGTTATAACATTATGTTTTATCAATATTCCGTACGTAAACAATTCAAAAAAGTCTAGGGAACACTTCTGAATATCGATATATCGTATCCAGAACGATCAATATGGATGATTTTTTTTAAGAAATGAACACCTGCATCAATTTCTCACCGAATTATGTAGAGTGCCGCAACAGATTTCAGTTTTTTTTTAAAAACTAAAAATGCAGCAGATGCGACGCTGCTTTATAATCATTTCATGTATTCAGTGTTTGAAATCAGTTAGTTGGCACTTTGTTTCTGTTGTAAGCACAAATAAAAGATTCAAGTTTTGTGATTCGACCATGGAAAGATGACATTTGACTAGAGAAGAGATGTTACGAGCCGTTGGCATGCTCCAAGCTGGGAGCTCACAACGGGAAGTATCCAGGGTTTTGGGAAGTAGCCCGAGTGTCATAAACCGTTTATGGTCACGTTTCAATGAAACAGGTAGCGTAGAAGAACGCCATACAGGTCGTTTCGAGATTACTAGAGTCGCCCAAGACCGATTTTTGGTTTTACAAGCCAGAAGAGATCGTACTACCACAGCATCTCAATTAGCTCAAGAGCTATCACGAGTTCATAATGTACAAATTTCCGACCAAACTGTGAGAAATCGGCTGCACGAAGGTCAACTCCACTCCAGACGTCCTTCAAGAGTTCCACAACTGACCCTTGGAAATCGCGCTGCTCGTTTAGCTTGGTGCCAAGAACACGAAAACTGGGATCAAGAGAGGTGGGCCACAGTTCTCTTCAGTGATGAATCTAGATTTAGTTATTATCCCGATTCAGGAAGAATTCGAATATGGAGGGAACCTGGAAAGCAAAACCGTCTCCAGCATGCTCGAGAAGTTGTTAGACAGGGAGGAGGATCAGTGATGTTTTGGGAAGGTATACGCCTTGGTGGAAGAACTGACCTCGTTTTCATACAGAACAACCTGACGGGAAATTCTTACGCAAATGAGATAGTTTTACCTGTAGTGGTACCGTATCTCCAAACAATGGGTTAAAATCCACTCTTCCAACAAGATAATGCCCCTCCTCATCGTGCAAGAGTTGTCTTGAACGTTTTTGAAGAGAATGATATCGATCTTCTACCGTGGCCATCCTGATCCCCAGATCTGAATCCCATCGAGCATGTGTGGGACACCCTAAAAAGAAATCTCCTGCGTCAAAACGTCTTCCATCATGAACAGGAGCTTCGATTAGCAATTCAGTGGGCTTGGAATTACTTAGGCCAAAATGTAATAGACAATTTAATATTGAGCTTGTCGCGACGATGCCAAAGTGTCATTAATAACAGAGGTGGACCTTCTGGGTAGTGAAAAATATAAGTGCTTTCATATCGTTTCGAAAGTACTAGTTCAGGATTTTTTTTTGTGTTTTACCAAATTTCGTCATTTTCAAATTTCAAATTTTTTTATAATAGATGCTTTGGAGAAGTCAAATATTATTTTGTTTTCTTGAGAATACATTATATACAATACCTCCTAACGAAAACCGAAAGATTTCTATAAATTCGAATCATCAAATTATATTTTAAAGATATTGGTAAGTGTTCCCTAGACTTTTTTGTGAGGTGTTTATTATAAACCAACGAACTGCCACTGCTTCAGAAGAAGAATATAATGCGAAACTATCAACGTGTGAACATACCTTGTCATCAGACCAGCTGATTGAATACGATTACCAAAGAAAGCAGATTATAATACACTAATAATGACCTCACTTCTAACTAGGACTATTTCTACTCAACAAGAATACACTCATTTATTGAAATAAAGTGAAAGCAAAACATTAACCACTCATTTCAGCCAACTTCGCGGAAAAATCTATATAAACCCATATACTGGTTGAGCAAGCATTGAATAAATGTTGAATCATTCAGTTAATTAGCAAACTTATTAACTAGGGTATTCACCAATTTGTCCCATGAGATCGACAGGTATATTTTATGAACTTATATTTAATTTCAACTTCGTTTTGAAATCATAACTGCCCATTTCCACACGAATTTATGATATATTCAACGGAGGGTCTGAGAAATCTCACAAGAAACTGATTTCTTCAATAATAGTTGGAGGATAATTTGGTCATTACTAGAGTTTAAAATGCTTAATTCACTTGCTGTTGGTTAATACCGGGTGGGGCAACTAAAACAAGAAAGAGTCAATAACTGGTGAACTATTCGTTTCTGGACAAAAAGCAGAAAAAGGTCAATTTTGTCTGAAGGGAGACATCTTTTAACACACGGTGGATTTATTTTACATCAACCCTCTAAGCAGGGGTGCACAAAACTCAAATTCTTGAATAGGCAAGATAAATCGAGTGATACATCATGGGGAAGCTCTTTTGATTCTTAACACAAATAATAATTTTTGAGTTTTGACATATTCGGAACAAGATACAGGTTGGTTCGTCAAAAGACGAGTTATTTTCAGTGATTGCAAAATCTGTCGATTTCGAATGAACATTCACCGAAATACTGTTGTATTTTGGGGAAAAATATCTTCAAGCAGTTGTGCTTCCACTACACCACCTCAGACACCCCTCCGATGAGGGTGTCAACCCCTCAAATCTTCGAATTGATCAGTTAGTCCTAGTTATAGCTCATTGGAAAGATATTTAGAAAATCCGATTACATTTCAATGAGGATACAGGGTGGATCATGGAGAAACATACACAGTATCAGAGCCTCCTCACAAAGAAGCGATGGTCGCTCCGTGTCATTGGTTGAATCGGTTGTTCCCCATCGGTGGACCGATGGAACGCAGACATGTGAAAGCAACCACTAGGGTAATGGCCCGCACGCCTCACGACCGCATACGCAACCGAGCGTCGTATGTGAAAAGCCTCTTACAGCATGGTATCTAAGGTTGAAATGAAACGAACTCAAGTAAAGTTTTTGTTTTTCTTCCAGATAGCTTGTATCTGATGAATGAAATTCGAAGTAGTATGTTTGTTTATCTAGCTGCTTTTCACACTCACGGGTTGCATCCATACCAGTATAATGGTTTATTCAATAGCTGAAAGAGTAGAAATTATTGAAATTTTTTTCAGCAATAATACTTTTGCAAAATGGGCGGCTGCTATTTTCAATGAACTCCATGACGACAAACATAAAAGCCCAAGTACATTTTGGAGTTGGTGGAAAAATTAAGAGAAACTGGCTCTATTCCGAATAGGAAAAGAGAGCATGTCCAAAGACCCATACGAAATGAGGAAATGGAAACTGCGTTTCTTGGGCAAGTAATGATTGATCCTACTTTGAGTACAAGAAAATTGGAAGGTGAAATTGGTGTGATTCGAAGAACTATTAGACGAGACAATACAAATTATATCTATATAAAATGAAGATGGTCCAGGAATTGAATGAGGATGACTTCGACCGCAGAGTGCAATTCTGTGAAATAATAAGTGAGCGAATCGCAAACAATCCCCACTTTCTGTACAATATTTGCTTCTCGTATGATTGTACTTTTTTTTGAATGGCACTGTCAATCATCATAACTGCCAGTTTTGGTCGGACTCTAATCCCAGAATCTTTCGTGGAGTACATACCCACTATCCTGAAAAATTGAAAGTTTGGGTTAATATCTAGAAGAGGCCCTACACAATGATCCCTTCGTTCTTCCGACTTGTCACCATTGGATTTTTTTATGGGGCCACTTTGAACATTTGTTCGATTGATACCGAGTTGACCTATAAAATGTATCAGGTATAATAAAATCAATTGTTTTTTCAATTCTTCAATTTTCAATTTTTCCTTACTCATCAACACATAGGTAATTCTATGAATAAGCTCTATTATTTATTAATAAAAATCAAATTTTTCAAAACGACTGTCAAAATTTTTTCGCAAATTTTTCTTTAAATTAAACAAGAACCACGAAGAAATAATATATGGGAGATGTCAACCCAAATTATTGGGTTCATAATGATTCTAGAACATCTATAGATCATAATCGGCATCATCAAGACCGAACCTAGTCATCGGCGCTCTATCAGTCAAACAGAGAGGGAATTGTTTTTTTGAGTTTGAATATTAAAGGGATTTTGCGATTATACTTCAAAGTTGGCAAGCAAGAACAAGAAAGTGATTATGTAGTGGATGCACCACTGCTCAAAGATATTTTTTCACAAAATACAACAGTATTTCGGTGAATGTTCATTCAAAATCGACAGATTTTGTAATCACTGAAAATAACTCGTCTTTTGACGAACCAGCTTGTATCTTCTTCCGAATATATCAAAGCTGAAAAATTATTACACACTTGTGTTGATAATCAAAAGAGCTTTCCAATGAGGTATCTTCCTTATTCAAAAAATTAAATTTTGTGCACCCCTGCTTAGGGGTTGATGTAAAATAAAATTACCGTGTGTTAAAAGATGTCCCCCTTCAGACAAATATTGACTTGTTTCTGCTTTTTGTCCAGAAATGAATAGTTAAGCAGTTATTGAGTCTTTCATTTTAGTTGTCCCACCCGGTATACGGGAGTAATTTCTAAACATGAAGTATATCTGGAAGCTTTGAGGAAAAAGAAAAATAGTAATATTCTTGTTTAAATTCCACATTGGGAATGTTTCCAACAAACACTTTTTTTTAATTATTTTGAAGCTTTAGAGACGCCTACTAAGTACACCTTATTTTATGCAATTTTACAGTTTCGATATAAGCTTATATGCATGCAAATATGATTTGATTGAGGAGGTCGTTTCTTGATGAAAATTGATATACATTTATTTTTTAATTGACTAAAACTATGATGTTCAAATTTT